>CM076581.1:1109366322-1109981913 GCA_034641835.2 Pinus albicaulis
TAGAGTTCTCTCCCGCATTATTTTATCCTTTTTCGGGCTCGAGAGACTAAGTTTACGAAAAAGTACACCCACGGAGTTTTCTTAAGTTTTTCTTCTGACTCCCTAAAACTGAAAAACACCGAGTTTCTCCTATACTGGACTCGTTAAAACTTAACAGTAAAGGACCTGTTTAATTTTCAACAGGAACTAACCACTCCTTCTTAGGGTTCGAATTTTAAACTAAGTTGGACTCATCCGAAGGATGAGCTTATAATCAAGCAAATGTTATCCTCCTCAAGCTTGTCAAAAATAAAGAGGTACTTGCCAGAAATGGTGGGGGAAAAGAGAGAAAAATGGGCATGTTTGTTGTATTTTAAAATTATCCGAAAACTCAGTCGACCACTCTTGGACACGACACTTATATTCACCTGGGTTGGGAAATCCTTTGCCTAACAGTTAATCAAACCACATTGAAAATTTTTAGCCGGTTTCTGGGTATTAGCTTTGGGTCAATTGTCACCAAGCCATCTGCAGTGTCGTTATGTGTCCAAGAGAACAGTTCAAATAAAACCATTCATCTACAAAATATCTGTCATTCATCTATTGACCATCCCTGAGTCAGTCCTTTCCAATATATTTTCAAAACTTGATCTATGATTTCGTGTTGTGGGCTTGCCTATGACAGATCACTTTCTATCGACATCAGCACATTATCTAGGAAGTTGATCCAGAAATTGTCAGTACCTTGAAATCTGCATGCCTCAATGGCAGGTTTCTCGCCTTCGACGACAGGTTACATCATTGACCTTCGATCGAATGATTCCGTGACATGTTCGACTTCAACTCATTCATTCACATTTCATGGATTGTACTGAGTACTTTGATAGCCATTGACATTACTGGTGGTTTCTCTCACACTTGTTAACAGTTCACATCATTGACTGGTAATCAAGTGGTTTCTACCATGTTCGACTTCGACACATTCATTCACATGGATAGAATCGTACTGGTTCGAGATGCGGAAATCAAGACCCCGGATCTAGTTTCCACCATCCAGGCTGCGAGGAATTTTGTTGTCATCTATACAGTAGACTATTTATAAACAGATGGCTGCGTCCATACTGTGTCTACATATATCTGTACTATGATGTATTCAAAATCATTCCTGTATCAGAATGATTTCAGTTAGTTTGTAGTTAGTTTTTATCTGAGTATGGGAATGCCTACCTCAGTGATGACATATACATGTATATATTTTGCATTGAATGTTTTTACAGGTACCGACTGGGGTGTCCACAGGATGATCTTTGAAATGATAAAGTACTGCACTCTTCATAAATGACAGACTATAGCTTCATCTATTACAGACTTTGCACTTTAGGGGGCAATTTGTTACACTGAAAACTGTCACCTTGACATTCTGCTGACCGTATGAGCTCATTATTACTCATACTTCCTCCTTTTGCAAATCTAATATACCAGCTCCTCATATCAAGCTTCAAAATCAGAAGAAAATCCCTAAAATCCCCTAAGAATTGGTATCGCACTTTCTCTATGCATTCCCTGCGGTCCCGCACCTAAATCTCAGCCTGCATGCGGAACCATAACGCACTTTCTTTGTGTAATGGGTGCGGACCCCTGTAAAATATAAAAAGGCGAGAAAGTAAAGATAAAAAGTGAATTCCAGATGAATTCTAGAAGATTCTGGATGGGAATTTTCGGGAATGGATACGCTTTGAGAAGGTTCATGCATCCCTCACTTGATGGAGCTAACCCCTTGATGTAAGGAGCTAATCTCTTTGAAGGAGGATTCTATCCCTTCATATTTGGAACAAGAAACCTCCTCTTTTCCACTATAAAAAGAGGCCTTGGGTAGCCTCAAAGGGAGTTCAAGCTTAAGATATTTGAATTTAAATGCTGTTGAGACTCAGTCTCAATTAACTAAGACTTTCTGTGAGGTTAAATCACTCTTTCTGTGAGGTTGAATCACTCTTTCTGTGAGGTTCAATCACTCATCTCTAGTTGTCTTGGTTCAAAGAGTGCAATGCTTGTCAAACTAGAAGAGATTCCTGCTTCGGACCCCGGGAGGACCTGCACAACATCAAGGCACAGGTTGTAAAGGTTTTCTATATTTGAAGTTAATACAAATATACTCATTTCTCTCATTAAAATGTCTATTCATGGTTTATTTCATAAATTCCTTGATCATTATGATAAGTATGATTTATAATAATGTCTATACAGGTGCTGCTTAATCTTTTTGCTTGTTTGTGACTGTAGATTCACGAGGAACGTTCTTTCAGTGCACGGGAAGTACTTCAACGAAATCAAGCAAGCGTTGGACACCCTGACATTCTGCTGACTGTATGAGCTCATTGAAACTCATACTTAGCTCCTTTGCAAGTCTTATAGCCTTTGTTTCTCATTCCAAGCCTCATAACTGGAAGAAAAACCCTAAAAATCTCTGAAACTTAGGGTACGCAGGTAACATGAGACCTTCTTGCATTTTTAGCTAGGGTACGCAGGTAATGTGAAGAGAAACAACGTTCTAGAATGCATTTTTCTAGTGTAATGCTTGCGGTACCCCTGTAAAGTCAAAAAAGCGCGAAATTAAACTGAAAAAGTTGAATTTTGGTCAATTCTGGAAGGTTCTGGATGAGATTTTTTGGGGATGAGTACGCTTTATTAAGGTGCATGTATCCCACACCTTAAGGAACTAATCCCTTGATGTGAGGAGCCTATCCCTTTGAAGGAGGATTCTATCCCTTTAAAGGTGGAACCCTAACCTCCTCATCTGCTCTATAAAAGGAGGCATTGGGTAGCCTCAAAGGGTTATATTTTGGAGATTGAGAATTGGAGTTCAAGCTTTATGTGTGATTGAGTTGAAGTGCTATTGAGATTTAGTCTTCTTTCTATTGAGCTTTTGAGAGGAAAGATCACATACCTCTTTATGCTCTTGGAGGAAGAGTGAAAGACTTATCAAAATAGCGGAGACTCCTGCTTCAGACCCCGAGAAGGCCTTTCAAACATCAAGGCTAAGGTTGTAAGGTTCTTCTGTTATTTTAAGATTAATACAATCAAGTTTTGTTTTTCTCAATAAATTGTCGTTCGATTGTTTATTTCAATAAGCTGTCGTTTGATCATTTATTTCATAGATTCCCTGATCACTATGATAGGTATGTTTTATAATTATTTTTTATACAGGTGCTACTGATATTTTCTTGTTTGTAATTGCAGATCAACGAAAGATGATACTTTCTTGCGACAAAAGAGCTCTTGTTGCGACGAAGGATTATTGATACGACGGAAGCACTACGACCACACCGAAAAACGCTCCCGCCAGGAAGCGTTTTCGAAAGCGCGTTTCCTAGCGTTTCCGAAACGCTCCCGCACGGAGCGAGTTTCCGGAGCGGGAGCGAAGGGGGTTTGAAGCTTCCCCGCAACCCTGTTCCTCACCACTCCCATCTTGTCTCTGAAATAGACATGCTTGCCCCGTGCTAAGGATTTGGTCAAAATGTCCGCTACCTACTCATCTGTGGAAACATACTTAAGCTTGACAGCTCCCTTCTGGACATAGTCTCTAATGAAGCGATACTTGATCCCGATATGCTTTGACCTGTCATGAATAACTGGATTCTCCATGAGTTTAATGCAACTCTGATTATCACAATAAATCACTAAAGGTCTCAATGCCTGACCAAATAAGCCAAACAACATCTTGCGAAGCCATATGGCCTCACAACTAGCCAAACTAGAAGCCATATACTCTGCCTCAGCTGAGTTCAATGTAACTGACTATTGTTTTTGGCTGAACCACAACACAACTGTCGAACCCAACCCAAAACAACACCCTGAAGTGCTCTTCCTATCAGAAGCACAACCTGCCCAATCTGAATCGATGTACCCTGCCAGTCTCACTCCATCTCCCTGTCTATAATCCAGACCAAAATCCATTGTCCCTTGCAAGTAAGGAAGAATGTGTTTTGCAGCCACCCAGTGCACTCTCCTGGGCTCACACATGAACTGACTCATCGTGTTAACTGCAAAACATTTATTTGGTCGAGTGTTGACCAAATACATCAATGAACCAATCAGCTGTCTGTACAAAGTAGGATCCACTAACTCGGAATTTGAAGCGTGAAGCTTCTTCCAGTAAGTGATCATAGGTGTAGATATGGGTTTGCAATCCTCCATGTGAAATCTGCTAAGAATGTCCACAATATACTTCCCCTGTCCTAGGAAGAAATGCCCCTCCTCCTGCCACACCTCCAATCCCAAAAAGTAATGCATCAAGCCAATATCATTCATCTCAAACTCTGAAGCAAGATCTCTCTTGCAGCCCTTAATGAGTCTCTTTGCACCTATAATGACCAAGTCATCAACAAACAACACCAGAATGAGAGGCTCCTCACCTACCACAATGAAGAATAGGTTCAGATCAGCCTTACTCTTTGTGAAACCCAACTACTGTAAGTATGTATCAATCCTCGAGTACCAAGCTCTAGGAGCTTGCTTCAGGCCATAGAGTGCCTTCTTCAATCTGCATACATGGGACTCCTTCCCATGCACCTCAAAGCCCTGTGGCTACTCAATATAAACCTCCTCCTGTATGTGGCCATTGAGAAATGCGATCTTCACATCCATCTGGTGGATCTTCCAACCCATCTCTACTATTATAGATATAATGGAGCGAATAGAAGTATACCGAGCTACGGGAGCGAAGGTGTAAATTTATGTAGATGTTCTATGCTTGATGCAACTTTACTTTACACCACAGCGATCACATAAACAATCAAGTAAAATGCTGATAGAACATACCAGTGGATCTATAGAAGACAAACCAGAAACAGAAAAATGTGGTGGTGCGTTACGGCGGTCAACAGGATGCTTCAACCAGCAAAGTCTCCTTGGTCAGCCAACCCAACATGTGTCACAACAGCCCTCAAAACAGCCACATGGTCAACTCAAAGTCAACCCCAGAAAAATCAACGTTGCCCCAACGACAGCAATGGCAGCAACACCGGCAACAACGGCAGCAACGACAACAACACCGACAGCAACGGCAACAACACCGGCAACAACGGCAGCAACGGCAACACCGGAAACAACGGCAGCAACACCGGCAGCGGCAGCAACACCGCAATGGCAACAACACCGGCAGCAACAATAGCAACGACAACAACACCGGCAACAATGGCAGCAACGGCAACAACACCGGCAGCAACGGTAGCAACACCGGCAGCAACGGCAACAACACCGGCAGCAACAGCAACAACACCGGCAACAACGGTAGCAACACCGGCAGCAACGGCAACAACATCGGCAACAACGGTAGCAACACCGGCAACAATGGCAACAACACCTCTTCGTCCTTCTTTTCCCACGTGTGAACTGAAACTGCCTCCAAGGAGCTTGTACTAAATCAAAAGAGGAGATGTTGTGTGAGGATGAGATGAGTGAAATGTCCTCCAACGTTGACTCTATTTATATCAATCACTGAGGGTGTGTGACACAACTGCTGGGGGTGTAAAACCTTAAGGCCGACCTGCACATATTTTGAAAGTATTAAAAATAAATTCAAAATAAATGTTCTGCTCATCGGATCAAGATGATCTTTATATCGATCTTGCACCGCTTTGAAAGAGGAACCCAATAAAAATATTGGTGTCTTCATCTAAGCATCACAACATGGAGTTTGGACCTAGTTGTCCAATTTTAACACTCCCTCTCAACTAGGGAGAACTCCATCCACTTGTGCAATCAAACATCGTGCGTCATCCCGCCGTAACTTGCTTTGCTGGCCTCTTTATTTCAGAACAGAATTGGGTCAGTCACAAAGACATCATTCCCCGGCTGATAGATTTAGCCCAAAGGTCCGAAACCTCTATCGGACTCACAAAGAGTCTCATACCAACCCGAAGTTGGTTTCCCTGACCCAAAGTCAGTAGGAGGTTCGAAACCTCACTTGGACTCAAGAGAGTCATATATACTAACCCGAAGTTAGTCTCACTGACCTGAAGTCAGTTGGAGGTCCGAAACCTCACTAGACTTGATCCCAGATCAAGTGGTTGGACACGTGTCATCCTAGATAGAGAGTACGGCAATCTCTGATGTGTCCATCAGTCTTTGCTACTAGTCTCTAGCTTTTCCCACCTCATTGGCCAAATGAGAGGTACTTCCCATGAGTCCGGAACTCAAATGGGTAGGATGCATACAGGGCATAAATCATGAGAGGCGAACCAACTCAATCATCACGGTGGGGCCCAAGCACACCAACAAGGTTCGACAAGCCTAGCCTTGTGGTTGCTTATAGCTCCGAAAAGCTATCCCCAAAGCCCCCCAGAGCTCCCAGAGCTCATCATCCAACAGGACCCTCAGAATAGGGTCGTTCCATGATACCAAGATTCTCACGGAAGGTTAGGAATACGACCTTCCCCAAGGGCATTGTGAGAATATTCGCGACCTGCTCATCAGTTCCTATATGATCGAGCCTTATGGTGCCTCGCTGTACCATATCCCGGATAAAGTGGTACCAGCCATCAACATGCTTGGATTGTTCGTGGAACACGAGATTCTATGACAAACGAATCCCCCTCTAGTTATCACAAAGGATAACGGTGGCATCTAGCACATGCTTGAACAACTCACTGAAGAGCTTTCGCAACCAAGTGACTTCACAACAGGCCATACATGTTACAATGTATTCGGCCTCAGCGGTGCTCAAGGCTATCGACTTCAGTTTCCTGCCTGAAGAAGATCTACGTGTGAAGTAGCATCTAGATGTGCTCTTGCGATCCACCACACTGCCAGCCCAATCGGCATCAGTATATCCATGGAGTGTCATACTCCCAGCAGTGTATCTCAGCCCATGGTCTATCGTGCCTCAAAGATATCTCAAGAGTTTCATGGCACCAACCCAGTGAATGTTATGATCAACCATGTGTTGACTCAAAGTGTTCACTGCACAACATATGTCTGGACGGGTGTTCACTAAGAACATCAGGGCCCCTACGAGTTGAAGATATTCAGTAGGATTTGCTAGCACGGGCCCAGCAGCGCTACCACTCAACTTCTTGAAGTTGAGCTCCATCGGTGTCGACACGGACTTGCAGTCCACCATACTAAAACTTTCCAGAAGCTTCACAATGAATTTTCCTTGAGAAAGGAAAATCTCGCCAGGTCTTTGCCAGACCTCCAGGCATAGGAAATAGTGCATCAGTCCTAGGTCCTTCATCTCGAACTCAGCAGCGAGCTCCCTCTTGCACTGATGAATGAGAGGGTTAGCACCTGTCAGGAAGAGGTCGACTACATACAACACTAGAATGAGAGGCTTCTCTCTAATAACCTTGAAGTAAAGGTTCGGATCAACATTACTACGAGTGAAGCCCAGCTTCATCAGGTAGCTATCTATCCTCTCGTACCAAGCTCTGGGTGCTTCCTTCAACCCATAGAGGGCTTTCTTCAACCTGCAGACATGGGTGTCTTGATCTTGGACTTCGAACCCCAGAGGTTGCTCCACATAAACCTCTTCCTTTATCGCACCATGCAGAAGTGCGGTCTTCACATCCATCTGATGAAGACTCCATCCTTGCGTAGCAGCAAGGGCTATGATAGATCTGATGGTGGTCACAGGTGCAAATATGTCATCATAGTCTATGCCTTCGTTTTGAGAGAAGCCACAAGCAACGAATCTTGCCTTGAACTTTTAAACACTTTCATCAAATCCATGCTTGATCTTGTAGAGCCATTTTGAGGTGACAACCGCTTTGTCCTCTGGTCTAGGAACCACATCCCAGACATCATTCTTCATTATGGACTCATACTCTTCGTGCATAGCATCCTTCCAGACTTTATGCTTTACGACTTCCTCAAAAAGATCCAGGCTCAGATTGTACAATAGTACTCATGGCTGCTAGATACCCTTGGTATCTACTCGACTTCTTGCTTTCACGAAATGTCCCCCTTTGGGGCCATATGTCCCTCAGCATCCTCGAGAGTGTCCCTGAGCCATGATGGTCTCTTTCCCAGTGAAGGAGGTGGACCAATCGGGTCCATTGGTCCTTCAACATCAAGCATTATCTCATCCTTTGGTTCCTCTTGATTTCCAGGCCTTGCTTCATGACCTTCCTTAGATCTCGGAAGATTGACTACTTTCCTCAGGGAATTATCTTCATCAAAGGTGATATCGTGGCATATCTCCACTTCCCTTTGACCAAACACATAGAATCTATAGGCCTTTGAAGTTTCGCTATAGCCCACAAACATTGTGGTCTCCCTCTTGATGCTAGCTCCTCTGCAAAAGTTCTTGAACTCATTTGTCTCATATTCAGTGCCATTATCGCTCTGTCGAATAACATCTCATGTCATAGCTCCCAGTGGACTTCCTCCAACCTAGTAGAGTGTATCAATTCTAGACCCAAACATGATAGCTTCCTTGAAGCTCTTCTTCCACATGTGCACCTTTCCATCAGTGAATGCCACATTGAAACCTTTGTCTTCCATGGCTGATATACACACGAGGTTCTTCTTCAAATTAGGTACATAGAGTACATCCTGCAAGTGGAGGACTTGACCTTGAGACAAGTGGAGGGTCATAGTCCCTGTCCCTTTCATGGGATATGTGGCATTATCTCCAAGGATAATTTCCAGATTAGTATCATTCTCAACCATATCAAAGAGTGCTTCCTTGAACCTAGTGATGTACCTTGAGGCATCACTATCTATCAACGAGACATCCATAGTGTCGGGTGGAGATGCAACAGAGAGGGCAGATACAAGAATGTATTCATTTCTTTTATCAACAACATTTGATTCCTCATACCTGGAATTTCTTGACCTTTTGAAAGGTTGATCATTTCCGCGGGAGGGAGCCTTTCTCTTTCCCTGGAACCTGTTGTTCCTTTGATTATCATCCCTCCGGTTGTTGTTGTTGTCATCATCATCAAGAGAATCCTTCTTGAAAGGGCATTCTCTACCATAGTGACCTGGCCTATGACAAGTGAAACGCTTGCCCTTCTTTCCTTGGGTCCTTGCTTTTCCTTTGTACTTTGGACCACCAAAGTTCTTCTTTGTGAATGAGCAGCGTATGCAGCATTTCCTTCATTTCCATACTCCTTCATTCTTGATGCATCTTGACAGTACTTCGTCGAAATCAAGTATCACATTATTATTTAGAATGGTAGTGTTGAACACATGCCATTCGGATGAGAGCCCTCCAAGTGCGGTGAGTACCATCTCTCGATCAGCTATTGTCTCCTCAATAGCCAGCAGATTGTTCTTGATCTCGGTCAGCTTCAAAAAGTATGATTGGACAGACTCATCCCTGCCCTTCTTCAGATTCTTCAATTGATTATTGATGAATAGTACTTGATTTGCATTGTTGGCCTTGAACATGAGGACCAATTTATCATACATCTCTTTGGATGTGCCTAACTCAGAGATGTAGGTCACTAGACTTTTATGAATGGATTCCCTGATCATCAACTTTGCTTTTATCTCCCCCTTCTTGTACTTTGTTTTGGCAGCAGCAGTAGCAGTGGATGGAGGTTCTTGGATTTTACCCTGATCATAGTCCATGACATCTTGGTCTTCCGATTGAAGATCCAATATCATCTTCCAAGCATGGAAGTCATCCTTCCCAGTCAACTTGTCATCCTCCTTGAAGCCATAGTTTGTGGAACCCATTTTCTTCTTCGGTGATTGCTATAAAGTAGGGCTTGTCTTCACCTCAGCTCTGATACCATGTAAATTTATGTAGATGTTCTATGCTTGATGCAACTTTACTTTACACCACAGCAATCACATAAACAATCAAGTAAAATGCTGATAGAACATACCAGTGGATCTATAGAAGACAAACCAAAAACAGAAAAATGTGGTGGTGCGTTACGGCGGTCAACAGGATGCTTCAACCAGCAAAGTCTCCTTGGTCGTGACCCTCGTGACCCCTGCTGACCCTCAAACGACCACATGGTCAACTCAGAAGTCAACCCCATAAAAGTCAACGTTGCCCCAACGCGGCAATACAGCGACCTTGCAGAAGCATGTGGCCGGCAACGACAACAGCTTGCAGGCCAACAACGGCAACAACATACCGTGACAACGTCAACAACAGGCAACACCGGCGACAACGGCAACAACACAAAACAACGGCAACCAACAGCTGACAACAACGACGACAATAGTCTTGGGGTGTAAGGCAGCAGACCGACACATATTTTGAAAGTATTAAAAATAAATTCAAAATAAATGTTCTGCTCATCGGATCAAGATGATCTTTATATCGATCTTGCACTTCTTCGAAAGAGGAACCCAATAAAAATATTGGTGTCTTCATCTGAGCATCACAACATGGAGTTTGGACCTAGTTGTCCAATTTTAACAGAAGGTCTCCTCATAGTCAACTCCCTCTACTTGTGAGAACCCTCTCGCCACGAACCGAGCCTTGAACTTCTCGATGCTGCCATCTGCAGCATGCTTTATCTTGTAAAGCCATCTGGAAGTAACCACTGATTTACCTTCAGGCCTCGGCACCACCTCCCAAACATTGTACTTCAGAATAGAAGAATACTCCTCCTACATGGACTCTCTCCAGACCTACTGGCTAGCTACCTCCTCATAGCTAGAAGGCTCAGAATCAACGATGCTAGTGATCAATGCCATATAACTACAAAACCGCTTAGGTGGTTTACTCTCTCCAACCTTTGGCCCAACAACAGATGTGGCCTCGCGCAAGGTGTCTTGAAGCCACTTGGGCTTCCTCTTCCCTGAGCACACTTCTCCCACCGGAGTGAAAGAATCCTCATCATCATCAGAAGCCTGAACTCCTGAAGGCCTGCCAACTGACCTCATGCTTGAACCTGTGCCTGTAGATGCTGAAGTACCATGCGAACTGTCCATCAATGGACTACCCTGTGAACTGCTCTGCAGACTTCTCTGCATGTTGCCCGAAGCACCACTCACTTGACTCTGAGAACCACTGCTCACTGAATGACCTGACACTGTAATCGATGTACCTCCTAATCCCTGACCAATGGATCCATGTGACTGACTCAGCTCCTCCTGAGAATCTGGTGAATCCATATACTCTAACACTCCCGTGACCTCCTGAAAGCTCTCTCCTCCTCGAACTTCACATCTGTAATATTCCTAATTAGCATTGCTAATTGGAATATTTCATTTTTGTTTAATTTTGCCGCTTTAGCTAGAAATAATAAATAAAGTGAGAAATAAGAGGGGTCATCTCACTTTATAAAATAAAGTGCTTTCCCTAGTTGATTGACGTTATAACTTAAAGAGGGGGCCTTGGGGGTCCACACGAATATGAGGGGAGGCCTCACGCTGACCCAAGGTTAACTGCGCAGGCCAAGGAGGGTGAAGGACGCAGTCAAGGTTTTGGAGGGAGTTTAGCACTATAAAAGGAGGGGTTTCCACCTCATTTGGCATTGTTGATTTGATATTGATATTAAGAGCTAGACTTCTGTCTACTTCAGCACGCCGGTTGTTTAGTCGGTCTGCAGCACTGTTTAGTGCAAACTGAGTGTCTCCGGTCGGAGATCTCACCCTTGGCTCCGGGGGACTTCGAGTGCCTGCTCGAGCAAGGTTTGTTTCCTTCAGTTTCAGTGGTGATTTGCAGTAGTTTTCTGGTGGACATTTGGTAGAGGAGTTACCCCTTTTCTGAGACTGCGCAGGCTAGGGCAGAGGACGCAGATCCAGCTAGGGAGGACGCAGATCTGATGAGCAGGGTTGCTGTGTGGGATTTTGGCAGCGTTTTTCAGTGTTTCCAGCCCTGAGGAGTTTGGTTATTCCCTCCGGAGGATTTGTGGGTAGATCTAGCCCTTTTTGCCAGCGTTTCCTTTGGCTTCACATCGCGCAGACAAAGGCTTACCGGTGAGGGCTTATTTGGCGATCTGGGTGGAGACCGTTTCACGACAACATCTGAGATGAGATTGTGCCACTCTTCAGCTGGAAATGGTTCCAGTGAGGGATCACTCTGAACTGTGTAATGAAAGAAGAAGCTCACAGTGTTTTTTCACAAATAGACGTATCTCAGACACAAACAATAATTTTATCTTAGAGGGTTCATAATCTGAGGCATGAGAAAAATCTGGTCTCCGATTATTCCGTAGACCCCTATATATGTATTCTCAGATTAATAAAATGGCTTAGTGTTCTGGCATTTTATGTGTACTTGTTCCATATTCTGGTTCCGACATTTTGTTTTATATATCTCTCTGTCATATTTCTGTGTATTACTGGTTATTTCCCGTTGGGGATATTACAGTGGTATCAGAGCATAGATCTGGCTCAGCCTGTGGTGCTAGTAGTCTATGACGCCCGGGGATAACCCCTACATCTATCAGAGGGAACGCAGAGAAACTGAGAGTGGGTGGAAGTTTCCTTTCGGGGGAAGTGATTCTGATCAGGAGCCACCTGAGACAGATTCAGAGGCAGAGCAGCCTGAGAAGGGCACAGAGCAGCGTAACCCAATGGCAGATGATGAGGTGAGGTTTAGAGAGACGCTCCTCCGTCACATGCAGGAGATGTCATAGAGGCTCGTGGCCGTAGAGATCAGTCAGAGAGAACTCCCTAGAGTTCTTCAGGTCGGTGAGGGATCGGGTATGTCTCGCCACGTACCCGTGCACGATGCTATTCCCATTGTGACGACTCAGGCACCCGCGCGATCCACTATGCCCACATTCTTGCCCGAGGACACAGGGACAGGAGCACGGGGAGGTGCACAGAGGGATATCCCAGCACCCACACGACCTACCATGCCTACCTTCTTGGTAGAAGACGAGGGGTCGACAGCACCGAGAGAGTTGAGTCCAGCTCGATGGGCGGCCGCTTTTGCAGAGTATCAGGCTTTCGGACAGGCATTCATGGATTCTCTCACCTTCGAGCGCTATCTCCATATCTAGTATGGCGTTAAACCCCGTGATCAGCACAAGGGGCACGGACACCACCGCGATGACCACCGCGCGGCTAGTAGATTCCATTTGCCCACGTTTGATGGCTCATCAAACAATTCGGCAAAGTCCTGGGTGGAGAAGCTGGACATCTATTTCCAGCTTAACCAGATGTCGGAGGCAGAGGCCATTAAGGTGGCTACATTGCATTTAGAGGGTGAGGCTCAGGACTGGTGGTTTCATGGGATGGCGACACTCGGGCATTCCACAGTGACGACATATGCCGAGTTTACCAGGAGGGTGGTAGAGCGCTTTGACAGAAGGGATCCGGAGCAGCATTTCGTTGAGCTGACCAAGCTCAAACAGACGGGGAGTGCAGAGACATACATTTCAGATTTCTTGAGGGTTTCAGTGATGGTACCTGACTTATCGGCAGCCCGGATGGTTTACATGTTTGTGGAGGGGCTATCAGAGCCACTGTGTGGCCTAGTCCGGTCGAACAAACCGGCTACACTACAGGATGCCATCAGCAGGACTCGAGACTTACAGGATGTCTTGCCCATGACTCGGCCACCTTATCCCCAGAGACAGGCTTTCCAGCCTAAGGGTAAGGACACGAGGGCTCTGCCTCCCAAGGCGAATCCGGGACGAGGGCAGGTTGATGATGAGGCCAGGAGAGAGCTGAGGCGGAAGCGGCTATGCTTCACTTGCCAGGAGCCATGGGCACCGGGACACAGATGTGCGGCAGGGAAGGCACATTTCATAGAGCTCTTCTCCGAGAGCAACGGAGAAGAGGATGAGGGGGATGATGTGGAGACAGGAGATTGTTATGCAGCATAGAGTGCCTTACCACCTCCACCACCCGCGATAGGTGGGGCATCATTTTCACCCACTGGGGGAGCTCTAGCCGCATTGCGGGGAGTCCCCAAGTATTTGACTCTGCGCGTACGGGGGACAGTGCGCGGACAGCGGGTTTCAGTCTTAGTCGATAGTGGGGCCACCCACAATTTCATTGATGCCCAGATGGTTGAGCGGAGAGGCATACAGACGGAGGGCTTCGATGGGTTTTCTGTTTTGGTTCCAGGGGATCAGACCATGGCATGTGCTCGGTATGTACCGGAGTTATCAGTGACGATGGGCACTTATACATTGACCGATCACTTCTTTGTGGTGGACATCCCGGACACCAACTTGATATTAGGAGTTCAGTGGCTTATTACTCTAGGGAAGGTCACGACAAATTGTTCCTGGAGATGGAGTGGGATGATCCCAAGATGGGGAGGCATGAGAAGATCCGAGGGCAGAACACATATCCAGCCCAGACAGTATCGGCACACAGCATGGAGGCGACATTCCAAAAAGGAGATATAGAGTGGGCAGTCGAGTTGCGGGGCTCCGCAGGCAAAGGATACAGATGTGACAAAGGCATCCGATCTGTCACTATTCCTGCTTTGCATGTGTGAGTTTCAGGGATATTCCCCCAGGGCAAACTCATTGACGGGGGGTTTGGGCATATGATCGAGCTTGAGCATGGGATACAGGCCGTGATTACCACACCGTATAGGCATCCCAAGGCCTATCGGGACGAGATAGAGCGGGCTATCCAAGAGTTGCTGGCCCTTGGTCACATTCGGCCCAGCACGAGTCCTTTCGCTTCTTCTGTAGTGCTGGTGAAGAAGAAGGATGACACATTGCGCATGTGCATTGACTACAGGGCTCTGAATAAGAAGACCCTGAAGAACAGGTACCCCATCCCCAGGAGCGATGAGCTGATGGATGAGTTGAGAGGAGCACGGTTCTTCTCAAAGATTGACTTGAGATCCGGGTACCATTCAGATTCGCGTGAGGGAACAGGACATTCCCAAGACCGCTTTCAGGTGTCACTATGGGCACTTTGAGTTTCTGGTCATGCCATTTGGGCTGACCAACGCATCGGCTACCTTCCAGTCATGCATGAACCACATTTTCAGGGGTCATCTGAGAAAGTTTGTGCTGGTTTTCTTTGATGACATTCCTTATATACAGCCGGACTTGGGAGGAGCACCTCCAGCATATTGAGACAGTCTTGCATATCTTGGAGGAGCAGCAGTTCTATGCCAAGCTTTCCAAGTGTGAGTTCGGTTTGACAGAGATGCTGTATCTGGGACACATTATAGGAGTGGACGGGGTGAGAGTCCACGAGGAGAAAATCAGGGCCATCAAAGATTGGCCAGAGCCGAGGAACGTGACTGAACTTCGGGGATTTATTGGAATTTGTACTTACTACAGGAAGTTCGTCAAGGGTTTCTCACATCTCGCTACACCCCTCACAGATTTGACAAAGAAGGGGGCATTCAGTTGGTCAGACACAGCACAGCGGGCCTTTGAAAGCCTCAAGGAGGTGATGAGCAGTTGTCCTGTATTAGCGTTGCCAGATTTTACGCAGCCCTTTATCCTAGAGTGTGATGCATCCGGAGAGGGGATTGGTGCAGTTTTGATGCAGGACGGCCATCCGATTGCTTTTGAGAGTCGGAAGCTCCTTCCACACGAGAGGTTGTATCCCATATACGACAAGGAGATGTTGGCTATCATGCATGCATTTGCCAAATTCCAGCAGTACCTGGTAGGCAACAGGTTCAGGGTGAGGACAGACCACAACAGTCTCAAATTTTTCTTAGAGCAGAAGCAGTTGCAGGAGAGGCAGCAGAAGTGGGTCAGTAAGATCCAGGCTTACGATTTTGACATCGAGTATGTCAAAGGGAAGAATAACGTGGTAGTTGATGCCCTTTCTCGCAGACCGGCCACGTTATCACTTATGAGCTTGGACGCTGATTGGCGGGCTCGACTGTTGGTTGAGTACTCCAAGGATAGATTTGCATGCGAGGTTCTGGATGGGCAGGTAGCAGATAGCAGGTACAGGGTGGTCGATGAGATCATCTATTACAAGGACAGGATCTTCTTGGCTGAGGGATCTCAGCTCAAGAAGAAGGTACTCCAGGCTTCACACGATTCACCATTGGCGGGCCATCAGGGGTTCACCAAGACGTACAGGGCCATCCGGGAGAGATTTGCATGGAAGGGCCTCAAGGAGGACGTACTCCAACATGTCAGGGAGTGCGAGGTTTGCCAGCGAAACAAGGGAGAGATGAGTCATCCTGCGGGGTTGTTGCAGCCTCTTCCCATTCCGGAGGGGAAGTGGGAGAGTATATCGATGGACTTCATCACAGGGTTGCCCACCGTGCAGGGCAAGGATTGCATCTTCGTGGTAGTTGACCGGCTGACGAAGTATGCTCATTTTTTCGCCATTTCAGCACATCACACGGCGGCACAGGTGGCGGAACTGTTCTTTAGGGAGGTTTTCAGATTGCATGGTCTACCCAAGACCATTGTCAGCGACAGGGACAGCCGCTTTATGGGCGGATTCTGGCAGGAGCTCTTCCGACTAGTGGGGACCGAACTGACACCGAGCACTAGTTATCATCCTCAGACGGACGGGCAGACGGAGATAGTTAACAAGTGGCTGGAAGGCTACTTGCGTAACTACGTCAGTGGGCAGCAGCGGGCATGGCTGAAGTGGCTACATTTGGGCGAGTACTGCTACAACACAACGCACCATATGTTCATCGGTATGACACCTTTCTATGCTTTGTATGGATATCATTCCTTATCTTTTGTGGACATGATGTTTGGTGTTAGCAGGGCTCCGCGAGCCAAGTTATGGATCCAAGAGAGCCAAGACATCCTCCGAGCTCTCAAGGACAACATAGCCACAGCACAGAATCAGCAGAAGTTGTATGCTGATCAGGGTCGGGTGGAGAGACACTTTGAGGTAGGGGACCTGGTCTACCTACGGCTACAGCCATACCGACAGTCTTCGCTCAAGCAGAAGGGGGCGGAGAAGCTAAAGCCTCGTTTTTATGGGCCATACAGGGTGATACGCAGGATCGGGCAGGTTGCGTATGAGTTGGAACTGCCCCAAGGCAGCCGGATTCATAACATCTTTAATGTATCATGCCTGAAAAAGGCACTAGGCCAGCATGTGACAGTCACTGAGGAGCTACCGTCTACAGATGATGAGGGGCATCTGGTGTTACAGCCGGAGGCTATTATCGACACTAGGGAGAGGCAACTGCGGAGCAGGAAGATCAGGGAGTTCTTGGTGAGATGGAAGAACTTGCCGGATGAGGATGCCACTTGGGAGGATGAGAGGATCTTGCAGCATCCATCACTTCAGTTGCTTGAGGACAAGCAACGTTTTGCCGAGGGAGACTGTAATATTCCTAATTAGCATTGCTAATTGGAATATTTCATTTTTGTTTAATTTTGCCGCTTTAGCTAGAAATAATAAATAAAGTGAGAAATAAGAGGGGTCATCTCACTTTATAAAATAAAGTGCTTTCCCTAGTTGATTGACGTTATAACTTAAAGAGGGGGCCTTGGGGGTCCACACGAATATGAGGGGAGGCCTCACGCTGACCCAAGGTTAACTGCGCAGGCCAAGGAGGGTGAAGGACGCAGTCAAGGTTTTGGAGGGAGTTTAGCACTATAAAAGGAGGGGTTTCCACCTCATTTGGCATTGTTGATTTGATATTGATATTAAGAGCTAGACTTCTGTCTACTTCAGCACGCCGGTTGTTTAGTCGGTCTGCAGCACTGTTTAGTGCAAACTGAGTGTCTCCGGTCGAAGATCTCACCCTTGGCTCCGGGGGACTTCGAGTGCCTGCTCGAGCAAGGTTTTTCCTTCAGTTTCAGTGGTGATTTGCAGTGGTTTTCTGGTGGACGTTTGGTGAAGGTTACCCCTTTTAAATTGCGCGAGGGCTAGGGCGGACGCGGATCCGGCGAGAGACGCGGTGCGATGGCCAGGGTTGTTGTGTGGGATTTTGGCAGCGTTTTTCAGTATTTCCAGCCCTGAGGAGTTTGGTTATTTCATCCAGAGGATTTGTGGGTAGATTCAGCCCTTTTTGCCAGCATTCTCTTTGGCTTCTGCGCTGTCACTGGCAGAGACAGCGTTTTTCACTGGTGAGGGTTTATTTGGCGTGTTTTCGGAGGTGGAGCATCTGCTTCACGATTTATGGGTTTTGTCCGGAGGATTGAGATCAGCTACCTTCCCAGTTTTCAGCTCATTCCAGTGAGGGGATCAGCCCCTAGTTCCAGTGCATTGCAGCAGCAGCTTTCCACAGCAGTTTCTTCAGCCAGCTAGGACGCAGTCCCTATTGCAGCCATTCTTTATTCTGAGAGGGTCTCCACTTGCCTAGGGCAAGGATAGGTGCACTCATTCTGATTATCTTGTACCCCTATATATGTATTCTCAGATTAATAAAATGGCTTAGTGTTCTGGCATTTTATGTGTACTTGTACCATATTCTGGTTCCGGCATTTTGTTTTATATATCTCTCTGTCATATTTCTGTGTATTACTGGTTATTTCCCGTTGGGGATATTACAACATCCCACTTGACAACAACTTTCCTCTTCGCAAGAATATAAATCCAATAAGATTTCAAGGTCTCACTATAACCCACAAAGATTCCCTTGTCTGCAGTGGGCTCTAGCTTGGTCCTCTTCTCCTTGGGAACATAGGAGTATGTAATGCATCCAAAGATACGAAAGTGACCAACATCAGGCTTCTTCCTAGAAAAAGCCTCCTTCGGAGTCGCACTACCCAAGGCACGATGTGGACTCCTGTTCTGCAAGTACACAACAATGTTGCAGGCCTCTGCCCACAAAAACAAAGGCAACCCCTATTCATGAAGCATGGCTTTGGCAGCCCCAACAATGGATCTGTTCTTCCCCTCCGCAACCCCATTCTCCTGGGGGTTGTAAGGAACTGTGAACTCCCTCCTGATGTCTGCCTCCGCACAATAGTCAACAAACTCACCACGGGTATACTCCCCTCCATTGTCCGACCCGAGGACCTTGATCTTCCGACCTGTCTAGGTCTCCACAAGAGTTTGGAACTCTTGAAACCGCTTGAAGACCTCACTCTTGGTCTTCAAGAAATAAATCCAGGTCTTCTTGGAGTGATCATTAATGAATAACACATAATACTCATAGCCACTCAAGGATACATGAAACATTCGACCACTCACATCGGAATGAATCAAGTCAAGGATCCCTGTCGATTTGTTGTCACTGCTGGGAAAAGGGGATTTGGCAAACTTCCCCATAGCACATCCTCTACACACATCAAGGTGATCAAAACTGAAATCTAGCACACCTGTGGTGATCTCCCGCAATGTCCTCAAGGCCCCATGGTACATGTGCCCCATCCTGCGGTGCCAAATCTCACACAAATCTGAACTGCTAGATCCGCTGTCGGTACTACTACTCAATGCCATCAGGCGCTGGAATGAGAACTTGTACACCTTGGCATGGCGCACACCAATCACTTTAGTTGAATCAGCTGGAGTACCCCCAAGATATATAAGCACCTGCCCTCTCCTGAACAACACCTCATACCCTCTGTCCTCCAATGCTGAGACAGATATCAGGTTCTTCTTCATTCCAGGGACATATAGAGCATCTAACACTTTCAAGGGAGGTTTGGGTTCCCTATCAAATGTCAATGTCCCCACACCGACTGCTCTAACAATGTTGTCATCACCGAGTACTACCTCAATATCAGTGCCACTCTTTGAAAGCTCTGAGAAGTACTCCCGGACTCCTGTCATATGACGAAAAGCCCCACTGTCAACATACCAAATACCAGAAGATGCTCCGCTAGTGCAGGGAAGTGCACACTCCCTCTGAACCTGTGTGGCAAGTGATCCTGCACTAGTGGACTCACAAGCTATGAACCCAAACTCCCGATCAATGCTCTCTGAGAAGCCCTCTATCTCTGCAAAAGTTGCCATGGTCTTGTCCTTTCCCTTCTTGTTCTTCTTCTCCGGACACACAACTGGATAGTGTCCCAACTTCTGACAATTCCAACGTTTGACTTTGGAATAGTCCTTTTCCTTGTTTTGTTGCTTGCCTTTACCTTTGCCTTTGCCTCCACCTCCATTTGTAGAAGCTTGCTTCTTTCCTTTGCCCTTCTTACCTCTTGCCAACAATGCTACATTGTCATCCTCCTCCATCTGTTTGGCTGCCCCAAGATGGTTCTTTTTGATCTCATTCTAAATGCAATCATCCCACAACCTCTCCCAACTGGGAAGGTTTTCCCGTGCAACAATGCCATCCACAAAAATCTCACAAGTCTTGGGAAGACCATTCAAAGTAATCCACACCAACTCAGTGGGTGGAATGGTCTCTCCAACAACTGCCAATTCATCTCTCACAGTAGCGATCTTTGTGATGTATGTTGTAGCACTATCAATCTTAGCCATTTTAATGGCCTTCAGCGTCTCCCTTAGGACCATTTTTTTGTTTTCATTGGAGCTCTGATAAAGACTGGTCAAGGTTGTCCACATCTCATGTGCATGTATCTTTCCTCTCACATGAAGAATGTCATGATCTTTAACTCCATCCAGAATCAGTCTTTTTTCCTTTGCATTCTTCTTGTTAAACTCTGCAAACTATACAGGTTCAGCAAGTACTGCTACTGAGTGTTGTATGGTATGTACCATTATGCCCCAGACTTCCACTTCCTCAAAGATGCCCTGGATTCTCTCCCTCCATGCACTATGGTTGCTCTGCCCATCCAACCTATCTTCAACCCTCAAGCCCAAAGACATGCTTGTTGTCCTAACAAACTGAAATTTTCAAATTTGTGGTAAAGGTTCAGTTTTCTGTGTAAAAATCAGCTTCTTGTGATTTTCACTTTGCTGTCCCAAACTGCACTTTTCAGCCAACCAAGCTCTGATACCGTGTGGAAATTTGACCCCCACTCTGGTTATCAGTTTTCCTAATCACTCCATGCATATAGTTTTAAATCTAAACATGACATAAATACTAAAATCTGGAAATGACTGAAATTTCTGAAAACACAAATTTGGAGATTTTTGCAACAGCTGAAAATGCAGAAATAAAACACAGGAAAATTATGACAGCCATACACAGAAAATAACATAGTGATTTTTGGTCAATGTGACCCTGGAAAAAAAACCCTACAACTCTTGGGGAAAACTAGTTTGAGAGCTCTTCTTTATTTCTGAAAATGTTTTTACAGAGAAACTGAAATATACAGTAAAAATTCCAGCAACCACAAAACAGACTTATCTCGTTTTTTGTGCTCGAACTCCGCCTTAGAAAATGTGCCAATCAGCAAAACAGTCAAAACAAAAAATTTACAGCAAGATATACCAGCGTTAAATGTTGTATGGTCTCCTTGATATCTGTGCCCAGAAATTTTGTGCTGTTGTTCAGACTGTACAAAATTTACAGCTGCCTCTTCAGCATAGATATCCGTGCCCACTCAACCTCGAAATGTGTGTTGCCTACTATTGTTTCTTCCCCTCGAAATCTGTGATGTATGGACCACAAAATTTGTACCCCTACTGCTATACGGAATTTGCCTTGATGTGTGTGCCAATAAAGGTTGTATGAATTCGTTGCCTCGAAAAGCGTACAACCTCCAGCCGCTGTACGGACTGCTGAAATATCTCCCTCCTTCAACTTCTCACCCTCAAAAATTTTCTCCTTGCTCTCATTCTCTTTCTCTCAATAGCTCATGAAAGACTGCAGTATCTTTTCCTCTTCTCCTCTCCTTTTACCCTAAGTGGCCTTTTGGGTAACCCTAAGATCTAATGGTTGAGATTCATTTAGATCTAGGGATGAGAATAAATATGCATTTAATTCTCACTTTCTATTTTTGAACTCACCCACTTAAATAAAGACCCACTTAGCCTTTTATTTCCATAGTCACTTTTTCACTTTCTAATTTTTCATTGACTTTAATAAAGTCACTTTAAAATTAGAATGTAACTTTACCACTTATAAAGCCACTTTAAAATTAGATTTGACTTTACCACTTATAAAGTCACTTTAGGAGAAAAGTACAAATACATTTGGACACTTTTCCCTAGGCCAAAGATCAAAGCCTTAGGGAACCACTTGTCCTCTGGTACCCAAATTTTAACATGGAGGAGGGTGTGCAACCATCCTTTGGGCTAGCCCTTGATGAGGCGCTAGGAGATACAGAGGTATTGGACGATGGTCACACACAGCAGTGTCATCAACTTCAAGCCGACCTTCTAGCTTTGAAAGGGAAGGCCACATCAATACGAGAGGCTATTTTTTTGCAGAACGAGGAACTGGAGGGCATGAGAATGGTTTGTGCCAAGTCAGCAGCCAGGCTAGCCCACATTGTGGAATGGTTGGATTCCCTAATGATACTACTAGAGAGCACATTGAAGTGCCTCCTTCAGGCATATATAGACGGGGCTAGTAGCACTGTTGGGTCACCTCTTCCCATTGTAGAGATAGAGACAGAGCTACCTAGTCAGATTTTGATATGTTGACCTAGATAGCGAGATGAGACGATCGGAGTTGCACAGGGTGCAACATCGACATGTTGAGGTTGGATGGCGAGAGATTTTGAGTTGGTACTCAGTCGAGTGGGTTATGGATATGGTGGTGGACCCGGGTGTACTTCAGTGGGAGTTTCCAGATGCTAGGAATATAGGAACCTTAGACTGGCATTGGGATCCGGGTAGGACTACCTATCGTTTCCGAGGCAGGCCAGTTGGCTATGTCTTGGAGGGTACAGTTGGCATAGCAGTTGAACGTGCACATTCGCTAAGGGAGTTTTGGTCAACTCTAGTGGCCAACCAGTTTATGGGCAAACTCCTTGGGTTGTCTTGGTACGACATTTGTATGCGGGGTCACGAGGTGATCAACATACTTTGGCAGCAACTTGTCGGAGGAGGTGGTATTGGCAGGCCACCAAACGATGCCTTGTATGGAGCCAAGGATTCTTCACCTTTGCGTGGGGCACAAAGGTCGTAGCGGAGCAGAGTAGTGGTGGCATCACTACTGAAACATAAGGAGATTCACTTCTTGGACTCCTCAGGGAGGGTTTGGAGTGATGATCCATCCATTGGCGGGTGTAGTGATGCGACGATGGAGGTGATGATACCGATTGGGGGTGGTCCGACATGTAGAGACACAACTCTAGGTCATCACATCCAAAGATGTATGGGAGCATCTAGCATTGAGTAGTGGACTACCAGTGGACATGGAGGTGCATGGTGTGGGACTACATTATGGAGTAGGAGTGTCTTACATCACATTCAATACACGCGAGGAGTGACTGGTGCCTTGACACAGATAAGGCACGAGACGGAACAGGGTGGTACAGCTGTAGCAGGGGTATGTCGCAGTGTGCAGTGGCATGTCGAGGAGTACATGGATGATCGGTGGTATGCAGGGGTGTATGGTGCTACACAACAGGGTCTTAGAGTATTGCCTCCAGGGAGACTCATGGACGGAGACACCGGGCATACCTTTGGGGGTAGTTCCCCCAGGATCGACGAGGAGACAGATGAGCGATACTTGACGACAACCGTGGGCACTCACATGCTTGACCCTCTTCTACATCACTCACGGGCATAGTCGATTTTGTTGTTGTCCTTTGGCACTCTGGGCATGAGCAATGGAGTACGCGAAGCTCCCCCAAGATATTTAGATGACACTCAGCACACTTAAGGAGAGATTTCTCAGCCATGGCATTGGGTCGGTGCGTTAGTTGACAACCACAGGTTGGAGGATGAGATGATCATCTGCAGGGGTGGCATATCAGTCATCACTGAGCCTACGAATGGGGAGTGGGTCACGAGGGAGACATGCGTCACTCTATTCTCAGGGCATGTCGAGACCATGCATGAGCAAAGGATACTGGGTACAACCGAGGTAGCATCCCAGTATGTGTCTGGGCTCCAAACAATGTATAGGCACATTATTGAGAGGGTGGATGGCAGACCCAGTGGAGATGGTTGCTAGGAATAGGAGGGATCCACATACCTTGAGTCAATTGCAAGCATCACATATCCATCTATTGGTTGCATTCAGGGGGTGGCTATTTGTCACATGCGGCTTCCAGCAGTCATCGTTACTACACAATTGCAGGCACAAGGCAGGTTAGCATGCATCAGATTTTGCCATGATATATGGACCCTCTATATTGGTCACATGCAGACTAGAGATGAGGCACAGTGTGATTCGTGCAGTTGTCATAGCTATGGTGCAGCAGGTCCGAGTATGGGAGGTAGAGATTCAGTTGATCGATAAAGCATTCTATCTCGTGATGGTTGGAGTCAGGACAGAGAGTGATCTAGCTCATTATTGGTTTGGTACATGGGGGTACTCAGAGGCCTCCATCGGATGGCGAGGTCGATTTTCTCTGTTGTTGCATAAGATTAGAGTTAGATGTGGAGGGATAGATATTGGCATCAAGGTGATGCCTGGGCAGGATGAACTTGGCTCTCACCGACCTTTCGCCAATAGGCCTTAGGAGAGGAGGATCCGATCTACACACAGTGGGGAGTATTCCATAATTAGAGTAGCGCAGCATCAACATGGTGGCACCACTCTGAGTTCAACAGGGGGCTTGATCATCACCGCTCTTTACAGCTCAATACCCCTTAAGGATGAGCTCGCTACCATAGGGGGAGATCATGCAGATCTTTCATTGCTCTTTAGTGATTCCCCGATGGTGTGGGGAACCTCAGTAGCTTGGCAGGTGGGCTAGCAACATGATATATGAAGAACCTCACGTGAGCAAGACACCATCTCTGCAGGGATTAGGTGATATCTTCAAGGGACTACTCTTGAAGTGCATGGGATGGACTACTTGGTGGGCAACTTCATGAGTGGGGCCCAGTGCCATATCATCATGATTCCCTACTCACTAATGGTGTGCAAAGGGCTTCTGTTACTTATGCCTGGAAGGATGCTGAGTGGAGCAGGGGGATCTTCATGTTGGACAGGATGGCTTGGGATCCAGGTATTGAGGGATCCCTTTATATCAAGGTGATTCAGAGATCAAGGATGATTTAGTGGCGCATCTGGGATCCTCGCAAATTTTGCAGTGACCATGGGGGAGCATCAACTAGAGATGATGCTTTTTCAGGCATTGCTTGAGGACAAGCAATTTTTGGTGGGGAGGACTGTAATATTCCAAATTAGCAGTCAGCTAACTGGGATATTAATTTTGATTTATTTTGGCATTTCTTAATGTTGGGCGGAAATAAAGTGGCTAGGACACCCACAACTAATAATTAAGCCAAATAAAGTCTTTTCCTAAAGTCCTTAAGGGAAAATTGCGGCTCTAGTGGTGGGGTCGAATTGGCCTTAGGTGGCAGCATAGAAGAGGCACAAAAAGGGCAGTGTGGGATTGGCTAGAGGAAGGCAGCATGTGATTGGTCAAGGAAAGGCAGAGCAGGCCAAGGTGGGACCCAAGGCATAAGTTGGGCCTCAATGGATAAAAGGAGGAAGGGAAGACTCATTTGGCATTCATTCATTCATTCAACTATTTTCTTCTTCTCATTTTGACAGAGCACGCTTGAGCTAGAGAGCCAAGTCTACAGTGTTGTTTAGCACACGAGATCTTCAAGCGGAGATCTCAACCTTTGCCTCGGGGGACTTCGAGTGCCCGCTCAGGAGAGGAGTTCCACCCTTTTGTGAGGGAATTTTCTACCAATAGCATCAGGAGGAAGCGTAGCCATATCTGGACTGCGTAGAGGAGCAAACTGCGCAGTGGAGGATACAATGTAGTGAGGAGTTTGAGTCGAGAGGTTGGAGAGAAGGGAATTCTCATCAGGAGATTTGGAGGGGAGGCTAGCCACCTCCTACCAGGGTTTATTGCAGCATTCCAGAGACATTTCTGAGCAGATTCTTCCAGTGGTTCGATTTCTCCCAACAGTTCATTGTGCTAAGCCCAAGAGGGCCAATTTCCAAAGTCAAAACTAGGGCAAACCCTTTCTGAGTTTTTCTGGGTTTATTGAGGAGAGACCAAGAATAATTTGGCAGAATTTTCTGGGTAGAATTAAGAGGGCAAACCAGGATCCTAACTCTGTGAGAAGCTAGAGGCGCTAGGGGAAAATTATGCAGAAATTCCTAGGTCAATATTTGGCAAAATATTTCATGGGTTATTGTGGGTTTCTTGAGTAGAGACCGTGGTTAAAAACTCAGAATTTTCTGAGCATTATTCCAGGCCCTAGCAGTAGATTCAGTGGAGCAACAGCAACATTTTTGGGCTAGGTAGCGCAGAGACAGAGCCACGCAGAGCCACTTCTAGTGGGAGATTTAGCTTGGGTTTGAGTTGTGCTTTAGCCTGCAAATGGTTTCATACCTTCAAGGCCTTGGTGGAAAATCAAACCGAGAAGAGAATCAAAGTTTTGAGGATCGACAATGGGTCCGAGTATGAGTCAAATGAATTCAATGACTTTTGCAGTGGAGCTGGCATTAAGAGGGAGACCACAACTGTGTACACTCCTGAGAAAAATGGTGTTGCTGAAAGGAAGAACAAGACCATTGTGGAAGCTGCCTGCGCCATGCTATGTGACCAAGGTCTTCTGAAGTTTCTATGGGGAGAAGCTGTGAACACTGTTGTGTACGTTCAAAATAAATGACCACATTCTGTTCTGGACGCCAAGACTCCCGAAGAAGTCTTCTTTGGTAAGAAATTTGATGTTTCTCATTTTAGAGTTTTTGGTTGTCTTGTGTACTTTCATGTGCCAAAAGAAAAGAGAAGCAAGTTGGAAGCTTCTAGAAAGAAGGGAATTTTTGTGGGCTACAGTGAAACTTCGAAGGCATATAGAATCTATGTGCCTGGTCAAAGAGAAGTGGAGATATGCCATGATGTCACCTTCGATGAAGATGCTGCCCTCAAGAAAGTAAGAAATCTTCCTAGCTCCAAGGAAGATAAAGAAGATGAAGAAGTAGGAAGAATCGAAGGATCAACCAATGCCGGATGTTGAAGGACCTATGGATCCTATTGATCCACCTCCTTCAAATAAGAGAAACTCTCATGGCTTAGGGATACTCTCAAAGATGCCGAGAGACATATTGCCCCAAGGAAGACATTCCGTGAAAGCAAGAAGCCGAATAGATACCAAGGGTATCTAGCAACCATGAGTACAATTGTACAATCTGAGCCTCGATCATTTGAAGAAGTCGTTGTTGGGTGTCATTTTTGTACTCATTCCCTACGTTTTCTTCCCTCATTTCGAACCTTTTGACCTCCAACCTTGGGACTATCTTTGCCTTTTTCCTTTTTCCTTATTGTAAAACAGTGTAACTTTACCGTGTTTATTATCTTGTCGTTCTCATTAATTATTATGATGTATTGTTTCCTTTTTGTGGCTAACTGGGGTGAATATTAGAGGAAGCTCTTTGGTCCTTTTTCTAATCTTTCATATACCACTTTAAACACAAGAGATCCAGAACATACAGGCGCATAGAACTAGTTGGGAGAATGTTGTTACAGAGTGATGTTACATGGCACTGCTACCTCACGAAGAGTCAACACCTCCGCTGTCATGACCTCTTCTGTTACACCGCGACGATATTACAAATTGTTGTTACAGTTGCGCTATTGATTGCATATTGTTAACTTCCGGATGTTGATCTGTCTTCAAAAGTTATTACGCTGCAATTGTCGCATTCCAACGACAGCTGTAGGAGTCATTATATATCGTCATTTAGAATAACAACGTTAGGCAATTTTAATTGAAATCAATATTTTCCCAGTCAAGACTCTATTGAGGGAATCAGTTGTAACAATAATTACTTTATTTTGATTAGCATGAGAATCGTAAGATTCTCATGACTGATCTGTTCTTCATTTTCTGGACATATAACTTTTATATAAGCACTCGAACCTCTGAGGTCAGGAAGTTAGCACAGAACAGTATCATCATTTTGACTCTGTAATTTCTCTCATCATAATACAGACTATCGTATTGTTGTTGTTACATGTGTTGACAGATTTAATTCTTATTGAGTTTTATCTCCTCCTGCGCCCTGTTAGAGAGGAAGGGCCCTCCTCTTTAATAGGGACTGCAGTGATAAAGTAGTTGTAGTATTTCTCGTATTTTCTTCAATGTATTTGGGAAGTGCTATTGTTGTTGTATTGGTTGTAAGTAGATCTGCTTCAGTTTCAGGTATTTATTATGTTGTTGCACTAATTCAATTAGAAATACCAGTTGGTGTAATTATCGTGTGGCGCCTAAGTCACCTGATACAGGGATTCAGACTTCGATGGATACGGGGATTCGAGAATCGGATTCGGGATACGGTGACCCCTGGAACAGGACACGTCCGGGATACAATACGTTATATATTATTTTATTAAAAATATATATATTAATATATTAAAAATTAGATCTATATATATTAATATAAAAAATTAGATATTTTTTACACAAATTCATTGATTCAAACAGATTTAAGATCTTAGATACTCATACATGATACATTGATACATTGATACAACAGACAATTGTCAAAATCGCACTTTTATAAGGAGTCAAAATCGCACTTTTTCGGCTACTCGAATCTGGTTGTACGGTATTCGATCGTATCTGTACAGGATACGATCGGGATTCGACGTATCCTATACAGATACGATCGAATCCGGTGATTTCGGTACGAATCCGTACGTATCGTATCGAATAGACAGATTCGAGATTCGTGGGCCCCACCGAACGAATCTGGTTTCTTAGTGTGGCGCACTAGATACCAGTTTATCTGAAGTGTGATTACATTCTTGTGGATCTTTTATTCCTGCATAAGTGTTAATTTTCAGCAATTGGTTCAGCAACGATTTCTTCTTGTTTTATTTCTGCTTCTGGTATGATGTATCGGCACAGACAGTGCAACTGTCATTGAAATAAAAGACGTCCCTGGATTGACAATTTATGAGTACTGCCTTAGTCAATTAACAGTGATTAAAACAGTTCAACGTTTTGGCGTCGTTGTGGGGAATGGCAATGACGAAACAATCAACCAGAATTGTTTGTTTGATGGTAGGGTGTTCTTAGTCAGCAATTGTTGGACAGTAAGACGATAGGTAAGAACCTGCACATCGCTCTAACATACCTGAGCAGGCTCACCATAATAGAACTAAAGTACTCATAGTCAGGATTGATACACATAGGGTCCATGTGTGCATTTAGGACAGTAGAGAAACCAAAACAACCCCCACTCTAACTAACTACAGGAAAGACGAGTTGTAAAAGGAAAAGAAAAGTGTAGATTTGGGAAGGAAGACATTCTTTGGGGATCTGATTTTAAAAGCAGAGAAAGAACACTCCACTTCATACAAGGACACCAGGAAGACAAGACCACAGAAAGCTGCCACTATATTAAGGCCGGAGGCATCTGCATCTTCAGTATCTGGACCTCACCATCCTTCACCCAACATATCCACTCCTGAAATTAAGAATCCAGATCATAAACAACTGTGGAAAGTTGTTGATCAAAATCTGAGAATTGAAGGACAAGGGGAAACCAGTGAAGGGCAGCCAAGGCCTGAACCGGAACAAAGCTTATCTGATTATCATCGTCTGGATTCGAATAGTGCAGTGAAGCAGTCGGTCCTAGAAAAGCCTGATCCCTTATCCATCTGTCAATCCCTGTGCATTATGAGCTCAGCTCATCTCATCAGGAAGGATCAACTATGGGGGATGAAAATACTAGAACATATGGTACTGTTACTTTTGAATTCCAAATACCGGAAACAAGAGATGAAGCTCCTATGAAAAATATTCCCTTATCATCTCTACCATCCTTTCAAGGGATGGCCATCGAAGATCGTGACACTTTTATGTTTGAGTTTGATGTCCTGTGTAGAAGTTACGACTACACTTCGGACGACCAGAAGTTAAAATTGTTTCCTGCTACTCTGAAAGGAGCATCGTTGAGATGGTTCATGAGACTGGGTGTTGGCTCGATCCGAACCTGGAGTGACATGAAGAAGTCATTCCTCTCTAAGTATCAGGATTACTGTCGAACCAAGGATTTGAAGGAAGAAATCTTCAGAATTACAAAGAAGGAAGAGGAAAGCTTGGAAGGCTACATGGAACGATTCCATTATAATTAACAAAGGTCTAAGTTTGGTGACTTAGCCCCGGAAATCCTGAAAACAATATTTCTGAGAGGTATGAGAGATGACTATCTAGAACATTTGAATCTGTTGGGAAAAGGGGACATATCACAGAAATCGCTTGAAGAAATAATGAAGCTATGTTTACGGAGTTCAAGAGGATCGGCCAAGGGAAGGAGTTTAGTTCGGGTCCCTTCAGTCCGAATACAGAAGTCCACAAGTGGAGGAGTAACTAGAGTAGAGATCGGGAATCTATTTGAGGATTTTAAAACCAACCTCCTCAGTACTCTATCTGCCCAGATTACCACAATACAAGTCAAGAAAGCACAAGTTGAAGCTAAAGCAGCTTTGGCAATATTTTGTCCTCGATGCAAAAAGAAACATCTACAAAGGGAATGTGAACTGAACAGCGTTAGCTTGTGCAATATTTGTGAGTTGGCGCATTCCATTGGTCAATGCCCGGAACTACCCAGACTGAAAGCAGTGCTTAAGGAATCAAGCGAGGAAGTCCAGTCTTCCTACTTCATCAGATCAAAGAGACCATGACAGCCATGGCCTACACGTATGCCTCCATATTTTTCCTCTTTTAATCCTTGGAATAATGCTTATAATGGTCAACAATTTCCATGGCCATATCCTACTCCTTCCTCAACACAATTTCCTTCACCTTGAAACCAGTGGCCTTCCCCTCCACCAATGCAATATCTTGCATCACAATCTTATCCTTGGAGTCAGAATTGGAGAGGTAATGGCCAAGGTCCAGCCCCCTCTGCACTACCAATGCAGCAGCAGTTACAACTGCCTCCTCTCCAAACTCCTGCACCTCCTATCTGACCCCAATTTCCTGTGCAACCTAACCCCAATCCGAATAACAAGGCAGCCCAGAGCATAGACACTCCGACTACTTTCGAGACCTACCTTATTATTCCTATTGGGCTCAATGAGTTTCAACTTCGATCGAGAAAAGTAATCAAACTTGGCCATACTCCTATCATTACCGAGGAAGAAAGTGAGTCACCCAGAAGGGGTATAGTCGATTCTTAAACGGATGTTACACCTGTAACAGCTGATACAACACCAACTATTACACCTGTAGCAGCCAACTCAGAAAGGTCTGTTGTTCGTACAATAGCCAATTCGAGCAGGGCTGGTGCATCTGTGACAACTGACTTAGTTGTAAGAGCTCAAGATCATCCATACCCTCAACGATTAATTGAAACTGACCCAACCTCACAAACTGAATTAGAGTTTCTCAAAAAATTACAGAATATGTATGTGCGGATTCCACTGGTACAAGCTCTCCAGGAAGTACCTATTTATGCCAAAACAGTGAGAGATTTGTGTGTCAAAAAGCCTGGAAAGAAGACGAAGGACTCTGCTACTATCCATGTTATGGGGAAACTATCCGAACTAATGATTGATCAGCGTTTGTTAACTAAATATAACAACACAGGAAATCCTACAATCACTGTTGTAATATCCCGAAGGGACATAAACAGTAATATAAAGCACACCAACAAGGTACGCAGCAACTAAAGATAAATCACGAGACAAATACACAATATGGAGAACGCTGAGCCATTTTATTAATACTGAGAAATAAGGAAAGTACAAAGGTGATCAGAATAATAGCACCTCGACTTGCTCAGGGCAAGTGTAGGAATATTCTCAGAACAATGTATGGAATGGCTACTCCCTCTATCAACTGCGTAATCTCCAAGTGGCTGGAAAATGCTACCGCGCTGCTGCAACTGCTGGAATGGAATGAATCTTTGGGGTTGTTCCCCAACTCGGAAAATGTTGAAACTCTGGGAATGGCCTCCTCTCCCAAAACCCAGAAAAGCCCAGAGAGCTTTTCGAGAATGGCTGACCCCGGAAAATACCTCCTTTGAGGCACTACGCTATCCCTCAGGGGAAAACGCTGACCCTGAAGGCAACACTACAAAATATGGCCTCTCCCTTTGCAAAATGTCTCCAATAGGTAAGGGTTGATCCTTTCCCTAATCCTCCGGTCTGAATCCACCCAAATCACCACAATCTGGAACTCTCCCCAACTAGAACTGCGTCCTCCCTCTGCAAGACTACGCTGTCCCTCTCATGGAATGCTCCACAATGACTGAAGCTCTAATCTCCCCCTGCAAAATACGGTAGGACTCCTCACCCGAGCAAGCACTCGAAGTCTCCCGGGGCTGAGGTTGGGATCTCTGCACAGAGACACCCGGTGTACTGAACAGTACGTGCAGACTAGCCAAACAGCGAGCGTGCTCAATGTCTAGAGACAATTTCCAAAATGCATAATCAACAATGAATGACCGAAATGAGGTAGCCTCCTCTCTATTTATCTTGGGTGAGCCTCCCTCTCTCCTTGGCCCCACCATGCTTACGTTGCCTCTCTTTGGCCCACGCTGCCAACTCAACTACGCTGGCTGGGCCCACGCTGTCTAAGTGTGTCACCCCTCTACGTTGTCACTTGGCCCCCTTGGCCCACCTTGACCACAATGTTATATCTCCTAAGTGACTTTAGGGAGTGCGCTTTATCCTAAGTGAGTCATATTCTCCTTTCACCCACTTTATTTATATTCTAACTTTATAAAGGCAAAATTAGTCAAAATTAATAGTTTCAATTAGCTGCTGCTAATTGGGAATATCACAACTGTTCATATTGACGACCAGCCCATAACTAATACTCTGATCGATTTGGAGAGGCCATTAATGTGATGACCAAGGATCTTTTTATCTCCCTTAGACTTCATGGACTCAGACCTACACCTACAGTACTTGAATTAGCATATAGGTCCCGTGTCAAACCTAGAGGAGTGATAGAAGATGTGGTGATTATTGTAGCTTCTTGGAGTTATCCGACTAATTTTCTCATTTTGCAAACCAAATCCAACCTGAGGGGTGATCCTTTAATTTTGGGGAGACCGTGGCTAGCCACAGCAAATGCATTTATCGGATGTAGATCTGGATCTATGATGATCTCAGATGGGCAAGCCACTAAGAATCTGAACCTTTACCCCCCATCGAAACCACACATGGATTTGACTAATCCCCATTGGGACGAATTTGAACCTGAATCTGATTTCTCCCTACTTCTCCTCACACTTGGAAAAGCACAATATTTTAAGGATGAAACAGAGGATGATATTATTAACGGTTATATTAGCAATTCCCTCTCTGTTGCTTCCATTAGAGATTCAGGGGATGAAGATGAGGTAGATGATGTAAATATTGCACATATGAGAACCACTCTGCATACTAACATCAGTCCCGTCGAAATTAAGCTAAGTAAACATTTAAACATTAATCCTAGTTTCACTGTTGAACAGAACACATTGTTGATACAGCTGTTACAAAAGTATTAAAAGGCATTTGCATGGGATTACACTGATATGAAACGAATCCATCATGGCCTGTGCACTCACCACATTTACCTTAAAGATGGCTGCAAACCAGTTAGACAACCGCAGCGCCGAATGAATCTCGCACTTAAGGAGATAATGAAAGAGGAATTACAGAAAGTCCTTAATGCTAACTTCATCTATCCCATCTCTGACAGTCAGTGGGTGTCTCTGCTCTATCATTGTTACGAAAAAGAACGACAAATGGAGAGTCTGTGTAGATTATAGAGAACTTAACAAGGCCACCCAGAAGGACCATTTTCCTTTACCATTTATAGGCCAGGTCTTGGATACTCTTTCTGGGAAAAAAAAAATTTCATTCCTAGACGGATTCAGTGGCTATAACCAAATACAGATTGCTTCGGAAGACCAAGACAAGACAACCTTTACTTTCCCATGGGGTACTTTTGCATACAAAGTCCTTCCTTTTGGCCTTTGCAATGCGCCTGCAACCTTTCAAAGATTGGGTATCTTTTCGAATCTATTGAATGGTTGCCTTGAAATTTTCATGGATGATTTTACACCCTACGGAGATGCTTTTGAAACAGCATTAGTTAATTTGGAAAAGGTTGGAACATTGTGTACAAACTAATGTTGCTTTGAGCACTGAGAAGTGCCACGTGATGATGACTGAGGGAATTGTGCTAGGACACTTCATTTCGATAGATGGAATCAAGGCAGACCCTACCAAAATTGAGGTAATCTCGAAAATCCCAACTCCCAGGACTCAAAAGGAGGTGCATAGCTTTCTGGGACATGCAAGGTACTATAGAAGATTTATAGAAAATTTTTCAAAGATTGCATGTCCTTTGTTTTCTTTGCTTATGAAAGATGTGGAATTTGTGTGGACAGGGAAGTGTGAGCAAGCTTTTTTGAAGCTAAAAAATTGTGTAACAACAACACCTGTTTTACGAGGACCAAACTGGAAACTGCCATTTCATATCTCTACAAATGCATCTGACATAGCTCTAGGTGCTATTTTGGGTCAGCTGGAGGAAAAGAAGCCTTATGCCATCTATTATATCAGCAAGAATTTAACTCTAGCCGAGCTCAATTACACAGTAACCAAGAAAGAATTCCTAGCAGTAGTGCATGCTATCAATAAGTTTTAGCATTACATCATTGGGTATCAAGTATTTGTACACACTGACCACTCTGCCACTCGATTATTAATGAATAAGCCTATTACTAATGGTAGAGTTACACGATGGTTTTGTTACAAGAATTTGATATCAGTATTCTAGATAAACCTGGGAAAGAAAATGTAGTTGTTGATTTCCTTTCTAGGTTAACCATAGGTGATAATTGCACTCCTACTGAGGATTCTTTTCCAGATGAGTATCTTTTTGCCATATCTACTCACTCACCCTGGTATGCAAATATAGCCAACTATCTTGTTGCAGGTAAATTCCCGCACTACTTATCTTCCAAAGAAAGAAGGAAGATCATACAGCAGAGTGCCACTTACTCCAGGATAGAGGGCAATCTCTATCACACTGGACTGGACTTTCAAAGTCGGCGCTGTGTTAGAGAAGACAAGATTTTTGATATCTTGAAGGCTTGCCATGAGGAGCCCTGTGAAGGGCACTTCGCAGACAAGAGGACGGGGTACAAAGTGCTCTCAACAGGATACTACTAGCCAACTATATTCCATGATGCCAAGAAGTTTGTAAAGGGGTGTGATAGCTGCCAAAGGATGGGCCAGCCCCTGCAATTAGACGAGATGCCATTACAACCTCAAGTAGTGATAGAGCCATTTGAGAAGTGGGCCTTAGATTTTGTAGGGCCAATCAATCCTTCATCACAACAGAGCTCATATATATTGGTCTTTACAGATTAGGTCACAAAGTGGGTCAAAGCGAAGGCATTAACCAAAGCTACAGAGCAGGTTGTTTCAGACTTCCTATTCGAAGATATTTTTTTTCGTTTCGGGATACCCAGGGAGATAGTGACGGATGGGGAACCCCAATTTACATCTCACTTGATTCAAAACTAGTTAAAAAGTATGGAATTCATCACAGGATCACTTCACCTTATCATCCACAAGCGAATGGTCAAGTGGAGAGCACCAACAAAATTATTGAGGGGATTTTCACAAAGACAATAGCCAGCCACTGAAGGAATTGGGCCGAGAAACTTCCAGAGGTACTATGGACTTACAAAACAACATGGAGGAATACTACAGGCTTCTCACCATACAAATTGGTGTACGGTAAGAATCCCTTATTCCCCATAGAGTTCGAAATAAAAACATTGAGAACTGCATTACAGGTCAATCTGGATTTAAGTACAACACAAATACAAAGGTTGAATCAGCTCAATGAGTTGGAAGAGAAACGGCTGGCTGCCATTCGGCAGACAAATATCATTCAGCAGCAAAGAGCTAGATGGCATGAAAGGTTCATTAAGAAGAAGAAATTTCAGAAAGGAGACTGGGCTCTCTTGTACGATTCAAGATTTAAGGATTTCAAGGGTAAGCTCTACACCAGATGGCTAGGTCCTTACGAAGTAGACACAGTGTTTGACAATGGGGCTGTAAAATCGGTCACCATTAATAGTGCTAAGACACTATTACTGGTTAATGGGCATCGTCTGAGGTTATATCATCAACCTACTTCGAAGGATTCATTTATTAACACTGTCGCGGACTTTGATCTTCATGTTACAGCAGCGGTGGGATGTTCCCCTGTGCAGCCTGAACTTTGAATTTCTAATAAGTGTAACAGCTGAAAACCACTCTTGTGGCAGCTGTTACACATGTTTAAAAAAATAAAATAATAATAATAAATAAATAAATAAAAATAATAAAAGAGCCTGACTGTGCAAACCTCTTTTGGGGCGCAGCCAAACGATTGGTAACAGTTGAAAACCATTCCTGTGGCGGCTGCTACACCCATTTTTTCCAAACCATCATCATTTCTTTCCCACATATTCTACAAAGACGATGTTACCCAATTGTTTTCAGTATTTATTTTTCCTAACCATAATGTTTTATGAAGGATAGCGCAGTGGTTGTCTTGGCTGCTACATACATAACAGCCGACAGTCGTGAACAATGTTTTGAATCTTGGCTGCCATCCTGACATGCAACAATTATTATGATATCTAAAGGAGACCGCCACAACCGCTGGAGCAATCACGCCATTATATCAAGTTCCACCTCCACGTCTTCTCAGGTACGTCACCGAAAAGGTAACATCACCATCCTCTAATAATTCAATGATTATGGCAAGATTAATAACAATCCTTTTAACGGTTGTGGATTGTCGTCATCAATAAACTGGGGGGGTTAAATCTTGTCATGATTACAAGCAATCCGTTAGCCCTAAAGCTGCCATTAAATCCCACATGCATCGAATTGAATACTATGACAACCAATCATGATCGGATCTTGTCGAAAATGGGATTCGTACTCGAAGCACGTCACTTTCCATAATTGGACATTAATAGAAGGTATGTGCAAGTACGAATCAGTGATTTAAAATCTTTTCCCCTCGCGCCATGACATTCCATCATCTCCCTCCGCCAAAATTTTGTGCACCCTTAGCCAAAATTCTCAATCCAAGATAGCAGAGTAGGTTGTTGGGAGATAGCAAGGAGCTCGTCGATATCCTAGTTGGTTGAGCTTAAGGATTAGTTAAGGTTAACAACAATATGGGAGGATCAACAGTGAGACATGAGCCAGATTCCATTGAAGCTTTACAGAGTTGTCCAGAAGCATATCAAATATTTATGGATGTTGGGTGGCTCGAGTACTTTCAAAGGTTGAAAGGCTTGGATGAAACAATTGCGATGGAATTCACCAAGAATTTGAATGACCATTAAACCCAAGTCAGGGGTTTGCGGATCGAAGTTACAGGAGAAGTTGTTTCCCGAGTCACCACATTGTCGGTCGAAGGTAGAAGATGGTTTAATGGGAAGGTTAATGATCCTTCTCTGAAAGAGGATTTCCTTGTAGGAGAAGAAAGGAAGAGGGGTTGATAGACTATCACTTCCCCAACCTTGGGCAGATGTTGCCCTGAATTTGATAAAGTACATTACCTGTGAGGGAAGGTCTACAATTGTCTTCAATTACCACTTTCCTTTATCAAACCATCTTTGGGACTAGCAAAAGATCAATCTTCCATATTTCCTATTGGGAAATATCAAGTATATGGCTGCAGCAGTCAAAACAGCAGCACATCCCGAAGCTTGTGTTACTAACCATGGTCTTATCAAACTGATTGTGTTGGATGCCTTAAACCAACAAGAAAAGAGTTGGGAAGAGTTCAAACGGAAAAGACCCAAGACGAGCCAAGGGAAACAAGCTGAGACTTCAAGAAAAAGTCATGAAGAGGCTGGAGTCCAAACTCGGTCCACCGAGGCTAGAACTGAGAAAAGGCCCATTGATAAGCCAATTGGAGAAAAACGACCGAAACAAAGGGTGAAAGTTAGGATGCCAATTAAACCGTCACCAGCAACTGAGAAGCAAGAGAAGGCAGAAGAGCTGGAAGAAGAAGAAAAAGAACCCTCCTCGCCAGGTAGGAACGAAACTCATACTCTGCTTTCATAAATTGAAAATTTAAAGAAATAAAATGAACAATTAAAGTAGAGATTAACCGAAACTAGGAAATCGGAAGCCTCAAGGCTAGATACCCTAGCTGAAGCTGTCAAGAAAGCTGGGGGGGGAGAAAAATCCAAGATCCATATGTGCGGCATGTTCCCAAGAGTTAGCAGCAACAGGGTATAGAGTTTGTCAAGTAAGCACCTGCTCAAGGGAGACTAAAATAGAGCCTGGGGAGGCTACTCCACAAGAACCTATGGAAGATACTGCTGTTACACAAGAACTAGCAGTTGAAGCAGAGCCTCCCACGATAATCGACCTGCAAGCCAACACACAAGAACCTGTAGAGGCCACTGCTGCTACAGAGGAACCAGCAATGAATACAAAGGCCAACCAAGGCAAAATGAAGAAGACTGCTACACAAGAACCCACCTATGATGCTGTTGTAACACAATAACCAACAACTGAGGTGGAGCAGTCCCACCCTAGAGAGGTTGTCACACCCACCATTGATACTGCATGTAGTGGATCACCAGGTCCCGCTATGGGATGGAGTTCCGAGAAGATTTCACTGATCTCTGAATTGTAGAAATGGAAACAAGAGGCACTTTCCCTGCAGGAGGGAATGATCTCACTAAAAGAACATCAGAAGAAAATAAGCGCCCTACAGGAGAAAGGGGCAAAGGAAGAATTGAAGAGAAGCTGGGAGGAATGGACGCATAAGGAAGCTGTAAAGAAACAAGAGGAACGGTTGGTGTTGTTACAGCAGCAGGTTCAGGATTTGACTAATGATAAACGGAAGCTTCATGACCTTGCCCTCAACTTGTAGGGGTGCAGACGACCTTCCCCGTCCGACCCTATTTTTCTGTGGGAACGCTCCTATTTGTTTCAGTTAAAAGCTATTATGAAAGACATGTCCTATGTGGGTACTTCTACCTGCACCTTTTTAGATATTTTTCGCGATTTTGATTTTGATGAACAGAGCTTGCTGTGTGAGTTGTTTTTGCACAACATTATTTGTGAGCACGCTAGTATGCAGATGGTGGCAACTGTATTCTCGTATATGGGAGACTTGCAGTTACGTGCTTTTGTTTCATTTATGAGAAATCAGATCGAATGGCATATGTCCACAAAATCAATGGAGACTAATGAAGAGAAGACAATGCTATGGATTCGAGTTGAGCCAGGAAGGGTTGTTGAACTGAGGTGGGAATTCAGAAAGATTTTGAGTAGTCCTGGGATAAGAGAACCAGTTGCTGCCTATAGGAGAAGAATTGTGGATTTCTGCCTCAATCAGTTTGCATAGATGAAGAGTCGAGCACTGACAGGATGCCTCAAACGCACTGAAGCTAGTAGTGCTAGATTGTTGGAAGGAGATCCTTTTTCATTTCAAAATTTCGTAGTTGATGTTACACATGTACCCGCATACGCCTTGGTAATAAAGTCCCTCGGCGCTTCCTGGATTGGACTGAAATTCAAATATCCTTTCGTATGGCTGCCAGTAGAGGAATACCAGGAATACTATGAGTTGAACGATTACGAAGAAGAGTTATGGCCAAGACAGTTGGTGGCTACTCAGGGGTACAAGTTTCCAGATGAAGACGCAGCCGGCACCTATGACTTCACTAATCAACACAGGAGATATTATCGAGGAAGTTGAGTTTTTTTGCATGAGGACATGCAAGTACTTCAGCGGGGGGGAGATGTTGGGTGTCATTTTTGTACTCATTTCCTACGTTTGCTTCCCTCATTTCGACACTTTTGACCTCCAACCTTGGGACTATCTTTGCCTTTTTCCTTTTTCCTTATTGTAAAACAGTGTAACTTTACCGTGTTTATTATCTTGCCGTTCTCATTAATTATTATGATGTATTGTTTCCTTTTTGTGGCTAACTGGGGTGAATATTGAAGGAAGTTCTTTCGTACTTTTTCTATTCTTTCAAATACCACTTTAAGCACAAGAGACCCAGAACATACAGGGGCATAGAACCAGTTGGGAGCATGTTGTTACAGTGTGCTGTTACATGGCACTGCTACCTCACGAAGAGTCAACACCTCCGCTGTCATGACCTCTGTTGTTACACCACGACGTTGTTACACCGCGATGCTGTTACATACTGTTGTTACACCGCGATGCTGATTGCATACTGTTAACTTCTGGCTGTTGATCTGTCTTCAAAAGTTGTTACGCTACAGTTGTCGCATTCCAATGACAGTTGTAGGAGTCATTATATATCGTCATTTAGAATAACAACTTTAGGCAGTTTTGATTGAAATCGATATTTTCCCAGTCAAGACACTATTGAGGGAATCGGTTGTAACTATAATTACTTTATTTTGATCAGCATGAGAATCGTAAGATTCTCATGACTGATCTGTTCCTCATTTTCTGGAGATGTAACTTTTATATAAGCACTCGAACCTCTAAGGTCAGGGGGTTAGCACAGAACAGTATCATCATTTTGACTCTGTAATTTTGCTCACCATAATACATAATATCGTATTGTTACTGTTACATGTGTTGACAGATTTAATTCTTATTTAGTTTCTATCTCCTCCTATGCCTTGTTAGGGAGGAAGGACCCTCCTCTTTAACAAGGACTGCAGTGATAAAGTAGCTATAGTATATCTCGTATTTGCTTCAATGTATTTGGGAAGTGCTACTGTTGTTGTATTGGCTGTAAGTAAAACTGCTTCAGTTTCAGGTATTTATTATGTTGTTGCACAAATTCTATTAGAAATACCAGCTGGTGTAATTATCGTGTGGCGCGCTAGATACTGGTTTATCTGAAGTGAGATTACATTCTTGTAGATCTTTTATTCCTGCATGAGTGTTAATTTTCGGCAATTGGTTCAGCAACAATTTCTTCTTGTTTTATTTATGATTCTGGTATGATATATCGGCACAGACAGTGAGCTATCATTGAAATAAAATACGTCCCTAGATTGATAATTTATGTGTACTGCCTTAGTCAATTAACAGTGATTAAAACAGCTCAACAGCCGTAAAGCATCAAGTTTGGAAGGATGCTATGCATGAAGAATATGAGTCCATTATGAAAAATGATGTCCGAGAAGTGGTCCTGAGACTGGAGAACAAATCTGTTGTCACCTCGAAATGGCTCTATAAGATCAAGCATGGACTGATGGTAATGCTGAAAAGTACAAGACAAAATTTGTTGCCCGAGGCTTCTCTCAAAAAGAAGGCATAGATTATGATGATATATTTGCACCTGTCGCCCGCTATTCCACCATCCGATCTATCATTGCCCTTGCTGCAACGCAAAGGATGGAGTCTCCATCAGATAGATGTGAAGACTGCCTTTTCGCATGGTTCAATAAAGGAAGAGGTTTATGTGGAGCAACCTCTGGGGTTTGAAGTCCAAGATAGAGACACCTATGTATGCAGGTTGAAGAAAGCCCTCTATGGGTTGAAACAAGCCCCCAGGGCTTGGTATGAGAGGATAGATAGCTACTTGATGAAACTGGGCTTTGCTCGAAGTAATGCTGATCCAAACCTTTATTTTAAGGTTGATAGAGAAAGGCCTCTCATTCTAGTTCTCTATGTGGACGATCTCTTCCTAACAGGTGTTGATCCAAACCTTTATTTTAAGGTTGATATAGAAAGGCCTCTCATTCTAGTTCTCTATGTGGACGATCTCTTCCTAACAAGTGTTGACCCTCTCATTCATCAATGTAAGAGGGAGCTAGCTTCCAAGTTTGAGATGAAAGACCTAGGATTGATGCATTACTTCCTAGGCTTGGAGGTCTGGCAAAGGCCAGGCGAGATTTTCCTTTCTCAAGGAAAATATGTCGTGAAGCTGCTGGAGAGATTTGGTATGGTAGACTGTAAGTCTGTGTCGACACCGATGGAGCTCATCTTTAAGAAGATGTGTGGAAACGTTGTTGGGCCCGAGCTAGGCCCGAGCTGGGAAATCCCACTGAGTATCGGCAACTCGTGGGGGCCCTGATATTCTTAGTGAACTCCCACTCGGACGTATGTTTTGCAGTGAACACTTTGAATCAACATATGGTTGAGCCTCATCACATTCACTGGATTGGTGCCAAGAATCTATTAAGATATCTTCGGGGCACAATCAACCATGGGCTGAGATACACTGTCAGGAGTTTTAGACTCCATGGATATACTAATGCCGACTGGGCTGGCAATGTGGTGGATTGCAAGAGCACATCTGGATGTTGCTTCACCTTGGGTTCTACTTCGATATCTTGGATGAGTAGGAAGCAGAAGTCGGTGGCTTTGAGCATTGCTGAAGCCAAATACATTGCAACGAGTATGACTTGTTGTGAAGCTATTTGGTTGAGAAAGCTCTTTAGTGAGTTGTTTGGACATGTGCTAGATACCACCGTTATCCTTTGTGATAACCAGAGTGGGATTCGTCTTTCTGAGAATCCAGTTTTCCACAATCGATCCAAGCATACTAATATTAAGTACCACTTCATCCAGGGCATGGTACAACGAGGTGTCGTAAGGCTCGATCACATAGGAACTAATGAGCAGGTCACAGATATTCTCACGAAGCCCCTAGGGAAGGTCATGTTCCTAACCTTCCGTGAGAAGCTTGGAATCGTGGAAAGACCCTATTGTGAGGGTCCTGCTTGAGTTGGACTATGAGCTCTGGGAGCTCCAAGAGGCTTGGGGATAGCTTCTTGGAGCTATAAACACACACTAGGCTAGGCTTGCCAAACCATGTTGTGCTTCTCCCCATCGTTATGATATTGAGTTGGTTCACCTCTCTTTGATCTATGCCCCACACGCATCCTACCCATGGAGTTTCAGACTCATGGGAAGTACCTCTCATTTGGCCAATGAGGTGGGAAATGTGGATAGAGACCAATAGCAAGATCGATGGACGCATCAAAGATTGTCGTAGTCTCTGTCTAGGATGGTACGTGTCCAACACCTTGATCTGGGATCAAGTCTGACGAGGTTCTTACCTCTAAACTGACATCGGGTCAGTAAACTAACTTCGGGTTAGTACGAGAATCTTTTTGAGTCCAAGAGAGGTTTTAACCTGTAAGCTGACTTAGGGTCAACAGAGCGTGATGTCTTTGTGACTCACCTTTTTGTTCTATTTGCGAAGAAGAGCCAACAAAGCAAGTTACGGCAGGATGACGCACAATGATATATGATAGTACACGATGGTACTGATCTCTGGATGGCACAGGTGGACAGATAGAGTTCTCCCTAGTTGAAAGGGAGTGTTAATTTTGGGAAACTATGTCCAAACTCCAATTTGCACTGCTCATATGATGGTGATTATATTTTTGTTGGATTCCTCTTTCAGAGAGGTGCAAGATTGATCTAAAGATCATCTTGTTTGGATGAGCATAACATATATTTTTATTTTATTTTCCACACATGTGCAAGGTCGGCCAAATTTGTAAGGTAGGCTCACAAGCCTAATAGATGTGTCACACACCCTCACTGACTGATATAAATTGGAGACAGATGATGTCAATTTCATCATCATCTCATCACACACATTCCTCATGATCTGATTGGTTCGTACAGCCTAGAAGAGGCTTCCCTCTCTCCCACGTGTGAATATGGATGTCGAAAATCTGGATGCCGGAAATCTGGAAATCAAGAAGAAAATTTGAATTAATCACCGCCCTACCAAATTCTCAACATGGTATCAGAGCTAAGGTGTTGAACACAAGGGCTACTTGACAAGAAGACACTCAAGGAAGCAAAAGATAAAAGTTTGGGTTAAAAGGTCAGATCAGTTTGCAAGAAAGATTCTTCAAAGGATCCACTAATCAAGAAGATAACCTTTGCCATCAAAGATTTATATTCAAAACATTGTTGGAAGAGATATCATTTTTTTGGAAGACATCCTTTATCATCAAGTATTCAAGAACACCTACATTGGAGAACTCAATCTAAGAAGGAGTTCCTATCTTCATCATCATCAAAGAAGCTGCTAGAAGGAGGAAGTCATCCTACTCAAGTAAGTATCTATGATCTTATCTAAATTTGTCAAAATGACTTATTGCAAAGAAAGCAACAAATTGGTTGGGTCATCAAACTTTAGTGCATGGAAGAAGAGGACAGATTTGAATCTAATTGAAGAAGAAGTTATGGACTACATCGAAGGATCTACAATTCAACCTTCAAAAGAAGATGCTCCAGCTCATGCCAAACGCATGAAAGGAGAAATCAGAGCCCAGAGGATGCTCATAGAATCCATTAAAGACTCACTCATACACTATGTATCAAAACTGAAAACTGCAAAAGAAATATATGAGAAACTGGTGGAGCTATTCTCTGTGAGTACTGCAAGAGAAGCAATCTCTCTGAGACAAGAACTATACAAGATGAAATTATCGAGAGGAAGGAATCACTTCATATTTTATGAGGATTTCTGAAATAACAGATCAACTGCAGGAATTGGGAGAAGTAATGTCTGATAATGGAATGACTACAGTGGTGCTAAATGCTCTACCAGAAGAATGGAGAAACTTCACTTCATATATGAGAAGAAAGTAGCAACACCATTCCATGATCTATGGTCTCTATGTAAAATAGAGGAAACAAGATTGAAATCGAAAGTTGATAAATGATCTGTTGATTTATGGTAGCATCGGATGTGCTCTAGCCTTGCAATTTTGTACATAGGCTAAGACACATGTATTCCATAAAACCCAGAAATGGTTTTGGAAAATTCCACTTAGAGATGATTCAATTCAATTAATTAATCATTTTTAATGTTTTCTTAAGTCTAAACTTAGGGAATTTGATTAATTAAAGTGTATTAATTAAATCAAGTGAGAATCTTCTAGATAAAGTCATGGATCACCTCCAAGTTAATCTTAGCCCTTGATTATGTTTTAATCTGGACCGTTGAAGAGTCAATGGAAGATTATAAGAAGGAGGGTTGTCACGCCCCCATCTCGTTTGTCCACTTGGGCAGGTCGTGCGGCACCGGCTAGACGACCTCCCTTCGGTTTGGCCATGTTCCGGACTACGCCTCTACTTATTTTTTTAAGTGTTAGTCTTCACTTTATTATTATGTTTCATTGCGGAATTATAAAACACACCATCACATCAGAAATACACAGAACAGAATTGAAGTAACCAATTTTATTAAATAAAATCGCCTCGCAAGTTTATACAGGTCGAGGGCCTGTTTACAATGAGAACGCCGAACTCGGCCCGTCGTCGCACTTGGTCGGGTCGTGAGTCACCCGACTCGCCCGACCGTGCGCACCGTCCGCCCGTCGTCGCACCAAGGCGCGCGCCCTCCGAGTCGTTCACACGTACTCGGGCGCCGCCCGACTCGTCGCTCCACCCGTCGCTCGGTCTACCGCAGCGTGCGCGCTGTGACGCGCCACCGTTTACCCGCGCTGTCGTTGGTCACACGAATCGCTCGTTTCTATTGCCCGCCCGGCGGGCGCATGTCTTGCTTGACCGCAGATATGTTTGCTGCGGTGCGCTCAAGTCTTGGCTGCCGTCGCTGCTTGCCTTTCACCCACCATCCGCCGTTCTATTAATACGCGTATCGTTTGGTGAGTCGGGTCGCTCGGCCGACCCGAGCCGACCCGCACGTCGCCCGTCCCATATGTGAACCGCCGCGTCGTTTGGTAAGGGGCGCCCGGCCGACCCCCGCTTTTGTGTAAGGGGCGCTCGGCCGACCCCCGAGTCGTTGTGAGGGGCGCTCGGCGGACCCGAGCCGACCCCCGTTGGCTAATACGTGCGCCCACGCCCGTGTCGTTTCGTCGGTTCGTCGCGTCGTCGCGTTTGGGGTGCGCCCGTGTCTAGAATGGGACGCCCCACGCCGCTATAAACAAACTTCAACCGCCCTTCATAACTCGGTCGTGTCGCCCGCTATGGGCGCGCCCGTCGCCGTGGCGCGCGCCCATCCGTCGTTCCGTTCAAGTGCGCCCGTGGAGGGCGCCCGACTCACCCGAGTCGTGGGCGTCCAACTCGTGGGCGTTACAAGGGTGAAGGGCCTACGGAAAATACACTTGACACTTGAGCCATTGAGCATTTTCAAATTTGTGTGAGAAGACACAGCTTTTGATGAAGAACAAATCACTAGGGCTGGGTTTGCTACGTGATTTGATTCAGTGATCAAATCTAGAGAGGGGCAGAAACAGAGATTGGTCAAGAGGGCCAAGAATACATTTCAGAGAGAGGCAACATCAACGCAGGAGAGAGACAGCACAGTTTCTGGCTAAGGTGATGCAGTTATTGCAGAGAATCACGCAGAGCCAGCGCAGTGTCTGTTGGAGTCAGTCCGGAGAAATATAGAGGTTGGGATTTTGAGCCAGGAGGGCCAAGATCCAACTTCAGATCAGCCAGATCAGCTGCAAAGAAGGGAGACGCAATTCCTCTAGCTTGCCTACGTAGGCTTACGCAGATCCAGCGTAAGCAATCACGCACTCTAGCTTGCCTACGTAGGCTTACGCAGATCCAGCATAAGCAATCGTGCGAAGACAGTGAGGGTTTCATCAGCGTTGTTTTTGATCAGTCGAAGACTTATTGAGTGAGGTATATCTCATAGTCATTTTTGTTGTCTAGATTTCTCTAAAGGGTTTGCCGGATGTTGGCACCCTAGTTATATTCAAGATTTTGTTCCTTAATAATACAAACCCTCAGATCTGCTGCACTGGTTTTCCCAAGTAGGGACAGTAGCAGAGATGAGCAGCAGCGCAGTGCAGAGTAGTGCTCACGCAGTGCTGAGCAGCAACAGCGCAGTATTCTCAGAGAGCTAGTGCAGAAACTAACAGCAGTTAGTCTTATTTTTCCAATTGCAGATATACTTGTTCAATTTCGGATGTTTTTCTGTTGCAATTAGTAACAGTAGCAGCAGTGCAGCAGCAGCAGCAGCAGATGAGCAGTAGCAGCGCAGTGCACAAAGAGGCAGCGTAATGTAGAGTGGTGCTCACACAGTGCAGCAACATGATTGCAGAATTTAGAGGGAGTTGCAGTACAGTGGCAGTTGACAACAGCATGCAGACTTAGCAGCAGTACAGTTGCAGCATTTTTTGTGCAGTGTTGGTGAGCAGCATCAACAACACAGCAGAGATGTTCCAGAAGTCAGATCAGCAGCACTTTGAGGTGTTTTGCTAGAGCACTTTCCTTGCTAAGAGAGAGTGTTGATTTATGGTAGCATCAAATGTGCTCTAGCCTTGTAATTTTGTATATAAGCTAAGACACATGTATTCCATAAAACCCTAAAATGGTTTTGGAAAATTCCACTTAGAGATGATTTAATTAAATTAATTAATCATTTTTAATGTTTTCCTAAGTCTAAACTTAGGGAATTTGATTAATTAAAGTTTATTAATTAAATCAAGTGAGAATCTTCTAGATAAAGTCATGGATCACCTCCAAGTTAATCTTATCCCTTGATTATGTTTTAATCTAGACCGTTGAAGATTCAATGGAAGATTATAAGAAGGAGGGTGAGGGGCCTATGGAAAATACACTTGACACTTGAGCCATTGAGCATTTTCGAATTTGTGTGAGAAGACACATCTTTTGATCAAGAACAAATCACTAGAGCTGAGTTTGCTAAGTGATTTGATTCGGTGATTAGATCCAGAGATGGGTAGAAACAGAGATTGGTCAGGAGAGCCAAGAATACATTTTAGAGAAAGGCAACATACACAGGAGAGAGACAATGCAGTTTCTAGCTAGGGTGACGCAGTTACTGCAGAGAATCACGCAGAGCCAGCGCAGTGTCTCTTGGAGTCAGTTCGAAGAAAGATAGAGGTTGGGGTTCTGAGCCAAGAGGAGTGTTGAAAAGTGTAACTAGGATCGGTCTTCATATTGACTATGTAATCATGTATTTATGTACAAAAGAAGACAAAAATAATAATATATATTTTTGGTATGCTTGCCTCATGGGTTTCATGAGCAAGGTTTTATTATAGGTCAATAGACTTCTTCTTGATGTCTATTAGGTTTTGACTTCTGGTTATTAATGTAATTAAGAGTCATGTATATGAAGAGTCTAGTCCAATGAATATGCCTCAAGACCTTGTCATATAACCCTGGAGAAATGGTTCAAGTATTATGCTAGCATGTCTGCTCATAGCAGCCTTCAGCACGCTAGAAAATAAGTTCTTCATGTCGGCCTAGAAGCTGTGGACAAGACGGCCTACAGACGGCCTACAGTCAGATTGGTGGGTCGGGCTAAAACAGAAAATAATGCCACTATACATAGACAGCTCTGCAATTCAGTTCCAAGAAGATTTTGCGGATGAGTTTGAGGCTAAAAGATGTGCTCAAGTCTGAGATTGGAATGCAAGTCATAGATTCATGGGAACAGTGATGTATAGCAAGGACTCTAACTAAAGAATATGCGATGAATATTCTGTGATAATATCTATGCTATCACAAAATTGCGAGTGTTTTCAGAGTAATATTGTTAGATGACAATTATGTGTCTAAGGTGTGAGATCAGGTCTGAAATTAGTGCGAGTTCAAGGCAGTGTTCAGTACGAGGAAGAGACTATACTACTGTGACAAAACATGACTATGTTAAGTGTACAAAAACGAGACTGTGTAAAGGTATCATTCTAGTATATGGTGGACTGATCATTAAAAGGAAACAAGTGTGTACAGTCAGCAAAGTTAAGTGAAGGCACAAGGTAGGACAATCCATGATGCAGTGTTGATATCACAAGTAAGGATCATATACATCCAGAGAAGGAAGAATACGAGTAGAGACCGAGCTCTCTAGCCTTGGTGCTGAAAGGTGGAGATCGGTGCAAGAAGGTGCAGGAGAGAAGGAGCCAATGAAGAAGTAATGGCAAGGTCTTGGAGGCATATAAAGATCTAGGATTTGTTTCGTGGTCATGGTACTTGTCATTTGAAAGTCTATAAGGAGATTTCTCGTGGGTTTTCCTCTATAAGAGGGAGAGGTTTTCCCTGGCTCAAAGAGCCTAAAATTGTGTCTCTTGTGTTTTTGGTAATTCACTTGATGAAAGACTAAATAAGTTAAGAAGAGAAGACATAAGTTAAAGGAGTAAGCTCACAAGTAACTATCAAGAAGAGAATTTGAATTAATCACTGCCCTACCAAATTCTCAACAGTGATAAATTTGTTGTCACTTCCAAATGGATTTACAAAACCAAACATGTCGTTGATGGAAGCATAGACAAGTACAAAGCAAGATTTGTTGCAAGGGGTTTCTCTCAAAAGGAAGGAATAAATTATGAAGAAACCTTTGCTCCCACTGCCAGGTACACTGCTATTAGATATTTGGTTTCGCTCGCTGCTACTATGGGATGGAATATCCATCAAATGGATGTCAAAAAAACATTTCTAAATGGAACCATTGACGAGAAGTATATATTGAAAAACCGAAAGGCTTTGAGATAAATAGCAAGGATACTCATGTTTGCAAACTAAAGAAAGCTCTATATGGCTTGAAGCAAGCTCCTAGGGCTTGGTATACATGGATGGATGCATATCTTTTAAGGATTGGGTTCGTCAAAAGTTTTGCTGTTGCAAACCTCTACATCAAGATAGGGAAGAATGAACCAGTTATTATAATTTTATATGTGGATGATTTATTTATTACAGGTGTGGAGTGCAAAATTTTAGAATGCAAGAAAATGTTGGCAACAGAATTTGACATTAAAGATCCAAGACTCATGCATTACTACTTGGGCTTGGAAGTTTGGCAAAAACTCGGTGAGATATATCTTGGTCAAGGAAAGTACATAATCAAGATGTTACAAAAGTTTGGTACGATGGATTCCAAGCCTATGACTACTCCCATGATCACAAATCTCAAGAAGTTGAGAAGCTCCTACTCTAGTTTTGTTGATCCTACAAGCTATCGTAAGTTGGTAGGCTCTTTGATGTACTTGCTAAATACTAGACCTGACATATGCTTTGTTGTAAACATTCTTAGTCAATTTCAATTGGAGCCTCGTCGTGACCATTGAATAGCTGCCAAGAATATCTTGAGATACCTATGTGGAACAATTCATCGTTGCCTAAAGTATGATGGAAAGGAAGTTAAATTAATAGGTTTTATCGATTCTGATTGGGGTGGCAGTGAGACTAATGAAAGAAGTACTATCAGTGGTTGTTTCAGTTTGGGACCTACAATTAGTTCATGGTTGAGTAGAAAACAAAATCATGTAGCTTTAAGTAGTGCTGAAGCCGAATATGTTGTTGCAGGTTGTTGAAGAATGTAACTAGTGCTGGTCTTCATAATTGTATTTGAAGAAAGAAAAGAAAGCCTATTTATAAAATAAACTTTTTTATTGACTTATTAAAGCATGGGTTTCATGCTTGGGTCAATAATAGGTAAAAGCACCCATTGAGTGCTCTAGGATTTTTTGTATTGAGTCAAAGTCACAGTTTTGTTGATTTTGTAGCATTGGAAAGTGTTCCAAGTCTCATATTTTGGGAGGAGGCTTGGACATCAGTATTCCAAAGAACCCAAAAACCGTTTGTGGAAATTTCACTCGGATCATGCTTTATTAAAATAATTAATTATTTTAAAGTGATACCTAAGCCTAAACTTATGGAAATTAAATAATTAACAGGTATTAATAAAGTAGAGTGTGAATCTTCTAGAAAACAAAGATCAAGTCATCTTTTAATCTCAGCCATTGATTAGAGATATAATCATGGTCGTTGATTCATCAACGAGAAGACTATAAGAGAAGACTTGAGGGTCATTTGGAAAGCAAACCGGACACACACTTAGTACCCGAAGGAAATCAATTTTGAAGCGATAGAATTTGATTTCAAAGGGAGAGGGTGTAGAGGCAGAGTTGCAAAGGCAGAAGGAGAAAGGGGAAGTCAGCAGAGGAAGAAGAAGGCAGAAGGAAGACGCAGAGAGGACAACATTGAGCAGCAGCACTAGTCCTCCATGCCAAGTGACGCAGTCCAATGCAGTGATTACGCAGAAGACCCAACAGAGTGGCAGAGGGAGGAAGGGTGCCTCCAGAGTGTCAAAAATTCTTCCGAAGGGTTCGAATAATTTATCTCAGGTGTATTCTAAACATCTGCTCATCTAATTTCTGTAAATGATTTCCATTGTTGAAGAATAATACAAACCCTCATACGCTGCACCGGTTTTCCCGCATTGGGTTTTTTCAGGGACAATTGTCCAAAAATAATTGTGTTCATGTGATTGTTTCTATTGCGTTATATGCGTTCTATTTGATTTTCTGCTCATGATTAAGTGAATTCTCCAGTTGTATTAATTTCAGAATTTACTGAAGTATCTGTAAATAAATTATCATAAATAAGAAGGTGAAATTACTCAATCACTGCAGTAGTATTTCAGCTGGAAAATTTCACATGGTATCAGAGCAAAAGACAGGAGGCAGAAGAGGAGGTTATGCAATTGAACGAAGGTCTGACAATGATGCAGCATCAGCTCAGAAGGGTTCACGCAGTCCTCCAAAACACATGGAAAAACAGAGGGACACGATGTTTAAGTTCTAGCGTCCAGACTAGAAGAGGATTTCTCTCGTGGGTAAAGCACAACCTCTCCAAGAGTCTGGTATATTGACAGTGGAGCATCTGCTCACATGATGGGAGTTCGAGAATGCTTCTCGAGCTACCAAGAAGAGTAGATGAATTTTCTAATCACGATGGGAAACAAGGCCAAGTGTACCCCCATTGGAAGAGGAACCATAATATTTCAAACAAAAGCTACTAATAAGCTTCGGGCCACCAACATACTGCATGTGCCGGAATTGGGGATGAACTTGCTCTTGGTGTCTCAACTTTAGAACAAGGGTTACGATGTATACTTTATTGGCAACAAAGTTTATGTCAAACAATCTAGTTGGAAAAGGAAGGCACAAATTAGAGTAAGGAGCCATAAACTATATAAGTTACAGCTCGAGTCTCCAATGGCACTGATACGTAGTACTAATGAAAGGGATTTGAATGAATTATGGCACAGAAGAATGGGGCATCTACATCATGGAGACTTGAAGATTCTCAAGAAGACTGTCACAAGAGCTCCAGAACTTAGCACCAGGAAAGACGATGTCTGCAACGGGTGTGTATTAGGGAAGTATGCCAAGGTAGCATTTCCAAGAAGTAGCATTAGGGACAAAAGTGTGTTGGAATTGATACACTCAAACATCTGCGAACCAATGTCCACGAATGCTCTCAATGGTGCAAAGTATTTTGTCACCTTTATTGATGACCATTCCCTGAAGACATGGATCTACTTTCTGAAGACCAAAGATGAGGTCTTTGAGCGGTTCAAAGAATTCAATGCTTTGGTAGAAAATCTAACCGAAAAGCGAATCAAGAAGTTGCAATCAAATAATGGTGGAGAATATATTGATAAAGACTTCGCAAGATTTTGCGTAAAGGAAGGCATCAAGAGAGAATGGACAGCTCCATACAATCCAGAGCAAAATGGGGTTGCAGAAAGGAAGAACAGGACCATCGTGGAAGCTGCGAGGACGATGTTGTATGATTAAGACATGCCCAAATTTCTGTGGGTGGAAGCTTGCAATACAGGAGTTTATGTTCAGAACAAGGTGCCTCATAGAGCATTGGGTAAAGTTACCCCAGAGAGTGTGTTCACTGAGAGCAAGCCTGAAGTGAGCCACTTCAGGATATTTGGCAGTATAGCTTATTGCCACATACCCGATGAGAAGAGGAAGAAGTTAGATCAGACTGTAGAGAAAGGATACCTTGTGGGATATAGCGTAAATGCGAAAGTATATTGCATCTATATTCTCGAGAATAGGAAGAACGTAGTAAGACAGGACGTGAAATTCATGGAGGAGAGAGCCTTCAGGAGATCCCGGGAAATGTCTACAGATACGCAGTTGGAGGAGGATCCGCTAGTTCAGCCACAACGACCTACAGAAGATCGCTCTACTGCCTCTCCACGGCACAAGTATTCTGAAGAAAGTTCTTACGAGGAAGTGCAAGAAGGAGAGTAGATAAATCCACCCACCACTAGTTGAAGGACGAGCAAAGAACTCCAACAAACTCTAATGGATGTAGAGGAATTTATTGGAGCCCCTAGAAATGAGAACAGGGTACGCAGGCATCCAGACAGGTTACCAGGCACTAGTAGCACAAGTTGGAGAACCCTCTAGTTTTCGAGAGGCAGCTCAACATCAGGTGTGGGTAGACTATATGGTAGAGGAGTACAGCTCCATCATGACAAACGATGTATGGAAGTAGTCCCTAGACCTCAAAACAGATCAGTTGTAGGATCAAGGTGGATCTACAAGATCAAGTATGCTGTAGATGGCAGCATAGAGAAATTCAAAGCCAAGTTTGTGGCTAAGGGGTATGCTCAGTACACTTCGATCAGATCCGTCATCTCTCTTGCAACGCGGATGGGATGGGAAATTCACCAAATGGATGTCAAAACAACGTTCTTGAATGGGGTGATAGAAGAGGAAGTGTACATAGAGCATTCTGAGGGCTTTGAAATGCATGAGCAGAAGACTCATGTATGCAGGCTTAAGAAAGCCTTGTACGGACTCAAGCAACCTCCTAGAGCATGGTATGGGCGAATTGATAGCTACCTGCAGAAGATGGGATTTGTCAAGAGTGACGCAAATCCCAATCTCTGCTATCTAAGAGTAGGGAATGAGCTGTTAATTATGGTATTATATGTGGATGATCTGTTCTTGACTGGATCATCCAAGCTCATCAAATATTGGAAGGAAAATCTGGCTACAGAATTCGACAAGAAGGATCTAGGGCAGATGCATTATTTTCTTGGTTTGGAGGCTTGGCAGTAGAAGGGAGAAATCTTCCTTGGGCAAGGAAGATACACTACAGAGATCTTGAAGAGGTTTCAGATGGAGGACGGTAGACACATGGCTACGCCAATGATCACAAACTAGAAGAAGATCAACACGTCTGAGGATGATCAAGATGACCCTACCTTGTATAGGTAACTCATAGGATCATTGATGTATTTGGTCAACACTAGACTAGACATCTGTTATGTCGTGAATACCCTTAGTCAGTTCATGGTAGAACCGAGGAGGTGTAATGACCCATTCCCAAGTTGAACCCAAAACGATATTAGCATGTGAACGATATAGGCATTTGATAGCTACACCTGCCTATACCGCCCACATTGCACTAGTACATCCACCTACTAATATCAAAATTTCATAAGTGAGGGATTTAATATTAAGATTTTGGATTTATATTAAATTTTAACTAAGTGAAAATTATGTGAAAAGGACTAATAAAGGAAAATGACATGATAAAGTTAATTCATTAAGTAAATATAAAGACACCTAATCCATACATAAGACAAACATATAAGTCACCTCCATAAATACATTCGTACCCACATTAATATGGATCACATCACCATAAGAACATGTAATACCAACATTTAAGTGGATAAGACCTCGAGAAGAAAGAGGCGGTAGGTGAAGATTATTTAAATCCACATTAATGAAAAGATCACACCATCATAAATACATATAAATATCGCCATTAATAAGGGAAAAGACCTGGGAAGTTGGGGAGGGTGGATGGAACTTATTTAAGGGAGGTAATATGGAGGTTTTGGGGGAGGAAGGAAGGGAATTCTGCTGAAATACGGTGAGATTGAACTTCATAGTGGGAGATTGAACTGCTGGGAGTCTCTGTTGGGAGTCTCTGTTCTTCTTGGATAGCTGGGCACGGGGGCAGAGGAGACATCCTCTGGGTCTGGGATTATTCCCGGATTGGCTGGGAGGACTTGGTTGTTTCGATAAACTGTTTATCTATCTAACATCTGCTTCACGGGAGGAGATCCATCAGCAAAACCATCAAACCATCAACTGTGTACCCATCAGCAAAACCATCAAACCATCAACTGTGTACCAGGTATTTCTCCTACGTATTTGATTGTTTCTCAAATTCAAAATTTCACTGCTGATTTCATTACATACAGTACTGCAATATAAAATTTTCTGCAATTAATTCTCTATGCACGGAACCTTACATTTCATGGAAAGACATCACTGTTTCTGAATAACTTGTCTGCAAATTAAATTTCTGTGTATGCCAATTTGTTTTCTGAAGGAGGAGCATTACATATGGTATCAGAGGTGTAGTTCAAACCCTCTTACGACCTTATAGGCCCTGTATAAAAAAAAAAATACATATATAATTTTTGTTACACATGAAACAGAGTTGACCTCCAAAATCTGGACTCGTCTTCTAATGAAAGGTCTTCCCACCACAAAAATGTGTCAGTTGGAAATTTGTAGTGGAAAATACAACTAAAATCTGTTTCCTTGAAGATTCAGATGTACAATAAGCCTCGGCAATGATTCCTAGTGCCATTCATCGTGCTAAATCTAAAACTGTGCAATAAAGTCTGAGGATCCCGAAAGGATTTTGAAGCTTAGGTGCCACTGTATCCCCTTCTCCATCATTAGAAGTTAATATGACTTAAATGGTCCTCGTAAATCTCTAACAGCAGACCAAATCTAATTATAATCTCATCTGTGGCCATCGGCATTGCCACTGCTTCGGCTAAAAATTGATGAGAAATTTTGCCCTTTTATACTGCAGTTAGGACAGTTTGGGATTTAGCGGGTGATCTAGCTTTCCTTATGACCGAGGGACCCCGTTTCTTGGGCGATCGGGCTCATCAAGGACTAAAATCAAAGTGAAACAGAAAACCAGCGTGTTAATATGGAACAAATCTGATCATACACTCAATATGACAGTCTAATTTTAGCTAGCAAATAAGAATATCAGGTGCAATAACTATAAGTTAAAAATAACACCACGAAATTTCTGGCGTTGTCATCAGATTAAATGATGTAGTATTAGAGGAAAATTAACTTGGAAGGTATTTCTGTAAGGATCTGTTAGTATGGATATTCTTAAATTAAATATATATATATTAATTTTCTCAATCATACCAGTGATCTTTCCGAATTTCTTGATCAACTTCCTTGTATGGTAAAACATTACCAGCAACCGAAATGAAGAACGCTGACATCAGAATAGCTGTGGCGATACCTAGCACCAGAGCACCAGATTTGTGCCTATCTATTGCCATATCCACTTTCTCAATTGCTGAAGTCGAAGAACCAAGATGTGGGCAAGCATCAAGCCACCTCCAATGACAAATTAACCAGAATATGTTCCTCTTAAAACTCCTTCCATCCGTCAAAATTGTTTGCCTTCAAAGCTGAGTCTGCCACAGGTTTTCTCCCTTGACTTTATACTCCATTGGACGCAGTGGTTACCTAAACATGAAAGCAATTTATTCCCAGTTTACATTCTATTCCCTGCCTGCCTTCTGAAAACCAGTCTTTGCCGCAGTTGCCTAAAAATCATTGAATTGTGTCTTGCTGGACCATAACCTGTAAATCTGGTAATCAAACTTGCTGATTGGCTTGATAGTACGCCTGCAGCTTCTACGCTTGCAGTGGAGTACCAGCGTCTAAACTCACATTTTCTGAGTCTTATTTTAAAAACGTTGTTCGCCTCTGACTGTGCGATCCTGCAAACAAACACCTGCATTCACCAGAAACTCCCAACCCATATCGAACTGATAGGCGTGGCAATCCAAAGTTTCATAAAGAGACAGCGAATTGGATAGCTGGCAGTGGAGCAGGTGAATGGCGATAATGGAATGGGACGTGTTATGAAATGCCGCGGACAGGATTTGAAATCCAGTCGGGCTCCACCGGTCGGCGCGAACAGTTTGAAAGGTTTTCAAAAAAAAAAAACATTTGCAAATATCCCAAGGTTTCGGGGACAGGTTATCAAAGGGTATGGTTTGTATTTAAATTTTGGGCGCATATTTAATTATCGACACAGTCGAAAATTATAAACCGCCGCATATGCAATACATACCGTAAGAAAATTCCACTACCGAGACCTTCGATAAAGTATTAATGCGATCTGTTAATATATATATAATCAAACTATGGATATATGATGATACGGGGTATATTGTTGTAACCGCCGGAGTATATTATCGTCAGGTTTAAATGTCGTCAATATATATATATATGTTACCATACGCGCTGTGTATCGAACCTTCGATAGGACTTATCCAAGGTTTTAAAAAAAAAAAATCAGTAATTAACATATTTTCTATATATGAAAAATATTTCGCAGACTTTCTATAGCAAGAACGGGCGGAGGTTTGAACCATGTCGTTTGCAGTCGCCAGGCGTACCGACAGGACCGCTCGGATCCATACTTAATGCCACCGTGTCATTCAACAGAACTATTGATATATATGTTACCCGATATACGGAATCGAACCTTATTATACATTAAAGACCGCCATATATATTGTAATATATAGTTTGCCAAAAATATGTAATGTATCGTGCATAGATTCAACGGAGGGGTCGGGCGGAGGTTTGAACCGCCGACCCTCCAAAAATGTATATAAACCAATAGGCGTAGTCCAAAAATAACATAAATAAATGACTTCGAAAACTTTCGAAATTATATACGCTGAATCTGCCTTTTTCCCATGTATAATATATGTATTCGGAGCATTATATTAAAAATGAGTGCATATTCTTTTAATAATTACTTTATGACACTTCAGCAACAACCATGTAGTTTATAAATGTATGCTTTTGGTTTATGTAGGTACGTATATTATTCTCACAATTACTTTGGGAATACTTTAAGCAACCACTAATATTATAAAATGTATGTTTTGGGCTATATCTAGGTGCATATTATGCAATTCTGGTTTTACCGTGTTTTTAAATAAATAAATAACTAAGAATGTAGACGCAATAATTTCATGTTATTTGTTTTACATACATTATTTAACTTTTAATTAATTATATCGTGTAATGATTTGATCATATTGTTTTTATAAGAGTTTGAATTGCACTTAAGAATGGTTCTTTTTTGTTTTATATAAAAGATTTAAGTTAGATTTTTATTTATAAATTTTTGGTAAATATTGTATTGTTTTCTAAACAGTATTGTATATGAAGATTATGAACATAAAGTTGATTATTTATTTGAAAGATTAACTATAACCGAAGGCTTATTCTCTGTAGAGAGGCATGTGATATCAAAGTACTTATAAAACGAAAATTAACTATACAAAGACTAAAAGTGGGCCTATAAATTAACTATATATATGACAGCAATCACCATTTCATTTTTTTTATTATTATCATAACATGGTTACGGATGAAAATTAGAATATTGAGTATATTTCATTCATTATATAAATTTAATTATAGGCCAAGGGAGAAAAGGGTATTTTGTTACGCAGACAAGGAAAATCACAAGGGTAGAGAAAATCAATATTCAAATGTTTGTTAGTCATAAGTAGCTGATATCAATACATTCCTTCTCTTCTGCATTTGGGAAATAAAACATTCTAGACGGGTTTATAAACTAACACTTTGATCGATAAAAACCTTGCATTCCACTCTAGAATTAGTAAGCATACATTACCCTGCATAGGACAAGGAGGTCGCGTTGCCACCCTCCTTGACCTCGGTACCAGTAAGACCTGCCTGCAGGTAAAATAGCAAAAGAACTATACCCGTATGCCAGCTCTAATCTTGCGAAAATTATATTTTGTCAGTCTGAAAATTTATCCACCCCTCATGAATTTATTATTATGCATTTCAAGAAAATTACCATGTTAAACACGTACCAGAGGCGGCAACGCCAGCGAAATGCAGCGCCGCCACCTCCACCTTCACCATCGCCTTCACCACCATCAAGATCGCCCTCAGCACCTGTTGCTCCGCCTGATCTTACTACTGTAATGAGCTCATTAGAAGCCATTATGGAAACCTTGAAAGGGTCGCAGTCGACCAGGAACAAGGAGGAGCGACGTCAGTCAGAGGAAAGACACTCAGAACGGCCGAAAGATTTTGATGACAAACCCCACAGGGAAGATATCTCACGGGAACTGCAAAAGATTAAACTCCCGGAATTCTCTGGGGGACGAGGTGGAGAGCATGCCGAAGCATGGTTGGAAGGGATGATCCGATGCTTTGCATTAAGAGAATATTCTTCAACTTCTAAAACAAAGATCGTTGTATTCCAACTCAGAGGGAATGCTCTGATTTGGTGGGGGAATATGGAAAAACAGCTGCATCTGACATCGGATACCGTTCCTTGGGAATTGTTTATGGACCGATTCCGTGCGAAATACTTACCGCCTTTCTTTCAAGAGCAGCAAGCAGGAGCCTTCCATACTCTAACCCAAGGGAGTAAAACCGTGGAAGAATACGAGACAAAGTTCATGGAACTTGTGAAGTATGTCCCTTATCTAGACACGGATGAACGCCAAGTCGAGCGTTTCATATTTGGGTTAAATCCTCGAATCAGAGCCATGGTAAGAATGTGGAAGCCACCGACCGTAGCAGAGGCAGTAGAATGTGCTCGTTATGCAGAAGAACATCTGGGGATAAAAAGGGATTTCAGGCCAGCTGAATCAATACCGCAAGCATTTACAGGAAAGACTCCCCGAAATTTCTTCCGAGGAAATAACTCGAGACCACCTCCTTATGGTAACAGATTTACCCCAAGAGGAGCGGGGGCAGGAGCTCCCAAGACCAAAAACGCAATAGCTTCTGGGTCTACAAACAACAGTGCGTGGAAGTCTCGAGGAACAGGTAATCGAGGAAGAAATGGGAGAGGAAGCAGCACCAGGGGACAGAGTTCTTGATCGGGGATTTCTCAGTCAAACGAAAGAGGACCAACCCGAGTGGACTGTTGGGGGTGTGGAGGACCCCATCTTCGACGGGATTGTCCGGAGAACTCGCGGCAAGTAGGAAAAGAACCAGAGAACTCGCGGCGGACAGGAAAAGAACCATCCTCAGATGCTCAAAGCAATCACAGAATCCATGCCGTCGTCAACAACAACCAAGCAGCACATCAATCAACGGTAGTGGAATCTTCAGGTACAATCAATGGAATAAAACTCAAAATCTTATTTGACACTGGAGCTACTGATAGTTTTATTTCATCTTATGCATTGAACAAATGTGGGTTGGCAGCTTGCAAGCAAGACGATTTTAGACAGGTAGAAATGGCTTCAGGAGACCTTCAATCGGTAGAATTATGTGTGGAAGATTGCAACATTGATCTAGGAGTCTGTTTGACCAAACTAAAAGTTTATGTCACAGCCCTAGGTACTTATGACCTGGTGATAGGAATGGATTGGTTAGAATCTCATCGAGCATGGGTAGATTGTTCCGGGAAAACAATACTTTGCGTAAATGATCTGGGTGAGACCATCCAAATTCAAGGTATTAAGAGAAAGGTATCCTTGCGTTTCATCTCAGCCATGCAGATGAAGCGGTGCTTGAGGAAGGGTTGTCAAGTATATGCAATTCAAATGGTGAGCAAAGAAAAAGGGCCTTCCTTAGATCAATATCCGATTCTAGCAGAATTTCCGGATGTTTTTCCAAAGGAACTACCTGGACTGCCTCCTAGGAGAGAGCTAGACCTCACCATTGAACTGAAACCTGGTACGGAACCTATATCTAAAACTCCTTACCGAATGACTACCCCGGAACTTCAAGAGCTGCAAATACAGCTAAAAGAATTGTTAGATGTAGGGCACATTCGACCCAGTGTTTCACCATGGGGTGCTCCAGTAATCTTCGTCAAAAAGAAAGATGGTTCATTACGACTGTGTGTGGACTATCGAGATTTGAACCGGGCCACGGTAAAGAATAGATATCCGATGCCTCGCATTGACGACCTTTTTGATCAAATGAAAGGAGCTACAGTGTTTTCAAAGATCGATCTGCGATCAGGTTACCATCAACTCAGGATAAACGAGAGTGATGTTTCTAAGACTGCATTCCGAACTCGTTTCGGGCATTATGAATTCATTGTGGTGCCATTTGGGTTGACCAATGCACCTGCAGTCTTCATGAATCTTATGAATAGCGTTCTCCGCAAATATCTTGACAAATTTGTACAAGTTTTCCTGGACGATATTCTCATTTACTCTAAGAATGAGAAGGAGCATGAAGAGCATCTTCGGATAGTGTTATCTTGTCTCAGAGAGCACAAGTTATATGGAAAATTATCCAAATGCGCTTTCTTTCAGAAGGAAATCCATTACTTAGGTCATATCATATCTGGCGAAGGAATCTCTGTAGATCCTGAAAAAGTAAATACAATCAGGGAGTGGCCGATACCTAAGAATGCACATGAAGTGCGTAGTTTTATGGGTTTAGCAGGTTACTACCGAAGGTTTGTGGAAGGATTCTCTAAAATTGCAAAACCCATCACCAACCTTCAGCGCAAGGGTGTTAGATTTGAGTGGACTGAGGAGTGTGATAAAGCTTTTTCTGAACTTAAACGATTATTGACTAGTGCACCGATTTTGCGGGTACCAGATATGGATAAAGATTTTACTGTGTGTACTGACGCATCTAAACAAGGGTTAGGTGCAGTTTTAATGCAAGAAGGAGGCGTAATTGCATATGCTTCGAGAAAATTAAAAACTCATGAAGAACTTTATGCAACGCATGATTTGGAGCTAGCCGCAGTGGTCTTAGCTTTAAAGATGTGGAGACATTACTTGGTGGGGAGGAACTTTGTGCTTAAAAGTGACCACCAAAGTTTGCAGTATTTATTCACCCAGAGAGACTTGAATGCAAGACAAAGACGATGGAGTGAACTCCTAAGCGAATATGACTTTGCCATTTCATATATCAAAGGGAAGGAGAATGTGGTAGCTGATGCCTTGAGTAGAAGACCCCGAATATTCTCCCTCGTACCTATCAAGGTGGACTTAAGAAATCAAGTGCTTGAACATATTGTAAGAGATAGTTGGTACTTAAAAGTGAGGTCGGTACTCGAAAGCAACCGTTTGACGGAACCTAAGTTCGACGGGTATGATTTAGAAGAGGACGGAATTCTACGATTTCACGGAAGGATGTATATACCAGACAATGGGGATCTCCGAAACACCATCTTGAAGGAAGCACCCGAGCTGTATATTGTGCACATCCTGGGGTAAAGAAGATGTATGCTGACACCAAGAGACTCTTCTTCTGGTCAGGCATGAAAAACGACATTGTCAAATTTGTTGCTAGATGTCTAGAATGTCAGCAGGTAAAAGCTGATCATCGCCACCCAGCAGGTCTCTTACAACCCTATGACATCCCTATGACCAAATGGGAGATAATTTCTATGGATTTTATCGTTGGGCTGCCTCTTACGCAACAAAAGCATAATGCCATTCTAGTTGTAGTGGATAGGTTAACAAAAAGCGCCCATTTCATCCCAGTAAGAGATACTTATGAAGTAGCTGATGTAGCTAGGGTATTCATAAATGAAATCATCAGATTTCATGGAGTACCTAAGAAAAGTATATCCGATCAAGACCCTCGATTTACATCAAGGTTCTGGAATTGTATGCAGTCAGCCTTGGGAACTCAGTTAAATTTGAGTACTGCCTATCATCCTGAGACTGATGGACAGACAGAAAGGGTAAATCAAGTGCTCGAGGATATGCTAAGGATGTATGTTATGGACCAACAGTCACGTTGGGAAAAGTACTTACCCTTGGTGGAATTTGCTTACAACAATAGCTACCATAGTTCGATTGGGATGCCGCCATTTGAAGCATTATACGAAAGACCTTGCAGAACGCCGTTAAGTTGGGACAGGTTAGAAGATCGAATAATCGTCGGACCAGACTTGATCCAAGAGATGGAGGATCAGGTGAGACTGATTAGACAACGGTTAAAAGAAGCTCAGGATAGACAGAAAAGTTATGCGGACACTCACAGGACAGATAGAAGTTATGTGGTAGGAGATCAGGTTTTCGTTCGCATCAGACCAAATAAAAGCACCATCCGGTTTGGGAGGGGGACAAAATTATCCCCCCGGTTTATAGGACCGTTTGAAGTCCTGGAAAAAGTCGGACCAGTCGCTTATCGTCTTGCACTGCCACCTCACCTGCATAAAATTCATAATGTATTTCATGTATCTGCCTTACGACATTATATTGCTGATAAATCTCATGACCTTCAATGGAAGGAACTGCAGGTATCGGACGAGGGAATCCTAACGGTCGAACCGTTACGTATTCTGGAACGTAGGGTTCGACAGCTCAGGAACCGCCGGATAGACCAAGTGAAAGTCCAGTGGGACAAGTATAGTCCTGGATCAGCGACTTGGGAGGATGCTGAGACTTTTTGCCAGAATTACCCCAACTTATGCTAAATTTTGAGAACTAAAAACTTTTATGTGTATATAACTGCTCTATTTTGATACTAGACATTTTGAAACACTATGAAAAGATGTATTATTTTCCTTGCTGGTACATGGATACCCATAAGTTTAGAATACTACTTCACTTTACTGATACCAGATATATGCTGTTGGTTTAGAATTTACTGGTGCGTGGACACCGATATGCGAGATATCATTTAAATTAACATTTGCAAGAATATGAAAGAATGAAATAAATTGATATATAAATTGACAGGGGTAAAGCAATGCATCATAAATAGAACATGTGTGAACTAAACAGAAGCAGTGTCTGCAATGAGAAATTTTATGGGACATATTGATGCCTATGTAAACAAATTTTCTTTTTATAAAGTTCTAGGATTAATATCATAGATATCAAAGTATTTTGAATATGTAAAGGTTGTTATATGGGTAACAATTGATTATGAGCAATATAGATGCATATGCTGTAATATATGTACGAGTGTTTACATTGCAGATTATGTACCGGTGAATACCATGCTGCAGAAAAACAGTTTATCGAAACAATCTACGTGATGACAGATATCCAAGAAAACTGAGACTCCCCGAGATCCCACGATAGGGTGTTGACCCTGGTCCTATTGGGAGGAGTGGAGGTGTTGCCCACTATTTATCCTCCAATACCTGGAGTCATGGGAGAACTGTGCGAGTCACGCTCCCCTAGACGTGTGATGATGACTACCGGATGCCTACCAACATGTCAGGTCGACGTAATCGACGCTAATATCATTGAGGTCTATGAATGGATCAGTAAAACTGATGCCATGGCATATTCCTGTAGAGGACGGATAGGATGGGAGTGGAAGAGATTAGGAAGGATCGGATGATTTTAGAATAGTTTGGAGATTCGATGAAGATGGAAAGTAACACTTAAACTACAGATACATACTTATTTAAACGTAAACTCAATCTTAAAATTCAAGCATTCTACAATCACCCTAATCTCTGAAAACACAATATTGATCTGAGTATATAAAGCCATAAACTTCGGGACGAAGTTTTCTGAAGGGAGGAAGTATGTAATGACCCATTCCCAAGTTGAACCCAAAACGATATTAGCATGTGAACGATATAGGCATTTGATAGCTACACCTGCCTATACCGCCCACATTGCACTAGTACATCCACCTACTAATATCAAAATTTCATAAGTGAGGGATTTAATATTAAGATTTTGGATTTATATTAAATTTTAACTAAGTGAAAATTATGTGAAAAGGACTAATAAAGGAAAATGACATGATAAAGTTAATTCATTAAGTAAATATAAAGACACCTAATCCATACATAAGACAAACATATAAGTCACCTCCATAAATATATTCGTACCCACATTAATATGGATCACATCACCATAAGAACATGTAATACCAACATTTAAGTGGATAAGACCTCGAGAAGAAAGAGGCGGTAGGTGAAGATTATTTAAATCCACATTAATGAAAAGATCACACCATCATAAATACATATAAATATCGCCATTAATAAGGGAAAAGACCTGGGAAGTTGGGGGCGGTGGATGGAACTTATTTAAGGGAGGTAATATGGAGGTTTTGGGGGAGGAAGGAAGGGAATTCTGCTGAAATACGGTGAGATTGAACTTCATAGTGGGAGATTGAACTGCTGGGAGTCTCTGTTGGGAGTCTCTGTTCTTCTTGGATAGCTGGGCATGGGGGCAGAGGAGACATCCTCTGGGTCTGGGATTATTCCCGGATTGGCTGGGAGGACTTGGTTGTTTCGATAAACTGTTTATCTATCTAACATCTGCTTCACGGGAGGAGATCCATCAGCAAAACCATCAAACCATCAACTGTGTACCCATCAGCAAAACCATCAAACCATCAACTGTGTACCAGGTATTTCTCCTACGTATTTGATTGTTTCTCAAATTCAAAATTTCACTGCTGATTTCATTACATACATTACTGCAATATAAAATTTTCTGCAATTAATTCTCTATGCACGGAACCTTACATTTCATGGAAAGACATCATTGTTTCTGAATAACTTGTCTGCAAATTAAATTTCTGTGTATGCCAATTTGTTTTCTGAAGGAGGAGCATTACAGGAGGGCTCACTGGGCAGCAGCCAAACATGTTCTCAGATACTTGAAGGGGACAATCGAGTATGGGTTAAAGTACACCAACGCCAATGAAATCCAGTTGAGTGGGTTCACTGACATAGACTGGCTGGAAGCCCAGTGGATCGGAAAAGTACCAGTGGGTATTGTTTCAGTCTCAGATAAGGAATGACTTCCTAGTGCAGTAGGAAACAGAAATCTATGGCACTGAACTCAGCTGAGGCTGATTATATGGCCGTTAGCACAGCTTCGTCTGAGGCCATATGGCTCCGTAAGCTGCTCTTGAACTTACTCGAGAAAAGGATGGAATCGACTAGAATTTTGTGTGATAATCAGAGTTGCATCAAGCTCTCTGAGAATCCTGTGTTTCATGACCGGTCGAAGCACATTAACATTAGGTGACACTTCATCAGAGACTATGTCCAACGGGGAGTTATACAGTTGAAGAACATTCCTACAAGAGAACAGGTGCTAGATATCCTCACGAAATCTTTGGGTAAGATTAAGTTTACTTACTTCGGGGAAAAGATGGGGATGGTCAAGAACCCATTCCAGTAGAGGAATGGGTGGACTTGAGATTTAGAGGGAGCTGCAGTACGGATGAGGCAGTGGTAATGATAGTGTCACAGTAAGCAGTATAAAGGGCAACAACGCAGAGATGAGGGGCAACATCCAAGACATCAATAGCGCAGTAGATGCTTTAGGTCAGAGCAGATGCAGTTGGTATTTTGCTTAAACACTTTCCTCGCTAAGAAGGAGTTTTGATTTTGTAGCATTGAAAAATGTTCCAAGTCTCATATTTTGGGAGGAGGCTTGGACATCAGTATTTCAAAAAACCCAGAAATGTTTGTGGAAATTCCACTCGGATCATTCTTTATTAAAATAATTAATTATTTTAAAGTGATCCCTAAGTCTAAACTTAGGAAAATTAAATAATTAAAAAGTATTAATAAAGCAGAGTGTGAATCTTCTAGAAAACAAAGATCAAGTCATCTTTTAATCTTAGCCATTGATTAGAGATATAATCTAGGTTGTTGATTCATCAACAAGAAAACTATAAGAGAAGGCTTGAGGGTCATTTGGAAAGCAAGTCGGACACACACTCAGTGCCCAAAGGAAATCGATTTTGAAGCAATAGAATTCAATTTCAGAGGGAGAGGGTGTAGAGGCGAAGTTGCAGAGGCAGAAAGAGAAAGGGGAAGTCAACAGAGGAAGAAGAAGGCAGAAGGAGGACGCAGAGGGGACAATGTTGAGCAGTAGCACTGATCCTCCACGCAGAGTGACATAGCCCAGTGCAATGACTACGCAGACGACCCAACAAAATGATGCAGAGAGAGGAAGGATGCCTGCAGAGTGTCAGAAATTCTTCTGAAGGGTTTGGAAAATTTATCTCAGGTGTATTCTAGACATCTGCTCGTCTAATTTCTGTAAATGATTTCCACTACTGAAGAATAATTCAAACCCTCATCTATTCCACCGGTTTTCTCGCATTGGGTTTTTCCAGGGACAATTGTCCAAAAATAATTGTGTTCATGTGATTGTTTCTATTGCGTTATATGCGTTCTATTTGATTTTCTGCTCATGATTAAGTGAATATTACAGTTGTGTTAATTTCAGAATTTACTGAAGTATCTGTAAATAACTTATCATAAATAAGTAGGTGAAATTAATCAATCACTGCAGTAGTATTTCAGCTTGAAAATTTCATATGTTTTATGTAAGAGACACTTTTTAGGCCTCATTATGCCAAAGAAAAATTTATTTTATCATGTCAAAACCTACATCCATCAAGTCAGCCTCAAATTGGTTCGAACATAAGTCAGCCTCTACTATTATTTATGTCGGCTCAATATACAGGGAAAAACAACTATAGATACCCTAGTGAACTCGACCCAATTGCAGAGCAGTGAAGGAAGTTCAGATGGATTACAGGACAACAAAGTTAAGGATTACAGGACAATGAAATATTGGGTATCATATCATTGCAGGGCCAAAGTAGTGACTAGAGAACTGAGGATCGAAGTACAGGATTGAGGTATCATATAATTGCAGGGCCAAAGTATTGAGTACACAGGACTGAGATATCATATCACTGCAGGGCTGAAGTGTTGAACTAAGGTATCACATCATTACAGGATCAAAATGTTAAGTATTGAACTGAGGTCTAAGGGTTGAAGTAGTAGAAGTCTACAGAATCGAAGTTCTCTATTATGACATGAAATAAGGATGTCAAGGCTACATAAAGAAGGAAAAGCATCTTGATGAACTACTTGTCATTGACTTATAAAGAAATGGACTAGCAGATGTGTTGTTTCTGAGCAAGGTTGACTTGATGGATGGCAGGTGTTCTTGGTCATCTCAACTTGATTTGAATCTACTGTTGGAAGAGTTTGACTGGGTTTTTCCCTTTCCTAGGGGTTTTTCCCTGGCTGAGTGCCTACATCTGGTGTTGATTGTATTTTTGGCATTTATTTGATGATAAGAACACTAATATAATCAACATAAGACAAATACAATATCACAAGTAAATGTCAAATCAGAGAAATCAAATATAAATGCTGCTCTATTGGATTTCTCGGCATGATATCAGAGCTAAGGCCAATGGCTAAAAGGCAGCTAAAAAGATCATTGATGGTTGGAAAAAGAAGTCTCATGTCTAACTCTCAAGACAGAGCTACTAAGGGGGAAGACTGAATTAACTCACTTTTGAACTTGATGAGGCCACAGACCTGGATTAATTGGACTGCAGACCAGTACTTAAGATTCGTAACAGAGTAAGGATCCGAGTAACATTTTTAAGGACCAAACAAGACCGAAACTTTTTGAAGAAATGGTGAAGGTTTGTGCATCTCAAAGGTTCTGTAGTGACCGAAAAGTTCAACTATCAAAAGGATGAGAATAGAGTCATACAGAGGCAGTGTAGGACTGTCATAAAATATCAGTCATCTTTGAAGAAAAGCAAGAACCTCATTGAGAAAATTAGATAACTACGAAAAGTTTAACATAGAAGTCGAATTGAAAACATCAGTCTTGAAGGAAGAGTATAATAATTAACATCAAGAAAATTATGTATCTACCACAACAAATTATATTTGAAGACTTGTAGCAGCTTCTACATCTTATTCTATCTAGCTGTTGAAAAAGGCAATAAAGTAAAATTTGATAGAACTTGTTGAATAAGCTCGGTATCTCTATCTAAAAGAAGGAAGCAGTCTATAGCAAGAATTGACTTAGCATCTAAAAAAGTTTCCTCTACAGTCAAAAGAAGCTTCTAGCATCTCGCTCTGGCCAGTTGGAGATCGCGAAACTCAAGTATTGATATTATTCTTTATGATTTTGTCATTTAACAATGTGTTTACAGTTTGCTAAAAAACACAAGCAGCTCAAATCAAAGGTACGTAATTTTTGAAGTATGTATTGCATAAAGTTTGGGCATCTATATGATTGTAGGGTTGGCTAGATATTGATATTGTAGATATATCATAGAAAGAAGCCCTCATCTTATTCGTGTGTTCCCTCTAATCTCTAAATCATGAAATTTAAAGTCTATAGGACAACTCCTTGTGAAAAATAGAATTAGATTTTGACATACTACTAATTAGAATCCCTTGTAATTCATTCAAAGTAGTATCTTCAAGAATTTAGATCTGAAAACCCCTAGTGTCTTCTTGGAAGTTCCTGTCAAAATATTGCAGGTATATGGTGACTTGATGAATCAAATCCTTATAGCACAAGTTGACAAACAAGGAGATGAAAATACTTCAGAGGGAGCCCTTCATTAAACTTACCAGGTTTGTAAAAAGGAGTAATTCAAGGTATGTATAAATACTTATACTAAACCTTCTTCATATTACAAGGTACAATCATTTTAAAAGATCGTTCTACATCACTAACTCTTTCATGTCGAGGTTTTTGAATCATGAGGATTCTTGTTTGGGTAATTAATCTTCAGATTGAATCTACCCTTATTATCTTTTATTGCTTACCCACTTTGGTGAATGAAACCCTAGTGTACTTAAGGGTTATTGATAAAGTTTAAAACATCTGATGAAATCCTGTTCTTTTGAAGTGTAGGGTTTTGATGTCTTGATAAAAACCCTAGTCCTTTAGGGTTTATTGTTAATATTTAGATTATGAAACCCTAGATTTTTAGGGTTTGGTAAATTAGGGTTTATAAGCAAAACCCTTGTAAATAACTAAAGTAAGATCCTAGGAATGAAACCCTAGGTGTATATTTGTATGTATGATCGAAAGCCTAGCCTAGTCAAAATTATTGCATATCTAATTTTGATATATTGATATTTGTATCTAGGGTTCACCTAATAAATATTGATATGAGATGCTAATGCATAATGAAACCCTCGATATGTATATGCATGTTATTGATATTCTAGAACATGATCATTGATATGATTTAGTTTTGATGATAAAATCTAGGGATTGCAACTAATCCTAGTAGAGTTTGTCAAGTAATTCCAAAAGCATATTGTTGAAACCTTAGATGTATAGTATAAGGCTTTGTGTCTCGAAAATGAAATCTATGGTTTATGAAAAAACCCTAGCAAGAAGTTGAAGTCTAATATATAAAAAGATGTAACCTTTGCTGATTATAAACCTAACTAGGTTTAGGCATGTTATGTCTAAAGTTTGAATGCTTTAATGCTTACATTGTAATAATATGATTAACTACATGCTTCCGTATATATGTATTTGGTTGTACTTGCTATTAAGGTTTGTAGGTAGATGATCTACAATTAAAGGTGTTCATGATGAAGAAAGCTATGAGAATGATGATGATCAAGATGACCTTGATGGCGCGAAGTATATCCGATATTGTCGTTCTACCTGAGTTGAGAGAGAGCATGATTAGAATAATAAGAGTACATCTCCCCATTTGAGAGGAGGGCATATTATGAGAGTCGTGATGAATACCTTGAAGAAAGAATGAAATCAGAGAATGACTAAGAGTACTACAGAAGGATTTGCAAACAAAAGACTTGAGAAGTACTGAGGCTATATTTGGTGTTGTTGAAGAAGTGAAAGAAGAAAGCTTTTGACAAAATGTATTTGAATAACTTGATAATGATATAAGCAACATCTGAATGATTGAGGACCCCGAAGATTTGTGTTACTTGAATATGTATTTAAAGGTTCATTACTAATTTGGGTTGTGAGTGTGCAGGATCTCTCTGTAAAAAGGTTGAACGTTTGAAGCATGTTTAGAGTAGCGGATATATATCTAATTTGGTTTATAAGGAGAGATGAAACATCTTATGGCAAGATGATTGGCAGGACATTTGGCCAGTCTATGTGTTGATGTCTAGATCCCAAAGTAGGGAGGGTGGTGTTGGTCATGGAGCTCTAACCTTGGATACGCACCTAGATCCCTGGGTTGGTGGTAGAGCCTAAAAGCTTGACGGTACCTAGAGTGGCTAAAGCTTGAGTCCACCTTAGTCCCACCCGATTAAAATACACTAGTCAGGTATCTAATCTGTAGCATTGCGTGTGCTAGAACTCTTCGTAGTTCATATTGTTACCCACCACTTTGTGGCTAATATCCCTAGGAGAAAATTTTCTCCAAGATGTTCATTAACTGACAACCCCTTGCAGTCACCAACTAGCTTGTTGTGCGATTTCTCCGCCACCTGAGCCAACCATGTGGTCCCTCACCCATATTTCATGATTGTGTGTTTGAAGGTGGGCCTCCCAAACCTAAAGGTATGCCTTGTCATTTGGTAATTGAGTATTAAGTTTGCTTATCATGGACACTTATGGGCATGGATTGACAGGGGAATTCGGCAGAAAAAGTGGGCTAGGTCTATGCTTCTATACCTAGCCTCTTTTGGATGTTACTTTTGGATCTTAGACCTGTGGGATCTCTTTTATTTACCTTTGGGCTTTAGGGATTGTATTACATGGGAAACCCTAATTTTGGTTGCGTGGTCCCGCTCCCTCATCCATGTATATATCACTTCCCTTTCGTTTACTATAACCCTATTCATCATATTTCCCACCTAGGTTCACATTTCTCCACTGTCAATATAGGGTAGCCTCCGCTTCCCGTTGCCCACACCTTGGGTCAGGCTTGGAACAATGCCTTGGAGGTTGAAGCAGCTAAAAAAAAGTAAAAGCATAATTGGCCACATTCAACAAGAAAATGTACCACAAGATGCAAAAGATGGTCGGGACAAACATATTTAGCACGTGGGCAAAATCCAATGCATGAGTTCTACCCAATACCCATGGCCATCATCCTGGTTCTATAGGTCCTAGATGAGCCTCCTTTCTCATTTAGGAACCCATGATTGACCCAACTCCGAGTGGGCAATGAACCGCCCCACCTTAAAGGGGGTGTCCACATCTATATCTTACACATCATGCTTTTATCCTTTGAGCCCTGAATCAAAGAAAAAAATCATAAAAGGCAAAAGGTATATAAAGAAGGGTGGAAAAATCAAGGTCGCAACACCTCATGTACCACAATTGCTCCCTCCTATACATTATATACCCAAGTGTGGGCTTCCCTTTTACTAGCTATTGTTGTACCCCAATATGTGGCCCAAGATTGCCCCTTTCATTCCCTATTCCATTCACCTCTTTATCACATGCCACCACTGCTTGAAGGATGTACCTTAGAATTACTATCCTCTCTAAAGGTAGAAACCACCTTGTTATCACTCATTAAGTTGTGAAACTTTTCTTGATAGGGTCATGCAGGTCATTCACCAAATAGATAAGGTCTCCTAAGCCATTTCAATGTGGTATAGGAAATTTTTTGCATTTTTAAGCCTATCCTAAGTTTTATGTTTACCTCCATTCATGCCATTTCAGTCAAATCAATCTCATGTCACGTCAGTTGTCCTTCTCCACATATTTAAACTCAAAAGTGCACACCTGTCAGTTTTTCAAGTTTTTGTAGCGATTTACACAAGAAATCTGCAGATTTTGCTACGAAACTGCCTAATAATTTCGTAGCGAATCTATTAGAAGCTTAACTGTTTTCGCTACGAAACTGCGTTTTTTAACCATGGTTGTCAAAGTTGTATGAGGTGTCAGTTTGTGATTAAAGCAGTAAAGGTGGAGGTCATTCAAGGTCGTTATGGTAAAATTCAAATGTACATAGCCGTATCTGATGTCATCATGATCTTTTTTGCTTGCATGTGCTATGACTGAAACCCGAGCTGTCAGTTTAACTTTTAAACCTCACCCCAATTAGCCTTTTGTCAGATTATGGTTCATCCTTGCATGTGAGTCGATCCCTGGAGAGCTGCTTCATCGAGCCAAGCAGGTTGTTGTCAAATTCAAAGTCTGTGGGTGTCATCAGCAAGGAAGGCAGTGAAGACTACAAAACATCCATGGCTGCAAGAAAGAAAACGAACAAGGGTGGCCATTGTCACAGGTATGAGCCCATGGATTTGAAATTACTCAATGAAGACCCTACTGCTATGGAGGTTTTCAGAAGGACTGCCTACTTGCAATTCTGCCAGAGGTTGCAGGGTTTTCATTCACAAGTTTCAAAGGATTTTGCCACCAATTTCACAGGAACAGCATCAAAATTTGGAATTTTGAATCTTACAGTGACACCAGAGAGCATATCATTAGCTTCAGGAATCTCTAGAGGTGATGAAGAGCTATTTAAAGGTACCAAATTTGCAGGATTGTAAAGAGTTTATCAAGCAAGAACACAGTGAAGTTGATTTAACCAATGCTATCCCTAGGAGTTTTATGAAGGAGAATTATGCAAAATCTTTGATGGTCATTCAAAAATATTTTACCTGTGAAGGAAGATTTCACATGGTCTACTCATACCATCGCAGACTTCTTCTGCATTTTGTAGGTAAGAGATCACTTGACTTGCCTTTCTATTTATACAGAAGTTTAGGGAAAATTTCAGATAAGGTTCAAATCAAGACAGAAGGCAATGAGACATCTATTTTTCATCATGGTCTAATCAAGTTGTTAGTGTTGGAAGAACTGAGAAGCTTAGACAGAGATTTGATTTTTTTTTGTTTTGTTTATGAGTGGTTATGAAATTGATGTGGTCACTCCAAAGAAAACCTCAAAACCTAGAACTACTACATCACCATCTATGGCAGAAGAAGTTGAAGAAGAAAAAAGATCACCCCCTGCAGAACAAATGGACATAGAAGAAGAACCTCTGCAAGAGACTGACACCCCTTAAACAGCACCTGCAAAACAAAAAGATAAGTCAGTAAACAAGACAGTAAGAGGGTCACTAGAAGCCAGACATTGGCTAAAGGCAATCTAGAGGATATCCTTCATGCAATTGACATTGAAGAGTCACCCATTGTGCAAGCTGAAGACATTGAAGATGGTGGAAGAAAACTGAAGAAAGGTAAGACTGCTAAGAAACTAGATTTTGCAGGTGATGATGCTGGTTTTATATTTCAGCCAAGGAAGCCAATGACCAGACATGCAAAGAAGGCCATGGAGAGCAAAAAGACAGAGAAAATCAATGAAGCTACTCAGTCAATAAGCATCATCGATTTGTCTTCGTCAACAAAGGAAGAAGTGGTTATCAGGCAGAGAAAGGGCAAAGAGAAAATAGTTGAAAAATCATAGATAGAATCCCTCAAAGAACAGATGAAGGAAGCAGGTAGAGAGATATTAGATTTGAAGCTAAAGGCAAAGAAGCATAGAGCTGAGAAGGTTCAATTTGAACAGATGAGGAAAATATGGGATAAACAAGTCTCAAGTGTTTCAAAATCTTTGGACAATGCAGAAATGTTGCTGAAATGGACTTAGCCATTAAGAGGGGAGGTCAAACATATTAGGAGGATGAACTTACACTTACGATCTAAAAACAGAGCATTAAAGGATCAAGTGGAAGATCTTCAGGAGCAACTGGACTTGATTCAAGTTGAGTTAGAAAAGAAAGGGTTGAAGATGAGAGTGGTAGAAGAACCCATCAGCGAATTAATTGTAAATGAAGAAGAAACACCAAAAGAGTGAAAAATTGAGCTGAAACAAGTTTGATGAGGTTCGTAGCTTGCAAAGAATCTAAATTTTGTCTCTGGAGGTCAATTTTTCAAGACAGTAACAAAAACAACAAATTTTGGTTTTTTAGACAGTTTCGTAGCTTGCTTCAAGTTTGAAGCCAGAAAAAACGCTACGAAATTTCTGAATATGCAATTTTTCTTTGGAATTCATTTTTATGAAGGATTAAGGAGGGAAATTGGTTGATTTCAAGATGTTTTGGCATAGTAAAGGTTTTTGAGCAGCAAAGGTGGCAAGGAGATAGGTGAAAAGGCAGCATTTCATACGCTACGAATCTACCTAAACTGCCCTGTTTCATAGCGAGGGGTTTTTTGAATATTTTCAAAGGTTCCAACAGCACCCCAGCCATCTGGAAACCTCCAGCCTATCAGTGGGCCATCTCAGCAGAGACTCATTACTCAAAATGAGTGTCACACATCCAGCTCAACAGGCAGAACAATGATTAAAGTGAAGATTATCCATTCTTGAAAAGTAGGATTGTGTTCCCTAGATCTAGGAATATTTAAAATATGTAGAGTGATGGTGAATTGTCTCTCGAACATGTGATCTCTATTATGTAACTGTTTTACTGTTAGAAAAACCGAATGTAATAAATAGGAGGTAGAGTCCTATTAGGAGTATGACTTCTTAAAGGATAGTTGTCCATTTTCTGTTCCAAGTAAGTTGTTTCGGCTATAGTATGTGTCAGAGTTAGAGTTCGAAGATCTAGCCAGCTAGGCAGATCATTTACATTGTAAAGAATGTCTATTTATAGACAGAACATCGAAGAGCAAAGGGTTGGAGAATATTGCACCAAATTGTTGCTTGTATGTTTTTTCCATTATCAGTAATATACAGTGACATTCTACTTCCAGACCTAAGATTCTTATGAGGTGTTTAATGTGTTGTTGCTCTGCATCTTTATGTCTAATCACTTGCAGTGAATTTTATCTCTAATTACTCAGAATTCATGCTGTCATGCTCTGACTTCCTTTAGGGATGAAATTACTGTGTTTTCCTTATATTGTGTGTATGAATCATCTTTATTAAAAACCTCTATTTGCCTCAGCTTCCATGTGAAGAATTACTGTCACTAAGAGTACTAATGTTGACTCCATAGCCCAATGGTAGAAAGCCTTCATTTTTCAACCTGCAATCATACAAAACCAAGTCACAATTCATAGAGTTAGCCATCTAGTATTATTTCTATTGAAAATCATAAATCCCCTTTGAGAGAGCCCTCTCAAACTGAAGAGGCTAATCTTCAGTTAGAAGTGATTTGAAAGAGTTACATTGAGTTGATTGATGAGCAGCCAATCAAGATCAATTTGGTGATAACACACCTAATAAGGTACATGGTTAACCCCCTTTGGAGCTTGGAGACATTGGCACATGTCAAAGCCCACTATTGAAGGGCAAGCCACTATGAAGTACCCACCTGTTGTCCATGGTTTGTAAGCTATTTAACTCAATTACTTTAAATGACTTGTTGTGATGGAAGGCTAGGGGACGCATTAGATCTTATGCAGGATTGCATATGGTCTCCATTTTGGGTTTGGTCTCCCTATACGAGATCCTAACCCTCTAGAGGACTACAATGGCACATGTAGGGTGTGTGTAGAGAGCCATGGGCCTCCATAGCAGTAGAAAGCACTCCATCGATCCCCAGAGATGTTCAGATATTGCTCGAGATTTACCTATTAGACGAGTAAGATGCACCTGGTTCACCATGCCTAGTCAGCCCCACAATTGTACCATGCACTTGGCAAATGATACAGGACATGTATGCTGATGTGGCATCGCTTACACCATCATCTGAGCCCTTACAGATGGTCTCCAAACATCTTCGATCTACTTGGAAACCCATGAGGTTACTTGTGTGCCCCCACACCCATTGGGAGCACCACAACATCACTATTTGGAGAATATGGGGCCAACACCTAGTCCACTACTTTTGGGAGTCCTATTCATCATTATGGCACTTATGGACTTCATCAGGCTTCTTAGAAGGCCCAACGACATGTATTATTGATCATTCGACTTCTTGAGAGGCTTATTCTTTTGTTTATGAGCTAGTTTGGTGGACTTGTCACCAAAAGTTAGTTATTTTACATATTATTTTATTCTAGGGGCTAATGTAGGCCTAGTTAGCTAAATCAAACTCATTATAACTATATAAATACAAGTGACCTGAATTCATTTCAGCATCATCACTTGGTCTGGACTTGTATCTCTTTAGAGAACTTCGCTATCCTTCTTGGAAGACGAATTTTTGGAGCATGGAATGCATTTTGATGTTTGGATTATTTCTTTTGTCTTAGAGCTTCTTGATTGGCAAATTGTTGACGATTGGATATACTCTTAATACATGTGTACATTTAATGTTATTTTCTTCATTATTATTGTCACATACATTGTTGCTGGATTTTCGCTATACTAGGGCTAATTTGTTGCATTCATTTATGCGAATTTGTGGAAATTGGGTTTCTAGATAGTGATACTTCATGTATGGGCCATGTATTTTAAAAGAATGTTCCTAGAGATGCTTCTTTACTGAAATTCATCTTGATAAGCCATCTATTTTTCAAAACGAAATATAAAGCTCTTGAAGTTTCTTTTGTTGCAGCCATAATGCTATGCAAAGTTGTCTTTGAAGCCTCCTTGACATAGAAAATTCGATGTACATAGTCATAATAACTCTTCACTCGAAAATATCCCCAAAGGACTAGGCACTGGTCCACCATAAACCTGATCACTTCTAATTATTTCCTTCTCTCACCTTCTCTTTTCTAGGTCTATCCGTATAGGTCTCCTAGGGCATCAATTATCTCACAATATAGCCATCCAAACACTTCGATTTTTGGTCCACAATTGCGCAGGTGAGTCCTCAAGAAGCCCTCCAAATTTCATGAGATTTCGACAATGGGATCTTGAGATATCGCAAGCCCTAGCTCGAAGACCGATTCATGCCCTTGATCTCCTTAGGCTAGAAACCTCATTGGGATCATTCCATTACCTTTCATTGAAAACTCCTTCCTTGAACCCCTTCTCCTCCCTGATTACGTCAAGCACATCATTGGTTGCTCAACCCCATTCCCTTGGCCTAACCTCGGGTCCATTTGGTCCTATTTGATCCCTCAACTTATTGAAGCCAATTTTACAAAGACCACTTGGAAGCCAAGTTTCCACAAGGATTTTAGGAGCTAAGAATCCTCTTGACAAGTCATATACTCAAACCCTAGCTCTTAGAATTCCCCTAAGCCCTTCATAGAGAGCCTTTCATCTTGATTTTAAAGCAAGCAAGCCATATATCTGAGCCTCTCTTGTGAATAGGCTTTTAGGATCACCCCTCACCCTATCATTGATCCATTCAATTTCGTGATCCTTGCTATAACGGGTCTGCTCCTATCGGTGAATGTTAGTAAAGAGTAGGGATCCTTAGCCGAGGTGACAGTGGGCTATTGCTCCATTGTTGCCCTTGACCTAGTGGTTTCCCTTCAAGGATCCCCTTTTAGGACCTCTGCTAGTTTGAGAGGTAACACATATCACTTTGAGATCTTCCATGTACCTCTATGTGTATGTAATTATGAATACCTCCCTAGTTAAGAGGGAGTGTTGAAGAATGTAATTAGTGTCAGTCTTCATAATTGTATTTAAAGAAAGGAAGGAAATATTATTTATAAAAAAAAAAAAAAATTGACTTGTTAAAGCATGGGTTTCATGCTTGGGCCAATAATAGGTCAAAGCATTTAATGAGTGTTATAGGATTCTTTTATTGAGTCAAAGTCAAAGTTTTATGTAAGAGACCCTTTTTAGGCCTCATTATGTTAAGGAAAGAAATTTATTTTATCATGTCAAACCCTCCATCCATCAAGTCGGCCTCTACTATTATTTATGTCGGCTCAATATACAGACAAAAACAAATATAAATGCCTGTGTGAACTCGACCCAATTGCAAAGAAGTCAAGGAAGTTCAGAGGGATTATAGGACAACAAAGTTAAGGATTACAGGACGACAAAGTAAATTATTACAAGATAGAGAAGTATTGGGTGTCATATCACTGTAGGGTCGAAGTAGTGACTACAAAACTGAGGATCGAATTACAGGATTGAGGTATCATATCACTGCAGGGCTGAAGTATTGAGTACAGGACTGATATATCATATAACTGCAGGGTGGAAGTGTTGAACTAACGTATCACATCATTACAAGATCGAAGTGTTAAGTATTGGACTGAGGTCTGAGGACCGAAGTAGTAGAAGTATGCAAAATAGAAGTTCTCATTTATCACAGGAACTGAGGAAGTCGAGGCTACATAAAGAAGGACAAGCATCTTGATGAATATTGACTTATAAAGAAATGGACTCGCAGATGTGTTGTTTCTGAACAAGGCTGTCTTGATGGATGGAAGGTCTTCTTGGTCTAGGTAAATAGGGTCTTGGTCATCTCAACTTGATTTGAATCTACTGTTGGAAGATTTTGACTAGGTTCCCCTACCTAAGGTTTTTTCCTTGGCTGAGTGCCTACATCTGGTGTTCATCATGTTTTTGGCATTTATTTGATGCTAAGAACACTAATATAATCAACATAAGACAAATACAATATCACAAGTAAATGTCAAATCAGAGAAATCAAATATAAATGCTTCCCTATTGGATTTCTCAACACATGTGAAGTGGGAAAAGAAGCAGTTTCACTACATCCCACTGTAATGAATTGCGATAATCATATCAGCATCAAGATGTGTGAAGACCCCATATTTCATGCCAGGAGGAAACATATGAATAACAAGTACCATTACATTAGAAGTTTGGTGCAGGATGGGGTCATGAATCTACAATATATTCCGACAGATGAACAAGTAGTTGAAGTGTTGATGAAATCTCTTCCAAATAAGAAGTTTAAATATTTCAAAAGCATGCTTGGATTGGTTGATATTACAAATTTAGTTGATAGGGAGAGATGAAGCGTCTTGTGGCAACAACATGCTTGGGAGGTCATTTAGTCGGCCTATGATTTAATGTCTAGATCCTGAAGTAGGGAGGGTGGCATTGGTCAAGGAGCTTCGACTTTGGATACGCACCTAGATCCTTAGGTTGGTGTTAGAGCTTAAAAGCCTAATGGTACCTAGAGTGGCTAAATCTTGAGTACACCTTATTCCCACCCGATTAGAGTACCCTGGTCAGGTATCTAATCTGTAGCACTATGTGTGCTAGAAATCTTCATAGTTCATATCATTTTCAGATCTTCCATGTACCTTTATGTAAGTATGAATACCTCCCTAGTTAAGAAGAAGTGTCGAAGAATTTAACCAATGTCGGTCTTCATAATTGTACCTAAATAAAGAAGGAGAAAAGAAATTTATTGTAAAAGAAAAATTATTTTGAAGCATGGGTTTCATGCTCTTTGACTTATTTTCTAGGTCAAAGCCTCCATTGAAGGCTTCAAGGTTTTGTCATGAGTCAATAGAGTCATTGACATTTTTATTAGGCCCTTCTTGGGCTTTTGTATCATATAAAAAGAATTATTTTTGAGTCAAAAGAGTCATTTGTCACCTTCACACCAAGTCGGCCCTGTCCTCATGAAGTCGGCCTAGATTAAGGGTTATTCAATCCAGCAAGAGTATTTATAGAGGCATCTCAACTCATTTGTAGCACACTCAACAAGTTCAATCTACAAGAAAAAGAGGCAAAAAAGAAGAGCGAAGTTGAGAAGAGAGAAGGAAGAAGTTGTAGAAGTCAAGGATCGAGTTTTTGGGCATCTCTATCTCACACGTGCAAAGTTAATAGACTATAGTTGGGGACGAATTTTCTGAATCTACTAAAAGTCCAAAATTTTGTAACTGGGGACCGAAATTCTTTAGTTGGGGGCCGAAATTCTGGATTGAAGATATAATTGAGAAGCTAACACTTGAGTCTTAGATACTTTGGCAGTGATCATCTATTGGAAGGAAGGGTTGATTTGGTGATTGGAGGAGGTCTTTGACTAGGTCTAAAAGGTCTTGGATTGTCTCATCTTGATTTTAATCTATTAGTGGAAGAGTTGGACTGGGTTTTCCCCTTGGAGGGGTTTTTCCCTGGTTGAGTGCCTACATCTTGTGTCTCTTGTTCTTGTGGTCTTCATATACATTTAATTTGGTAATTTCTTGATGAAAGATAAACTAAAAAATAAGTAAAAGAAGCCAACATAAATCAAAAGCAATTATCAAGAAAGAGGAATCAAACCCTAATTCCTCTAAGCATTGATTTTTCAACAATGGTAAGGTATGGACAAGTTTGATGATACATGTTTTATGAGCCACTAATTTTAGGGTTGATTGTATGGTAAATTTTAGTTGATTAGTATGAAATTAAAACAATCTATATACGATGGATTGCAGTAGTGGTGATGGTACAGATTTTATAAATGGGGTTTGTAAGATAGAAAAGAAATTAAATCACGGTTGATGCATTATATGGAATGTTATATGGAACATATTGTTTAGGAAGTTGGTGAAATTGCAGGGTTGTACAGTGGCCACAATTAATCTATTGTACATAGAATTTCAATGATTGTACAGAGTGATTTGATTTATCAATCTTATGGATGTATGAGAAGGTGGACGGTCGTGTGGTGACGGAACACCAAAGTGACAATGCGAATAGTAGGGCAAATGTGTGTAATCTCAAAATGTGTAAATTACGACTCTGTATGGTTGCAGATGTGTACAAATGTGTGTGCTCCCTTTTATTTTTTCTTGAAACATAGTTACCAATCAAAGTGGAACTCCACCGAGTTCTCACTTTTTATAGGTAGCAAAAAAATTATCTAATTTTGAAAAGTGTTGATTCAGAATACACCTTTTTTAGAGCATATTTTTGAGATTTTAAATTTTCTTATGTATGAAGTATGCACATTTTTTTTAAATGTTAGTGATTTTCATGTTAATTTGGAAAGTGTTGATGTAGCATCAACCCCATTTTTGGGAGGCTTATTTTTAAAACTTTAATTTTTTTGACATATTAAATATGGATAATTTTTTTAAAATATTGGTGATTTTCATGGGGATATTAAAAAGCATCCACATTTTTTAAGCATATTTTTGACATTTTAAATTTTCTTATAACCTAAGTATGCACAATTTTTTTTTTTAAATGTTGATTATTTAACCATTTTCCAAGTTGTCTTATTCCTCTTCTTGTTTTTTGTCCTAAGATGTTTGTTTTTTAAGGGTTTTCCAAACTTGTGTTTTTGTTTTTCTTTGCACTCGCTTTTTATAATGATATTTTTTGCAAAGTTTAAAAAATAATAAAATTAATATTTTGAGGTTAGGATTTTTTTATATATTTACATATCATTAATTAATACTTAAATACACATAAAATAATTGTCACTAAAAACTAAATTTTAAACACTCCAAAAAAATACACATTTTTCATATAGATATAATTAAAAAAATATGTATTTCAGGACCTTTTCGCTAAAAATGACATGCTAATAAAAGATTTTTATGAAAAATATGAATAAAAAAAGTTGGAAAAATAGTAAATTTTAGGAAATTTTTATGCATTTTATAATCAAAGATGATGAAATTTGAATTTCTTTATCCAAAAAACAAGATTCAGATAAAAATTGAAGTAAAAATAACAAAAAAAATACAATTAGAATTAAAAATAAAATAAAAAAACAATAAAAAAAATCCTTAAAAATAAAGAAATAAAATATAAAAAATTTAAAAATACAATTACATTTAAAAAACAATAAAATATTTCTTTTCATTAACAAAAAAAAAAACACATACATTAAAAAATAAATAAATTGAAAAAATTAAAAATCTTAGAATAAAAATTAAATATTAAAAAAATTTTAAAATTAGAAAAAAATATTAAATAAAATCATAAATAAGATAAATAAATAAAATTAAACAAATTCAAATGCCCCCACACGCCCGAAGGAACATGGGCCAGGGCAGGGGCCATTGCGCAGCACCTCGGGTCACTATGGGGAGCTTGGCCGATTCCCGAAATTGGCCAAGCCCCACACAGCAGCCTTAGGGAGCAACTGTGGGCAAATTCAATTTTTTTTCTTTTACTTTTTTTTTCTTAATTTTTACTATTTTAGTTTTATTTTATTTCAATTATTTTAGTTTTATTTTATTTTTATTTTTTTATATTTTTTTTTTCTTTTTAATATTATTTTCTAATTTTTTGTTTTTTATTTTATTTTAATGATTTCTTTAATTTTTTATTGTTAATTTTTTGATGTTATTTAAAAAATAATAATGTTATAATTATTTATCTATTTATTAACTATCCAATTTGGTTTTATTTATTTGATTTTTATTGTTTTGTTTTTCTGGGTTAATTTTTTAAATTTTTTTCTTAAACTATGTTTTTTTTAAATATTTTCTTGTAATTTCATTTTTATATAATTCTTAATTTTTTTTATGAGTTAATTTTGTTTTTTTTAGGTTAGATTTTTTTAAATACATTTGATATTTTTTCTTTTGGGAATATCTTATTCTTTATGTTTTAATATATTCTTTATTTTTTAAAACTTTTTGTTTTTTTTAATATTTTAATTTTTGGGTTTTATTGTATTTTTCATTTTTATTTATTTATTATTTTGTTTTATTTTTATGTTTTTTGCAAGGTTTGCGTCGATCATTGACTAGTAATCTGACCCTATTATGTGTCAATTTAATAGTTGATTTTAAAGTTTTAGTTATAATGGATCAAGTCCACCTCCACAATGTGTCAATTTCATGGTTGATTTTTAAGTTGTTTATTGTAATCGTTGAGTTCGGAGTTGTCTTTAGTGCGACTTTTTGGAGTTTCTGGTGCCAGAATCCGGTGAAAAAAATTGAGGTAAAATCTTGATTTTTGTTATTTAAACTAGTTTTTTGACTGTATATATGGATTCAACACCCTAAAAAACCCTTACGACACTTAGATTGTGCAAGGTTACCCATCAAACTTATGTTTTCAATGAATTCCAGCCGGATTTTAAAGAAATTAGACCGGAAAAATCCAGCGAAAAAGTCTTCAAAAAGTCGCACTAAAGACTACTCGGTTGAGTTCACCTACACTATGTTAATTTGATGGTTGATTTTAATATTTATGTTGCTATGTGTCAAGTTGTCTTCATCTTGCGTCGAAGTTGGAGATGAAGGACATTGGCTTGATGCATTACTTTTTAGGTTTGGAGGTGTGGCAGGGGGAGGGGCATTTCTTCCTGGGATAGGGGAAGTATATTGTGGAATGTTGTGTAACCAGCTCCAAAAATAGAAGAAAAGAGATATGAACGCCTTAGAAATAAGCCACTTCGAGGGGGCAACCTCCACTACATTACATAAATGAACAATTCTTGGATGATACAATTCACAAAACCTCCTTTCTATATATAGGAGTCCATGGGGCCATAATGTAATCCTAGTGGGCCACAATGTAATCCTAGCCGACCTAACAATAATAATTTAAGGGCACAATAATAACAAAATGGGGGTTACAAGGGTACAATAATAACAATAAGGGGGGGCTACACTAACATAATAAGGGACTACACTATTAATATAGGGACTTAACATGCCCCTCTCCTTCAAACAAATGTTGTCCTCAACGCTTGATTATTTCTTGATGCTTCTGTATAAAATTCTCATCCTCCCATGTGGAATCTTCTACAGGAAAGTTCTTCCACTTGCTGAGATACTCTGAAATTGATCGTACTTGTCGATTTATTGTTTCTGTGACTGCTTCAGAACTTCTTTCGATGTGATGTTGATATTCTTGTTGTTTCATTAGATTCTGCACAAAAGTTAGGTTATCCTTTGAGAGTTGGAGAACTTGTTGTTGATGCTCGATGTCATCTTCCACTAATTTATCACCCATATTAGCTATTATTTTATCCTTCAAACCATCCAACTAAGCCTCCATTTCTGCTTTTAAACCATCTATGTCATCTTCGGTTGCTCTTCGTAAGATAGAAATTTGTTGCACTTGGTACCGTAATTTTGATATCTCATACTGCAATTCTTCCTCTTCCTGTGTCATAGTATATATTTCTGAGGGCATAATGGGTGTTGAATTATTTTTAGGAGGCATCTCAGAACCCAATACTAAAATATATGCTCAATAGGCCCTTGGAATCACTTCAAACTAATTTTTCAAACAAGATTTATGCAATTCGAAAAAACAAATAAACACCTTTTACTTGCTTTTGAGGAGCTCGATATTGAAATTGTATTATCTCTGTGATTGCAGATCTTCAATATCTAAAATTCCGCACTGTAGTATCCCTCTGAATTTTCTTTTGAATGCCACAGGTATGACCTGATTGGAGCAGCGAAACCCTAGAATCCAAAGCTCTGATACCAAATGTTGTGTAACCAGCTCCAAAAATAGAAGAAAAGAGATATGAACGCCTTAGAAATAAGCCACTTCGAGGGGGCAACCTCCAATACATTACATAAATGAACAATTCTTGGATGATACAATTCACAAAACCTCCTTTCTAGATATAGGAGTCCATGGGGCCATAATGTAATCCTAGTGGGCCACAATGTAATCCTAGCCGACCTAACAATAATAATTTAAGGGCACAATAATAACAAAATGGGGGTTACAAGGGTACAATAATAACAATAAGGGGGGGCTACACTAACATAATAAGGGACTACACTATTAATATAGGGACTTAACATGGACATCCTTGGCAGATTCCACATGGAGGATTGTAGACTCATGTCGACACCCATGATCACCAACTAGAAAAAACTTCATGCTTCAGATTCCAAGCTGGTGGATCCCACATTGTATAGACAGTGGATTGGTTCCTTGACGTATTTGGTCAACACTAGACCAGATATATGTTTTGCAGTCAACACGATGAACCAGTTCATGTGTGGGCCTAGGAGGGTGCACTAGATTGCTGCAAAACACATTTTGCGGTACTTGCAGGGGACAGTGGGGTATGGTCTAGATTATAGGCAGGCAGATGGATGAGATTGGCAGGTTACACTGATTATGATTGGGCAGGTTGTGCTTCTGATAAGAAGAGCACTTCAGGGTGTTGTTTTGGGTTGGGTTCGGCAGTGGTGTCATGGTTCAGCCGAAAGCAGCAGTCAGTAGCATTAAGTTCAGCGGAAGCAGAGTACATGGCAGCGAGTCTAGCTAGTTGTGAGGCCATATGGCTTTGCAAGATGTTGTTTGGCTTATTTGGTCAGCCGTTGATACCTTTAGTGATTTACTGTGATAATCAGAGTTGCATTTAACTCACGGAGAATCCAATATTTCATGACAGGTCAAAGCATATCGGCATCAGATATCATTTCATCAAAGACTATGTTTAGAAGGGAGCTGTGAAGCTTGAGTATATTCCCACTAATGAACAGGTTGCAGATATTCTTACCAAAGCCTTACCACGGGGCAAGCATGTCTACTTCAGAGACAAGATGGGTGTAGTGAGGAACACCTTCCTCGGTAAGAGGGAGTGTTGAAATTTGGTTACCAGAGAACAGGTGGTTCCCTAAGGATTTGATCTTTGGCCTAGGGAAAAGTGTCCAAAAGAATTTAATTTTTCTCCTAAAGTGACTTCATAAGTTATAAAGTCAAATCTCATCTAAAAAAGACTTTTAAGTGATAAAGTTACTAAGTCTAATTTTAAAGTGACTTTAATAAAGTCAATGTGAAATTAGAAAGTGAAAAGTGACTTTGGAAATAAATGACTATGAGGGTCTTTATTAAAGTGGGGTGAATTAAAAAATAGAAAGTGAGATTTAAATGAGCATTTAATCTCAGCCCTAGATCTAAAGCTATCTCAGCCATTGGATTTAGGGGTTCCCCAAAAGTCACTTAGGGTTAGGTTAAAGGAGGAAAAGGAGAGAAAAAGATCATTCATTCTTGCATGAGCAGATTGAGAGAGGAAGAGAGAAAGTAAAGGAGATTTTCTGAGCAGTGAGAAGAAGGAGGGCAGCAGCAAGGAAACTTCAGCAAATCCGTACAGCAGGGTTATTAGCACAAATCCCAAGGCAAAAATCCGTACAGCAAGAGAAAGGCATTGTTTCCAAGAAAGGGAGGCACGAAAATTGAAGAAGAGGGCAACAACATTAAGCACGAAGTTTGAGGCATAAATCTGGGCACGAAAATCGAGAAGTGCTGTTGATTTTTCGGCACAAAAACTGAGAAAAAGGACAGTAGCTTCAACATTGATTTCGAGGCTGTTTTTGGGCACAAATTTCGACAAGGGCTGTTGTACAAATCCATACAATTTGTACAGTACCATACAGCTGATTCTGGCACATTTTCCAAGGTGGACGTACAACATTTATTGTTCTCATTAATGCTGTAATAATCTCTGTTTTGTAAGTTGTTGATTCGTCACAATTTCCGAAGTGGTGTGCAAGCATGAAAATCAAAATAAGTCTGTAATTTGGTTGCTGGAATTTTTTACTGTGTTTTTTTGTTTCACTGTAAAAGCAATATTCAGAAAATAAAGAGGAGCTTTCGAACTGGTTTTCCGCAAGAGTTGTAGGGGGCTTTTCCAGGGTCATCTTAACCAAAAATCAGCATGTCAAATTTCTGTGTGTCACTGATTTATTTTTCTAAGTTTTTATTTCCGCATTTTCAGCACTGTGAAATTTCCAGAATTTGTGTTTTCAAAAAATATTTATTCTTCCAACTTGTTGAATGTATGGTTATGAGAATGGGCATTTAACTTTATGGGAGAAATAAAGAGAAACTGAAAACTGGAATGGGTCTTAAAATTTCTACAATAAGGATGTGGTAAGAACATCCAAAAGGCAAGAGTAGTCAAAGAGGAAATTCCTTGAGGACGTGTTATTCCAAGAAAGGAATGGTCCTAAAAGGACATACCTTGTGAAAATCTAGATGGGGTATGTGCCTTGAGAGACAATGATGAAGATGTCTATGAAACATTGGTCTCCCTAGCATTGTGCTCTAATCTTGTGGAGAGATAGAGTTGTTAGTCAAGGACTTACAATGTGACAATGCTGGTTGATATGTTTGAGATGCTTTGATATAAGCTGAGAAGATAGCTTATGAGATGGCTTACCAATCTGACTCTTCTTATGAGAATTCTTTAGTATGAGAATGTCCAAGTACTATGTATGGATTATGGACACCTCCCTAGTTAAGAGGTAGTGTTTAAATGTGTAACTAGGTTTGGTCTTCATAATGTCTATTGTAATAATGATTTTATATATTTGATATTAAAAAGAAAAAAAAATATTATTGTCATTCTTGATACATGGGTTTCATGCTCAAGATAAATTTATTTATAGGTCAAGCACCCATTGAGTTCTTCTAGGTTTATCATAGAGTTATGAAGTCAAAAGAGTCATTGCCATACATGTAAGACCCCTTTGGGAATGTTGTATCTTGTAAAGAAAAATTTTGTAAAGTCAAAGTGTCATGAAGACCCTCCAAGACCTTGTTAAACAAGTCGGCCTCATGGGCAGCAATTCTACCTCCTAAGAAGCCTATATATAAGGGAACCTCGACTTCATTTAGAGAGACATTCATCAAGCAAGAAAGAAGTTCGATCTCCTCAAGAAAAAATCTAGAAGATAAGGAAAAAGGACGAAATTCAAAGAAAAGAAGAAGAGAAGCAAGATCAAAGTTTTGGACCTCTCTCTCTCTCTCTTGTGTTAGGGTTTCTAAAGTAGCTGCTAAACCAAAATTGCAGTAGAAACTACTAGGAAGTCGAAGTTGCAGAAGAAACTACTGGGAAAGTCGAAGTTACAGAAGAAACTACTACGAAAGTTGAAGTTGCAGAAAAAACTGTTGGGGAAGTTGAAGTTGCAGAAGAAACTGCTGGGAAATTTGAAGTTGCAGAACAAGTTGTTGGGGAGGTCGGAGTTGCTGGAAGTTGCTAGGTCGATGTTGCTGAAAGATGCTAGGTCAAAATTATGGAGAGGTTCATCAAGAAGAAGAAGTTTGACTTGGTCATGGAGGGGTCTTTGTCAAGGGTCTTAGGTCTTGAAATTCATCATTTGAACATTCTATAAGAAAAGAAGAATTCTTGTGGGTTTTCCTCTCAAGAGGAGAGGTTTTGGCCCTAGCTTGCAGCCTATATTTTGTTTCCACTTGTATCATTGATCTTCATTGTTTGGTAGTTGTTTGATGATAGCAAACACAATAATAATCAAAAGAAAGAAGTTAATCAAGTTAAGTAAAATTACATCACAAGCAGTTATCAAAGTAAAAGAAATCACCTAATCTAGTTGCCCCTAGATTTCTCAACAAGACCAAGGTCAATCGTCACATGCAAATATCTCAGTATGGGTTTGGAAGCAACCCAATGTGCATGAAGGATCTCAATCATGAATTTACTGAAAGTGTTTATTGAAAATGTTAATTTAAACATGTTCTATGCCATTTCAAATTAGGGCACAAAATCCTGAAGCAGATAGAACATACCAATAGATCAATGGAAAACAAACCAAAACAGAGATAGTGAATGGTGGCGTTATGACGATCAGCAGGATGCTTCTACCAGCAAAGTCTTCAATAGGTCATTCAGCCAAGAGTGTCACACATAACTCCAGTACAACCCAAACAAAGAACACTCCACAAATACGCAGCACCAAGAATGCAGCTCCATCGCCATCAAGAGAGAAGAAAATCCTCCACAGATTGTGTGTATAATGAACTCCAAGTCTCTCCAATATATAGGCATCTTTGGAGGTGTGTGGCACACTCTTTAAGACATTCAAGTCTATATTATATTCCAGGCCGACCTAGCACATAAGTGGAATAAATTCAAAGTACATGTTCTGCTCATCTGATCGAGATGATCTTTAGATCAATCTTACACCTCTCCGAAAGAGAAATCCAATAAAAATATTGGGATCGTCATCTGAGTAGCACAACCCGAAGTTTGGACCTAGTTGTCCAATTTTAACACTCCCTCTCAACTAGGGAGAACTCCATCCACGAGTGCAATCCAAACATCGTGCGTCATCCCGCCGTAACTTGCTTTGCTGGCCTCTTAATTTCAGAACAGAAGTGGGTCATTCACAAAGACATCATACCCAGCTGACAGATTCAGCCCAGAGGTCCGAAACCTCTATAGGACTCACAAAGAGTCTCATACCAACTCGAAGTTGGTTTACCTGACCAGAAGTCGGTTGGAGGTCCGAAACCTCACTAGGACTCAAGAGAGTCATATACTGACCCGAAGTTAGTTTCACTGACCCGAAGTCAGTTAGAGGTCCGAAACCTCGCTAAACTTGATCCCAAATCAAGTGGTTGGACACATGCCATCCTAGACATAGAGAGTACGGCAATCTCCGATGCGTCCATCGGTCTTGCTATGGTCTCTATTCACATTTCCCACCTCATTGGCCAAATGAGAGGTACTTCCCATGAGTTCGAAAATCCATGGGTAGGATGCATATGAGGCACAATTCAGAGAGAGGTAAACCATCTCAATATCATCACAGTGCGGTAGAAGCACACCAACTAGGTTCGACAAGCCTAGCCCTGTGGTTGCTTATAGCACCAAAGCTATCCCCAAAACCCCCTTGGAGCTCCCAGAGCTCATCGTCCAACAGGACCCTCAGAATAGGGTCGTTCCATGATTCCAAGATTCTCACGGAAGGTTAGGAACATGACCTTCCCCAAGGGCATTGTGAGAATATCCGCGACCTGCTCATCAATTCCTATATGATCGAGCCTTACGGCGCCTCGCTATACCATATCCCGGATAAAGTGGTATCAGCCATCAACATGCTTGGATCAATCGTGGAACCCGGGATTCTATGACAAATGAATCCCCCTCTGGTTATCACAAAGGATAACGGTGCCATCTAGCACATGCTCGAACAACTCATTGAAGAGCTTTCGCAACCAAGTGACTTCACAACGGGTCATACATGTTGCAATGTATTCGACCTCAGCGGTGCTCAAGGCTACCGACTTTTGTTTCCTGCCCGAAGCAGATCTACTTGTGAAGTAGCATCCAGATGTGCTCTTACGATCCACCACACTGCCAGCCCAATCGGCATCAATATATCGAGTGTCATGCTCCCAACAGTGTAACTCAACCCATGGTCTATCGTGCCACAGAGATATCTCAAGAGTTTCTTGGCACCAACCTAGTGAATGTTATGATCAACCATGTGTTGACTCAAGGTGTTCACTGCACAACATACTTCCGGACGGGTGTTCACTAAGAACACCAGAGCCCCTACGAGTTGACGATACTCAATAGGATTTACTAACACGGGCCCAGCAGCACTGCCACTCAACTTCTTAACGTTGAGCTTTATTAGAGTCGACACAGACTTACAGTTCACCATATTAGATCTTACCAGAAGCTTCACAATGTATTTTCCTTGAGAAAGGAAAATCTCGCCAGGTCTCTGCCAGACCTCCAAGTCTAGGAAGTAGTGCATCAGTCCTAGGTCCTTCCTTTCGAATTCAGCAACGAGCTCCCTCTTGCACTGATGAATGAGAGGGTCAGCACCTGTCAGGAAGAGGTTGTCCAAATACAGCACCAGAATGAGAGGCTTCTCTCTATCCACCTTGAAGTAAAGGTTCGGATCAGCATTACTATGAGTGAAGCCCAACTTCATCAGGTAGTTATCTATCCTCTCGTACCAAGCTCTGGGTGCTTGCTTCAACCCATAGAGGGCTTTCTTCAACATGCAAACATGGGTGTCCTAATCCTGGACTTTGAATCCTAGATACACCTCTTCCTTTATCGCACCATGCCACAAAAAAACGGTCTTTACATCCATCTGTAGCAGCAAGGGAAATAACAGATTATAGGTGCAATAATAATCAGTGCCTTCAGGCAACACATTTTCCCATCAGATCCATGTTTGATCTTAAATCGAGGTGACACCAGCTTTGATCGGTAGTCTAGGAACCATATCCTAGACATCACCCTCGCATCCATGCAGACTTTGATGCTTTCTAGTTTCTGCAAATGATCCAGGTTCATATTGTACTCATGGCAGCTAGATACCCCTGGTATTTATATGGCTTCTCGGTTTTCTTCCGGAATTTCCCCCTCTGAAGCCATATGTCTTTGAGCCATGAGGATCTTCTTTCATTCAGCAATGATATTAGCTTAGGAGCATATACAGATGTATTCTCCCTCTTAATGCCAGTTTCTCTCTCGAGATAAGACATTTATTTTAGATGAGGGCATCCCAGACACCAACTTGGAAAAAGGGGTCTCATTCTCCCACAGTCAAGACCATCCAAACAGGCTTTGCTGATCATGGTTCAAGACTCCTAACAACGTGACTAATGTTCTGAGATCTGTTGTAGCTTCCTTAACCAGCCCTCTAATATTTTCTTTACTACAACCACAGAACTAGGGATCCAATCATGAATCCTTCTCTCATGATTCTGCACTTGAGGGCTTCATCTACTACATCTGGTATTTCATCCTCTACTGCTTTTTATTTTCAGATCTGCCCAACTACAGTTAATAGTTGACTGATCTAAGGCTACAAATCTTCAGATCTCAAATCTGCAATTTGTCTCTTAAATTGCACAGATCTAGGAACCAATCATACAATTGTTCCAATCACAAAGTTGTCCTTTCTTTATGTCAATCCATGCAGATTCAGCACAGTCATAAGGGTGCTCCTGCTCATCAATGTTACTGCCCCAATCATCCAACAAGGGAAAACTGGGCCACTTAGGGATAGAGTTTTCCTAGCTTCCTTTACATATAGGAGACCCTCAGTTGGGGCATCATTCAGTTCTGAGTACACATAACTCCCAGGCCATTAGGCCTTCTATGACATTCTAATATGTTGCCTTGTTGACTAGACAATACTTGCCAGACAATTCTTGAACAGTTCAAGCTTGCAAGACAAGTTCTGTTTTCTGGTTTGAGTGTTGCTAAACATACAATTCGTGCAATCCACAGATTTGATCTGCATGCCCGGAATAATATCTTCTTTGCAACAAAAAGGCGTGCAATCCATAGTAGGTATTTGATACATACCTTGTCAAAACATGGACTGTCCTTTGCGCCAGCGACTCCCTAATACAGCAACATACGCTGCCATTCTATCAGCGTACCAATTTTAGATATCTCCAGTCCTGTTGCCCTCATCAAAATACTTACTAATGATCTAATCATGAATTTCCAAGTGTGCCCACCTTCTGTTGTACAAGGTCCTTTATGACAGCAAGTCTAAGGCACCTTGTCACCTTAGCACATCATAAAGATGACAAGTACATGATCCAAACACTGCCCCACAAATCATGGACCCAACACACCTCCACAAGACACTGTTGTAATACAGTTTGGACTATTAGTTAGGGCACGTACTGCAGCCCCAGTTTCATCACACAGTCAGCCAACAAACCCTTCTAGGGTTGCGGTTTACCTTGGAGGGGTTCCTTCAATGCCATACTACCTCCTTAGGTTGTTGTCCACTCTTTGACAGCCCTCTAATTTGACCCAGCTGTGTGTTATGCCCTGCAGCCTAGCACCACAGCTTCAAATATGCCCAAGTCTGCTCAGAGAAGGTGGCTTCTTTCTGTTGTCTTTCAAGACCTTCAAACGATATTTAAACCCTTAAATATGCCTAGACATTGCTTCGGATCCAATGGTTGTCCTCCTGTGACAGAGCGGTCTTCAACCTAACTCAAACAACCCTAGATCTAGCCATTGATATCCACGCTGGAGTGCTTCCATTTCTGCGGCCAATTCAGAACTTAAACCATGCAAAAAACAGATCCAAACTTACCTTAGGGACAGACGTCAAACTGTTGTTGTATGGGCACAATTATCCTCCACCAAAACAACGTTTCTTGATTGCAGCATCCTTCAAAAATGAGGTAGGGACAGCGGCATCATTTGGGCTGAAGTTTTGGGCACTTTGCAGCCCCAAACACTCTTACGCTGCCCCTATTTTAGGTTGATAAGGCCTGCGGCCTATCTCAACATCTTTTTGTCACTTCCAACCTCGTTCTAGCTTGAGGCCTAGGCAGACAAGGTTCTGTCTTCATGCAATTAGCTGATCTGGGCACGTTACAGCCCATGAACCCTTTACGCTGCCCTGATTTGGGAGGCTAGGCCTGCGGCCTACCTCAGCTGCCTTCTTTACTTTGGTTTCAGCCTTCAAACTATCCACACATGGTGTTGTAGCTACCCTTCTCTGTGATCCTGTAGACAGAGATATATCACACAATTTATTCACCGAAATACACTTCAATACATACCTTTCATCACTGTGGAAACTGCCCACTAGTTAGGGCTTCTGACCTCACATCAAGATGCACCCAAAATGCATACTTCAGCTCCCTGTTTTAGGGTCTACACCACGCTGCAAATTTGGACTGGTTAGGGCACGAACCACAGTCCCTAACACCCTTTAATTTTAGGCCCAGAAATGCTCCTTAGAGCTGCGTCTATCTCTTCCTTGAAGGTCATGACACCTAGCTGTAGGTCTGGGTTGTTTCTAGCCCTTGAGCAGTCCTCGGCCCTCCTTAATCTTTGCGACAGGCTTCAGTGAAGCCTCACAGGCCTGTGACACTCTTGTTTAGAGACAAACCAACCATCAAATAACCCATAGACACGTCCTCCCTGCCTCGGCCCTCTAAAAAGTCCATCGGTCCTCCTAAATTGACCCTAAAACAATCATCTATGCCTCCCTATTCTTGAACTTCATTTGTTGTGGCTAAGACAGAGACTTAGTCTCTCCTCCACGAGCTATTCACTTGTGATTATGTTGCACAATGGATCCTTAGATCGAAGATTGCAATTCAACACAAATTGGGAATTGTCTTCCCCATAAGGCTCTGATACCATGTTAATTTAAACATATTCTATGCCATTTCAGATTAGGGCACAAAATCCTGAAGCAGATAGAACATACCAATAGATCGATGGAAGACAAACCAAAACAGAGATAGTGAATAGTGGCGTTACGGAAATCAGCAAGATGCTTCTACCAACAAAGTCTTCAATAGGTCATTCAGCCAAACGTGTCACACATAACCCCAGTACAACCCAAACAAAGAACACTCCACAAATACGCAGCACCAAGAACGCAGCTCCATCGCCATCAAGAGAGAAGAAAATCCTCCACACATTGTGCGTATAATGAACTCCAAGTCTCTCTAATATATAGGCATCTTTGGGGGTGTGTGACACGCTCTTTAAGACATTTAAGTCTATATTATATTCCAGGCCGACCTAGCACATAAGTGGAATAAATTCAACGTACATGTTCTACTCATCCGATCGAGATGATCTTTAGATCAATCTTACACCTTTCCAAAAGAGGAATCCAATAAAAATATTGGGATCGTCATCTGAGCAGCACAACCCGGAGTTTGGACCTAGTTGTCCAATTTTAACAGCAAAGCATATGTCTGGACGAGTGTTCACAAGTAACATCAATGCCCCAATCAACTGTCGGTACTCGAAAGGGTCTACCAAGTCAGGTCCAGCAGAGTCTCCACACAACTTCTTGAAGTTTATCTCCATTGTGGAGGCCAAGGATTTGCATTATGTCATTCTGAATCTTTCCAACATCTTCACACCATATTTTCCTTGAGAAAGGAAAATCTCTCCAGGTCTCTACCAAACCTCTAATCTCAAGAAGTAATGCATCATACGGAGATCCTTCATTTCGAACTCAGAGGCCAACTCCCTCATACACTCGAGCATCAGGGGCTCACTACCTATGAAGAATAGATTGTCAACATATAAAACCAAAATCAAAGGCATACCTTGGACCACTTTGAAGAAGAGGTTTGGATCAGCACTGCTTCTTGTGAATCCAAGCTTCACCAAGTAACTATCAATATGGGCATACCAAGATCTGGTGGCTTTCTTCAAACCATGTAGTGCTTTCTTCAAACTGCAAACGTGAATATTCCTGTCCTTCAGTTCAAATCCTTGAGGCTACTCAACATATACGTCTTCCTGTAGTATGCCATGAAGAAATGTCGTCTTTACATCCATCTGGTGAAGAGTCCATCCTAGAATAGGGCAATAATCGATCTAATAGTAGTGTAGCGGGCAATGGGAGAAAATATATTATCATAGTCTTCTCCCTCTTTTTGGGAGAAACATTGGGCCACAAACCTTGCTTTGTACTTCTTGTGAAAATTCCAAGATCCTCGATCTGGAATCTCTACTGCAACAAGTTGAACTACTTCTCCTACTTGTAAACCTAATTTAACAAGTTATTAAAAGATTTCTTCTTAAAATATCGAAGTAGTTACTGAAGCAACCTTCACCTATTAAAATACATTTGTGAAAACAGAAATTGAGGGAGAAAAATAATGCACACACAGGACATCGTTGTTTTTTGACAAACGTCTCCAAAAAAACCCAATGTGGGAAAATCGGTGCAGTAGATCTAAGGGTTTATATATTGTGCAGTAATTTTTTGAATACAATACTAGGATGCCTTTCTGGCTATCCCTGCAAAGAATGTGACTGATAAAGAGTTAGTGAGAGAAATCTCACACTAATACTGGAAGCCCAACTGACCAACAAACCCCAAATGGCAAGCCCTCCACTGCGTTGTGCAGTCTCTGTGTCACTCTGCGTGGGGACTGCGTGGCTTCTGTGTTGTTTGTCTTCTGTTGGCTGGATCTGAACCTCTGGCCCCTTCTGGTCTCACACCCTGGGTTTCCAGCATGACTAATCCTCAACTGAATTTCGGATTTCCACAAGGCTGCAGCGCTACCTCTGCGTAACTGCTACGTTGCCTTTGCTAATCTGCTCTTTGTCTTCTCCGTGATGTATTCCCAAAGCAGGAAAATCTCCAACCAGAATTACTCTACCCCGCAACTGCAATCAAAAATCACTTAGATCTGAATTTCGTCCGAGCATTGCTCTGTCAAAAAAATTCGATCTCTAGATCCTCTCGGTGTATTTTACAAATGACCCTCAAGTCTTCCTTTATAGCCTTCTCGTTGACAAATCAACGACCGATATTTAGATCTCCAATCAACGGCTAAGATTATATTAGACTTGATCTGCTTTATCTAGAAGATTCACCCACAGTTTACATTAATACTGATTAATTATTTTAATTTCCTAAGTTAGACTTAGGGTCCTCATTAAAAATAATTAATTTTTCTTCTAAAATTGTTTATGGGTGGAATTTACCAAAACGATTTATGGGTTATTTGTAATGCATGTGTCTAAACCTCTCCACAAATTTTGGGACTTAGAGCACATCCGATGCTACCAAAAATCAATACTTCTCAATGCTTTCATCAACTCAATGCTTGATCTTATATACCCATTTTGAAGTTAAGACAGACTTTCCCTTTGGTCTCTGCACAACATCCCATAGATCATTCTTCATAATCAATTCATATTCTTTGGCCATAGCATCCTTCCAAACCTGCTTTTTCACAGCTTCTCCAAAGGTAGAAGGCTCAGCCTGGATCATAGTGCTCACAGCTACAATACATCCCTAATATCGACATGGCTTCTTGCTTTCTCTAAAGTTCCTTTTGGTAGGAACATATCTCTCAGCATCCTATAAAGTATCACGAAGCCATAATGATCTCTTCTTGGCAGGGGGGTCACTTGCAGGACGATCCAAAGGGTCCATAGGCTCCATGGGATGATCAACAATGTCCTCAGATTCCAGCACAGAAGGACCTTCTAATATGTTCATATCATCATCGTTATCCACAAAAGGAGGAGGTGGAGGAAGGTCCCTCGCTTTTCCAAGGGTGGTATCTTCATCGAAAGTTACATCCCTGTTAAACTCGATCTTCTTTTAACCAAATATGTATATCCTAAATGCTTTATAATTTTAACCATAACCACCAAATGTACCTTTCTTTCTGATGGCTTCCAACTTGTTCCTTTTGTCTTTTGGCACATGGAAATATACAGGGCAACCAAATATCCTAAGATGTCTAATGTCGAGCTTCACTCCTGTGAATACATCTTCGAGAGTCTTGTTGTCCAATGCTTGATGAGGAACCCAATTTTGAACATATATTGTTGTATTTGTAGCTTCTCCCCAGAGGAATTTCAACAACTTTTGATCATGCAGGATAACTCGGGCAGCATCCACGATGGACTTGCTCTTTCTTTCGGCCACTCCATTCTACTCAAGATTAAAAGGTACAATGGTTTACTTCTTAATACCTTCCTTGCAAAAATCAATGAATTCATTTGAAATGTACTCTCCACCATTGTCAGAACTAAAGATTTGAATTTTCTTCCCTATTTGATTTTCTATCAGCACATTGAAGTTCTTGAACATATCAAAAGCCTCATCCTTATGCTTCAAATAGTATATCCATCTCTTCCTGGAGAAGACATCAATAGAGACTATATAGTAGAGATGTCCATCAATAGAGTGCACAGGCATGGGTCTGCATAGGTCAAAATGAATGAGTTGAAGAATATCATTGGTCTTGTTCCTGCTGGAGGGGAATGGTCCCCTTATCTTCCTTCCACTGGCCTATCCCGGACATACTCCATCATGATTGGCTTGAACATTAGGCATCCCAAAGACAAACTTCTTCAATTTCAGTAAATATTCATAATGTAAATGTGCCAACCTTTGGTGCCATAGCTCACTTTGATAATTAGTGTTGTGGACCATTGCTAGTAGAGGTCTTCCATTGACTCTATAGAGTCCTTCAACTCTAGATCCCAAGGTAAAAGTATCCCTCATGCGGGATTCCATAGGTCACGTGAGGACTTTTCCTTTGATGAAAGATACTCTCATACCCTTGTCTTCCAAAACAGAAATAGAAGTTCTTCTTTAATCCTGGAACATACATCACATCATGAAGAAGAATGGATTCAATAGAGACTCAATGAAATTTGACGGAACCAAAACCCTTCACGAGATGAGTAGAGTTGTCTCCAAGAATGATTTTCAGGCTTGTCTCCCTCTCAACCAGGTTAGAGAGGGCTTCCTTGTACCCAAAGAAATGTCCAGAAGCCCCACTGTCTACCAACCAAATATAATACAAATTCGGAGGGGAAGAACTAGAAAGAGCAAAAACAAGAATATATTCATATTAACTAGAAGTTGCATTATTTTCATAACTAGAGTTCCTTGACCTCTTTTGAGGATGATGGCCTTTTCGTAGTCATCTAGAGTATCTCTTCTCCTTTTTTCATCCCTTCTATCATCTCCTCTTCTTCGATAATCACCTCTTCTTATATTTTTGAACCTGTTACTGTTGAAGCCACGATTGTTGTTGTAATTGGACCTTGAAGTATCTCTCTTCTTCAGGCAGTCTCGGGCATAGTTACCATGTTTGTGACAATTGTAGCATTTAATATATGTTGATCTTCGATTAGAGTCCTTTGATTATGGGGAGGCCTTCTTGAACCAGATGGTCTTCTGTAATTTCCTTGACAAATTGAGGACAAATGGGACTTATTAACCTATCCATCCCCATAGAATATAGTCATCCTTAAAGGGGATGAAAATCCAAAATACCCACTATTGGGTAAATTTTGGGTCAACTGAGAGAATAAACCCAAATCTGGGGTTTGAGTAAGGTTCACTCAATCAATTAAAAGAGATGAAACCCCTTAGAAAATCTATAAATAGAGGAGGCTTGAATTCATTTGGATCATCAAGTATGGATTATTTCATCTATTTTGAGCATTAGCTCTGAGGTTTATAGACCGCTCCTCTTCCTTGTCAATCTCTGTCAATTTCGGGGTTGAAAGATTCCACCCTAGTTGACATCCTTTAGTTTCTCTCTCTTTTTGGGCAAAAGTCTTTTCTGGGACAACGAATTCTGGAGGACGAGCTTTTGTTTTGGCATAATAATATCTATCTGGAGGCAGTGTGTTTTCCATTAGGTTTTGTTCTAGTTTATGGGCACAGGATTACCCTTTGGAAGAACTGTGTCGATCATTGTTGGAAAGACAGTGGAAACTCTATTCAGACACCTGGGAGACAACGAGATCTTCTTTTCCCATGATTCTCTGGGTTTGATTACAAAAATCCTTCACCTGTGATCAACAGAGTTTTGTGAAGTAGAAATTGGCACAACTTGAGGCAACAGGCACTGTATTTGACTCACAGGTTTTCTATTGACGCTTATTTTGTACAAGATAATAAAACGAAATTCTATTGAGCATAAGGATTTTCACTGGAAGAATTCCTCCGTAAGACAGAAGCATGCATTCCTGAAGAAAACAGAACTCCTGCGAAACAGATCGGATCCTAACTTCTGAAAGTTGAGCCCATCTAGGAATCAATCACTAACGCACTCCAACCAACTCCTGGGAAAACACAAGGGTTTGGAAGCAAAGTCTAGCATCAAGTCGAATCTGAAATGGACACCACCCATGAACTTGTCCAAACTAAATCCTCATAGGAGTTACCACTACAGGTCATACCTTGGTTAGAAAAAAATCAGAGCGAAAGTCGAGTTCAGTAGGGTTTTTGGATACGCCTGGCGAAGTATGGAATTTCAGAAATCATAGCATGGAACGTGAAGCTGTTGAATTATCTGAACCAGAATTGTTGATAATTATATCACTAAAGAACGACACCTTAGTTTGGCACAAGGCGGGTCTGCAGCAAACTTAATTTGACATAATAAATAGGGAAAGGGGATTAGAAGTAGCAAAAACTATATTTGTTAGAAATCAGTGACTTCTGGTTAGGGGAGACAATTTGGAGATCAATTATGTGATTAGTTGTATTGTGGTTGTCAATTGGATTTGCTAATTATTGCACCGTAACTGTTGAATTGGATTACTGCTACAATTCATTATTTATTGTAGTCTGTGGATTAGCACTGCTTTCAAGTTTCCAATTATTTTAAGGACTACCTAACTACATTCAGGAAATTATGATAATATTCAGCCAACACCGTTACTACAATTTGTATCACCTTTACATTGTTATACACAACATGTAAAAATGTTATGAAATCCTAGTTTCAAAATGGAGAAAAAAATTTTAAAAAATTAGGGAAAATTTTTCACTACTCTATTATAGTGGTATCAGAGCATTGAACTCCTGCCAGCATGTGAGAGTGGTGTATGTTGCCGGGAAATACAAATAATGTTACAGTTAGGAAGAACAAGAGTAATCGCAGGCCTGTCATATTCCTTTTTCTAGTGTTCCTTATGACATGGATAGAATGGACTCTTAGAGTTGGGAGCAGACAGGTCACAGGTGCAGGTTGGTGTCATCAGTGGGCTTAGGGGATTTTGGAGGGGTTTTGAAGAGTTTCTATGAGGTCCGATGGAATTCGCTTGGTATATTCCATCATCCGCACAATTTTCCTTTTGTTTCAGTGCATTCTGACAACTTTCAGGAAACAGAGTTATTTTTGGGCCTTACTCAATTAATTATGCTTAAGGTGACATTCTGGGAGGAATACTTGATTTGATAGAACACCTTAGTGTAATAGCTCCTTGGAACCAGAACGAGAAGATATACATGATGGGATGGCTAGATGTGAGTTTCAGTGACCTGAAGAGACATGGTGGCCGATTTACCCTTTTCCCGCATTAAAAAGTATATTTTAATTGGAATGGAAGAGGGAAAAGTGCTCCACGATTAAAATAATAATAAAATAGGAGGCTCTAGAGGGGTCCATGAGATTTATAAAAGAAGAGGAGGAGGCCATTGAAGGACATCTTGGATTCAATATTTCTTCTTATATGAGAGTTTGAGAACTCAGTTCTCTACCTCAGCAGTAGCCCCAAGACGGAAACCCTCGAGTGATTTTGGTGAGAGTGGACGGAAACACACCTCATCTCCTTGGTGGATTTAGCCAAAATTCATAGGTGCAATGATTGATTTCAATTCAATTTTGGAGGGCAGGTTTCAACATCGGAGCAAATTAGTTTTGTGGGTCAGACCATCTATCTCAGCGATTTTAGCTTATATCATCATGTACACCCTTTCAGTCATCTATTATAATGAAAGCTGAGATTATTTCTGCTCATTGTGTTATTGAATTGCATGTATATTGCTTGTTATATTTTACATGGAAACGTTTTGTTAATTTATGGTGAAAGTTTGGGTTAAGTTAAATTTCTGCAAATTTGGTGAAATATCCCGTTCGGGATATTACAAGGCCAACCATGGAAGCTAAAGAGGACCGAGGAGATCCAGACACCAAGGATCTCTTACATGTGTTGATACATGGACAGACAAAAATATCAAGTTTAATATTACAAGGGCAACAACAAGGACAACAGTTAATGAAAACATTGGCTCAGTGTCAACAACAACTTGCCCAATTGATGACTCATCTCATAGGGAGTTATAGTGTTGTTGGAAACAATAGAACTAACATGGAGGGGAATGGGAATCCTAACCTTGGTCCTCCTTACACTAGTGGAACCAACAAGATTTACCAACCATCGCTGCTTCAATTTACGAATAATCAAGTTGCAGTAGATTAAGAAGTTGTTGAACCAAACATATTGTTGGATGGTTACTTTCGAGAATATGCAACACTAGAAGAAAACACGCAAATTGCCATGACCTTCAATGAATACAGTAATTTCAGATTCAGAAATAGACCCAGGGGAAACATAATTCTAAACTAATACGCAAGGTGAGTAAAATTTCCTTTCCTTCATTTGATGGGTCATCTAATGTATAGCAAGAGCTTGGGTACAAAATTTGGACACCTACTTCAGGCTCAATCCTATGGAAAAAGCTGACGCAATCCAATTTGCCACATTGCACCTAGAAGGGGTAGCGCATCAATGGTGGTATCATGGTCTAGTAACATTAGGGTATGTCAACATTACCTCTTATGAAGACTTTACGCAAACGCTGATAAAAATATTGGACCACAAGAATCTAGAAATCCACTTCAAGGAACTTGCACTTCTCAAGCAAACAGGATTGCATGAAGAATTCATTTCAGAATTTGAGCGTATCACTCATGGTAATAGATATATCCGAGGAAAGATTAGTTATGCTTTTTACAAAAGATTTATCCGAGCCACTACAAGGATGGGTCAAAGCATTTAATCTCACTACTCTTCAAGAAGCTATCAAGAAGACTCATGATATGGAGAATGCCACAATAATCAAAGGCCCCTCCTAAACTATTCATCCAAAAGATAAGGAAAAGAAGGCCCCTCAACGTGATTGACCCAAAAGGTACAGGATAGATGAACAAACCTGAAGCGAACTAGAAAGGAAAAATGTATGTTTTACCTTCAAAGAACCATGGGAACCTGGACATCGCTGCTTAGGAAAAGGGAAGATTCACTACATCGAAGTGCTCTCTAATGATGAAGAACAAGGAGAAGAGACCACTCCAAGTACCGAAGAAGAGCCATCGCATAAAGAAGCATGAGAAGAAGAAAAGACTATCAGTTCCAAGGAAGAATTATCAAAAGAGGAAAAAGGTGAAGAGAAGGTCAGCGGAGAAAGGATGTCTCGTCCCCAAGTCAAGATCACAACCCTTTCACCTACACCCAGGTATTACACCTCCAGGGTTAGGGGAGTTATCAAAGGGAAATGCATCACAACACTAATTGATGGAAGAGCCACACACAATTTCATTGATGTAGCACTCATGGCAAAAAGAGGGCTCCCCACCGAAGAATTCGAAGGCCTCGATGTGATAGTTGCGGATGGAGACAACTTGGATTGCACTCGAATGATACTAGTTTTGAACGTAACACTCAGTAATTGTACTTTTACCAGTGACTTTTATGGGATAGATCTTGTAGACATCAATATGGTATTGGGGGTACAATGGTTGTATTCGTTGGGAAAGCACACGATGGACTACTAGGTACTAGAAATGGAGTTTAAAGCTCCTAATTTTAGAAAATTCGTTTTGAGAGGTATGGAAAACAGTGGACCACAAGTCGTTTCAGCCAGAAGAATGGAAGCTTTCTTCAGGCATGGCGATGTCGCATATGCAACAAATTGCAAAATAATGAGCCAAAAGGTTCCCAACAATGATAAACCGCAGTACAGGGCAAATATTCAACAAATGCTAGATAAGCATCCTCCAATTTTTGGTGACATTCCTCTAGGATTGCCTCTAAAGAGAGGATTCCAACACATTATAGAATTGGAAGAAGAAGCTAAGCCCGTAATCACCACACCCTACCGACATCCAAAGAAATTCAAGGATGAAATAGAAAATACCATCCAGGAGATATTAGAAATGGGCCACAGCAGAACTAGCTCGAATACATTCGCCTCATCCATAGTATTGGTAAAAAAGAAAGGTGTCACGTGGAGAATGTGCATTGATTACCGAGCGCTCAACAAAAAAACTATAAAAAACAGGTACCTCGTCCCCAGGATTAATGACTTACCAGACAAACTTCACGGAGCAGTTTACTTTTCAAAGATTTATTTACGATCAGGGTACCATCGAATTCGGGTTCGAGAAGAGGACGTGCCGAAAACAACATTCCAATTTCAGTGTGGACACTTTGAATTTTAGGTCATGCCATTTGGACTAACAAATGCCCCCGCCACTTTCCAATCCTGTATGAACAATATCAAGTAGCTAAGGAAATTTTTATTAGTGTTCTTTGACGACCTTCTTATTTACAACAAAATATGGGAAGATCATTTGAGGCATTTGGATACAATTTTAAGCATTAAGCAAGAACAGTCTCTCTCTGCCAAGGCATCCAAATGCAAGTTTAGGTTGACCGAGATTCTTTATTTGGGACACATAATCAGTGCAAAGGGAGTACAAGTCCATCAAGAGAAGATCCAAGCAATAGTGGATTGCCCTACACCCAACACTCTAACATAATTACGAGGGTTCCTTGGAATCTGTCGCTACTACCAATAGTTTGTTAAGGGATTCTCCTAGTTAAGTGCACCTTTGACAAACTTAACCAGAAAAGGAGCCTTCAGGTGGAGGTGGATGGAGGAATCTAACAGAGCATTCAACAAGCTCAAAGAAATAATGAGCTCATGTCCAGTACTGGCTCTTCCTGACTTTGGTCAACCATTGATATTAGAATGCGATGTGTAAGGGGAACGAATAGGGGTTTGCCCTTATGTGAAAGTGTCATCCCATCGCATTCAAAAGCCGAAAAATGGAAGATTCAGAAAGACTTTATTCCATATATGACAAGGAGATGCTAGTTATTGTGCACGCATTAGCGAAGTTTAAACAGTATCTAGTGGGTAACAAATTTGTAGTTAGGACAAACCACAATAGCCTGTGCCATTTCTTGGGCCAAAGGGACTTGAACGAACGACAACAGAAATGGGTAAACAAAATCCAAGCTTACGACTTTGACATTGAGTACGTAAAAGGGAAGAACAATGTTGTGGCAGATGCACTTTCCAGGAAACCCGCCAATTGTGCTTCCATGGAGATTGCAGAAGATTGGAAGGCACACCTCTCAGCTGAATATGCCAAGAACCAATTTGCTTGTGCACTAATCGACAAGATCATCCAAGATGACAATTACAAAATAATTAATGAAGTCATTTCTTATAAAGACTGTGAAAATTTCTAAACAAAAATCCTACTGCAATGTCTTGATTTACTTTTCCTACTTGATTTAAATTACAAGATAATTTTCTAAATTATTCAGTAAAATCAGCAAAGTAAACACGACTGCAGCCTACACATTTACAACTCGTTTACTGAACATTATGCACACATGACAAAGTGACACACAGATTCTTCGGATAAATGTCTCCGGAAAAACCTAATGCGGGAAAACCAGTGCAGCTAGCTCTAGAGGGTTTTATTATTATGCAGAATCTGCATACAACAATATTTGGGCACCAAAATGGTTCTCCCTATAGAGAAATTACACAGCAGTAGTACCTCTTTCACTTGGAGACAGAAAATATGGCTGATTCACATCCTCAAACAGGATTTATTGAACTCGAGCTCTTTCTGGCCCACCTGAAACCCCAACATTGGCCCTCAGCCCTTTGCTTCAACCTCTTTGGCCTGCATCAGCCTCTGCACTGCCCTGGATAGGCCTACGTCAACCTCTCAGGGCTTACGCTGCCCCTGCGTTGCCCTAGCTAGGTCTGCGTCACCCCTGAAGGGTTGTTGTTGCCTCTGAGCTGCCTTCTACGTGGCTCTGGCTGAACTACGTATCTCTGGCTGGCCCTTGCGCTACCTAGTATATTGCCTCTCTGTCGCTATTATATTCTTGGCCTCGGATCAGATCATCCCTTGCGAATCTCTACCCCTCACTACACTACAAACTTGCTTCGAAATTCTTAGCAAACCACGCCCTAGAATTTCGACTTAGCTTCGGTGCTCTACCAATGTGTGTGTTCTCCAACTAACCCCGAGCCCTTCTCTTATACTTTTCTCATTGGCAAACCAACGGCCGTGATCTAATCTCTAATCAACAACTAAGATTAGAAGTTTCTTGATCCACGTCACTTAGAACATTCTCATCACATGTTTAATTTAATTCACTTTAATCTTTTAATTTCCCAAGTTAGACTTAGGGTCCTTAATTAAAAAGATTAATTATTTGAATAACTATCAAACCAAATGGAATTTCTCCAAATGCTTTCTGGGTCTTGGAGATCTCATGTAATTCAGCTCCTCCACAAAATTTCGAAGCTAGAGCACATCCGATGCTACCCCAAAATCTCAACAAAGGCAGGATATAACTGATTACTGAATCTACACTCAAGGAAAAGATCTTGAAGGTTACACACGACATCCCTTCAGTTGGGCATCAAGGATTCTTCAAGAGCTATCGACAGTTTTGGGAACGATTCTCATGGAAAGGACTCAAGGAAGATGTGATGAAATATGTCAAGGAATGCATGGCACGCCAACAAAATAAGGTTGAGCACACACATCCTGCAGGGCTCCTCCAATCTCTACCAATCCCAGCACAAAAATGGGAGAGCATCTCAATGGATTTCATCAAAGAGTTACCCAAAGCACAAGTGAAGGACTACATCTACACGATGTTTGACAAGTTGACTAAATTTGCACATTTTTTTGCCATCTCAACTGATTACTCAGCCAAACTAGTGGAGGAATCGTTTTTCGAGGTCTTTAAACTACATGGGTTGCCAACGAACATAGTTAGCGATCGTGAGAATAGATTTATTGTCACATTATGGCAACAACTTTTCAGGCTAGTAGGAACTGAATTGACCCCTAGCACTAGTTATCACCCCCAAAGGAGGAGGAGAATGCTCCCCTTGTAGGAGAGATTTATTTCGAGCAGAGAGAAGATATTGAGAGTGTGCCACAGCCAAAGCTACCACAGCCACCTCCATAGAGACTTCCAACTAGGGGAAGAGGCAGAAGACATCCCACTTCATCTTCTACATTTTCCAAGAGTTTCACCTTCCAGTTCAAGCTCAAGCTCAGCATGTCCACCTACTACTTCTAGAGGAAGAATGACACCGAGGACCTTTGCTCGTAAAAGGAGTACAGAGAATCATTGAAACTTGATATTTCAGTGCAACATGATTAGCCTTGTAGGCTTGTAGTACATATATGCCTCGTGATGATCATTGCATGAGATACACTTTTTTGTTTTGATGTGATTTTCTTTTATCTTATTAAGGCTTGTGACTAAGGAGAGTCAGGACAGATATCATATTCAGTGTCGATGTTTAATGTACCACTTGGAATCTTATACATTTTATATAGTAGTTTTATCTTCATATTTCTGTGACAATGTGTTTGTTTGATGTTGGTGTTGCATTAGAAGTTTAAAATTTTGAAGAAAATATGATTATTTTTTTTTAAGTTTCCCAATAATTTCCCCAATATTGCTGATAATTAAAATTTTGGACCCCCGGCGATAAATTGTCGATAACAATAAATGTAACATTGATTGTCACTGTGATCTGCTAGGCAATTTCCAAGGGCTTTTCTATATAGTTTAACAAATGCATTGCTCTTGTTGAACGTAGGTCAAGGTAACGGAAATCCAACTAGCTTGTTGTTAGGTTTAGGTAGAAGTTGTGCCATATCTGGACAACCCTACTTTCTTACCATTGTGTATGAAGGGACTTTAACGCTATGCCCTTTGCCCATTGTTATATAGAAAATGGGTTGAATCAAATTCAATCAGTCTTCTTCCATGGGATGGACTACGACCATGTGGTGTCAAGGTTTGGTTGGCCACATAATATTCCATACAGGCTGACTTGGGCACTACACATACAATTTGAAAGTAATTACCACACACCCACAGAGATTGACAAGGTCTGCATCCATGCTGACCTTGTAACACCAGGTCGCTGCCCTTTCTGTGTTTCAGGTGGAGATTGTGGTACTGCAACACAAACAGCATATGTAGTATACTATCAAATGTGAAAAAAGTTGAAGGTGACAGAATTTATCTATGAAGTTTTTCGTAGCTAATTTTTTATGCCTAAATGATAAATACATTAAAGTCTCTCCCTAGATTCTAGGTTTACAAAGATATTAGTAAAATTTCAGAAGGAACAACCTCAATTCAATCAAGAATCAACTGGTCCATCATATTGTATAGAACGCATTCCGAACTAAATTTTTCCAGATGAAAGATTTTCCTACATGTATCACAAACAAGATGGTGCTGGATTTGAATGTCCTTTTTTATATGACTACGACTAGATGGAAAAAGTACTCATATTGAAGCATCATATGGCTATTTTTTATTTTTCTATGCCAAAAATATTTAGCAGTACAAAGTGCTAAAAATCGGTAAGAAACTAGCTACAAGGCCATCTCTATAAATTAGGAGCATATGCATGATATATGGTGCTTACTTCACTCTTAAGGGCCCCAGTTGCCTCTCCACGATGATCAGGTTCTATAGCAAGGAGAGTTTCTAACAAGGCCAAAGCTGATGGAGGGAAATCTTTGAAAGCCTCAGCAATGCAACTTTTGTAAGGGTGTTGTGGCTTGAATATGGTTGCATGTGGTAATTTTGACTCCTTCCAATAGTCCTCAGATGGTGATCCGCACAACTTAAATATTTTGTGCAGTTGTTCCACCTGAACATTTCAAAAATTGTATGTCAATACATATTTTAGAGTTTGAAGATCACTAAAAAATAACAGCAAAAAATATTGTTATAGAGAGTACAAAACACAAACCAGAATTTGCTTTCAACCAGTCAAAACAATCCTATGGCAATAGATTTAATAAAAATATTTCCTTTTTCTGTAATGAACCACTAATGATTAATCTCATCCAAGGCTCTCTGGTTTTTGCTGGATTACTACATCAATCATTTACCCAATTTCATTTATGTTGCATAGACATGTGAATTCATCTTAAGCTTTTGCTAATATGATGTCATATATTCATTCAATATTTGTTATTCTAAGGTTTCTCAAATAGAGGTATAGATACTGTATGTATGCATTGAACCCAGTTTCATTATGAAAAGGTATCTCCGAGGAGGAAACAAGCTATATATTCCTTCCAAACCATTTGCTACTAGTTTTTAAATTTAGAAAAAAACATGCATTGTATGATGTGCATGGAAATATGGTGATCATCAACATGAGCCTCTCAAGCATACATGGCAATTTTAGGTCATTAATTGTGATTGTTCCAAGTTAATATGAAGCAAAAACACTGGTTATGTTAAATTTGGACAACTAGGTCCAAACTCCATGTTGTGATGCTCAGATTAAGAGGCTAATATTTTTGTTGGATTCCTCTTTCGGAGAGGTGTAAAATCCATATAAAATATATCTTAATCCGATGAGCAGAACATTTATTTTGAATTTATTATTTATAATAAATTATATGTGCAGGTCGGCCTTAAGGTTTCACACCCCCAGCGGATGTGTCACACACCCCAATGATGGATATAAATACAGGCAAAGTTGGAGAGCATTTCACAACAACTCAACACACATCTTCTTCTCTCATCTGATTTAGTACGAGCTCATTGGAGGACAAGTTCAGCCCACACGTGTGGAGAAGAAGGACGAAATCTGTACGGCTGAAGGGAAGGACGAATTTCTGCAGCTAGGGTTTTGCTGGAAGTTTGACCAGCGTTGACTTTGGTCAACGCATGGTCCGAAAGGGCTGAAACTTGTTGGAGAGTTCGATTTTGAGAGGTCGTACACTTTGGCACAGAAATCGAGGTCAAAGGGTTGACCAAACTGTTGCTGCGTTGACTTTTAGCCCTGCGTTGACTTTTCTGGACAGCGTTGACTTTTCTGGAGTTGACTTGGGTTGACTCGGTAGCTGATTGGAGGATTGTTGTGACACATTCTGGGTTGGCTGATAAAGGAGACTTTGCTGGTTGAAGCATCCTGTTGACCGCCGTAACGCACCATCACATTTTTTCTGTTTCTGGTTTGTCTTCTATAAGATCCACTTATATGTTCTATCAGCATTTTACTTAACTATTTGTGTGATTGCTGTAAGAAAAGTAAAGTTGCTTCAAGCATAGAACATCTACAAAAATTTACATGGTATCAGAGCTGAGGTGAAGACAAGCCCTATCTTTAGCAATCACCATCGGAGGAAATGGATTCCACAAGTTTTGAATTCAAGGAGAATGACAAGCTGACTGGAAGGGATGACTTCCATGCCTGGAAGATGATATTAGATCTCAAATTGGAAGACCATGATCTCTTGGATCATGTACTGGGTAAGATTCAAGAACCTCCATCCAATGCCACCGCTGCTGCTAAGAACAAGTATAAGAAGGGGGAGATCAAAGCAAAACTGATGATCAGGGAATCCATACATAAGAGTCTGGTTGCCTATATATCTGAACTAGGCACATCCAAGGAGATGTATGACAAATTGATCCTGATGTTCAAAGTAAACAATGTGAACCAAGTGCTATTCCTCAAGAATAAATTGAAGAATATGAAGAAGGGCCGGGATGAGTCTGTTCAAACTTACTTTCCGAAATTGACCGAAACAAGGAACAATCTGCTGGCTATTGGGGAGACAATAGCTGATCGTGAGATGGTTCTCACCGCACTTGGAGGACTCCCATATGAATGGCAAGTATTCACCACTACCATTCTCAATAATAATACCATTCCTAACTTTGACGAGCTTCTGTCTAGATGTATGCAAGAAGAAACAAGAATGAAGGAATTCGATAATAACAGAAATGCTGCTTATGGTGCTCATTCTCAAAAGAAGAACTCCGGTGGTCCTAAGGACAAAGGAAGAACAAGGACTCAAGAAAAGAAGGGTAAGTGTTTCACTTGCCATAGGCCTGGTCACTATGCTAGAGAATGTCCCTTCAAGAAGGATTCTCCCGATAGTGATGAGAACAACAACAACCGGAGGAATGGGAATCGAAGAAACGACAGATCTAAAGGAAAGAGGAAGGCTCCCTCTGGTGGAAACAATCAACCTTCGAAAAGGTCTAGAAACTCCAGGTATGAGGAGTCTAATGCCGTTGATAAAAGAAATGAGTATATTCTTGTATCTGCTCTCTCTGCTACATCTCCGCCCGACACTATGGATGTCTGGCTGATAGATAGTGGTGCCTCAAGACACATCATTGGTTTCAAGAAAGCACTCTCTGACATGGTTGAGAGGGATACCAATCTAGAAATTATCCTTGGAGATAATGCCACGTATCCCGTGAAAGGGACAGGGACTGTGACCCTCCACTTGTCTCAAGGACAAGTCCTACGTTTGCAAGATGTACTCTATGTACCTAAATTGAAGAAGAACCTTGTGTCTGTATCAGCCATGGAAGACAAAGGGTTCAATGTAACGTTCTATGATGGAAAGGTGCTCATGTGGAAGAAGAGCTTCAAGGAAGCTATCTCGATTGGTTTTAGAGTTGGTACACTCTACCAGGTTGGAGGAAGTCCGCTGGGAGCAATGACTTGTGATACTATCCGAAAAACTGAACTATGGCACCGAAGGTTTGGACACCTTCATTACAAGGCCCTTCCCGAAGCAAGGAAGGTGGTGACAGGGATGCCTGATTTTGGAAATAATCATGAAGGTGTATGTAAGGGCTGTGCCGAAGGAAAGCATACAAGGGAACCTTTCCCCTCAAGTGTCACAAAGACATCTGATATTTTGCAACTGGTCCATTCTGATCTATCTGGTATGTTGCCCGTAACATCCCTGGGAGGATGTTCCTACTACATGACATTCACTGATGACTTCTCTCGCAAAACCTAGATATACTTCTTGAAGAAGAAGGATGAGGCTTTCATGTGGTTCCGTACCTTCAAAGCCTTGGTAGAAAATATGACCGGAAAGAAGATCAAGATTTTGAGGACCGACAATGGCACTGAATATGAGTCAAATGAGTTCAAATACTTTTGCAGAGAAGCTGGCATTAAGAGGGAGACTACCACTGCATATACTCCTGAGCAGAATGGTGTTGCTGAACGCAAGAATAGGACTATTGTGGAAGCTGCCCGTGCTATGCTATGTGACCAGGGTCTACCGAAGTTTCTGTGGGGAGAAGCTGCAAATACTGCTGTGTACATTCAAAACCGATGCCCTCATTCCGCTCTGGACTCCAAAACTCCCGAAGAGGTTTTCTCTGGTAAGAAACCCGATGTCTCACATTTTAGAATTTTTGGATGTCCTGTCTATTTTCATGTGCCGAAAGAAAAGAGAAGTAAGCTGGATGCTACTGGGAAGAAAGGAATGTTTGTGGGCTACAGTGAGACTTCTAAGGCATATAGAGTCTATGTACCCGGTCAAAGGGAAGTAGAAATAAGCCATGATGTCACTTTTGACGAAGATGCTTCCTTGAAGAAAGTAGTAGATCTTCCTAGATCTGAAGAAAATCATGAAGAAAGACCTGGAAATCTGGAAGAACCCCAGGATGAGACTATGCCTGATATTGAAGGGCCAATGGACCCTATTGATCCACCCCCTTCACTAGGAAAGAGACCATCATGGCTCAGGGACACCCTCGAAGATGCTGAGGGTCATGCTGCCCCAAGGGGGACATTCCAAGAAAGCAAGAAGCCGTGTAGATACCAAGGGTATCTAGCTGCCATGAGTACTATTGTACAATCTGAACCTGGATCTTTTGAGGAAGCCGTAAAGCATCAAGTCTGGAAGGATGCTATGCACGAAGAATATGAGTCCATAATGAAGAATGATGTCCGGGATGTGGTCCCGAGACCGAAGGACAAATCTGTTGTCACCGCAAAATGGCTCTACAAGATCAAACATGGATCTGATGGGAGTGCTGAAAAGTTCAAGGCAAGGTTTGTTGCCCGTGGCTTCTCTCAAAAGGAAGGAATTGACTATGATGACATTTGCACCCGTGGCACCGAGACACGACCATCCGATCAATCATAGCCCTTGCTGCTACACAAGGATGGAGTCTTCATCAGATGGATGTCAAGACCGCTTTTCGGCATGGTGCAATAAAGGAAGAGGTGTATGTAGAACAACCTCTGGGATTTGAAGTTCAAGATCGAGACACTTATGTCTGCAGGTTGAAGAAAGCCCTCTATGGGTTAAAGCAAGCACCCAGAGCTTGGTACGAGAGGATGGATAGTTACTTGATGAAGCCGGGCTTCACTCGAAGTAATGCTGATCCGAACCTTTACTTCAAGGTTGTACAGGGGAAGCCTCTCATTCTAGTGCTATATGTGGATGACCTCTTCCTGATAGGTGCTGACCCTCTCATTCATCAATGTAAGAGGGAGCTCGCTGCTGAGTTCGAGATGAAGGACCTAGGACTGATGCACTACTTCCTAGGCCTGGAGGTCTGGTAGAGACCTGGAGAGATTTTCCTTTCTCAAGGAAAATACATTGTGAAACTTCTAGAGAGATTTGGTATGGTGGACTGCAAGTCCATGTCAACACCAATGGAACTCAACTTCAAGAAGTTGAGCGGCAGCGCTGTTGGGCCTATCTTGGCCAATCCTACTGAGTATCGTCAACTCATAGGAGCTTTGATGTTCTTAGTGAACACCCGACCAGATATATGTTTTGCAGTGAACACTTTGAGTCAACAGATGGTTGAGCCTCATCATTTTCACCGGGTTGGTGCCAAGAATCTTTTGAGATATCTTCGGGGCACGATAAACCATGGGCTGAGATACACTGCCGGGAGTGTGATACTCCGTGGATATACTGATGACGATTGGCCGGGCAAAGGTGTGGTGATCGTAAGAGCACACGCGGATGTCGCTCAATCTTGGCTCGCTCGATCTCGTGGAAGGAGCAGTAGCGTGCTCTGGTGGTTTTGAGCACCGCCGAGGCCGAACACATTGCTGCAAGTATGGCCTGTTGTGAAGCAGTTTGGTTGCGTAAGCTCTTTAGTGAGCCGTTTGGACATGTGCTAGATACCACTGTGATACTCTGTGATAACCAGAGTGGGATTCGTATGACTGAGAATCCTGTGTTCCACGACCGATCCAAGCATATTGATATCAGGTACCACTTTATCCGGGATATGGTACAGCGAGGCGCCGCAAGGCTCGATCATATAGGAACTGATGAGCAGGTCGCGGATATTCTCACTAAGCCCCTGGGGAAGGTCAAGTTCCTAACCTTCCGTGAGAGTCTTGGTGTCGTGGAACGACCCTATGATGTGGGTCATGTTGGACGATGAGCTCTGGGAGCTCTGGGGGGCTTTGGGGATAGCTTCTCGGAGCTATAAGCACTCATAATGCTTCTGCCCCACCCTTGTGATTATTGAGCTGGTTCGCCTCTCATTTATCCGTGCCCCGTATGCATCCTACCCATTGAGTTCAGGGCTCATGGGAAGTACCTCTCATTTGGCCAATGAGGTGGGAAAAGCTAGAGACTATTAGCAAAGACTGATGGACGCATCAGAGATTGCCGTACTCTCTATCTAGGATGGCACGGCCCAACCACTTGATCTGGGATCAAGTTTAGTGAGGTCTGGGACCTCTGCCTGACTTCGGGTCAGATGAACCAACTTTGGGTTGGTTGGATACTCTTCATGAGTTTGATAGAGGTTTGGAACCTCTGGACTGATTATGTCAGTCGGGGGATGATGTATTTGTGACTGACCCACTTCTGTTCTGAAATAAAGAGGCCAGCAAAGCAAGTTACAGCGGGATGACGCACGATGTTTGATTGCACTGATGGATGGAGTTCTCCCTAGTTGAGAGGGAGTGTTAAATTTGGACAACTAGGTCCAAACTCCATGTTATGATGCTCAGATTAAGAGGCTAATATTTTTGTTGGATTCCTCTTTCGTAGAGGTGTAAAATCCATATATAATATGTCTTAATCCGATGAGCAGAACATTTATTTTGAATTTATTATTCATAATAAATTATATGTGCAGGTCGGCCTTAAGGTTTCACACCCCTAGCAGATGTGTCACACGCCCCAATGATGGATATAAATACAGGCAAAGTTGGAGAGCATTTCACAACAACTCAACTCACATCTTCTTCTCTCATCTGATTTAGTACGAGCTCATTGGAGGACAAGTTCAGCCCACACGTGTGAAGAAGAAGGACGAAATCTGTACGGCCAAGAGGAAGGACGAATTTCTGCAGCTAGGGTTTTTGAAGGTAGTTTGACCAGCGTTGACTTTGGTCAACGCATGGTCCGAAAGGGCTGAAAATTGTTGGAGAGTTCGATTTCAAGAGGCCGTACACTTTGGCACAGAAATCGAGGTCAAAGGGTTGACCGAACTGTTGCTGCGTTGACTTTTAGCTTGCTGCCCTGCGTTGACTTTTCTGGATAGCGTTGACTTTTATGGAGTTGACTTGGGTTGACTCGGTAGCTGATTGGAGGATTGTTGTGACACATTCTGGGTTGGCTGATCAAGGAGACTTTGCTGGTTGAAGCATCCTGTTGACCGCCGTAACGCACCATCACATTTTTTTTTGTTTCTGGTTTGTCTTCTATAAGATCCACTTATATGTTCTATCAGCATTTTACTTAACTATTTGTGTGATTGCTGTAAGAAAAGTAAAGTTGCTTCAAGCATAGAACATCTACAAAAACTTACAGGTTAGCTAAGCAATTTGTAACTGTCAACCACCACTTGTATAGACTCTGGAGAAACAAAGAGAAGACTTGTTGGTGTTATCATGTCTGTGATATGTGTGAAAATTCTACTGTAGTATCATGGTTTACTTCTCCTACTTGATTAAATTATACAAGTTATCTTCAGAAATAAGATTCAGAAAATACCGAAGTAGACACAACTAACAGCCTACACATGCAAATCATTTACTGAATATTACGCTCATTCAAACAAAGTGACACACTGATTTTTGGACATAAGTCCCAGGAAAAACCCAAAGCGGGAAAACCGGTGCAGCAAATATGAGGGTTTATTATTATTAAGTAGATTCTGAGTACAGTAAATCTGTACACCAGATCTGGTTCACCCGACAGAGAAAAACATAGATCTGAAGCTAACTTGTTGTCTGTGACCAAAATTCTGACTGATCCACACCCTCAAATGGGATTTACAAGAGTCAGCCCAGATCTGGCCCTAGAAACCCCAGCGCTGCCCCTGAAGCCCCAGCGTCAGCCCTGCTAGGCTTTGTGCGCCTCTGCGCTGCTCAGAGAGGGACTGTGTAACCCTAGAGTGGGTGACGCAGTTCTTACAAGCCTCTAGAGGCCCCTGCGTAACTTTGAAGCTCTCTGAAGCTACAGCGCTGCCCCTTCCTAGGCCTGCTTAGTGGTTGAAGCCTCTACGTTGTGTAGTTGCTGCTGCCCTTGCTCCTCCGCGTTGTCCCTGAAAGCTGCTTCTTGTTGATCAGTGGTTGTCATTGATGTCAACCCAAGTAGCACCAGGGGCTACCCTGATCTTGCATGGGAATTTTGACCTACCAAATTACTATATTCCAAGTCATGGATATTGTTTATGGTTTCTACTTATCGAGATGTTTTCGTTGATATATAGCACGCCACGTAATTCTTCACGGTTTGAGAGACATTCATGTTTGAAGTTAGTAACCCTAGTTAGTGGGCTAAAACCCCATGGGGTTGTGGCATGACACTAATAATTGGTTGTGGTCATTGAACAGTAAATAATTAATAATTTTTAAGCTCATAAAATCCCTCCCACGTTCATTTGTTGAAGACCCTCTCAACATAAGCATTTATATAAATTGTGATCCTCATATCCTCTTCGTGTAGGGGTTTCGCTACCTAAAACTGGTCATCGTGGCATTTTCGCTATAACTTTTTTTCTACGAAGGTTTAGACGCTGAAATTTTTATGGGACGAAACCGAAATCCTAAGGAAGCTCCTGTAAAAATTTCAGATCATGGTGTGCAATATTTTCGGAGATATGATATGTGGAAGTTAGGGTTTTTGCAGGCTGCTGAACTTCATCTCAAAGAGGTGACCTTGGGAAAATCGTCATAACTCTCTCTTTGAGTATCGGATTGGAATTCTGTAAAAAGTGGCGGATAGTGCACGGACTGTAGTTTTCTTTGTATCAATTTCAGAGCCGAATGAAGAACAGTGACACGTGGCACGCCGTACAAGTTCGCACTACTGAACTAGTCCATAATTAGATCATTGTGAGAGATTGGGCATAACTTTGATTTGAAGAATCCAAATTGGGTCAGACCTGTGGCATTGGAAAGAAGACTCGGAGTACTACTACAGGACCAAAAATCACATATTGGGGATCTGAAATAACAGAGATACACTAGATTCAATATCGAGCTCCTAAAAGGCAAGGAAAAGCTAGATCATGCGTTGTCAAGGGCTGCAAAGGACCAAACTTTCTGGGGCAGCGAAGCAAAAGCAAGGTGCAGCAGAGGTAAGCTCCAGGTAAGTATTCTGTATATGCATGTTCATCTCTTAATTGCATTAGGTTCTTTGTATTCTAATTTGTTTTTTTTGTTTAGCACTGACATATGCTCTACAGGATGAGGTAATTTTTTCTATTATCATGTCATGGGTATTTCCTTGAAGACTTTTTGCAAGTATTATATATTCATCAAGATAAGACACAATGCATGATTTGATGTTTTGAAGACTGAGAAAGGATAGCATGACAAGAGCAGCAATCAAGGTGCAAAACAGCAGCAAGAAGTTCGCCACATGAAGTCTTCATGTGGGCAACACTGCATACAGTCATTGTAAAGGTATCATTGTACCGAGTCATTGTAAAAGCATCATTGTAAAATTTGTACAAGTGTCTATTTGCCAAGAATTGAAGAGGCAGTGTCGGGAGGTCTATGATCATCATTAGGTATTTGTGTCATAGTTGAAGTTATGATCTAGTGTGTCTTCTTCTTCTACATCATTCTATATCATTGTAAAGTGGACCATTTTCCCTGGTACGAGAGCCCATTCTTCTTTTATTCTTCTATAGGGTGGTAGGCTGGTGCTAGGCTAGTGCATGAAGTCACCAACAGGTTCAAGCCTATGAAAACTTTAGGGTGGTAGGGTGGTGCTAGGTTGAGTTGTAGCTCATTGGGTGTTGGGGCATCCATTCAGTTGACTACTTAAGAATCTCGGGCGTTGAAGCATCCATCCAGTGGGAGCTGGAGAAGAATGATTTTCTAGATTCTCGGAAGTTGGAGCTTTGTTTTCAATTGGAGTTGAATATTAAAGAATTATTAGAAAAGCATTCAGGTGGTTTTTTATCCGGAGATCGTTTCCACCTTAAAAACTGTATGCATTTGTGTTCCTTTTGTTTACCGCTATCATTTGTACAAACACTGATAATAATTGAAGATTAACTAATGCTCTGAAAGATTAATAATAATACTAATTGAAAGGAATATTAATTCACCCCCCCTCTCAATATTTCCAACACTTCTCTGCCTCTTACTGTCTCTTGGTTCTGGGATCAAATCATCCCCTCAGCCAATACTACCCCTCGTTGTAGAAAACTCTTTCGGAAATTCTTAGCAAACCTTGTCCTAGAATTCCATATCAATCTCTCAGCTCTACATCTGTGTGTGTGTTTCCAACTGACCCTCAAGCCTTTCTCTTATATTTTTTCGATCATCTCATCAACGATTGAGATTAAAACACTCATCAACGGCTGAGATTAAAAGACTACTTGATTCGTGTCATTTAGAATATTTCAGCACGTGTTAATTAATTCACTTTAATATTTAATTTTCCTAAGTTTAGACTTAGGAAATACATTTAAATAATTAATTATTTGAAAACCTTGAACACCAACTGAAATTTCTCCAAACACTTTCGGGGTTTTGGAGTTCAAGTGTGTCTTAGCCCCTCCACAAAATTTCAGGGCTAGAGCACACCCGATGCTACCCCACCTACACAAAATCTCAACACTCCCTCTTAGCACGGAGTGTGCTCTAGCAATACATCCACACCATCTACTGCAAGATCTTGATGTTTGTTTCTGTGTTGTTAATGCTTGGCCTGCTGCATTCCATCCACTGCATTGTTGCTCTCTGTACTGCTGCCCATGTCACTTCCACTAACACTGCCACATCTGTACTGCAACTTCCTCTCAAATTACTGCATCATTTGCCCATAGCACTGCCACTGCTAACTGCTACACTACAACTCGGTTGTTGAGAAGTAAGCAACTGAAGGACTCTCTGCCCAATCTTTGACAGATAAGTCAAGTTGCCTCCTATCACTAAAGCTCCCTTGGCTGTTGATTTACACTGTCCTCTTGAAGCCACTACGCTACTACAGATCTCCACTGCGTGAGCTCAGCCTCTCTGCGCTGTTGAAGTCCCATCAACCTCTATGTTGTTGCCTCTACATTACGTTGCTCCCTCTCCAACTTCTCCATCACTGCCCTTTGCTTCACTATAACCTTCTGCAACCATCTCCTGACTCATCCCTCTACTGTCTTAAGGCTCCCGTAGCTCGTATGTGACCCAAGAGTAGGGTTGACTCAAGGATCCCGCCACTCCTTTCTGTAGATGCTCTACAGATCCATGTCACCCCACCTCTTCTCTAGAGGCACATGAGCACTCATGGCTGCATCATCATCAGAGCCATCATCCTTTGCTATTGCAACCTTGGAATCAGAAGATCCTTTGTCCTTCTTCTTAGGACAAGTGTTGGCAAAGTGTCTAATTTCGCCACAGTTAAAGCACCGAACCTTCGATAGGTCCCTCTTCTTCTTCCCTTGTTGAATCCTTTCTTTTGATGCAAGGGCTGCATCATCCTCCTCTTCTTTCTTCACTCTGGTTGATCCGCTTCCGCTACTTTGCCTCTTCATGATTCTCTTGATTTCCTCCTGACGGAGGATTGCCCACATGTCTGCCCATGATGGTAACACTACCCTGCCCAGAATGCTCTGGACAAACATTTCCCATTCTTCCGAAACTGCATTTAGGGCAATCCTCATTAGGAGCCCCTCCTCCGGATTTGCACCCATGGAAATCAGTTGATCCCGGATAGTCTGAAGTCTGAAGAGGAATGGATCTATCTCTTCACCCTTCATCATTTGCAACAATCGCATCTGGTTCTCCAGAAGCATCCTTCGTTGAACAAAGCCTCCTTGATACATCGTATCCAAGGCTACCCACATCTCATTTGTCGTATTCTTTCTAGAAATATGAGGTATGACATGGTCTTTGACTCCGTCCATGATTAAACGCTTAGTCCGCACTTGATTATCTTCGTACTTCTTTAGAGGATCTGCATTGGTTGATACAGCTAGAACTTTCTCAGCATGATCTTTGAGACCATACTCATCCAGAACTGACAAGATTCTGGCCCTCCAGATAACAAAGTTGGACATGCCGTCCAACCTATCTTGATCTCTCAGTGCATATTGCGCCATCTTGCTCAGATCTATCAGAACAGATACTGCTCTCCCTCTTTCTATTGCAACACTCAACAGAAAATGTTGGATCTGGGTTTCTTGGTGATTAGAAACCCTCTATAGTAGTTGCTCCCTTTGACCATTGATTTCCCTCCTGGAAATCTTTCACCCAAACACAATCGGACAGTACTCTTTGATCACCCTCCTGATTGAATCTCAGATCTGTTTAGTAGTTGTCTTCCTCCCGCCTTTGTTGACTTAGCTAGGCACAATTCTGCACCGACAGAATCTCCACCACACCAGCACTATTGAACATCTGAAGCACTTCTTTTGAATCTTGGCAAGGCTTCTCTGCAACACGAAGAATGACTGTATTGCATCTCACTCACTGGCCCAACGTAGCCTCAGCACTGCTCAGAAGTGGACTGTGTAACCCCAGACTAGGTAACGCAGTCCTTACGCTGGCCTAGGAAGGTTCTACGTAAGCCTGATGGCCTTCTGTAGCTACAGCGCTGCCCCTTCCTAGGTCTGCGTCCTCCTACTGCCACGCTGCCCCTTCCGGATCTGCTGCTTCTGCTGCTTGTCCTGCAGAAAAAATATTCTTCAGCCGATTTGCTGGAGATTCAGCTTGATCTGCTATCGCTCTAATACCATGTGAAAATTCTACTGTAGTATCATGGTTTACTTCTCCTACTTGATTAAATTATACAATTTATCTTCAGAAATAAGATTCAGAAAATACCGAAGTAAACACAACTAATAGCCTACACATGCAGATCATTTACTGAATATTACGCTCATTCAAACAAAGTGACACATTAATTTTTGGAAATAAGTCCCCGAAAAAAACCAAAGCGGGAAAACTAGTGCCGCAGATATGAAGGTTTATTATTATGTAGATTCTTAGTACAGTAAATCTGGGCACCAGATCTGGTTCACCCGACAGAGAATAACATAGATTTGTAGCTAACATGTTCTTCTGTGACCAAAATTCTGATTGATCCACGCCCTCAAACGGGGTTTACAAGATTCAGGCCCTTATCTAGCCCTAGAAACCCCAGCGCTGCCCCTAAAGCCCCAGCGTCATCCCGGCTAGGCTCTGCATCCCTCTACGCTGCTCAGAGAGGGACTGAGTAACCCCAAAGTGGGTGACGCAGTCCTTATGCTGCCTCTGGAGGCCCCTGCGTAACTCTGAAGCTCTCTGAAGCTGCAGCGCTACCCCTTCCTTGGCCTACGTAGCGGCTGAAGCCTCTGTGCTGCACAGCTGCCACTGCCCTTGCTCCTCTGTGTTGTCCCTGAAAGCTGCTTCTCTGCCTCTTACTATCTCTTGGCTCTCGTATCAGATCGTTCCCTCAGCCAATACTACCCCTCGCTGCAGAAAACTCTTTCGGAAATTCTTAGCAACCCCTGCCCTAGAATTCCATATCAGTCTTTTAGCTCTGCATCTGTGTGTGTGTTTCCCACTGACCCTCAAGCCTTTCTCTTATACTTTTTCGATAATCTCATCAACGACCGAGATTAAAACACTCATCAACAGCTAATTAAAAGACTGCTTGATCCGTGTCATTTAGAACATTTCAGCACAAGTGTCAATGAATTCACTTTAATTATTTAATTTTCCTAAGTTTAGACTTGGAAAATACATTAAAATAATTAATTATTTGAATACCTTGAACACCAACTGAAATTTTTCCAAACACTTTCTGGGTTTTGGAGTTCAACTGTCATAGCCCCTCCACAAAATTTTAGGGCTAGAGCACACCCGATGCTACCCCACCTACACAAAATCTCAACACTCCCTCCTAACACAGAGTGTGCTCTAGCAATACATCCACACCATCTACTACAAGATCTTGATGTTGGTTTTTGTGTTATTGATGCTTGGACTGCTGCCCTCCATCCACTGCACTACTGCTCTTTGTACTGCTACCCATGTCACTGCCACATCTGTAATGCATCTTCCTCTCAAATTGCTGCTTCATGCTGCCCATAGCACTGCCACTGCTAACTGTTGCACTGCAACTCAGTTGTTGAGAAGTAAGCAAGTGAAGGACTCTCTGCCTAATCTTTGACAAATAAGTCACGCTGCCTCCTATCGCTGCAGATTTACGATGTCCTCTTGAAGCCACTGCGCTGCTACTGCTCTGCACTACGTGAGCTCAGCCTCTCTGCGTTGTTGAAGTCCCATCAGCCTCTGCATTGCTACCTCCACGCTGCTGCTGCCTCTGCATTACGTTGCTCCCTCCCTAGCTTCTCCATCACTTCCCTTTGCTTCACTATGACCTTCTGCAACCATCTCCCGACTCATCGCGCTACCGACTTAAGGCTCACATAGCTCGTATGTGATCCAAGAGTAGGGCTGACTCAAGGATCCCGCCACTACTATTTGTAGATGCTCTACAGATCCATGTCACCCCACCTCTTCTCTCAAGGCACATGAGCACTCATGGCTCCATCATCATCAGAGCCATCATCCTTTGTTGCTACAGACTTAAATCAGAAGATCCTTTCTCCTTCTTATTAGGCCAAGTGCTGGCAAAGTGTCCAACTTCGCCACAGTTAAAGCACCAGACCTTGGATAGCTCCCTCTTCGTCTTCCCTTATTGCTTACTTTCCTTTGATGCAAGGGTTGCATCATCCTCCTCTTCTTTCTTCACTTTGGTTGATCCACTTCCGCTGCTTTGCCTCTTCGTGATTCTCTTGATTTCCTCCTGACGGAGGATCGCCCACATGTCTGCCCATGATGGTAACATTGCCCTGCCTAGAATCCTCTAGACAAACGTTTCCCATTCTTCCGATACTGCATTTAGGACAGTCCTCACTAGGAGCCCCTCATCCGGATTTGCACTCATGGCAATCAGCTGATCCTGGATAGTCTGAAGTCTAAAGAGGAATGGATCTATCTCTTCACCATTCATCATTTGGAACAACCGCATCTAGTTCTCTAGAAGCATCCTTCGTTGAACAGAGCCTCCTTGATACATCGTATCCAAGGCTACACACATCTCATTTGTCGTATTATTTCTAGCAATATGAGGTATGACGTGGTCTTTGACTCCGTCCATGATCAAACGCTTAGTCCGCGCTTAATATTCTTTGTACTTCTTTAGAGAATCTGCATCAATTGGTACAGTTAGAACTTTCTCTACATGAACTCTGAGACCATACTCATCCAGAACTGACAGGATTTTGGCCCTCCAAATAACAAAGTTGGACAATCCGTCCAACCTATCCTGATCTCTCAATCCATATCCCACCATCTTACTCAGATCTGTCAGAACAGATACTCCTCTCCCTCTTTCTGTTGCAACACTCAACCGAAAATGTTGGATCTGGGTTTCTTGGTGATTAGAAACCCTCTAAAGTAGCTTCTCACTTTGACCACTGATGTCCCTCCTGGAAATATTTCACCCAAACACAATCGTACAGTACTCTCCAATCACCCTCCAGATCGAATCTCAAATCTGTTTGGCTCAGATCTGCTGAGTAGCTGTCTTCCTCCCGCCTTTGTTGACTTAGCTAGGAACAATTCTGCACCGACAGAATCTCCACCACACCATCACTGCTGAAGATCTGAAGCACTGATTCTGGATCTTGGCAAGGCTTCTCTGCAACAGGAAGAATGACTAGACTGCATCTCACTAATTGGCCCAATGTAGCCTCGGCGCTGCTCAGAAGTGGACTGTGTAACCCCATACTTGGTGACGCAGTCCTTACGCTGGCCTGGGAAGGCTCTGCGTAAGCCTGATTGCCTTCCGTAGCTACAGCGCTGCCCCTTCCTGGGTCTGTGTCCTCCTGCTGCCAAGCTGCCACTTCTGAATCTGTTGCTTGTCTTGCAGATAAAATATTCTTTAGCCGATTTGCTAGAGATTCTGCTTGATCTGCTATCTCTCTGATACCGTGTGAAAATTCTACTGTAGTATCATGTTTTACTTCTCCTACTTGATTAAATTATACAAGTTATATTCAGAAATAAGATTCAGAAAATACCGAAGTAAACACAACTAACAACCTACACATGCAGATCATTTACTGAATAGTGCGCTCATTCAAACAAAGTGAAACACTGATTTTTGGATATAAGTCCCCAAAAAAGCCTAAAGCGGGAAGATCGGTGATATGAGGGTTTATTATTATTAAGTAGATTCTGAGTACAGTGAATCTGGGCACTAGATCTGGTTCACCTGACAAAGAAAAACATAGATCTGCAGCTAACCTGTTGTTCTATGACCAAAATTATGACTGATCCACACCCTCAAATGAGATTTACAAGACTCGGCCTGGATCTGGACCTAGAAGCCCCAGCGCTGCCCCTTAAGCCCCAGCGTTAGCCCTACTAGGCTATGTGTGCCTCTGCGCTGCTCAGAGAGGGACTGTGTAACCTTAGAGTGGGTGACGCAGTCCTTACGTTGCCTCCAGAGGCCCCTGCATAACTATGAAGCTCTCTGAAGCTGCAGCGCTGCCCCTTCCTGGGCTTGCATAGCGGCTGAAGCCTCTGCGTTGCCCAGCTGCTGCTACTACCCTTGCTCCTCTACGTTGTCCCTGAAAGCTACTTCTCTACCTCTTACTGTCTCTTGGCTCTGATATCAAATCGTTCCCTCAACCAATACTACCCCTTGTCGAAGAAAACTCTTCCAAAAAGTCTTAGCAAACCCTGCCCTAGAATTCCAGATCAGTCTCTCAGCTCTGCATCTGTGTGTGTGTTTCCAACTGACCCTCAAGCCTTTCTCTTATACTTTTTCGATGATCTCATCAACGATCGAGGTTAAAACACTCATCAACGACTAAGATTAAAACACTGCTTGATCCGTGTCATTTAGAACATTTGACCACATGTGTTAATTAATTCACTTTAATTATTTAATTTTCCTAAGTTTAGACTTAAGAAATTCACTAAAATAATTAATTATTTCAATAGCTTGAACACCAACTGAAATTTCTCCAAACACTTTATCGGTTTTGGAGTTCAACTGTGTCTTAGCCCCTCCACAAATTTTCAGGGCTAGAGCACACCCGATACTACCCCACCTACATAAAATCTCAACAATATGCTCATCCAAGCTAGTAATTGTGGACTCTTTTTAATTGGTAGACAAGGGTAAGGATAAAATTATTAATGTCCACAAGTGACCTGAATAGATCTATAAGAACTAGAAAGTAGAAGCAACTACAATAATAATAGGGGAATGTTAATGTTTTATAGCTACCGAAGGTCTTCTACATTGGCTTGGTGTCTTAACATGTAGAAGAAGTTTGATTGCCTCTTTAGATGCTTGTTTGGTGGAGTAAGTGACTTTATTACTTCTTTCCTAAGGTTAACCTTATGAAAAGTACAATAATTAGCGTAATTAATTATTGTGGACTTGTTACCCTTGTGAGCCATTGGTAGCCAATGACGATGTGCCATTTATGACTTTGCCACGGGCATCAGTCATATGTTTTCTTGCCCATCTAAGAAAGGCACATGTTGGCAGGTGGGCTTCCGATCAAAAGGTACTTTATTCATTTTGCAATTGGTTGCTTATGCTTGTCTGTATTTGGGCATTTTGACATGGATTATGGGGTAACTTGGAAGAAATAAGGGTATTGAACGTGATCTTGTTCCCTCACCTTAAATGGGGGTTTAATTTTCAATCCTAGTCTAGAGGGACCTCCCTTCATGGCCAACTCAGTAAATGAGGGTCACTACCTGGGAAACAATGATTGAGATAGCGTAGCCCCATCTCTCCCTATTCCAGACTCACCAATTTCCATCTTACATTACAAGCCCCTTTTCCACCTCCATTCTTTGGGTTCAAAGGACCACTGGTTCATTACGACTTAGCACCCACACATCCCCATACCTGGGTAGGGTCTGGAAATGCACCCTGGGAGGTTGATGTAGCTAAAGAAGATAAAGAGCATATGATGGCCACAAGAAAAGGAAAAGAAAAATCAAAATGCAAAAGATGGTCAGAACAACACAAATTAGCATGTGGGAAAAATCCGAGCATGAGCTTTGTTACCCACCAAAAGTTAAGTGATCCCATACGAGAATTTTTCTCCTAGATATCTCTTCAACCAGTGCACAACAATCTCTGACAACCACTGATGTAGCAAAAATCAAAATGCAAAAGATGGTCAGAACCATACAAATTAGCACGTGGGCAAAAGCCAAGCATGAGCTTTGTTACCCACCAAAAGTGACTGATCCCACAGGAGAATTTTTCACCTAGATATCTCTTCAACCAACAGTCCCTGACAGCCACTAATGTAGCCTATATATTGTGTCATTTGATCTTCAGTCCCTGCATCGATCATATGTCCCCTCGCTCATCTCCCGAGAGCATATGTTCGAAGGTGGGCAATCCAACCCAAAGGGTATGTTTTTCATTGTGCAATCAAGTGCTTATGCTTGTTTTTACTTATGCATTTTGGGCATAGATTATTGGGTGGCCTAGAAGGAGGAAGGGTTTTGACCGTGGTTTTGTTCCCTCACCTTAAATGGGGGGGTTTAATCCTCAATCCCAGTACCATGGGATCTCCCCTATTGACCTATGGTTTTAGGAAGGGCACTACTTGGGAAACCACGATTTTGGTAGCTTGGTCTTGTTTTCTTTTTCCACATGTTTCACTCCCCTCCGCACAATATAAGCTCTATTTCATCATCTTCCCTCTGTGGGTCCACACGACCACTAGGTCCACAAGGCACCGCCACACCCTTTCCCCTTGTCCACATGTCTAGGTTGGGCCTGGAAATTTTTCCTCGAAAGTTAACACAACTAAAGGAAAGACAAAAGCATATCATGGCCACAAATAAGAAACAAAAGAAAAAGAATATTATAAAATGAAAAAGATGGTCGGAACATTTAATATAGCATGTGGGCAAAATCCAAACATAAGCTCTACCCCTTCATCATTGCCATCACCCTGGTTCCTAGGGCCCCATGGTTGCTCCCACAAGCCACACCATTAAGAAACTCGTGCACGTCCCAACCTCTGGTGGGCGATGAACTACCCCACCTTAAAGGGGTAATAGCCTAAGTTGCAGGAAACATTGGGCAAAGAGTCGTTTCCACCTGGAAACGAAATGGAAACTCGTTTCCCCGTACCGTGTGGCCTGGAAAAGGGTTTCTGTCCACACTGTGTCGTTTCGCATTGAGGAAACGTGCCCAATACAGATGGAAATGCGTTTCCAGGCCGTACGGGCGTGTTTCCGACGTTTAATATTCTTTTATTGTGCTCTTTTTTCGCTTTTAATTTTTGTTTAGGGCAGCCTAATGTTCAAGCCTAAAGCCATAGTGTTGATATGCAGTTCATGGTAAAGATAAAGGAGAATGTCACTTTTACGTAAATTTTTAACATTACCATGAAATGACTCGGGATGTTTGAGAGTGGTTGCGCCCTCTTTGGATTTCATATGGAGAAAGTAGAATTTTAGATCTCACTCAAAATCCAGCAGACTTGTCATTTTTTCAGGGTTTCAGGATGGGGGGATTGCAATGTTTCCATTGGATTTTGTCATCTACTAGGGTATGGAACTTGTATTTAATCAAGAGAACCAAACCCTCTATGCAAGGGAGACTCCCCATAATAAAGAGCACCTAGGTTACTAGGGTATGGAACTTGTATTTAATCAAGAGCTCTAAGGTCGTTCGACTATACAGGAGGAGACTCCCAATCAAGCACGAGACAAGAAATTAGAAATTACTCGTCGCTGATTTTGGATATTGCTATTTTCATTATGTGATCATTCATGAGTAAATGTGATGTAAATTTAGTGACTTATAGTTTATGCATTGACATTGGACAATTTAATTATAATGTACCATGTATGCTTTATGATTGCACATATTTCTTAAATTTCCTAATATATATATATATATATTGTGTTTCCCCGTTTCCAAAATTTGAGGGGGTCACGTTTTGTACCCGTACCAGTTTCTGAAACTCATACCCGTTTCCCCGTTTTGTACAACTTAGGTAATAACAGCTTACATCATACACAACATGCTCTCATTTCCCTGGAGCCTCGAGTAGTGATATAGAGAAATATTAAGAAAAGTTAAAAGGAAAATAAAGGAGGGTGGAAAAACAAAGGCCGAGGTAACTCATGTATCCATGATTTCTCCCTCCTACATCAATATATCCAATAAGTAGACATCCCTCATCATTGCCACCCTTGAACCCATTGCATTTGGCCTTGAGACCCTTGTGTCCCCATCCATTCATCATCATTCACATGACAACTATCCCCATCCATTCATCATCATTCACATGACACCTATCGACCGAAGGATGTACCAAAGACCTGTCATTCCCCTTAGGGGCTGAGAACACCTAATAAGGTTGTTTATTAGCCACTCCTACATAGGGAGGTAACACTATCACGAGCTTAAAGCCCCAAATTTGGAAGGGAAGCCCACTATGAAGTCTTAATGTGCCCTTGATAAACAAGCTTCGTTCACTTAGATGCACTAATGAATTATTGTACCTAATGTTAGATATTGTATCATCGGATGTGTTCTAGCCACGAAATTTGTGGAGAGGCTAGAATACATGAGATCTCTAAGAAGCATCCTTCGTTAAAAAGAGCCTCCTTGATACATCGTATCCAAGGCTACCCACATCTCATTTGTCGTATTATTTCTAGCAATATGAGGTATGACATGGTCTTTCACTCTGTCCATGATCTAACGCTTAGTCCACGCTTGATTTTCTTCATACTTCTTTAGAGGATCTGCATCAGTGGGTACAGTTCGAACTTTCTCTGCATGATCTTTGAGACCATACTCATCCAGAACTGACAGGATTTTGGCCCTCCAGATAACAAAGTTGGACAATCCGTCCAACCTATCCTGATCTCTCAGTCCATATCCCGCCATCTTACTTAGATCTGTCAAAACAGATACTCCTCTCCCTCTTTCTGTTGCAACACTCAACAGAGAATGTTGGATCTGGGTTTCTTGGTGATTAGAAACCCTCTATAGTAGCTTCTCCCTTTGACCACTGATTTCCCTCCTGGAAATCTTTCACCAAAACACAATCGTACAGTTCTCTCCAATCACCCTCCTGATCGAATCTCAAATTTGTCTGGCTCAGATCTGCTGAGTAGCTTTCTTCCTCCTGCCTTCGTTGACTTAGCTAGGCACAATTCTGCACTAGCAGAATCTTCACCACACCATCACTGCTAAAGATCTGAAGCATTGTTTCTGAATCTTGGCAAGGCTTCTCTGCAACAAGAAGAATGACTGGATTGCATCTCACTGACTGGCCCAACGTAGCCTCAGCGATGCTCAGAAGTGGACTGTGTAACCCCATACTTGGTGACGCAATCCTTACGCTGGCCTGGGAAGGCTCTGCGTAAGCCTGATGGCCTTCTATAGCTATAGCACTGCCCCTTCTTGGGTCTGCGTCCTCCTGCTGCCAAGGTGCCCCTTCCAGATCTACTGCTTGTCCTGCAAATAAAATATTCTTTAGCCGATTTGCAGGAGATTCAGCTTGATCTGCTATCGCTTGGATACCCTGTGAAAATTCGACTGTAGTATCATGTTTTACTTCTCCTACTTGATTAAATTATACAAGTTATATTCAGAAATAAGATTCAGAAAATACCGAAGTAAACACAACTAACAACCTACACATGCAGATCATTTACTGAAAATTACGCTCATTCAAACAAAGTGACACATTGATTTTTGGACATAATTCCTCGGAAAAACCCAAAGTAGGAAGACCGGTGCAGCAGATATGAGGGTTTATTATTATTAAGTATATTCTAAGTATAGTAAATCTGGGCACCAGATCTGGTTCACCTGACAGAGAAAAACATAGATCTGCAGCTAACCTATGGTTATGTGACCAAAATTCTAACTGATCCACACCCTCAAATGGGATTTACAAGACTCGGCCTGGATCTCACCCTAGAAGCCCCAGTGCTGCCCCTTAAGCCCCAGCGTCAGCCCTACTAGGCTATGTGTGCCTCTGTGCTGCTCAGAGAGGGACTGCGTAACCCCAGAGTGGGTGACACGGTCCTTACGCTGCCTCTTGAGGCCCATGCGTAACTCTGAAGCTCTCTAAAGCTGCAGCGCTGCCCCTTCCTGGGCCTGCGTTGCACCTGCATAGCGACTGAATCCTCTGTGTTGCGCAACTGCTGCTGCTGCACTTGCTCCTCTACGTAGTCCCTGAAAGCTGCTTCTCTACCTCTTACTTTCTCCTGGCTCTTGTATCAAATCGTTCCCTCAGCCAATACTACCCCCCGCTGCAGAAAACTCTTCCGAAAATTCTTAGCAAACCCTGCCCTAGAATTCCATATCAGTCTCTCAGCTCTGCATCTGTGTGTGTGTTTCCAACTGACCCTCAATCCTTTCTCTTATACATTTTCGATGATCTCATCAACAGCCGAGATTAAAACACTTATCAACGACTAAAATTAAAAGACTGCTTGATCAGTGTCATTTAGAACATTTGAGCACATGTGTTAATTAATTCACTTTAATTATATAATTTTCCTAAGTTTAGACTTAGGAAATACACTAAAATAATTAATTATTTCAATAACTTGAACACCAACTGAAATTTCTCCAAACATTTTCTGGGTTTTGGAGTTCAAGTGTGTCTTAGCCCCTCCACAAAAATTCAGGGCTAGAGCACACCCGATGCTACCCCACGTACACAAAATCTCAACAATATGCTCATCCAAGCTAGTAATTGTGGACTCTTTTTAATTGGTAGACAAGGGTAAGGATAAAATTATTAATGTCCACAAGTGACCTGAATAGATCAATAAGAACTAGAAAGTAGAAGCAGCTACAACAGTAATGTGGGAATGTAATGCTTTATAGCTACCGAAGGTCTTCTACACTGGCTTGGTGTCTAAGCATGTAGAAGTAGTTTGATTGCCTCTTTAGATGCTTGTTTGGTGGAGTAAGTGACTTTATTACTTCTTTCCTAAGGTTAACCTTATGAAAAGTACAATAATTAGAGCAACTAATTATTGTGGACTTGTTACCCACCAAAAGTGGGTGACCCCTAAGAGAAACTTTTCTCCTATTCATCTCTTCCAATAGGCAACCACCAACCCTTGTGAGCCATTAGTAGCCAATGACGATGTGTCATTTATGACTTTGCGACGGGCATCAATCGTATGTTTTCTCGCCCATCTAAAGAGGGCACATTTTGGCAGGTGGGCTTCCGATCAGAAGATACTTTATTCTTTTTGCAATTGGCTGCGTATGCTTGTTTGTATTTGGGCATTTTGACATGGATTATGGGGTAACTTGGAAGAAATAAGGGTATTGAACGTGATCTTGTTCCCTCACCTTAAATGGGGGTTTAATTTTCAATCCTAGTCTAGAGGGACCTCCCTTCATGGCCAACTCAGTAAATGAGGGGCACTGCTTGGGAAACAATGATTGAGATAGCGTAGCCCCATCTCTCCCTCTTCCATACTCACCAATTTCCATCTTACATTACAAGCCCCTTTTCCACCTCCATTCTTTGGGTTCAACTGACCACTGGTTCATTGGGACTTAGCACCCACACATCCCCATATCTGGGTAGGGCCTGGAAATGTACCTTGGGAGGTTGACGCAACTAAAAGAAGATAAAAACCATATGATGGCGACAAGAAAAGGAAAAGAAAAATCAAAAAGCAAAAGATAGTCGAAACCATACAAATTACCATGTGGGAAAAATCCAAGCATGAACTTTGTTACCCACCAAAAGTTAGTGATCCCATAGGAGAATTTTTCTCCTAGATATCTCTTCAACCAGTAGCCAACAATCTTCAACAACCACTGATGTAGCAAAAATCAAAATGAAAAAGATGGTCAGAACCATACAAATTAGCATGTGGGCAAAATCCAAGCATGAACTTTGTTACCCACCAAAAGTGAGTGATCCTACAGGAGAATTTTTCTCCTAGATATCCCTTCAACCAACAGTCCCTGACAGCCACTAATGTAGCCTATATATTGTGCCATTTGATCTTCAATCCCTGCATCGATCATATGTCCCCTCGCCCATCTCTCGAGAGCATATGTTCAAAGGTGGGCAATCCAACCCAAAGGGTATGTTTTTCATTGTGCAATCGGGTGCTTATGCTTGTTTTTACTTAGGCATTTTGGGCATAGATTATTGGGTGGCTTGGAAGGAGGAAGGGTTTTGACCATGGTTTTGTTCCCTCACCTTAAATGGGGGGTTTAATCCTCAATCCTAGTACCATGGGATCTCCCCTGTCGACCTATGGTTTTAGGAAGGGCACTACTTGGGAAACCCCGATTTTGGAAGCTTGGTCTTGTTTTCTTGTTCCACATGTTTCACTCCCCTCCGCACAATATAAGCCCTATTTCATCATCTTCCCTCTCTGGGTCCACACGACCACTAGGTCCACAAGGCACCACTACACCCTCTCCCCTTGTCCAGATGTCTGGGTTGGGCCTAGAAATTTTTCCCCGGAGGTTGACACAACTAAATAAAAGACAAAAAGCATATCATGGCCACAAATAAGAAACAAAAGAAAAAGAATATTATAAAATGAAAAAGATGGTCGGAACATTTAATATAGCATGTGGGAAAAATCCAAACATGATCTCTACCCCTTCATCATGGCCATCACCCTAGTTCCTAGGGCCCCATGAGTGCTCCCATGGGCCACACCATTAAGAAACTTGTGCACATCCCAACCTCTGGTGTGCAATGAACTGCCCCACCTTAAAGGGGTAATAACCTAAGTTGCAGGAAACATTGGGCAGAGAGTCGTTTCCCCTGGAAACGAAATGGAAACTCGTTTCCCCGTACCGTGCGGCCTGGAAACGGGTTTTCGTCCAAACTGGGTCGTTTCGCGTTGCGGAAACGTGCCCAGTACGGACGGAAATGTGTTTCTAGGCCATATGGGCACGTTTCCGGCGTTTAATATTCTTTTATTGCACTTTTTTTTCACTTCTAATTTTTTGTTTTAGGGCAACCTAATGTTCAAGCCTAAAGCCTTAGTGTTGATATGCAGTTCATGGTAAAGATAAAAGAGAATGTCACTTTTACTTAAATTTTTAACATTACCATGAAATGACTGAGGATGTTTGAGAGTGGTTTCGCCCTCATTGGATTTCATATGGAGAAAGTAGAATTTTAGATCTCACTCAAAATCCAGCGGACTTGTCATTTCTTCAAGATTTCAGGATTGGGGGGGATTCCAATGTTTCTATTGGATTTTGTCATCTACTAGGGTATGGAACTTTTATTTAATTAAGAGAACCAAGCCCTCTATGCAGGGGAGACTCCCAATAATCAAGAGCACCTAGGGTACTAGGGTATGGAACTTGTATTTAATCAAGAGCTCTAAGGTCGTTCGACTATGCAGGAGGAGACTCCCAATCAAGCACGAGACAAGAAATTAGAAATTACTCGTGGCTGATATTGGATATTACTATTTTCATTATGTGATCATTCATGAGTAAATGTGATGTAAATTTAGGGACTTATAGTTTATGCATTGACATTGGACAATTTAATTATAATGTATCATGTATGCTTTATGATTGCACATATTTCTTAAATTTCCTAATATATATAGATATATAGATAGATATATATATATATATATATTGTGTTTCCCCGTTTCCAAAATTTGAGGGGGTCACGTTTCGTACCCGTACCAGTTTCGGAAACTCGTACTCGTTTCCCCGTTTCTTGCAACTTAGGTAATAACTGCTTACATCATACACAACATGCTCTCATTTCTCTAGAGTCCCGAGCGGTGATATAAAGAAAGATTAAGAAAAGTTAAAAGGAAAATAAAGGAGGGTGGAAAAACAAAGGCCGAGGTAACTCATGTATCCATGATTTCTCCCTCCTACATCTATATATCCAATAAGTAGACATCCCTCATCATTGCCACCCTTGAACCCATTGCATTTGGCCTTGAGACCCTGGTGTCCCCATCCATTCATCATTATTCACATGATACCTATCGACTGAAGGATGTACCAAAGAACTGTCATTCCCCTTAGGGATTGAGAACACCTAATAAGCTTGTTTTTTAGCCACTCCTACCTAGGGGGGTAACACTATCACGAGCTTAAAGCTCCAAATTTGGAAGGGAAGCCCACTATGAAGTCTTAGTGTGCCCTTGATAAACAAGCTTCGTTCACTTAGATGCACTAATGAATTATTGTACCTAATATTAGATATTGTAGCATCGGATATGTTCTAGCCACGAAATTTGTGGAGAGGCTAGAATAAATGAGATCTCTAAGACCCAGAAATCGTTTCTAGAAATTCCACCTAGAAGGGACTTCAATAGATCATTAACCAATATTATAATGTTTCCTAAGTCTAAACTTAGGAAAACTAGTTAATTAATCAGTATTAATTAAGTCAAGGTGAGAATCATCTAAAAACTCTCACAGATCGATTCCAAGATTATCCTAGCCATCAATGAAGTTTTAATCTTGGTCGTTGGAGCTCCAAAAGAAAATTATAAGAGAAAGTCGATGGGCACTTGGAGAACACACTTGAGAGGCTTGAGCAGTTCAATTTCTTGACAAGTCGATTTCCATAGTAGCAGCAGTCAGTGGTCGAAGAGAGCCAAAGATCAAAGCAATGAGTGAGGGGTAGGGGCAGTGATCCGGAGGAAATTTTCCAGATCCAGAGATGCATCAGCAAGAGGTTCAAGTTATCCCAGTGAGGCGGCTCAGAGCTCCGCGCAGTAGCTTCAAAGACGGTAGATCAATTTGCTGAGAGGGGAAGACGTCGTCAGTTCCAAAGTCCGCGAAGGAGTCCCAGAGTGTCGGAGAATAGCTTTCCTAGGCAGCAGAAGGAAGAATGACTTCATCATAAAATAGTTAGAGGCTTGATGTCAAGTAGATTGTGCAATGCAGCGCAGAAGCTGACGCAGAGGGTCAGAGGGCCAAGTTTTCTGAAGGCAGGTTGTGTCAGAGATTGCCTGTGGAGGAAGGGAAATTCCCTTCAATAATTTTTCCCAGATTTTCTTTTTGTGGATTGCTAGTTTCAGGCATCTAGATTGTACTCATCTTTTCAATGCTCCATAATAATAAAACCCCATCTGTTGCACCGATTTTCCCGCATTGGGTTTTCCTAGGGACTTTTGTCCAAAAATAATTGTGTTACATTTTATATGTGTGTGCTAGCATTTCTCAACTTCCAGCGTTTTATTTGTTCGCAGAATTTTATTTGTGAAGGTTGTAGTATGTTTATTTCAATGTTGTCGTAGCAATAAACTGAATAATTAATTTATCAGTTAGAAGAAATAATACCACTTACTACAATAGAATTTCAATTTTGGAATTTTCACATTGTATCAGAGCGTTGTTGATCAGTCTAGCAACTCAGAGTTTTCGTTGGGCAGATCTCTAGCTGGACGTAGAGGGTTTCTACCGCAGTTCGCTAGAACAGAACCAGCGTCAAGGTGGAAGAGAGAAGAGCAGACACGTTGAGGGGAAATTTTCCTCAGGGAACTTCTAGTCTGAAGAAGTTCGATTTTCCTTGCAGATTGACAAAAGTTGTGAGCAAATATTCTCACTCCAGAAGGGAGTGCGAATAGCAAAGCAACAACCAAGCAGAAGGAAAGAGGAAGTTTTCGACAGATTGTTGAGACGGCCACTACAGGGCTACGTGATCAAGATAGGTTGGATGGAGTTTTCAACTACGTCATCTGGAAGTCAAGGATGTCCTTCCTTCTAGATGAATTTGGCCTGAAAGCTTACATTGATAATGTAGTGCCAGTTCCTCAAGATGCAAATCAACTGAAGGAATATAGAAAAGAAAATAGCGTGGGCGAAGCAGCTGATTTTGGATGGAGTCCTGGATCATATAGACTCACATATAGAGGCCAAGGGAACAACCAAAGAGATGTGGGATGCTCTCTCCACGCTATACCAGGGAACTTCCGAGCAGTAGAAGATGTTCCTAGGGGAGAAGCTGAGATGCATCCAGATGCAGAAAGGGGAAGGCATAAACCCCTTCCTTACCAGAATTCAAGAGGTCTAAGACCAGCTGTCAGCTATTGGGGCAGCACCTCAACCCATGGAGCTAGAGAGATTGGCACTCAACAATTTCTCAAAGGACTGGCAGGTCTTTGTCCTAAGCATATTGAGCAAAGACAAGTTACCAGAGTGGAACAGGATGTGGGCTGACTTGTAGTAAGAGGAATTGAGGCGAGCTCTGTTAAAGAGCTCCATCAGTGGCAGCAATAGCAGCAGACAAAAGATAGTGAAGGAGTAGAATGTGGCACTCGCATCTAAGGGTCTCAATCAAGGGCAAGGGGAGCAGAGAAAGAAGAAGGACCTGTCAAAGGTCAAATGCTTCAAATGTGATGAGCTTGGTCACTACAGTACCCAGTATCCACTCAGGAAGAAGAACAAGGAGGAGAAGCAGGAACAGTAGGCAGCGTCAATAGAGATTGACAAGCTTTCCTCCAGGCTGGAGGAAAACTTCGTTATGTTCACCAATATACCTCTAGGAGTGAGGTGCGGTGACTTGGTATTGTAGCCCCAGAGAGCTACAGATGGGCAGGTTCCTTGAGGATTCTACATCTTGGATCAATACCTTGCTACGGGGGCCCACAATTTTCAGTAGCAAGATGGATCAGTGGCAGTTGATGCATTATGATGCCAGAGTGATAGTTGCAAAGACTAGTAGCAGTCAGATGTTGGGGAGCGCAATGCAGAGCTGGCAGCGGTGCAGATGGCACAATGCAGAGTCAGCAGCGGTGCATAGTCTTCAGTGGACAGTGCAGAGGCTAGTAGCAGCAAAACTCGGGTGACAGATGCATTATACTGATCACAGTTGATTCAATATTTTGGATGCTTTTCAATTGCGGATGTTGCAGGAGCAATAGCAACAGAGTTGCAGTGCATATGTTTTGTTGGTAGCAGTTCAGCAGGGTCAGTAGCAACAGAGATGCAGTGTATATGAGAATTGCACAGTAGGAGATGATGCAAAGACAGGACGTTGTTGTAGGATGTGCAACACTAGAACACATTCCTCGCTAAGAGGGAGTGTTATTTTTTGTAGCATCGGATATTTTCTAGCAACGAAACTTTGTGGAGTGGCTAGAATACATGAGATCTCCAAGACCCATAAATCGTTTTTGAAAATTCCACCGAGAAGTGACCTAATTAGATTATCAACCAATTTTTTTTATGCTTCCTAACTGTTAACTTAGGAAAACTGGTTAATTAATCAATATTAATTAAGTCAAGGTGTGAATCATCTAGAAACTCACACAAATTGATCCCAAGATGATCCTAGCCATCGATTAAGTTTAAATCTTGGTCGTTGGAGCTCCAACAGAGGATTATAAGAGGAAGTCGATGGGCACTTGGAGAACACACTTGAGAGGCTTGAGCAGTTCGATTTCTTGGTAGATTGATTTCCAGAGTAGCAACAGTTACTTAACAGAGAGAGTCAGAGATTGAAGCAGTGAGTGAGGGGCAAGGATAGTGATCGAGAGGAAGTTTTCCGAATTTGGAGAGGCAGTGGCAAGAGGGCTGAGTTATCCCAATGAGGCAGCACAGAGGTCTACGCAATAGCTTCAGAGAGGGCAGATCAATTTGCTGAGAGGGGAAGACGTCTTCAGTTCCAGATGCCAGGAAGGAGCCCTAGAGTGCCGGAGAAGAACTTTCCCAGCCAGCAGAAGGAAAAACGACTTCATCAGACACTAGTCAAAGGCTTGACGTCAAGCAGGTTGTGCTGTGCAGCATAGAGGCTGACGCAGAGTCAGAGGGCCGATGTAATATCCTCGAATGGGATATTTTTCTAATTTTGTGAAAATCACACTAACCCAGCATTTTACCATAAAATTACCGAATAAATAAACAGAAGATTGCCATGTAAAACAAAACACATAAGCAATGAAATCCATTAACACATCGAATAGGAAGAATCTCAGCATTTTTATTATAAATAATAACTGGGGTTACAAATACATCTGACCCAAAAGAGCTGAGATGGAGAGCTGGCCATCAATATGAATTGTTGCACTGTACTGGCCTCCAAAACTGAACTACTGCACTCTCCCTCTGGCAATTAACAAGCAATTTAAAGCTAATTAAATCATGCTTAAAATGTATGATTGAATTCTATTGAAATTTTGTGGCATTTTAAATACGCTGCACACAAATTATTTTCAGAAATAAGCTAAACTAAGAGCAGTGCCATTTGCATGTGCAACACTTTCAGAATTTTATTGTTTTTCTTCTTTTTGATGGGGTTCACATCTTACATTTTTTTTTTTATAACATATACCCTCTTTTGATTTTTTATGTTATTTCTTTTCTTTTCTTTTTTGAAAATTATTTGCAGATTGGAAATCATTTTACGAAATAAATTTGACAGATAAAATAAACTCAGTCACCTTGAGATCCTATGAAATATAGGACCCTAACAGGGAGGACACCTTTTCCCACGTATGATGGATCCACTGATTGCACGACTCGGGATCGGGTGGAAAAGTTGGATACCTCTTTAGCTTGAGTGAATAACGGAGGGGGAAGCCATCAAAATGGCTACCTCGCACTTGGAGGATGAGGGCACACAAAATTGTGGGGAGCTCGTAGATACACCTAGTGTGACACAGGACTCACCCTTGTTGGAGACTTCTTTGACCGAGTCGGTTGACATCTTAGTGGAGAGAGTAGAGCCTACCCTAGTAGAGCCATCCATTAAGTTGATGACCGGAGTCATGTCCGAGTTTTTGGGTGACAACCACACGCGGTAGATGGGTGAGGTGCCATGAGATGTATCCACCTTTGATGAGGCACCAAGAGATATAAAGGTAGAGTAGGAGGACATTCCTTCTGTATGTCAGGATGAGGACTCTCTTTTTTATGAGTACATGGGGTCATATGAGGATGCTTTTGGGGAGCATGAGCAGTCATGTAGAGTTGATGATAGTAGGCCGATTTCCTATTCCAGTGTGCATGTGGTATTAGGGGACTCTATGGGAGGCATTCAAGATGATGAGTCACTTGTGATGATTCAGCCGCAGCAACTTATGGTACAACTAGAGGGCACACGCTCCACCTTCAGGCATACATAGATGGGGCTAGCAGCACGGTTGGGTCACCTTTGTCCATTGGAGAGAGAGAGACGGAGCTACCTAGTCAGATCTCGTGTGTTGACTTGGACAGCAGGATGAGACGATCGGAGTTGCACAGGGTGCAACATCCACATGTTGAGGTTGGATGGCGAGAGATTTTGAGTTGGTACCTGGTGGAGTGGATTATGGAGATGGTGGTGGACCCGGGTGTAGTTTGGCAGGAGTTTCTAAGCACTGGGGTTACTGGAGGTCTGGACTGGCATTGGGATCCGGGCAGGATTACCTATCACTTCCCAGGTATGTCGGTTGATTACGACCCAGAGGGCACAGTTGACCTAGCAGTTGAGCGTGCACATTCACTAGGGGAGTTTCAGCCAGCACTAGTGTCCAACCAGTTTAGGTACATACTTCTTGAGTTGTCTTGGTACAAGGACGGTACACAAGATCACGGGATGATCAACATACTCTAGCAAGAGTTTGACAGAGGAGGGCGCATTGGTAGGCCACCAGGCAGTGCCTTGTATGGAGCTGGGGATTCTTCGCATTTGTGTGGGGCACGGAGGACACGGAGGAGCAAAGCAGGATTGGCATCGCTACTAGTACCTAGGGAGATTCACTTCTTGGGTCCCTCACGAAGGAATTGCAAGGGAGATCCATTCATTGGAGATTATGGTGATGCGGCACTGGAGGTAATGGTATCGATCGAGCATGGGCTGACGCATATGGATACAGCTTTAGGCCATCACACCATGGGACGTGTAGGAGCATTCATCATTGGGCAGTGGTTCGTAGATAGGCATGGAGATGCATGGGAGTGTATTGTAGTATGTCAGACTGCATTGTGGAGTAGGAGTGCTTCCCATTGCATTGAGTACATGTGGGGAGTGACAGGTGCGACGACGCAAGATGGACACATGACGGTACAGGACAGTATAGTTGTTCCCAGGGGTATCCACTGGTGTACAGGGGCAGGTTGCAGCATAGAGTGGCAGGTCACGGATTGCAGTGATACTTGGTGGTATGTAGTGACACATGACGCGGAGCAATGGGCTCTTGCAGCATTGCCTCCAAAGTGACATATGGACAGGGGCAGTAGGTGTACCATGGGATGTAGCTCACCTAGGATTGACGAGGATCTTGTTGAGCATGCGGAGATGCCACGTTTAGCGGAGACAGGGCTACGAGCTTGTTATCAGCAGATCTGAGGCAGAGAGAGTGTCATCTGGAGGATTATTCTTGAGCATTCAGGTAGACTCTTGGTCACACCCTTTGGGACATACCTACCCATCATCCTCCAGTGTTGCTTATGGTCGCGGAGTGTTTGGTTGGTACCCCTTAACACTCTCCATTCAGGCAGCAGGGCATGGGAGGCTCACCCTAGACCGTTGGATGAGGTACCATGTGTCATGAGTTGGGAGGAGACTCTCCAGTTGAGATACTTGGTAGGTGCACAAGTTGAAAGATCCAGGCTTAGGGACGGCATGGTTGATTGCCAAGGTAGCAAATGTTCCACCCATGGGCTCACATTTGAGGGGCAATGTATGATATATTTCATCTACAAGAGGGTACCCAGACTCCGAGCAGTATCCAGGTGTATCAGCAGGAGTTGGGATAACGGGTATCACGACGTGGTCTGGCAGGAGCAGGGCAGGTACGCATGCGTAGGACAGACTCCTGATACTTGGGGTCCACCCAGGGGATACATACAAGGGTCAGAGATGAGGGCCAGATGGGTTCTAGTAGGTAGCAGTGCTACACGGCGACATCCCAAGGGAAGTGGGAGTTGTGAGCTCCCCGTATGGTTGGGGGATCCAGGGGTCTGTTGGCCAGGTGGATCACTCCACTTTGTAATGAGCAAGGACAGAGCAGATGGTGATCCAATCCACCTTGGTTTTGACACAAAAGAGAGCACTGAGACCTCCATTGCATGGCGAGGCAGACTTATTATGTTGTTGCTCAGGGTCACGATCAGCAGTGGAGGGGTAGATATTAGCATCATCGAGATGCCCGGGAAAGATGAGCTTTGCCTTCACAAATTTTTCGCCACAAGGCCCCAAGAGAGAGGGATACAGTCTGTGCATGATGGGGGCTATCTCATAGTCAGAGTGGCGCAACAACATGGTGGCACCTCTACGAGATTAGCAGGGGACTCGAGCATTACAGCTCTACACAACTCGATAACCTCTAGGGGTGAGTTGTATACTGCATGGGGAGATCATGTAGATCTTCCATTGGGCTTTAACGAGTCAGTGTGGAGTGGGGGACTTCATTAGCATGGTAGGATGGTGAGTGGAGAAGGACGAGCTTCATGTTGGACAGGACGGCTTCAGATCCTGGCATTGAGAAATCCCTTCATATCAGGGCAATGCAGAGGACAAGGAAGATTCAGTGGCGCATCTAGGACCCAAGCACATTTTGCAGTGATAGTGGGAAGCATCAGCCAGAGAAGAGGCTTGTTCAGGCATTGCTTGAGGACAAGCAATTTTTGGCAGGGAGGACTGTAATATCCCAAAATAGCAGTCAGCTAATTGGGATATTAATTTTGATTCATTTCGGCAAATCCTAATGTTTGGCAGAAATAAAGAGGTGAGGGGACCCATGAATAAAACATTAGAATAAAAGCACTTTCCTAAAGTCACTGGGCAAATTAATTAAAAGATGATGTGGGGTCCATGAGGCTAAGTGACAGTGCAGGAGAGGAAGCACTTAGGACAATGCAGTAGTAGCTTGGGGCTAGGCAGTGCAGCGTAGCAAGGGACAGTATGGCATAGAGGGACACCGCAGCATAGGTGGGCCCAAGGGAGTTTAGGGGTTCACAAGCATAAAAGGAGAGGAAGGCAGCCTTTCTCATTCATTCTTGCATCTTATGATTTTCTATCTATCCAGACTAGAGCACGCTCAAGCTGTTTAGTTGGGTCTGCAGTGTTGTTTAGCATAAGGGTGTCTTCGAGCAGAGATCCCAACCTCGTCCTCGGGGAACTTCGAGTGCCCGCTCAGGAGAGGAGCCATACCATCAGTTTTGGAGAGCAGCAATACCATTTCAGCCTCATGATTACGCAGTCACTTCCAGTGGCAGCGTAGTCTTCCAGGGAGATTATGCAGTCATAGAGAGGAACAACATCCAGAGGAGAGAACTTCACGAGATTTCAGCCAGGAGATTGTGAAGGGATCAACCCTTCCACAGCTGAGTCGCGGGTTTTTCTGGGTTTATTGAGGAGAAGCCAAGATTAATTTGGCATAATTTTTTAGGCAGATTTGAGGTGTCAAACAGAGATCCTAACTCAGCCAGCAGCTAGAGGAGCTAGGGGAAATTGCGCCGAAATTCCGGAGTCAACATTTGGCCAATTCCTTCGTGGGTTTTTGTGGGTTTCTAGAGTAGAGTCTGTGGTTAAAGTCCTAGAATTTTTTAAGCAGTGTAGCAGACCCTAGCGACATTTCTTCGGGAGCAGCAGCAACATTTCTAGCAGATTGCAGCACAAAGCTATACCCATACAACGTACCATCAGTGGGGGATTTTAGCATTGATTCAGAGGACTTCTCTAGCTTGCCTTGAGCAAGCCCAGGTGCCTTCATTCCAGCACCTCCATTGTAGTCATTTCTAGAAAATTAATAAAATGGCTCAACAATATTTTATGGCTCCATTGGTGTTTTGATATCAATTTTTGTTTTGTTGTCTTCATAATATCTTTTAGCCTGTTATTATTATTATTTTCCCATTTGGGATATTACAAGACAGGTTATTGTCCAAAGCATTTTGGGCAGGGCTATGCTTCCTAGTTGCGAGCAGTTGTGGTCAGCACTTCAGGGGGAAGAGTTGAGGAGAGATCTAGTCAAGTGCAAGCTTGATGACAGCAACGATAGCAGATCGAAGACTTTGGAGGAGGAGGAGAATGCAGCCCTCGCATCGAAAGGGTAGCAAGGGCAACGGAGACAAAAGAAAGATGTCTCGAAGGTGAAATGCTTCAGATGTGGTGAGATGGGCCACTTTGCATCACAATGTCCTCTGAAGAAAAAGGGCAAGGATGAGAAGCATGATGCAACAGTTGCAACTACAAAGATCAAGCAGGATGAGTTTTCTATGAGTGCTCATGCTTCTCCAAGTGAGAAGTGGGGAGACATAGAACTGTAGTTCATCTTGAACTTCAGTTGGGCAGGATCCTTGAGGAGCCCACCTCATGGATCATTACCTTGCTACGAGAGCCCATGATTAGCAGTAGCAAGATGGAGGAGTTTCAGCAGGAGTCGAGGAGTGATGGAGACAACAGTGCAGTAGGGAGCAGCGCAGAGCAGAGCAACAGCAGTGTAGTAGTAGCAGTGTAGTGCAACGCAGATCAGTGTTGCAAAGTGCAAAGCAGCAGCAGCGCAGAGCATCAGAGGGACAGCGCAGTAGTTATCAGCAATCAGAGTCTTCAGCACCAAGGTGCATCCACTAAACACTTGTTCAGTTTTGGGTGAGTTCAGTTGTTTCTCCCAGTAGTTGAGTTGCAATGCAGATGCAGTGTTAGCAGCATAGTAGATGCAACACTTGAAATGGAGTTGTAGTACAAATGCAATAGTGGCAGTGGCAATGTCATGGGCAAGAGTATAGTAGCAGCAACAGCGCAATGGTTGATGGACTTCAACAATGCGAAGGACACTTCAAGGATAGAGCAATATGCAGCAGGCATATTGTTCGAGCACCTTCCTCGCTAATAGGGAGTGTTGATTTTTGTAGCATCGGAAAGTGCTCTGAGCCCCAAATTTTGTGGAGAGACTTAGACATTGGTATTCCAAAGAACCCAGAAACCGTTTGTGAAAATTCCACTCGGTTAATGTTTTATTCAAACAATTAATTATTTTAATGGAGACGCTAAGTCTAAACTTAGGGAAATTAAATAATTAAAGGACATTAATAAAACAGAGTGAGAATAATCTAGAAAAGGCAGAGATCAAGTCTAATATAATCTTAGCCATTTATTAGAGATCTAATCTCGGTCGTTGATTTCTCAACGAGAAGATTATAAAGGAAGGCTTGAGGGTCATTTGGAAAGACACACACGGAATGAATCTTGTCGAATACTTCTAACGGAGTAGTGCTCAGACGAAGATCAGATCTAAGTGATTCAGTGTAGTGAGGCACAGAGTAGCTTCCGGAGAGAGATTTTCTTAGTCGTAGAATCATCAACAGAGGGAGGCAGATAGACGTCCAGCAGAGCTAGCGGAGAGCCACGCAGGGCTACGCAGAGGTTTGGAGGGTTTTCGAGATTCAGCTGTCAGATCAAATCCAAAATCCGAAAGCCGGGGTGTGAGACCAAGAAACCCAGATCTGAGATTTCGAGAGTCAAATCAATCCTTTGCTGGGGTGACACAATCCTTAGAGGAGGTGACGCAGTGACTGCACAAAGGTTGCGCAGAGACCTCCAAAGGCAGTTCTCCTAGTGTTTGGATCAACCAGATTTTCCAGTGATCAAGTGAAGTAAAGCTCACATATATTTCTACCAACATTTCTCTCTGTAACTGAATAACCCTTGAGGCATTCAGAGATGTATTCAGGATTTGCTACTACTTAATACTACAAACCTTCAGATCTGCTACATAGTTTTCCCGCATTGGGTTTTTCCAGGGACATGTGTCCAAAAATAATTGTGTCCTATGTGTGATTGATTTCTCGCCCAGTTTCCTTGTTTCGGAATCATATTTTTATTCAGTGTAGGTTGCTTCAATAGTTACTTCAATAATTCAGATCTGAATTAATTCTGTAAAAGTAATTTACATAATAGGAGAATTACACTCAGTTGTTGCAATAGGATTCCTAAGATTGTCAGATCTAGGAATTTTCACACATCTTCCACAACGGGTAGTTTTGGCCGTTAAATTTCTCAACCCTAAACCTACCATTTTCCGCCATTGCTCCCACTCGAACCAGGAACCTTTCTTTCCTGCGAGTTTATTAGCCAAATAGACTTTCGACTCTAATACCAGTTGCTAGAAAATTATATATTACAGAGCAACGGAACACATAAAAATATGTGGAAATACAAACACAAAAAACATATAAAACAAGAGAGACATAGATATATGTGGTTCACCCAACTTGGGCTACGTCCACAGAGAAACAGCCAGTCCTTCCTTTATATTATCCGACAAAATGAAGAGACACAACCTACAGCAGATCCGCTGTAATATCCTCTACTCTCTCACACAGGCCCACTTTTTCTTTTTCGCTCAGAATACGCATATCTCACATGACCACAATACAATACCCTCATGTGAAATGAGGGATTTCTTTCTAGGGCAAAAAACCCTAAATTAAACATAGCTTTTAACGTCAGATCATCTGCCTAATGAACGGCCCAGATTGACTACGAAATTACAATATTTTATAAGGCAATTTTACGTCTATTTTTAGCTTCGGGGGCGCTACAATCAGTCGCGGCGATACATCTAAATAAAGAAGATAATCAGGCTCCACACCCAACATAATCCCGATGGAAAAATAGAAGAAAGATACGCTTGGGGGCTAGGAATAAAGACTAACAATCAAGCAGAGGCCTTTGGACTCTTCTTTAGCCTATCTCTAGTGCAGGAAAAAGGAACAAGGAAGGTGGTCATCCTTGGAGACTCCCTATTGATAATCAAGCATATGGTAAATGAGACTTCAACACAAAACTGCAAATTAAATCAAATAATCAAAAGAATACAAGGAATAGAGTCCTCCCTTGGAGAAGCCAAGTTCTATCATATTCTCGGAGGGCAGAATAAGGAAGTGGATAGGCAAGCAAACCACATCTTCCTATTGCCAGAAGAGAAAAGTATGGTGAACGGGCAAGAGGGAATTTATTTGATCCCCTAAAATTGTTTCAAATGTGGAAATTTTCGAAGATGTTCTATGCATGATGCAACTTTACTTTAGACCTGATACCAATTAGCAATCACATAAACATGAAAGTGAAATGCTAATAGAACATACCAATAGATCGACGGAAGACAAGCCAAAATTACACTTAACTTGATTAGCAAAATATATGTGTTGTGGTGCATTACGGCGGTCAACAAGATGCTTCAACCAGCAACGCCTCCTCATGGTCAGCCAACCAGAAGTGTCACACAACCTTCAAGACAGCTCCACAAAAGTCAACCCAAAGTCAACGAAATTCAACAGTCAACGTAGAACAACAACAACAGAAAGTCAACGCAGCATGTCAAAGGTCAACGTCCAGCCTCGATTTTTGTGCCAAAAAATGCAGACTGCAGAAATCGGAATTTTAGGAGAGTTTGAGGTCAAATGGACCAAGCGTTGACCCAAGTCAATGTTGGTCAAACCTGCACTGAAACCCTAGACAGATCTGAACTGAAACCCTAGCTGTTGTTTTCCCACGTGTAAGAAAAGAAGCCTCCAAATGATGATCGAACCAATCAGACACAAGAGAGAAGTGTGTCATGACTAGATGATGAAATGAACTCCAAGTCTGTCCAATATATATCCATCTGTGAGGGTGTGTGACACATCTGTTGGGGCTCCAAGCCTACATTACATTTCTAGCCGACCTTGCACATAAGTGGAATAAATTCAAAATAAATGTTCTGCTCATCCAATCAAGATGATCTTTAGATCGATCTTGCACATCTCTAAAAGAGGAATCCAATAAAAATATTAGCATCATCAGTACAACATGGAGTTTGGACCTAGTTGCCCAAAATTAACACTCCCTCTCAACTAGGGAGAACTCCATCCACCTGTGCCATCCAAACATCATGTGTCATCCCGTTGTAACTTGCTTTGCTGGCTTCTTTATTTCAAATGGTGAGTCACAAAGACATCACTCCCGACTGACCCGAAGTCATCTCAAAGGTTTGAAACCTCTATAGGACTCGAAGGAGTCTCATACTAACCCGAAGTTAGTTTAACTGACCCGAAGTCAGTTGGAGGTCCAAAACCTCACTAACAAGTGGTTGGACACATGCCATCCTAGACATAGAGAGTACGGCAATCTCTGATGCGTCCATCGGTCTTGCTATCGGTCTCTATCCACATTTCCCACCTCATTGGCCAAGATGAGAGGTATTTCCCATGAGTCTGGGACACAATGGGTAGGATGCATACGAGGCATAGATCAAAGAGAGTTGAACCAACTCAATATCATCACGAGGGGTGGAAGCACAACAACAAGGTTCGGCAAGCCTAGACCTGTGGTTGCTTGTAGCTCCAAGAAGTTATCCCCAAAGCCCCCTGGAGCTCGCAGAGCTCATTGTCCAACAAGACCCTCAGCATAGGGTCGTTCCACGATTCCAAGATTCTCACGGAAACTTAGGAACTTGACCTTCCCCAAGGGCTTTGTGAGAATATTCGCGACCTACTCATCAGTTCCTATATGATCGAGCCTTACGACGCCTCGCTGTACCATATCCTGGATAAAATGGTACCTAATATCAATATGCTTGGATCGATCGTGGAACATGGGATTCTCTGACAAACGAATCCCACTCTGGTTATCACAAAGGATAACAGTGGTATCTAGCACATGTTCAAACTGCTCACTGAAGAGCTTTCGCAACCAAATAGCTTCACAACAGGCCATCCTCGCTGCAATGTATTCGGCCTCACCGGTGCTCAAAGCCACCAACTTCTGCTTTTTGCTCATCTATGATATCGCAGCAGACCCAAGTGTGAAGCAACATATAGATGTGCTCTTGCGATCCACCACACTGCCAGACCAATCGACATCAGTATATCCATGGAGTCTCAAACTCCCAGCAGTGTATCTCAACACATGGTTTATCGTACCTCAAAGATATCTCAATAGATTCTTGGCACCAACCTAGTGAATGTGATGAGGATCAACCATGTGTTGACTCAAAGTGTTCACCGCAAAACATACGTCCAAACGGGTGTTCACTAAGAACATCAGGGCCCCTACAAGTTGTCGATACTCGGTAGGATTTGCTAGCACGGGCGCAGCAGCGTTTCAACTCAACTTCTTAAAGTTGAGCTCCATTGGTGTCGACACGGAATTACAATGCACCATTCCAAATCTTTCCAGCAACTTCACAATGTATTTTCCTTGAGAGAGGAAAATCTCGCCAGGTCTCTACCAAACCTCCACGCCTAGGAAGTAATGCATCAGTCCTAGGTCTTTCATCTCGAACTCAGAAGCGAGCTCCCTCTTACACTGATGAATGAGAGGGTCAACATCTATCAGGAAGAGATCGTCCACATAGAGAACCAGAATGAGAGGCTTTTCTCTATCAACTTTGAAGTAAAGTTTCGGGTCAACATTACTTCGAGTGAAGCCCAGCTTCATCAAGTAGCTATCTATCCTCTCATACCAAGCCCTAGGGGCTTGCGTCAACCCATAGAGGGCTTTCTTCAACCTGCATACATGGGTGTCTCTATCCTGGATTTCGAACCCCAAAGGTTGCTCCACATACACCTCTTCCTTTATCGAACCATGCAGAAAAGCAGTCTTCACATCCATCTGATGGAGACTCCATCCTTGTGTTGCAGCAAAGGGTAATAATAGATCGGATGGTGGTATAGCAGGCTACAGGTGCAAATATATCATCATAGTCTATGCCTTCCTTTTGAGAGAAGCCTCGGGCAACGAATCTTGCCTTGAACTTTTCAGCACTACCATCAGATCCATGCTTGATCTTAAAGAGCCATTTCGAGGTGACAACAGCTTTGTCCTTCAGCCTCGGAACAACATCCCAATCATCATTCTTCATAATGGACTCATACTCTTCGTGCATAGCATCCTTCAAGACTTTATGCTTTACGGCTTCTTCAAAAGATCCAGGCTCAAATTGTACGATTGTACTCATGGCTGCTAGATACCCTTGGTATCTATTCGGCGTCTTGCTTTCACGGAATGTCCCCCTTGGGGCCATATGTCTCTCGACATCTTCGAGAGTATCCTGGAGCCATGAGGGTCTTCTCTTCTTTGAAGGAGGTGGATCAATGGGGTCCATCGGTCCTTCAACATCGGGCATCATCTCATCCTTCAGCTCTTCCTGCTTCCCTGATCTTACATCATGGTCTTCTTCGAAGCTCAGAAGATTTATCACTTTCCTGAGGGAAGCAACTTCAACGAAGGTGTAATCGTGGCATATCTCCACTTCTCTTTGACCAAGCACATAGACTCTATAAGCCTTCGAAGTTTCACTATAGCCCACAAACATTCCCTTCTTCCTAGAAGCATTGAGCTTGCTTCTCTTCTCTTTCGGCACATGAAAGTAAACAGGACATCCAAAGACTCTAAAATGTGAAACATCAAGTTTCTTACCAAAGAAGACTTCTTCAAGAATTTTGGAGTCCAGAGCGGAATGTGGGCATCGATTTTGTATGTACACAGCAGTGTTCGTAGCTTCTCCCTATAGAAACTTCAGAAGACTTTGGTCACATAGCATGGCACAGGCAGCTTCCACAAAGGTCCTATTCTTTCTTTCAGCAACGCCATTTTGCTCAGGAGTGTACACAATTGTGGTCTCCCTCTTGATGCCAGCTTCTCTGCAAAAGATATTGAACTCATTTGTCTCATATTCAGTGCCATTATTAGTCCTCAAAATCTTGATCTTCTTTCCTGTTTGATTTTCCACGAAGGCTTTGAAGGTACGAAACCACATGAACGCTTCATCCTTCTTCTTCAAGAAATATATCTAGGTCTTGTGAGAGAAGTCATCTATAAATGTCATGTAATAAGAACATCCTCCCAAGGATGTCACGGGCAGCATACTAGATAGATCAGAATGTATCAATTGCAAGACATCAGATGTCTTTGTGACACTTGAGGGGAAAGGTCCCCTTGTATGCTTTCCTTCGGCACAACCCTGACATACACCTCCATGATCATTTTTGAATTCGGGCATCCATGTCACCACCTTCCTTACTTCGGGAAGGGCTTTGTAATGAAGGTGTCCAAACCTCCGGTGCCATAATTCGGTTTGACGAATTGTATCACATGTCATAGCCCCCAATGAACTTCCTCCAACCTGGTAGAGTGTATCAACTCTAAAACCAATTGTGAGAACTTCCTTGAAACTCTTCTTCCAGATTCGTACCTTTCCATCGACGAATGCCACCTTGAAACCTTTGTCTTCCATGGCCGAAATAGACACAAGGTTCTTCTTCAAATAAGGTACATACAATACATCTTGCAAGCGGAGGACTTGACCTTAAGATAAATGGACGGTCACAGTCCCTGTCCCTTTCACGAGATAGGTGGCATTATCTCCAAGGATAATTTTCAGATTAGTATCCTTCTCAATCAAATCAGAGAGAGCTTCTTTAAACCCAGTAAGGTGCCTTGAAGCACCACTATCAATCAACCAGACATCCAAGGTGTCGAGTGGAGATGTAGCAGAGAAGACAGATAGAAGAATGAATTCATTTCTTTTATCATAAAAAACATTAGATTCTTCATACCTGGAATTTCTTGACCTTATGAAAGGTTTCCCATTTCCATTATGACCAGAGGGAGCCTTCCTCTTTCCTTTGAACCTGGTGTTCCTTTGATTTCCATTCCTCATGTTGTTGTTGTCATCATCCCCGTGAGAATCCCTTCTATTAGGGCATTCTCTAGCATAGTGGCCAAACTTGTTACGTGTGTAACATCTTCCTTTCTTTCCTTGGGCCCCAACTCTTCCATGGTTCCTCAAACCACCATTGTTCTTCTTCTTAGCACGAGCGGTGAAGGCAGCATTACCTTCATTTCATATTCCATCATTCTTGTTTCCTCTTGAGTGCATCTCGACAATACTTCGTCAAAATCAGGAATCACATTATTATTGAGAATGGTAGTAATGAATACATGCCATTCAGACGGGAGACCTCCAAGTGCGGTGAGAACCATTTCTCGATTAGTTATTGTTTCCCCAATGGCAAGAAGGTTATTCCTGATTTCGGTCAACTTCAGAAAATAGGATTGAATAGATTCATCCTTGCCTTTCTTAAGATTCTTCAATTGGTTCTTAAAGAAAAGGACTTGATTTGCATTGTTGGCCTTGAACATGTTGATCAACTTATTCTACATCTCTTTAGATGTGCCCAACTCAGAGATGTAGGCAACCAGACTTTCATGGATGGAATCCCGGATGATCAGCTTAGCTTTGATTTCTCCTTTTCTATACTTTGTCTTTGTGGCAACAGGTGCAGATGATGGAGGCTCTTGGATTTTTCCCTGCACATAGTCCATGACCTCTTGATCTTTCAAGATCAAATCCAAAGACATCTTCTAAGCATGATAGTCAGACTTGCCAGTCAACTTATCATCAGATTTGAAGCCATTATTATTTGAGGCACCCATGGGTGCTTGACAAATGTTACTTCTTCAGTGATTGCTCTTAACACAAACTTGGGCTTTGTCTTCACTTTAGCTCTGATACCATGTAAATTTTCGAAGATGTTCTATGCTTGATGCAACTTTACTTTAGACCCGATACCAAATAGCAATCACATAAACATGAAAGTAAAATGCTGATAGAACATACCAATAGATCGACGGAAGACAAGCCAAAATTACACTTAACTTGATTAGCAAAATATATGTGTTGTGGTGCGTTACGGCAGTCAATAGGATGCTTCAACCAGCAAAGTCTCCTCACGGTCAGCCAACCAGAAGTGTCACACAACCCTCAAGACAGCTCCACAAAAGTCAACCCAAAGTCAACAAAAGTCAATGTTGTCCAGTCAACGGTCAATGCAGAACAACAGCAACAGAAAGTCAATGCAACAGGTCAAAGGTCAACATCTAGCCTCGATTTTTATGCCAAAAAATGCGGACTGCAAAAATCGGATTTCTGGGAGAGTTTGAGGTCAAATGGACCAAGCGTTGACCAAAGTCAACGCTGGTCAAACCTGCGTTGAAACCCTAGACAGATCTGAACCAAAACCCTAGTTGTTGTTTTCTGACGTGTGAAAAGAGAAGCTTCCAAATGATGATCGAACCAATCAGACACGAGAGAGAAGTGTGTGATGAGTGGATGATGAAATGAACTCCAAGTCTGTCCAATATATATCCATCTGTGAGGGTGTATGACACATCTGTTGGGGCTCTAAGCCTACATTACAACTATGGCCGACCTTGCACATAAGTGGAATAAATTCAAAATAAATGTTATGCTCATCCGATCAAGATGATCTTTAGATCGATCTTGCACCTCTCTGAAAGAGGAATCCAATAAAAATATTGGCATCGTCATCTGAGCAGTACAACATGAAGGTTGGACCTACTTGCCCAAAATTAACAAAATGGAAAAAATCAAAAGGAAAAAAAAGACTACTAGAGACGGAGTATTAATAAAAAAGACAGTTGAAATCCCAATGGGTTGGCGATTATGAACATTAAGGTTTTGGTTGCAGTGGTATGTTGGTGGTGAATTTGGTCATTCTTGTTGATTAGGGGTAGCATCGGATGTGCTCTAAGTCTCAAATTTTATGGAGAGGCTTAGACACATGTATTGCAAATAACCAAGAAATCGCTTAGTGAAATTCCACTCGGAATGTATTCTATAAAAATAATTAATTATTTTTAAAGAGAACCTAAGTCTAAACTTATGAAAATAAAATAATTAAAGTGAATTAATAGAATATGAGTGAGAATGATCTAGAACAAATGGATCAAGTCAAAAGTTAATCTTAGTCGTTGATTAGAGATCTAATCTGGGCCATTGAAGTCTCAATGAGAAGACTATAAGAATGGCTTTAAGGGTCATTTGGAAAATACATTTGGCGGAGAGATCAAGTGATTGATTTCTTTAGTGAGCAGTGTTCAGGGAGAAAATTCGATCTAGAGACCTTTTGCAGAGAGGGGAAGTAATTCAAGTTAGATAGTCTATTCCTGAGCCGGAGAATACAAAGCAGAGAACACAGAAAGCAGCACCAGCAGAGGCAACGTAGAAGCTACGCAGAGACAGCGCAGAGCCAGGCACAGGCATCGCTGCAGTCTTGAGGAAGCTCGTTCATCGACTAAGGATCAGTCAGAGATCCAGTGTCGAAGATCAAGGGTGTGAGACCAGAAGGGGCCAAAGGGTCAGATCTAACTAGCAGAAGAGCCAGAACACAAAATCCATGCAATCCCCACGCAAAGTGACGCAGAGACTATGCAATGACTGCGCAGAGACAATGACGGGCTTGCCATCAGGGGTTTTGGCCAATTGTGCTTCAAGTGTCAAGGTGCGAGGTAATCTCACCAGCTTTCTTGTCAGTCAGATTCTCTGTGAGGATAGCCATAAATCATCCAATTTGTATTCAGAAATAATTATTGAATAATATATAAACCCTCAGATCTACTACACCGGTTTTACCGCATTGTGTTTTTCCGAGGACATTAGTCCAAAAATAACTGTGTCAAACGATTTTGTAACTTATTCTTGTTCAACTTTGTTTCCGCACTTGTGTTTCTTCCGCAGTTTATTTGTGTAAGTTGCAGGGCGATGTATTTAGTGTTTGCCGTAGAAAACTGCAAATAGACTGTTAAGCTAAAATTAACAGTTAGGTGAATATCTTCCAGTTGTTGTAATAGGATTCCAGAGGTTAATGAAATTTTCACATGGTATCAGAGCTTGTTCAAGCTGAGTGCAGGAGGAACAGAAAAACAGATCCAGCAGATTCAGTGTTGGTGAAGTTCAGATCAAAGAGTTGCGTAAGCAGCAGATCTAACTCCCAGTTGATTGCGTAGTGCAAGCCAAGAGGGCTAGACCAGCAGGAAAATTTCTCTCTCTCTCTCTCTCTGACAAAGAGGTAGGACTATTCCAGATTGTTGTATATCTGAGGCAGAGGGAGCAACGCAATAGATCTATGCAAATCAACATCTGGAGGGACGCAGTTGATTGTGCAACAGTGATTGCTGGTGCAGAGCGTTAGGAAGAGTAGTTGAAACACAATTTTGGGGATTTCTAACCTCAGTGAGTTTCTTGCCCAAGAAACTCAGATTCCCCATGCAGTAGCAGCAGATTTTGTGGCTTGCTCCATAAGGAGTGTGTAAAGCCAGCAACACAAAGGATGAGCGGCAGCAGATCGACAGCAGTTGGGTGAGATGGCCACCAACAGATTGCATGACCAGGACCGATTGGAGGGTGCCTCCAACTATGTAATTTGGAAGGCAAGGATCTCCTTCCTTCTAGATGAGCATGACCTGAAGCACTTTATCGATAGTGCTCAGGCTAAACCAGTGGATGCAACACCACTAAGGGCCTTCAAGAAGAATATGGCAAAGGCCAAAAGATTAATCCTCGATGGAGTGAAGGATCACAATGTGTCTTACATTTCCAGCAAAGGGAGAACAAGGGAGATGTGGGAAGGGTTGGCCACGCCGTTTGAGGGGTCTTCCGAGCAGCAGATGATGTTCCTAGAGGAGAAAATGTGGACCGCCATGATGCAGAAGGGAAAGCGTATTGATCCATTCCTATCTAGACTTCAAGAAAACCGAGATCTATTGGAAGTCGTAGGAGCAGCTCCTAAGGCCACAAAGATGGTTAGATTGGCCCTCAACTCAGTGTTCGAGGACTACCAAGTCTTTGTCCAGAGCATCCTGGGCAGAGAGAACTTGTCGAACTGGGAGTCAATGTGGGCAGCGCTTTAGCAAGAAGAGATGAGGAGAGACTTACTCAAGTGTCAACTTGAGGGCGACAATAGCGACGGTTCGAAGATCGAGGAGGAAGAGAATGTGGCCCTTGCATCAAAGGGGCAGCCAGAGCAGCGCAAGAGGAAGAAGGATCTATCAAAGATCAAATGCTTCCGGTTTGGCGAGATGGGACATTACGCCAGACAGTATCCTCTCGGAAAGAAGGACAAGGATGAGAAGCATGATCTTCAGGTCGGAGCAACAAAGATAGAGGAGGAGGAATTTTCTATGATTGCTCATATACCTCCAGGAGGGAGGTGGGCAGCGTTGGAGTTGTAGACCCAAAGATCTACAAGATTGGGTAGGATCCTTGAGGAGTCCACCTCTCAGATCATCACCTTGCTATGAGAGCCCAAATCAGAAGTAGCAAGATGGACGAGTGCCAGTTGGTGCATACGAGTGAAAAAGTGACAGTGCAGTGGTTCGCAGCGCAGAGCAGAATCGGCAATATTGCAGGAAGGCACAATGCAGAAGGCAGTAGCAGTGCAACAGATTCAGAGGGATAGCGCAAAGGCTAGCAATAGTCACATCTTCTTCACCGAGATACATCATACTTGTCCAATTTTTGGATGTTTTTCAGTTGCAGAAAGAAACTGTGTTGCAGTTCAGTAGCAATTTCCAGTGGCAATGTCAGCAGCAGCACGAATATAGAATTCAGAGGGAGTTGCATTACGAATGTAATGTTGACAGTGGGAGTGTCAGCAGCAGTACAGATGCAGCGTTTGCATAGAGTTGATGGACAGAGTGTCAGACATCAACAGCAGAGAGGGAGATGCTTCAGGGTCAGACCAATGTGCAACAGGGCATATTGTTAGAGCACATTCCTCGCTAAGAGGGTGTGTTGATTTGGGGTAGTATCGGATGTGCTCTAAGTCTCAAATTTTGTGGAGAGTCTTAGACACATGTTTTCCAGATAACCTAGAAATCATTTTGTGAAATTCCACTCGGATTGTATTCTATAGAAATAATTAATTATTTTTAAAGAGACCCTAACTCTAAACTTAGGAAAATAAAATAATTAAAGTGAATTAATAGAATATGAGTGAGAATGATCTATAACAAACGGATCAAGTCAAAAGTTAATCTTAGCTGTTGATTAGAGATCTAATTTGGGTCGTTGAAGTCTCAACGAGAAGACTATAAGAATGGCTTGAAGGGTCATTTGGAAAACACATTTGGCGGAGAGATCAAGTGATCGATCTCTTTAGTGAGCAGTGCTCGGGGAGAAACTTCAATCTAGAGATCTTTTGCATAGAGGGGCAGTAATTTCGGTTGGATAGTCTATTCCTGAGTCGGAGAATACAAAGCAGAGAAGACAGAAAGCAGCACAAGCAGAGGCAGCATAGTAGTTACGCAGAGGCAGTGTTGCATTCTTGAGGAAATTCGTTGATCAGCTAAGGATCAGTCAGATCAAGTGCCAGAGAGCTAGGGTGTGAGACCGGAAGGGGCCAGAGGGTTAGATCCAGCAAGCAAAAGAGCCAGAACACAAAAGCCACTTAGTCCCCACGCATAGTGACGCAAAGACTGCGCAATGACTACGCAGAGGCAGTGAGGGGCTTGCCATCCGGGGTTTTGGCTAGTTGTACTTCCAATGTCAAGGTGTGAGCTAATCTCACCAACTTTCTTGTCAGTCAAATTCTCTGTGAGCATAGCCAGAAAGGCATCTAGTTTGTATTCAGAAATAATTACTGCATAATATATAAACACCCAAATCTGCTGCACCGGTTTTCCCGCATTGGGTTTTTCCAGGGACATTAGTCCAAAAATAACTGTGTCAAATGGTTGTGTGATCTATTCTTGTTCAGCTTTGTTTCGCACTTGTATTTCTTCTGCATTTTATTTGTATAAGTTTTATTATGATGTATTCAGTGTTAGTCGTAGTACACTGCAAATAGACTATTAAGCTAAAATTAATATTTAGGTGAATATCTTCCAATTACTGCAATAGGATTCCAAAGGTTTAACGGAATTTTCACAATTCTCATCTCTATCCTTTCCCCTTCATCCAAGATGTCCCTCTCCCCTTATTCCCCTATATTTCCCCTTGACTATGCTTTCCTCGTCGTATATGCTTCCCCCTCGTCTATATGTCCCGATGCCTATGCTCTCCCCTCATCTATTTCTCTCGGCATATATGCTCTCCCCTCCCTCGACTCCTTCGCATTCGTCCCCATTGTCTTGGTTCCCCCTCATCCCCATGGGCCCTCACAGGCCTTGTCCCATCGAGCCTCCATCCCTATGTCTGTTAGTTGGCGATCATAGCAGACTCTCCATGGATGTGGGACGTGGGACGTGGGTCTCAGACGCAGCATGTTCAGCATCACACATACATTTCACCTGGCATCACCTTAAGTTTGAGCAAAAGAGCCGAGGGATACAGGACCAAGCGTGATAGAGGTTGTCGGTGCATTCAAGGTTGGTGCATGTGAAATCCGCAAAATCGAGAGTGGCATTTAATCCCACTGAGCAGGGATCGTCAGTTGGCATGGGATAATCCTCATAGTAACAGGTTTGAGGTTGAATCAAAGTACAGAGGAATAATGGAGGTTTGTGGGGAAGATGGTGGCACGAAGTGGTTGCAGAGTGAGGTCAGCCACGGCAGGCTCAAGCTCTATTTATGCAACAGTTTCAGGTCCTATTACGACAAAAATCCCAATTCTGTTAGCAAGGTCGGGTGGAGTTTGTCAACGAGGCAAGGTTTGTCCAACACTGCAGGCTTAGAGAATGTCCGGCTAATACTCTGTTATGTGATTCGGTTGGCCAGTGGGGAGAGGAATGTGGAAATTAGAGTTGGAGATTCTGGAAATTTTAAGGAGTCGTGGGTGGTGAAATTGCAGAGAGAGCTTGTAGGTGGTTTAGGATATTGGGCCTGTGAGCAGTTTAGCATTTGGCTTAGGGTCGGAAGCAGCAAGATCCTACGACAATTGGAGTCTAAGTTCTCTCGGGAGAAGGATTCTTGGAGTCTTTAGGCTTCGGGCCTGTGTTAAGATTGGATATTGGGTGTTGAAGGATCGTTGTGGGAGTTTTGCTTTTTTCTCTGTTGGGTTTTCGTCGAGAAAGTTTAACTGTAATCAGGATTCTAGAGGCCAGGAGCAGGATCTGGGATGTGTGGGTAGTGCAATTGAACAAGAAGGTGGCAAGGGGTTGAAGCAGGGTGGTCCTGGGAAAGTCTGGAGATCCGAGGAAGTTTTGTGGCTAACCACTGTGGTTTGAATTGGCAAAGGTGATAGAGTGTTGTCAGTGCTAGACATAGCGCGAATTTGGGCGGCTGTCAGTGGGCGAGAGTGTTGAAGGATCCTGGCAAAAAATTTTAGGAGAGTTGATGTTGTTCCCTGGATGGAAGCTCAAAGCAACTCAGAGGTGGGAAGCTCGGCCACTGGATCATGGGGTCGTCACACACCAAGGTCAGGCAGCTTGTATGGCAGAGGTTGCAAAGGGCGCATTACAGGGAAAGCTGCCTGTGAGGGATGCGCATCGGAGCATGAGGAAATAAGGATGGGATTGCAGATAATTCAGCATAGTATTCATCAGGAGCAGCAAGACACGCTAAACATGCAAGAACAAAAAATGGCCAAGAACGAAAAAATTGGTCAGATGCAGGACAAGATTGATGCACTCAGACATCAACTTGAAGAGCTCAAATTCATGTAGCTTAGCAGGAGGATGGAAGTGGACATGAAAGGAACAAGATTCGACCTCAACATCCCTGCTGATATGGAGAAATAATTATCTAAATAGAAGCACTTTCGTGTTTTGGTTTCTGTAGATATTTTATGACATGTTGTAAATGTATGCTTCTAATGAGGCAATTTTGTCGTCTTTATAGTTGCAGGATAGTAGTTTGGAAATACTCTTTAAATTTTGTAAAATGGAAAGGCCCAATAGTGCAAGAAAAACATTTGGAGCCTTTATTAGCAATGTTTTCCCAGAGTAAATCACGCAGTTTTATGTCGAGAACGGGCTTGGATTATTACATAAGTATACTCTTTTATGTAAAAAATAATAATAATAATGAGCATGATGGATATAGGGAGCAGTATGAATAATAGATGACCTCGTTGTCATAAGAAAGAATGAAGTATTGAAAGGTTGAAGTTTCTCTGATGATATGATAAAGAGCCTGTAAGAATGAAGTTGTTGATCTTAAGTTGAGACGGAGCTTGAATGAAAGAAAATGTATATCTCCCTAGTTGAGAGGGAGGGCATAATTGTGAAAATTCCGTTAACCTTTGGAATTTTATTGCAGCAACTGGAAGATATTCACCTAACTGTTAATTTTAACTTAACAATCTATTTGCAGTTTACTACGACAAACACTGAATACATCACACTGCAACCTACACAAATAAACTGCAGAAGAAATACAAGTGCGGAAACAAAACTGAACAAGAATAGATCACACACACATTTGACACAATTATTTTTTGGACTAATGTCTCCGGAAAAACCCAATGCGGAAAACTGGTGCAACAGATTTGAGGGTTTATATATTATGCAGTAAATATTTCTGAGTACAAATCTATGATTAACACATCCGTCAAATCATACATAGAAACTAACAGAAGAGATCTTGTGAGACAAACCTCACTCCTCCACAGGAACCCGGCACTAAGCAGCACCAAAACTGGATTGCCCTACACTGCCTCTGCACAGTGACTGCGTCACCCACATAGTCTCTACGTCACAACTGTGGCTACCCTTCGGCCTCTAGTTGGTCTCTCTCCTGCCTGGAAACTGAAGCCTTCTGGACTCTGGAAAATCCCTTCGGGATCTGGCAACAGCCCAACGTTGTCTCCTCAGCAAGAAAACGGCTTCCCTTCAGCCTCTGCGAAGTGACTGCATAAGCACTGAGTCACTGGCTCTGTGCTGCTACTCTGGATCTCTCTGTCTCTACTGCTATGCACTCTCTGGCTCAGGAATTCCAACCGGAATTACTACCCCTCTTTGCAAATGACCTTGTTAGAGAATCAGAAAGGCAGAAAGATCCTCTTGTTCTTGATTATTTACTTGTGATCTTCTTTAGTTATTATTGTGTTCTTCTTATCTTTGTTCTTATTAGTTCATCAAGCAAATATCAAAGCAAGTACACATAGATCAACAACACTAGATGTAGGCCAGCAGCCAGGGCAAAACCCCCTCGAGGGGAAAACCCAGTCAAGATAATTCTTCCTTTCAATAGTGATTCTTGAGACTCTAAACATTGACCCGGATTTCCTCCACACCAAGTTAGCCTTCCTTCTAATCCTTCCTGAATCTAGCAGCAGCAGCACTGGAACTTCAACCTTGCTTCTTGAGACTTCTATCTTGAGGTAGAGACTTTGATCTAGCTTCCAAGACTTTGATTTAGGCCCAATACAACTTCTCCAAGCAACAACATCTAATAGAATCACCCAGGGTTGCGAGGGAGTGCCCCCCCCCCTTCTCGAACCCGTTCCCGAGTCGCGCTCCCTTCAGGAGCGACTCGGGAGTACACTCCCGAAGGGGAGCGAACCAAGGAGCGAAATTTTCGCTCCCTAGGATTTTTTGCAAAAAAAAAATTTACAAAAAAATTCCAAATGCAATTTTTTTCAAAGAAAAGAGTAATTTTTGAGTGGGGCAGCCTAATGATCAAGCATATGGCCCTAGTATTGATATGCAATTCATGGTAATGTTAAATTCTTAAACAAAATCTTGACTTGGCATGCTATATTTTTTCTATCTTATGTTAATGCTTAGAGGGTAATATTAATGACAAATATCCTATATAGACCCAGAGGTAATGACAAAGATACCTCTGGATATTAATGGTTAGAAGGTGATATTAATGACAAAGATTTTGATATTCCAACAAGACTAAAAAATTATACATTTCTCGTGGCGGCAAGAGGCCAAAGCATTAGCTAGAGATAATAGATTTACTTGTCTTTTCTAGTTTCTAGTAGTTTTTATAATTGTTGACTCTTTCATATTTATTATGATATTTTTTGTAAACAATATATGACAATTGAAGTTTGAAGTTTGAAGTTGGCAATTATAACTCATTGGTAATGAATTATGAATATGATGCTTCGTGAAAGTTGAATTTGTTTCATTTCATTTCATTTTATAACATTTCATTTCATATTAGATATTCTTTGTTGTAATGGTTACACTTAGCTTGCAAGTACAACTTTGGTGATCAATGATGATTAACGTTATATATTGAATTTTGAAAGCTTGAAACTTTAAGATTGATGAATCATGAGACTCGATATGTTTTATGTTACTAACTTGTGGATGTCGTTGATGAAGATTATAACTTCTAGATGATTGATGTTACATGGTTCAAACTATGTTTTTATGCTTTTTTATAACTAATTCATCATTATACATGCTTTTGTTGACATATATGCATCAAAATATTAAAAATATATATATATTATATAAAAATTCACTCCCGAACTGGGAGCTTCTGAAAATGTCGCTCCCGCTCCCACTCCCAAGTAACCTTGGAATCACCTTCTACTTCTCCTTCACTTAGAAGCAGCAACTGGTGCAGCAACTGTAGCAACAAAACTTTGAAAGCTTCAATCTCCCAAACAATAGCTCAGAATGCAGTGAGAGTAGTGCCAAAATTTTGAATTTCTTCAGCTCTATAAGTGTGCCAAAAACCGAACCCAATAAGTCCTTCTCCAAGATTTCACAATTTCTCCTTGTCCCAGCTTCCAGATCGAATTTTTGTGTTGCAAATACATGTCTTCAAATGAGTTTTATTTCACTGTATATATAAGCTTTTAATGACTTCAAATTCCATGGGTTGAGGCCTACTTGATCACCTTTAGGCCGACTTGATGTGAAGGCTTCATAAATTATATTTTGCTCAATACTTGACCTAATTGCATGATTCAAAAGCCCAATATGGATCAATTTAAATCTGCAATAAACCTATATACTCAGAATAAAACCTAGAAATCCACAATAGAGATTTTGACCTAAAATAAATATGACCCAAGCATTAAATCCATGCTTTAATTAGTCATTTAATAATAATATAAAAAAAAAATTCTTTATTCTTTTGACAATTACAATAAGTATTGACTCAAGTACAATTTATGAAGACCGAACCCAGTTACATTCTTCAACAAATCTCACGATCAAATTTTCTCTCTGAGCACTGCTCACCAAAGAAATCGATCTCTAATCTATGCCAAAATGTATTTTCCAAATGACCCTTTAAGCTATTCTTATAGTATTCTTGTTTAACTTTCAACGACCCAGATTAGATCTCTAATCAACGGCAAAGATTAACTTTTGACTTGATTCACCTTTTCTAGAACATTCACACCCATATTCTATTAATTCACTTTAATTATTTTATTTTCCTAAGTTTAGACTTAGGGGCCTTTAAAAATAATTAATTATTTCTATAGAATACAATCTGGGTGAAATTTCACCAAACAATTTTTGGGTTATCTGGAATACATGTGTCTAAGCCTCTCCACAAAATTTGAGACTTAGAGCACATCTGATGCTACCCAAAAATCAACACTCCCTCTTAGCGAGGAATGTGCTCTAACAATATGCCAGGTTGCACACTACCCTGGCCCTGAAACATCACCCTCTACGCTGCTGATGTCTGACACTGTTGCCCATCAACTTTGCGCAAATGTTGCATTTGTACTGCTGCTGACACTACCACTGTCAACACTGCATCTGTACTGCAACTCCCTTTGAATTCTGCATCAGTGCTGCTATTGACTCTGCCACTACCAACTGCTATTGCACTACATCACAGTTGCTTTTTGCAACTAAAAAACATCCAAAAATTGGACAAGTATGATGTATCTCGGTGATGAAGATCTGACTGCTGCTAGCCTCTGCGTTGTCCCTCTGAAGATGCTGCTCTGCACTATGTCCCTCTATGTTGTTGCAACACTGCTCTGTGCTGCTCAGATTCTCGCGATGTTAACCACTGCATCTATCTTCTACACTCCTCTGCCACTACCAACTGCTATTGCACTGCATCATAATTGCTTTTTGCAACTGAAAAACATCCAAAAATTGGACAAGTATGATGTATCTCGGTGATGAAGATCTGAGTGCTACTAGCCTCTGCGTTGTCCCTTTGAAGATGTTGCTCTACACTGCGTCCCTCTACGCTGCTGCAACACTGCTCTGCGCTGCTCAGATTCTCACGATGTTAACCACTGCATCTATCTTCTACACTCCTCTACACCAACCGACACCTGTCCATCCTGCTACTTCTGATTTGGGCTCTTGCACGAAGGTGATGATTCGAGAGGTGGACTCCTCAAGGATCCTGCCCAACTTGTAGATCTCTGGGTCTACAACTCCAAATCAGCCCACCTCCCTCATGGAGGTATATGGGAAACAATAGCAAATTCCTCCTCTATCTTTGTTGCTGTAGCATGAGGATCATGCTTCTCGTCCTTGTCCTTCTTTCTGATAGGACACTGTGTGGTGTAATGTCCCATCTCACCACACTCGAAGCATTTGATATTTGACAGATCCTTCTTCCTCTTCCACTGCTCTTGCGGCCCCTTTGATGCAAGGGCCACATTCTCCTCCTCCTCCTTCTTGATCTTCGAACAATTGTTGGTACTGCCCTCAAGTTGACACTTGAGTAAGTCTCTCCTCATCTCTTCTTGCTGAAGAGTTTCCCACATTGAGTCCCAGTCCGACAAGTTCTCTCTACCCAGGATGCTCTGGACAAAGACTTGGTAGTCCTCGGACACTGAGTTGAGGGCCAATCTAACCATCTATGTGGCCTTGGGAGTTGCTCCTACGACTGCCAGCTGATCTCGGTTTTCCTGAAGTCTAGACAGGAATGGATCAATACGCTCTCCCTTCTGCATCCTGGTGTTCCTCATTTTCTCCTCTAGCAACATCTTTCGCTACTCGGAAGACCACTCATACAGCGTGGCCAACCCTTCCCACATCTCCCTTGTTGTACCTTTGGTGGAAATGTGAGACACAATGTGATCCTTCACTCCATCGAGGATCAATAAGACCCTTAGTGGTGCTGCATCCATCGGTTCAGCCTGAGTACTATCGATAAAGTGCTTCAGGTCATGCTCATCTAGAAGGAAGGAGATCCTTGCCTTCCAGATAACATAGTTGGAGGCACCCTCCAACCGATCCTGGTCAAGCAATCCGTTGGTGGTCATCTCACCCAACTGTTGTCGATCTGTTGCCTCTCACCCTCTGTGCAGCTGGCTTTACGCACTCCTTGTGGAGCAAGCCACAAAATCTGTTGCTGTTGCACGGGAAATTTGAGTTTCTTGGACAAGAAATCCTCTGAGGTCAGAAATCCCCAAAATTGTGTTTCAGCAACTCTTCCTGATGCTCTGCATCAGCAATCACTGTTGCGTAGTCAACTACGTCCCTCCAGCTACTGATCTGCGTAGATCTACTGCGCTGCTCCCTCTACCTCGGACAAACAACAATCTGGAACAATCCTACCTCTCTGTCGGCTCACTCAGACAGAGATTTTCCTGCTGGTCTAGCCCTCCTGGCTTGGACTGCGCAATCAGCTAGGACATCGATCTGCTACTTACACAGCTCTTTGATCCCAGCTTCACCAATGCTAAATCTGTTGGATTTGTTCTTCTATTCCTCCTACACTCAAGTTAAACAAGCTCTGATACCATGTGAAAATTTCGTTAAACTCTGGAATCCTATTGCAGCAACTGGAAGATATTCACCTAACTGTTAATTTTAACTTAACAATCTATTTGCAGTTTACTATGGAAAACACGGAATACATCACACTACAACCTACACAAATAAACTGCAAAAGAAATACAAGTGCAAAATAAAAAATGAACAAGAATAGATCACACACACATTTGACACGGTTATTTTTGGAATAATGTCCCCGGAAAAACCCAATGCGAGAAAACTAGTGCAGCAGACCCGAGGGTTTATATATTATGTGTGAAAATTCCAATCTAGAAATACACAGTTGCAGTGATAAATTAATTTCTCCTACTTATTACTCTGATAAGTTACTTACAAAAATCTATCAGTAAATTTTGAAATAAATAGTACTGCAACATTCGCAATTACATATGCAGAGAAAGGAACAGTAAGGAACATAAGCATAAGAAACAATCACATGTACACACTTATTTTTGGACAATTGTACCCAGAAAAACCCAATGTGGGAAAACTGGTGCAGCATATGAGGGTTTTATTATTATTCTTCAGCAAATGAATCTTTACAAGGAATACACTGGCAGATATACTCAGAAAACACCCAAGACAAAATTCCCGGACCCTCTCGAAAATTTTCTAACACTCAGAAAAGCCTCTGACCCCCTCTGCGTCTATCTGCGCTGGACTGCATCACTTTGTGTGGCCTTTGCGTGGGTTCACTGCGTTGCTTTTTGTGGCCCTCTACATCCCTCTTTCCTCGTGCTAAGTCACTGTTGACTCCCTCTTCTCCTTCTGCCTCTGCAACTCCACCCTACAACTCTCCCTCTGAAATCGAATTCTATTCCTTCATAATTGATCTCCATCGGGTACTAACTGTATGTCCGGCTTGCCTTCCAAATGACCCTCAAGCCTTCTTTTATAGTATTCTCGTTGATGAATCAACGGCCCAGAATAGAAATCTAATCAATGGCTAAGATTAAAACTTGACTTGATCTCCGTTCTCTAGAAGATTCACACTCTGTCTTATTAATACCCATTAATTATTTAATTTTCCTAAGTTTAGACTTAGGGTCTCCATTAAAATAATTAATTATTTTAATAAGACATGAACCGAGTGGAATTTACACAAACAATTTATGGGTTCTTCGGAATACTAATGTCCAAGCCTCCTTACAAATTTTGAGACTTGGAACACTTTCCGATGCTACAAAAATCAATACTCCCTCTTAGCGAGGAAAGTGTTCTAGCAATATGTCTACTGCATGTTCCTCTGCTTTGAATCATCCTCTGCGTCGTTGATCTCTGGCTGCCGCCCCTTATCTGCTGCGTGCTACCTTCTGTACTGCTTCCCATGACACCGCCACTGTCACTGCTTCATCTGTACTGCAACTCCCTCTGAATCCTAATCCTATCCATTCCTGCTACTGAAATGGATTCCTGATCATCCCTATCTTATCTCTAAAGTAGACAAACTTGGTCTTCCCCAGAGCCTTCGTGAGGATATCTGCCATGTGTTCTCCCGTTGGAATGTACTCCAACTGTACAGCTCCTCATTGGACACAGTCTCTGATGAAGTGGCACCTGATGTTAATGTGCTTTGACTGATTATGAAACACAGGATTTTCAGAGAGCCAGATACAACTCTGATTATTACATAAAATACTGGTCGCTTCCATTTTCTCCTTTAGAAGGTTCACAAGTAGTTTCCGAAGCCATATGGCCTCACACGAAGCTATGCCAGCTGCCATATATTCAGCCTCTACTGAGCTCAGCGCCACGGATTTATGTTTCCTGCTGCACTAGGAGCTCATCCCTAATCCAAGACTGAAACAGTACCCACTAGTACTCTACCAATCTACTGGACTCTCTGCCCAATCTGCATCGGTGAACCCACTTAACCTGATGTCATTGCCACGGGTGTACTTCAATCCAAGCTCGACTGTTCCTTGAAGATACCTGAGAACATGTTTGGCTGTTGCCCTCTTAGGTTCCACCATGAACTGACTGAGGGTATTGACAGCATAACAGATGTTTGGCCAAGTGTTCACCAGATACATCAGAGATCCTATGAGTTGCCTATACAGAGTAGGATCAGCCTCATCATCTTCGAACGTGTCGATTTTCTTCCAGTTAGTGATCAGTGGAGTCGTCATGGGTCCACAGTCCTCCATCTGCAATCTTTTCAAAAAAATTGTAGTATATCTTCCTTGACCAAGGATGATCTCCTCTTTCTGCTGCCAAACTTCCAACCCCAAAAAATAGTGCATCAACCCTAGATGCTTCATGTTGAATTCAATAGCCGAATTCTCCTTGCAGTCCTTGATGAGCCTCGATGACCCTGTCATAAATAGATCATCTACATATAGAACCAGTATCAGGGGCTCACTCCCTACCATTAGATAGTAGAAATTGGGATATGTGTCACTCTTAACGAATCCCATCTTCTGCAAGTAGTAGTCAATTCAACCATACCAAGCTGTAGGGGCATGCTTTAGTCCATACAAGGTTTTCTTAAGCCTGCACACATGAGTCTTATGTTCATATGTCTCGAAGCCCTCTGGTTGTTCAATGTACACTTCATCTTCTATCACCCCATTTAGGAACGCAGTCTTGACGTCCATCTGGTGAATCTCCTATCCCATCTGCACAGCAAGGGATATCACAGATCTAATGGAAGTATATCTGGCTACTAGGGCGAAGGTTTCTTCATAATCTATCCCTTCCTTCTGAGCATACCCCTTAGCCACAAACCTGGCTTTAAATTTCTCGATGTTGCCATCTGCAGCATACTTGATCTTGTACATCCACCTTGAACCTACAACTGATCTATCCTGAGGTCTGGGAACCACTTCCTAGACATCATTTGTCATGATGGAACTGTACTCTTCCACCATCGCATCTACCCATACCTGGTGTTGAGTTGTTTCCTGAAAACTAGAAGGTTCCCCAACCTGTGCAACCAAGGCTTGGTACTTCTCAAGCTGCCTACGTTGTCTCTTCACATCTCGGGGGGCTCTGATAAATTCCTCTGCGTCCCTCAGAATTTGTCGTAGTTCCTTACACGTTCTCCCACTGGTAGTGGGTGGATCTACCTGTTCTCCCTCCTACAAGTCCTCGGGAGAAGTGTCCCTTGGATCCCCATGCCTTAGAGAGGCAACTGTATTATCTTCCCCAGGTCGTTGTGGTTGAACCAGCGGATCCTCCTCAGACTGCGTAGCAGAAGGCATCTCTTGGGATCTTCTAAAGGCCCTCTCCTCCATGAATTTCACATCCCTCCGCACTGCAACTTTCCTGCTCTCCGGAATGTAAATGTGGTAAGCCTTTGCATTCACGTTGTATCCTACCAGATACCCCTTTTCTGCAGTCATGTCCAACTTCTTCCTCTTTTCACTGGGCACATGACAATATGTTGTACTGCCAAAGATCCTAAAGTGACTCACTTTAGGCTTGCTGCCAATGAAGACACTTTCTGACGTGATCTTTCCAATGCGTTGTGAGGAATCATGTTTTGAACGTAGACAGTTGTATTACAATATTCAGCCCACAAAAATTTGGGCATATCTTGATCATACAGCATTGCCCTTGCAGCCTCGACAATAGTTCTACTTTTTTCTTTCTGCCACACCATTCTGCTCAGAATTATATGGAGCGGTCCACTCTCTTCTGATACCTTCTCTTGTGCAGAACCATGTAAATTCCTTATCAGTGTACTATCCACCATTGTCTGAACGCAACACCCCTTGATCCGCTTTCCTGTCAGATTTTCTACCACAGCTTTAAACTCTTTAAAACGACTGAAGACTTCGTCCTTGGTCTTTAGAAAGTAGATCTATGTCTTCCTAGAATGGTCATCAATAAAGGTGACGAAATATTTGGCACCACTAAGAGCTCTAGTGGACATTGGTCCGCAGATATCCGAGTGTATCAAGCCCAATACACTCTTAGCCCTATTGTTGCTTCTCTGATATGTTGCCTTAGCATACTTTCCCAACACGCACCCTCTACAGACATCATCTCGCTTGGTGCGCAATTTTGGAACTCCTGTGACGGTTTTCTTGAGAATCTTTCATGCCCCATGATGCAAATGTCCCATTCTTTTGTGCCATAGTTCATTCAAGTCCTTTTTATCAGTGCTGCCTATTAGCATTATTGGAGATTCAAGCTATAACTGATAAATTTTATTGCTCCTTACTCCAATTTGTGCTTTCTTCTTCCAATTGGAGTGTTTGACGTAAACTTTGTTGCCAATGAAGTAAGCGTCATAACCTTTGTTTAAGTTGAGACACTGAGAGTAAGTTCATCTCCAACCCAAGCACATACAGTACATTAGTGGCCCAAAGCTTATTTCCAGCCTCGGTTTGAAATACTATGGTACCTCTTCCAATAGGGATACATTTTGCTTTATTACCCATAAAATTTTAAAGTTCATCTGCTCTTCTTGGTAGTTGGAGAAACATTCCCACACTCCCGTCATATGAGCAGAAGCCCCACTGTCAATGTACCAGACTTCAGGAGAAGTAGTGCTTGACACACAAGCAAACTCTTCTTCCATTCTAGATGCCAGAACAGAAACATCGTGATCCATCTGTTCATCCATGCTTCTCTTCCTTTCTATTCAGGAGAAGCAATGCTTGACACACAAGCAAACTCTTCTTCCATTCTAGATGCCAGAACAGAAACATCGTGATCCATCTATTCATCCATGCTTCTGTAACAAATAAAATTTGTATAAAATGGAGTAAATACAAATAAATATAATTACTAGCTAATCAATTAGGATTATGTTAAGTATTCATTAATTAACTGAAAAGTCATGTCTAAAAGACATGCCTGTTCATGAAAGGTCACCTGCATAGGTATAAAAGCAAGGCCTCATTGTAACTTTCAAATCATCTTATTCGTATCATATCAATAAAATATTATTATTATAAATACCTCTTGTGTGTTTTTATAATTAAAGCCATTTTTGCTATTAAGCCTACAAATCTACAAGTCTTGCTGCAACAGAAACCAAATCTACAAGTTCCGCTGTTACAGTGGTATCGGAGCCATCTTGAAGCCAAGTTGAAGCCATTAAAAAGCAATGGCACACAACATCGTTCTACAAGCCTACGAACGTAGTTTACAAGCCTATGGACATAGTTTACCACACTATGTGCCAGTACGTGGAGATCATGAGAAATTAGAAAGGTCATGTGAAGAAAGTGAAAAAATCAATAAAATTCTAGAAAAGCTTCAGCAATTAGAGAATTCATGTGCAGAAGTCACAACGGTTATAAAAAAATTTCTGCACGTTGTAAAAAAATTTCTGCAGTAATCCATAATAGAGAAGATGAACAATTTCATAAAAATGTGGAAAAAGAAAAATAAGAAAATCATGAGAAACAAGAAAATGAACAATATCGTGACAATGAGGAAGAAGACATTGTTGATGATAATGAGGAAATTGACGAAGAGGATGATGGTAAGTCTGTTGTTGATAGCAGTAAACCCTTCAAGCGACAGCTTAATAATAAGCCCGCTCATGACAAAAAGTTGAAAGACGCTAAACTTGATCACCGGAAGTGGAAGGAGCTAATTGAGAATCGCAAAAGGAAGAGAAAACCTTATTATGATCTTTAGAAGGAACTCGTCGCATCATGGGAGAAGATGAGGCAAAGGAATATTAAAATTGAAGAAAGATGCAAGTTGATTTCGAAGACAATGAACAAAATGAAAGGAAAAATTCCAGATATTACGGGTTCCCACATTTCTTCACGTGCCTTACGGACGTGCATCAAGTATTGTCAGCCAGCAAAGAGGGACAGTGTTTATCAGGAGCTGCGTCCGCATTTTTTAAAATTGGCACGAAATACTTATGCTGTACATCTTGTGACAAAGATGTTAGACCAAGAAAACAAGGAACAATTGCAAGAAATTATATCTTCTCCTCATGGGAATTTTGTTGCTTTTCTCCGGCATCCAGTTGGATCAGCTGTTGTAGAACATGTCTTCAAACTAGCACATGAAACTCAAAATCAAGAACTCCTCTCAAAAATATATTCTGCAGAATTTTGGATATTCAAGGGTATCATCCCAAAGGGCAAGGGCAGATTAGTGGGTTTGTTATCTGGTGAACATCCATCAAAAAGTTCTGCAGTTTTGGAGCACATGACATTAGCATTACAGCCAATTCTTGAGAAAGGAATTGTTGACCACTCAATTGTGCACAGAGCTTTATTGGAATACATGTGTATAGAAAACAAGTCACTTGTGACAGATATAATTCAGCAGCTATATGGGTCACTTCTTGTACGAATGATCCATACAAGAAACGGTTCAAGGGTTGGCGCAATTTATATTATACATAGTGGTGCTAAGGGAAGAAAGAAGATTGTGAAAGGAATGAAAGGGCATGTAGTAAAGATTGTTCACGATGAATATGGATGTGTGATCCTCATGTGCGTTCTCAATTTTGTTGATGACACCAATCTTGTTTCTAAGTTTATATTTCGCGAACCAGAAAAAGATTTGAAGGAATTGGCATTGGACAAATATGGGCGGCATCCACTTTTGCATCTTCTTTGACCCAATATACCTCGCTACTTTTATGCAGATGTTTTGGAGACTCTAAGATCAATGATTAGTTCTCTTACTACCTGTACCCAGGATGGGCCTTCCCAGTCTGCAGATGATGAACCTTCTAAAAGTCAAAAGGCATCTTCAGAGACAGATATCCCAGGTCTCAAAAGTGATGAAAAAGATGAAGAGAATCCTGAAGAGAGTGAAGGGTTGGGGAAAATATCCAAAAAGGATTTTTCAACAAGAAGAATTGAACTTTTAACTAAGAGTGGATTCGCACAGAAACTTACAGAAATGTGTATGCAAAATATAGGAGAACTTCTTCGTTCCCAGTATGGGAAGGACAGTATTTTCGAAGTAGCAAATGGCGAGGCTGGAGATATTATGTGGCAGGTAGCAGCTGACAGAAATATTCATTACAAACCTAGTACTCCACCTTGTGAACCTAGTACTTCGCTCGTAATATCAAACAAGCGGCGGCACTATTTATGCCGAGCACCGAAGCCAAAACCTGTATGAAAGCCCTTGGAGTCCAAGATTACTTTTGCAGAAGCTGAAGCATTAAAGCCAAACGACCATGAAGCATTTTGGCCACCGGTGCACTACCTGTGTCTCGACTGGAGCCACGTGGGTGACTATGGAGCCTGCGTGGATGACTATGGAGCCCACGTGGATGTCTATTTTGTTGACTCGCAGTCAAACGGTGCTAACCGTTGGGAACATCATATATATATCATACATATAGTTACAATTATGAAATTTAATTTAATTAATTAATTAATATATATAAATTAATTAATTTCATTATTTATATAGTTACAAAACTATATAATTTTAAAAATAAAAATAAAAAAATTATTTAGAAAAAATAAAAAAATTAAAAAATTAAAAAAAAAAATTAAAAAAAAAAAAAAAATATATATATATATATATATATATATATAAACCTCAATTTTACCATCTGGCAACCAATGAAATTAGGTCACATATGCCGATATGACAACCATAAGATGAAGATAATTGCCAACAATATAGCTTTGAGGGCAAAGCTTCTGAAGGAAGAAGCAATGTAACAAATAAAATTTGTATAAAATGGAGTAAATACAAATAAATATAATTACTAGCTAATCAATTAGGATTATGTTAAGTAGTCATTAGTTAACTAAAAAGTCATGTCTAAAAGACATGCCTGTTCATGAAAGGTCACCTGCATAGGTATAAAAGCAGGGCCTCATTGTAACTTTCAAATCATCTTATTCATATCATATCAATAAAATATTATTATTATAAATACCTCTTATGTATTTTTATAAATAAAGCCATTTTTGCTATTAAGCCTACAAATCTACAAGTCTTGCTGCTACAGAAACCAAATCTACAAGTTTCGTTGTTACAGCTTCTCATCCTTTCTGTTCACTTGCCGGTTCTCCATTCCTGGTACTCATCTCTGGCTCTGATACCAAGTGAAAATTCCAAATCTAGAAATATATAGTTGCAGTGATAGATTTATTTCTCCTAACTATTACTCCGATAAGTTATTTACAGAAATCTATCAGTAAATTTCGAATAAATACTACTGCAACATTCACAATTACATATGTAGAGAAAGGAACAGCAAGGAACATAAGCATAAGAAACAATCACATCATGTACACACTTATTTTTGGACAATTATCCCCGGAAAAAACCCAATATGGGAAAATCAGTGCAGCACATGAGGGTTTTATTATTATTCTTCAGCAAATGAATCTTTACAAGGAATACACTGGCAGATATATTCAAAAAACACCTGAGACAAAATTCCCATACCCTCCCGAAAATTTTCTGACACCTGGAAGAGCCTCTGACTCCCTCTGCATCTGTCTACGTGTTTCACTGCACAGTCCCTGCGCTGGATTGCGTCACTCTGCGTGGGTTCACTGCGTTGCAGCGTTGCGCTGCCTTTTGTGGCCGTCTGCATCCCTCTATCCTCGTTCTCAGTCACTATTGACTCCCTCTTCTCCTTCTGCCTCTACAACTCCACCATGCAAATCTCCCTCTGAAATCGAATTATATTCCTTCAGAATCGATTTCTTTCAGGTACTGGGTGTATGCCCGATTTGCCTTCCAAATGACCTTCAAGCCTTCTTTTATAATCTTCTCGTTAATGAATCAACGACCTATATTAGAAGTCTAATCAATGGCTAAGATTAAAACTTCACTTGATCTTTGTTCTCTAGAAGATTCACACTGTCTTATTAATACCCATTAATTATTTAATTTCCCTAAGTTTAGACTTAGGGTCTCCATTAAAATAATTAATTATTTTAATAAGACATGAACTGAGTGGAATTTCCACAAGCGATTTCTAGGTTCTTCGAAATACTGATGTCCAAGCCTCTTTACAAATTTTGAGACTTGGAACACTTTTCGATGCTACAAAAATCAACAATATGTAGTAAATATTTCTGAGTACAAATCTATGATTGACACATCCATCAAATCATACAGAGAAATTGACAGAAGAGATCTTGTGAGACAAACCTCACTCCTCCACAGGAACCCGACACTGATCAGCACCAAAACTGGACTGCCCTACGCTGCCTCTATGCAGTTACTACGTCACCCACACAGTCTCTGCGTCACAACTATGACTGCCCTTCTGCCTTTGCGTTGGTCTCTCTGTTGGTTGGAAACTGAAGCCTTCTGGCCTCCGGAAAATCTCTTCGAGATCTGGCACTAGCCCAACGCTACCTCCTCAGCGGAAAACGACTTCCCTTCAGCCTCTGCACAGTGACTGCTTAAGCACTACGTCACTGGCTCTGTGCTGCTACTGTGGCTCTCTCTGTCTTTGCTGCTATGCACTCTCCGGCTCAGGAATCCTTCCAACTGAAATTACTGCCCCCTCTGCAAAAGATCTCGCGATCAAATTTTCCCTCTAAGCACTGCTCACTAAAGAAATTGATCTATGATCTCCGCCAAAATGTATTTTCCAAATGACCATTCAAGTCATTCTTATAGTCTTCTCGTTGAACTTTCAAAGGCCCAAACTAGATCTCTAATCAACGGCTAAGATTAACTTTTGACTTGATCCACCTTTTCTAGAACATTTACACCCATATTCTATTAATTCACTTTAATTATTTTATTTTCTTAAGTTTAGACTTAGGGTTCCTTTAAAAATAATTGATTATTTCTATAGAATACAATTTGGGTGGAATTTCACCAAACGATTTCTTGGTTATCCGAAATACATGTGTCTAAGCCTCTCCACAAAATTTGAGACTTCGAGCACATTCGATGCTACCCAAAAATCAGCAATAATGTGACAACTATAATAAAGACCTTGAAGAAACAATAAAAAACATGACTGAAGCATTACAAGAGGCAAAGTTGTAAAAAAAGACTTGGATGTTCTGGAAGAAGTGCTAAACCTAAGTTTGGTATTGCTGTAGAAATTAAAGAAGAAAGCTTCCGACGAAAATGTGTCTGGAGATTGTGATGACCTAAGAAGCATCTAAATAGTTGGAAACCCCAAAGACTGTGCTAGCATACATATTGGAAGTTTGGATACTAATTGGGGCCATGAAGATATAGTACGTGCCAACAGATGAACAAGTAGCTGATGTGATTAACAACATCTAATCCCACAAGAAGTAAAATTTAGGAGCGTGCTCGGATTGGTGATATCTTCCTGAAAGGTTGGTAAATAATTTTTTTGACAATTTCTTTCATTTTGATTTGGTTAAGAGGGAGAGATTGAGTACCATGAACTGCCAGTGACGATACTTAGAAGGGCATCTTGGTCGACCCGTTGATGATGTCTAGATCCCAAAGTGGGGAGGGTGGCATTGGTCTTGGGGCTCTGACCTTGGATATGCATCTAGATCCATGTGGGTTGGTTTTAGGGTTGAAGCCTGATGGTACCTATAGTGGTAGATGCATGGATAACACCTTAGTCTCAATTAGTGTCTTAGATCCTTGGATGAGTGTATGGCACTGGGATTCCTGAGTCAGATTCTTTGTATTGTCATGACACTTGGATCTTTGATGTGTTAGGAGGATACCTTAGCAGTTAAGGTATCCTTAGCATTGTGTATCAGATACAAAACAACGAAGATATCCTTCCAAACATTTATTCACTATCTCAGTTTGACCATCGGATTGAGGATGATAAGATGAGCTATGAGCTAGTTGAGTACCCAAACAAGAAAAAAACTCCGTCCAAAAATTTCCAATAAAAGTGGGATCTCTGTCACTCACAATAATCTTTGGGTTTCCATGTAGTTTTTGAATTGTGTCCATAAATGTAGTAGCAACTGTACTTGCTTTAAATGGATGAGATAATGCACAAAAGTGTGCATACTTGGTAAGTCTATCAACTACCACCATGATGACACTCTTTCCTTCGGACTTAGGTAAACCTGTGATAAAATCCACTGAAATCTCCTCCCAACGTTGACTTGGAATGGATAAAGGTTGTAGAAGTCCCGGGGTCTTAATTGTTTCCACTTTATTCTGCTGGCAAACCAAACATTCCGCTACAAACTTTTGAATATCAGATTTAAGGCCATCCCAAAAAAATTCTTTCTTCACCCTATGGTAAGTTTTAAAAAATCCTGAGTGTCCTCCTAAAGGAGAAGTGTGCAATTCCAGAAGAATCTTTTGTTTTAGTTGGGAATTCTTACAAAGATATAAGCGATCTTTGTACCATAAGGAATCATTTTTCCAACTAAATGCATCAGATGTACTAGGATCTTGCTGCAACTTTTGAATGAGTGTCCACACTTCTTCATCCTTCTTCCATTCATCCCTTGCTTCGGTTATCCAATCTGGTTGGATAATAGAAATGGCACAAAGCAATGCTTCCACCTCTTCATTCTTTCTTGAGAGTGCATCTGCAAAAACATTTAGCTTCCCTTTTTTGTAGATTATTTCAAAGTCATAACCCAACATCTTTGTGACCCATTTTTGCTGCTCTTCTAAAGATAATCTTTGTTCCAAAAAGTGTTTAAGACTATCATGATCATTTTTTACCTTCAAGTGTCTTCCCATTAGGTAAGGTCGCCATTTCTTTAGTGCATGTAGTATTGTTAACATTTCCTTCTCATAATTAGCTTTCTGTAAATACTTTCATTTGATTAAACAACTTTCAAAAGCAATGGGTCTTCCTTCTTGCATTAAAACAGCACCAATTCCATTTGCTGAGGCATCACATTCCACAATAAAGGTTTTTGGCATAGCTAAGACCGTGTTAAATTTGGACAACTAGGTCCAAACTCCATGTTATGATGCTCAGATTAAGAGGCTAATATTTTTGTTGGATTCCTCTTTCTGAGAGGTGTAAAATCCATATATAATATGTCTTAATCCGATGAGCAGAACATTTATTTTGAATTTATTATTCATAATAAATTATATGTGCAGATAGAACGGTTTTGTAATGTAGGCTCGCATACCCAACAGATGTGTCACACACCCTCATTGATGGATATAAATACGGGAAAAGTTGGAGAGAATTTGATAATCAACAACTCACATCTTCCTCTCTCATCAAAGAGTACGAGCTACCAAGAAGGACGAGTTTCAGCCACACGTGTGGAGGACGAAGAGGACAGACCGTACAGCTGAGCTGCAGTACGATTTTCTGCGGCTAGGGTTTTGTTGGAAGTTTGACCAGCGTTGACTTTGGTCAACGCATGGTTCGAATGGGCTGAAATTTGTTGGGAAGTTCGATTTTGGAAGGCCGTACTGTTTGGCACAGAAATCGAGGTCAAAGAGTTGACCAAACTGCTGCTGCGTTGACTTTTAGCTTGCTGCCCTGCGTTGACTTTTCTGGACAGCGTTGACTTTTTTGGAGTTGACTTGGGTTGACTCAGTTGCTGATTGGAGGACTGTTGTGACACATTCTGGGTTGGCTGACCAAGGAGACTTTGTTGGTTGAAGCATCCTGTTGACCGTCGTAACGCACCATCACATTTTCTGTTCGATTTGTCTTTGTAAGATGCAGCATATGTTATATACGCATTTTGCTTAACTACTTGTATGATTCTTGTGAGAAAAGTCTGTGAAGTGAAATTGCTCTAGCATAGGTAAATTGCTCTAGCATAGAACATCTACAAACTTTACGAATAGGTGCTAGGCACATTGTCTCTTTAAGATGTTCAAAGGCCTTAGTTGCTTCAGGAGTCCATGAAAATGCATCTTTCTTCAATAATGTTGTTAGAGGTGCTGCTATTCTCCCATAATTCTTAACAAACTTGCGATAATACCCTGTTAACCCGAGAAATCCTCGCAACTGCTTTATGGTTGTGGGGACTTTCCATTCCTTAATGGATTTAATTTTGTTAGGATCTACCTTAACACCCTCGTGAGATACAATATGACCCAGATATTCCACCTCTTGTACTCCAAAGAAACATTTGGATGTTTTTGCATATAATTGTTTCTCCTACAATAGTTTGAGCACACTGTCAACATGTTGAACATGATCCTTCCAAGACCTGCTGTAGATTAGTATATCATCAAAAAATACTAGCACAAATTTTCTAAGGAAGGGTTTGAAAATGGAATTCATCAACCCTTGAAATGTAGAAGGTGCATTGGTAAGGCCAAAAGGCATGACCAAAAATTCATAATGACCCTCATGAGTTCGAAACGTTGTTTTTGGAATATCTTCAGTCTTCATTCTAATTTGATGATATCCTGAACGAAGATCCAACTTGGTAAAATAAATTGCTCCATGTAATTCATCCAATAATTCATCAATCACAGGAATGGGGAAATTTTATTTAATGGTGAGCTTATTGAGCTCCCTATAATCTGGACACATTCGCCATGATCCATCCTTCTTGTGTACCAATACTACAGGAGCAGAGAAAGAACTTTGACTGGGTTGAATTATACCGGCCTCTAACATTTCTGCAATCATACGTTCAATTTCGCTCTTTTGGAAGTAAGGATATCTATAAGGCCTGATGTTTGGAGGAACACTTCCTGGAATCAAATGAATAGCATGATCATGATCACAAATAGGTTGGAGTCCTTTGGGAGTTTCAAACACCTTGGAATGATTGTCCAAGACTTGTTGGAGATCTGCAGAAATAGATGATTTTGATGTTGGAACTTCTAGTGAGCATAATTGTGCAATTACGCCTCGCTGTTCTTTCTTTAGAAGCTTTGTCATGACATTAGAGCTTATTATCCTTCCTGGCTTCCCTGCAATACCCCGTAATTCGACTTTCTTTCCTTCTGAAAAAAATTTCAAGAAAAGTTCTTGAAAATTAAAAGCTACCGTCCCCAAAGATTGTAACCATTGTACTCCTAGTACAACATCAGCACCTCCCATAGGAATGGAAAGCATTGGACTATTCAATACATATTCCCCCATGGTTAGCTTGATATTTTGGCATTTTCCAGAGAAATTTATAGTTCCTCCATTTGCAACCATCACTTGACATTCTGGTGCTGGGTATAGGAAACAATTCAATTCCTTGGCTACCTTTCAATGAATAAAATTATGGGTACTACCTGAATCAATCAACACTATTACCTTTTTCTTCTTGATATTTCCTTCTATCTTGAGAGTTTGAGGAGTGGTAATTCCTGCCAATGCATTACACGATATGGTCAGACTCATTTCTTCCTCTTCTAGGGTTGGTTTCTGGTGTATATCCTCTTCTTGTTCATTTTCTTCTTCCTCTTCACAATCTATGTAAAATAATTTCTTCTCAGCACACTTATGACCTTTAGTGTATTTGCTATCACAACTGTAGCAAAGCCCTTTTTCTCTTTTTTCTTCCAATTGTTGTGGTGTCAACCTTGTAGGTTGTGGAAGTCTAGGAGTAAGAACACTTCCACTTCCTTGTCGCCATAATTTTACATTCAATTTTTCTTGCCAACCTAAATGTCTTCTCCAATGAATCAGGTTCCCAAACGCGAACTTCATGTTGGATGTTATCCTTTAAAGTCCCTATGAAGACATGAATCCTGTGTTCCTCTGGAATATCAGTTACCCTTATATTCAATTTTTGGAAGTCCTCAATGTGCTCCACCACTGAACCCTTTTGTTTGAGATTTATCAATTGGCTAAAGAAGGTGTTGCTCTTTGTGTCCTCATAATGTGTTGTTATCATTTCCTCCATAGAAATTGACCAAGTGACAATTTTTTTACGGGAGCAAAGCCATCGATACCATACAAATGTATTATGTTCTAAATGTAAAGTTGCAATGCGTACCTTAAGTGTGTTTTGCACATTATTGAGATCAAAATATTGCTCCATCTGTAGTATCTATGTTATGGGATCCTTGTCATCAAACTTCCTCATATCCATCTTTGGAATATGGTGGTTCTTCCATCCAACATTAGAGTTTATGAAATCACGATTAACATCTATTTTGTTCTCATCATGAGTTTCTTCTACTATCTTTCTGCCATTAGGAATCATTTCTTGTATCAACTTTGTCAAACCTTCCATGTCTTTTTTTAAATCATTCTTCATGTTTTCCATGTTGTCTTTCATTTTTTCTTCCATGTCCTCCATCTTAGCTTCCACGCCATCCATCTTAGCTTCCACGTCTTTCTTCAAACCATCCATCTTCGCTTCCACGCCTTTTTTCAAAACTTCCATTTCATTTTTTGTTGCTCTTTGCGAGAGCGAAATTTGGTGCACTTGCTCTTGTAATTTTGATAGATCATGTTGCCATTCTTCATCTTCATGAGTCATAGTAGAGTATTCTGAGGGCTTAATGGGTGTTGAATTCTTTTTAGGAGCATTGTAGAACCCAATACTGAAATATATGCTCCATAGGCCCTTGGAATCACTTCAAACTAATTTTTTTACACAAGACTTACGCAATTTAGAAAGAAAAAAATACACAGCTTTTTCTTGCTTTTGAGGAGCTCGATATTGAAACTGAATTATCTCTGTGATTTCGGATCTTCAATATTTGAAATTTGGCCCTGATATAGCCCTATGAATCCTCTTTCAAATGCCACAAGTCTGACCTGATTTGGATTCTTCAAGGCAAAGTTATGTCCAATCTCCCACAATGACCTAATTATGAACTGGTTCAGTAGAGCGAACTTGTACGACTTGCTACGTGTCACTGTTTCCTCCTTCGGCTCTAAATTGATAGACAGGAAACTACAATCCGTGTACTTGTAGCCACTCTTTACAGAATTCCAATCTGATGCTCAGAGAGAGAGTTATGAAGATTTTCCCACGATCACCTCTTTGAGATGAAATTCAGGAGCCTGAAAAAGCCCTAACTTCCACAGATCCTACCTCCCAAAACAATGTGAATCAATCTCTGAAATTTTTCCACGACATTCCTCAGGATTTCGGCTTCTCTCTGTGAAAATTTCAGCTTCTGAAACCTCGTAGAAAAAAAAGCTATAGCGAAAATGTCGCGATGACCTGTTTAGATTAAATTCAAGAGCCTGCAAAAAACCCTAACTTACACGGATCATATCTCCGAAAATATTGCGAACCAAGCTCTGAAATTTTGCGACAATGTTCCACAGGATTTCGGCTTCGCGCTCTAAAAATTTCAGCTTCTGAACCTTCGTACAAAAAAAAGTTATAGCGAAAATGCTACCGATGACCTGTTTGGAGCAACGAACCCTAGAATCCAAAGCTCTGATACCAAATGTTGTGAAACCAGCTCCAAAAATAGAAGAAAAGAGAGATCAACGCCTTAGAAATCAGCCACTCCGAGAGGGCAACCTCCAATACATTACATAAATGAACAATTCTTGGATGCTACAAATGACCAAAAATTCTATATATAGGAGTCCATGGGGCCACAATATAATCCTAGCCGACCTAACAATAATAATTTAAGAGCACAATAATAACAATATTGGGGTTACAGGAGTACAACAATAACAATAAGGGGGCTATACTAATAACAATAAGGGACTAAACTAGTAATATAGGGACCTAACATGCCTAGGTCAATAGTCAATAGGTCAAACACCCATTATGTGCTCTAGGGATTTTATTTTGAGTCTAGAACCTTTGGGGTTCTTGTAAAAAGAAAAAGAGAAATTTATTTCATATAAAAAGTGTCTTAGAGTCCACCAAATGATCAGGTCGGCCAGCCCCTCAAGTTGACCTTGTAGTGACCCATTCATCCCAAAAGAAGACTATAAATATGATGGATTTCGACCTCAATGAAATATATCAACCAAATCACATTTGATCTGATCTGAGGCAAGAAAAGAAGTGTGAAGGAAGGCTAGAAGGCAGTGAAGAAGTAACTCTCTCTCCAATCACCAAGTCAGCAGCAGTTTTGTATTCCCCTGATGTTCTTCCACAGTGCTTCTTTTCTGGCAGCTGAACTGCAATCCCTTGATGCTCTTCTATGGTGCTTCTTGAAAATAAAATGGCAAAGGCCAGCTTTTTTGTTGCCAAGGGGAATGAAATTTGACCAAAGGTCAGCCAGGAGTGTCTAACAATATCAGCCCAAGTTGGGCTTTGATACCAATGTAACGAACTAAAGTTGTTGATATGCAAAATATCCAAAATAAACAGGACAGTAATGAGAAATCTACAAAAGATAAATATAATGTATTTGAATATATGAAAATGATCAATTGATAGATCACAATGAGCCTTGCGACAGTATACTTCTAAACATTGACTAGTCACAGAGGTGAAAGATTGTATCCCTTAGTTTATTTAATCATAACTATTACAATTATTATTATTCTTATTATGTAAATACTATATATGTTATATTCATTACAAGTTATTCCTATAGCCTTGTCAAAATAGATGGAGATTAGTATTTAAAAAACAGCAAAAATAGAAATAAGATCATCTTTCTATCAGTCTACATACTAATGGTGTTATTCACTTGAATATCATTTTCTGTCCATATAAACATTTAATCTAAGAGTACCTCTGTTCTTCCGGGCAAGATAGGCTTGCCAGCAAGCAGTTCAGCAAGTATGCAACCAGCACTCCATATATCCACAGCAACTCCATAATCTGTAGCACCAAGCAAAAGTTCTGGAGGCCGGTACCAAAGTGTTACAACACGACTTGTCAGGAGCTGTTTCTGATCAGGATAAAAGAAAGTTGCTAGACCAAAGTCAGCTATCTTTAGAATGCCTCCATTGTCAATTAAAAGATTTGAACCCTTGATATCACGATGGAGTACACCATGACTGTGACAGTGATCAAGCCCTTGAAGTAATTGTTGCATATAACATTTAACCTGTTATAAGATGGTGAATTCCAATTTGCATGTCATGTAAGCAAAGCTTAGATATACAAAATATTTAGATAATAATCAATCATGACTTTTAGTTTTTAGTGTTGTTAAAATGCTCTCTGCTAAATGGTGCAAGGTGCAGTTTCTGTTGCCCGATATTCATAAGCATAATAACTAAGATAATGATTCCCATGTGTCTTTTACATTAAATACCAGAATGCCAGAAAATGCTATCTATACATCTCTTAATGCAGAGCGAAAGGTATAAAAAGGAAGAATTGCAATATGCTTGTCATTTAAGAAGAATTTATGAACCTGTGGTTCGGTGAACTTGATCCCCGGGCAAGCAGCAAGTCCAGCAAGGTCATGCTCCATGTACTCAAATACAAGGTACAGACTAGATGATACCTCTGAAGTAACAAGTCCTTCCAATTTGACAATATTTGGATGATCAAGTTTGCGTAAAACCAGTATTTCTCGTGCCATAAATCGCACACTTTCAGCATCCAAATTGTCAAAACGTACCTTCTTCAGGGCAACAATTTTTCCATTATCAAGATCACGAGCTTTATACACATTACTGTAAGTCCCTTGTCCAATCTGCCCAGCAAAGTTTGCATTTAAGCTTTTCATAATGCAGAATTGATCTTAACAACATCAAAGTAAAATACCCAAGGCAAAGGAAGCATCCCAGAGAAGTTTAAAAACAATAACACTGCAGAACCAAAAGTAAGACTCCAAGGATTGTAAATATCCAATGGCATAAACATTTGCTGTTAATTTGCAGCCATGAAAGATGAATAGAAAAATCTTAATGCATTGAATTTGTGGAAATAAATTTGGTCTAGCTATTACTAGTTTACAATTGCAAACTCTGGTTTCATTTTTAAATCTGATCAAGTCATTTGCCCACAGACCACCAAAAATACTTTATTAGCCCAAAGAAAGCACTTCACAGCCAAGAATTTTAGATCTCTATCACCCTCAAAAGCTTGGCTTTAAAGTGATTACATAGTCAAGTTATAAAATTCTGGAAGAAACATGGAACTCTATTACTTTGGGAAGCTAAAGTTTACAACGGCACCACTGTCGAGGCTCAGGTGTAGAACATGGAAACAAAACTTTGGTAAAACAACAATGAATGATCCTACTGGAGCACTGTATTTAAAGTCATTAATGCCCATCTGCAGATGAAAATGTTTTAGATTATTTAAGTTGCACCAGTTTGCTATTACAGTATTCAAAAAGTAATTATATGCACTAACCTAGCATCATGGACCCTATTGATCCACCTCCTTCAATGAAGAGAAGACCATCATGGCTCAAGGATACTCTCGAGGATGCCGAGAGACATATGGCCCCAAGGGGGACGTTCCGTGAAAGCAAGAAGCCAAATAGATACCAAGGGTATCTAGCAGCCATGAATACAATCGTACAATCTGAGCCTGGATCCTTTGAAGAAGCCGTAAAACATCAAGTCTGGAAGGATGCTATGCACGAAGAATATAAGTCCATTATGAAGAATGATGTCTGGGATCTGGTTCCGAGACCGGAGGACAAAGCAATTGTCACATGAAATGGCTCTAAAAAATCAAGCATGGATCTGATGGTAGTGCTGAAAAGTTCAAGGCAAGATTCATTGCCTGTGGCTTCTCTCAAAAGGAAGGCATGGACTATGAATATATATTTGCACCTGTGGCCCGATATACCACCATCCGATCTATCATAGCCCTTGCTGCTACGCAAGGATGGAATCTTCATCGAATGGATGTGAAGACCGCATTTATGCATGGTGCGATAAAGGAAGAGGTGTATGTGGAGCAACCTCTGGGGTTCAAAGTCCAGGATTGAGACACCCATGTTTGCAGGTTGAAGAAAGCCCTCTATGGGTTGACACAAGCCCCCAGGGCTTGGTACGAGAGGATAGATAGCTACTTGATGAAGCTGAGCTTCACTCGTAGTAATGTTGATCCGAACCTTTACTTCAAGGTTGATAGAGAAAAGCCTCTCATTCTGGTGTTGTATGTGGACGACCTCTTCCTGACAGGTGCTGACCCTCTCATTCATCAGTGTAAGAGGGAGCTCGCTTCAGAGTTCGAGATAAAGGACCTAGGACTGATGCATTGCTTCCTAGGCCTGGAGGTCTGGCAGAGGCCTAGCGAGATTTTCCTTTCTCAAGGAAAATATATTGTGAAGCTGCTGGAAAGATTTGGAATGGTGGATTGTAAGTCCGTGTCGACACCGATGGAGCTCAACTTTAAGAAGTTGAGTGGCAGCACTGCTAGGCCCATGCTAGCAAATCCTACCGAGTATCGTCAACTCATAGGGGCCTTGATGTTCTTAGTGAACACCCGTCTGGACGTATGTTTTGCAGTGAACACTTTGAGTCAACACATGGTTGATCCTCATCACATTCACAGGGTTGGTGCCAAGTATCTGTTGAGATATCTTCAGGGCACGATAAACCATGGGTTGAGATATATTGTCGGGAGCATGACACTCCATGGATATATTGATGCCGATTGGGCTGGCAGTGTGGTGGATCGCAAGAGCACATCTGGATGCTACTTCACACTTGGGTCTGCTTCAATATCTTGGATGAGCAGGAAGCAGAAGTCGGTGGCTTTAAGCACCGCGGAGGCCAAATACATTGCAGCGAGTATGGCCTGTTGTGAAGCAGTTTGGTTGCGAAAGCTCTTCAGTGATCTATTCGGGCATGTGCTAGATACCACCGTTATCCTCTGTGATAACCAAAGAGGGATTCGGTTGTCCGAGAATCCCGTGTTCCACGATCGATCCAAGCATATTGATATCAGGTACCACTTTATCCGGGATATGGTATAGCGATGCGCCGTAAGGCTCGATCATTGTATCGTGGAACGACCCCTTGGGGAAGGTCAAGTTCCTAACCTTCCATGAGAATCTTGGTATCGTGGAACGACCCTATGCTGAGGGTCCTGTTGGACGATGAGCTCTAGGAACTCCAGGGGGCTTTGGGGATAGATTCTTAGAGCTATAAGCACACACGAGGCTAGGCTTGTCGAACCTTGTGGTGCTTCGACCCCACCGTTATGATGTTGAGTTGGTTCACCTCTCATGATCTGTGCCTGGTATGCATCCTACCCATTGAGTCCCAGACTCATGGGAAGCACCTCTCATTTGGCCAATGAGGTGGGAAAAGCTAGAGACCAGTAGCAAAGACCGATGGACGCATCGAAGATTACCGTACTCTATATGTCTAGGATGGCACGTGTCCAACCACTTGATCTAGGATCAAGTCTAGTGAGGTTTCGGACCTCCAACTCACTTCGGGTCAGTTAAACCAACTTCGGGTTGGTATGTGACTCCTTTGAGTGCTATAGTGGTTTCGGACCTCTGAGCTGAATTTGTCAGCCGGGAGTGATGTCTTTGTGACTCACCTTTTGTTCTGAAATAAAGAAGCCAGCAAAGCAAGTTACGACGAGGTGACGCACGATGTTTGGATGGCACGGGTGGATGGAATTCTCCCTAGTTGAGGAGTGTTGATTTTGGACAACTAGGTCCAAACTCCATATTGTGATGCTCAGATGAAGATGCCAATATTTTTATTGGACTCCTCTTTCGGAGAGGTGCAAGATCGATCTAAAGATCATCTTGATCCAATGAGCAGAACATTTATTTTGAATTAATTCCACTTATGTGCAAGGTTGGCCAGAATTGAAATGTAGGCTTGAGCCCCAACAGAGGTGTCACACACCCTCACTGATGGATATATATAGGTCAACGTTGGAGGTCATTTTCATCATCACTTATCACACATTCTCTCTCATCATCTGATTGGTTCGATCATCATCTTGGAGGCTCCTCTTCTCTCACATGTGGGAAAACACAACAAAGGAATTCTCTGTTCTGACCTAGGGTTTTCAGCGCAGATTTGACCAGCATTGACTTTGGTCAACGCATGGTCAAACTGACCTCAAACTCTCCCAAATTTCTGATTTCTGCAATCCGCATTTATTGGCACAGAAATCGAGGTTGGACGTTGACTTTGACATGGCTACGTTGACTTTTTGTTGCTGCGTTGATCGTTGACTGGACAGTGTTGACTTTTGATGACTTTTGTTGACTTTGGGTTGACTGGTATAAAGCTGTCCGAGAGGGTTGTGTGACATATTCTGGTTGGCTGATCGTGTAGAGACTTTGCTAGTTGAAGCATCCTGTTGACCGTCGTAATGCACCACAACACATATATTTTGTTGATCAAGTTAAGTGTATTTTTGGCTTGTCTTCTGTCGATCTATTCGTATGTTCTATCAGCATTTTACTTTCTTGTTTATGTGATTGTTGTTTGATATTGGGGATAAAAGTAAAATTGCATCAAGCATAGAAAATCAACGAAAATTTACATAAACCCTAGACGTCAGCCCTTAATTATGGCTGAAAAATGCATGTAAAGTGATAACTTTACTTTTCCAATCAATTACAAATAAAGCCTAACCCTAGGACAATGTCATCCAAGACAAGATGTTAAAAATGTATGCTTTTATTGTTAATAAACACTAATTTACCCTAGAACAAAGAAAAGAAAAATATTTAGGGTTTTAAAATATTGGCACAAGAGATAAGACTAGTTTCTTTCTCAATCTATGGATAATGGAGTCTAGGAGAAGAAATCCTTGGAAGGAAATAGATGGATGTGGATTGTGATAGACTTGTTTTCCTCATTTATTTAACCCTACCATCCTTCTATCCTTTTGGAGATTGAAAGGGAGGCAGCTAAACCTAGGTCACCTCAAGAGAAACTTGATATAAATCTTGTGCAAGGAGATTTTAGAGCCATAAAACATGAACAAAATTTTGGTGAAAATTTTAATAAACCCTAATTCATCAACAAGAACAAGATGGAAGAAGATAACTTACATTTGTATAGCATGTATCATTATAGATTCACTAATAATCATCCCAAAAAGAATATCTTCCACAAAAATATCCTCCAAGAGAAGTTCACTACACTAGTGCTCCATAGCACACAAGATAGGAAACATAAGTTTGCTAGTGCAAATTGATCTTCAAGTGTGACATTGAACTAAAGGGAAAATCGACACCCCTATTTATATAAAGATCGCCAAGTCGATTTCCCTAATTTTAGACAAAAGGCCCTAAAATAATAAAAATCCATGATTACAAGTTGAATAAGTCACAAACCGACCCCCACAGGCAGTTATACCAACAAAATAGCATGAAATTATGCCTCAATTAACCCAAAAATGTGAGTTAAATGTCCTCCAAGGGTGACGACATCATCCAAAAGGTGTGTTTTGGCATGAAAAGTGAAATAAATGGCTGTAAAGGGTGAATCTCACCCCAAAAGTCATGTAATTTCATCAAATTGATGCCAAATCATCAAGAGAAGCATCCAAATGCCCAACATCATCCATAAGGGTGCCCACATCATTATCCAAGGCAACAAATAGAGGACGTCATCATGCCAAGGCATGACATCATCATGGTAAACATAGTACAATCCTCCCCAAAGAGGTCCCATGTCATCACCATCATCAACCATCCTCAACAGCAAGGCAACATCCATCAAGTAGGTGCAATGCCAACCTAGGGGCATCGTACCATCTCAAGGGTACTTCTGCTCTCAAGATAATGCCTTAGCTTTGATAGATATTGTCCCAAATCCTAGAGGTGGGAAAAGTTGTCATCGACTATGTCAAGCCATCTAAAGGTCAACACTCTTCAATATGTGCTCAACATCCTATGTCAAAGTGTCCTATGTCATCATCACAATGGCTTGACGTCATCATTAAAGTGTTGGAGAAGCATCATAGAATCTTTTAAGGGATGTCGGTTGTACCTGGAACCAATATTTAGCACACATATTCAAGGAATCAAGTGAAAACAACATCAAGGATGCATGAACCATAAGAGTATCAGAGTGGGCCATATCAATGTCCAAACTATCAAAGTACTTCTCACAAGCATCATCTTCAAATGTCTTCCTAGCTTATGATTTGTACACAAATTATCATTGTTAGGTATGGGAGATTTATTACATGGCCCTATTAGGTGATTCCAAACCTATGGGGAGGAGTAGTTCCTAGGCTGGCCCTTTCAAAAGATGGGTGTAATGCACTAGGGTTTACTTTGTGAATGGAGTCATAGCCTTATGGTGGGTTATATCAAACAATTCTCCATGAGTGCCTTTGTAGAGGGAGCACTTATGTTTCAACTTGCCTAAGTTACCTTCCTCACTTTTTTTTCCAAGGCCCCTATATTTGCCCTTTTTTTTTTACATAGCTTGTTTAACAAGCTTCATGATTTACATGTAATAATGAGATAACCCCTTTTACTGATGGGCAATGTATCGCTTCATCAAGGCCAAGATGTTTTTAGAGAATTCCTTTTACTTTGATAGGCATGATATACATAAATGCTCTCAAGGACGACTGGCAATATAAGAGGGCGTCGAGCTCAAGCCATAACTTGATTTTTCCTTGCTTTACACCCCTTGCCATTCTTTTAAATTTTGATATTTGGCTCACGCTATTTCTTTTCTTACAGTTGCAACAACCTCAGGTATACACAACCCCTTCTTCTCATAAGAAGAAGCCAACAGTAAACTAGCACGATTGACTAACAATAACCAAACCAAAGATGGGATAACAAATTAGGGGGAATGATGTCAAGTGTCAAGTATGGATAATATGTGTAATGTTCTCAATTTTTGTAAGTGCAAAATTCACTAAGGAGTTTTGCCAATTTCTGGTGATATTAAATAAAAAGGGAGAAAATATTATTTTGAGGGAGAAAAGCATAAATTATTATTTTAATGGAGAATGGCAGAAAATAATATTTTATTGGAGAATGGAGGAAAATTATTATTTTATTGGAGAATGGCGGAAAAAAAGATATTTTATTGAGAAAGGAGGCAAATTATTATTTTATTCAAAATGGCAACAAAAAGTCTCCTAGTGGAAATTGGGCCCCAACAATAAAATAATAGGAAAAAGGAGGATCTAGAAGCTAGAGGGAGGCTCTATGAAAAAATATAGAAGGAGGACGAACTCAATTGCAAATCATTTTATTCTATCATTTTCTATTTGACATTGAGAAGAAGCTCAAGCAAGTATCAAGCGAAACTCAATAGCCAATTTCGATGGACTTCGAGTGCCACCCTAGTTAGCTCTTTGGGAAGATTATTTCAGATCTTCCATAGGTGCTCAATGGGTTTGGTTATTTGATTCAAGTTTGAAGATCTGATCATACGTTGTTGCAGGGAAATTGTTGGTATCAAAATTGTATTGGCAGGTCATATTCCTACAATCCAAGGGGTCGAGTTCATTTCTTCCAAGAGGTCGGGTAGCAAGGTTTGAAAGGTGATCTCTGAAGATAAATTTCAAGGTCAAACTGTTGATCAAATTCCTTCAAGTCAAAAGGGTCGAGTTAGTACCTACAAGGTTGAGTTATTAGTTAAGAAAATCAAAGGTTGAGTTCCAATTTGAAGTTAGAGAATGAGCTTGCATCTCTGATTTATTTGCAGGGGTTGGATTGGTTATTTATGCCCAGTCTCTCTAGTGGAATTGAGGCCAAATTTATTGTACGAGGACTGAATACTCTCTTTGGCCGAATTTATTTGTACAAAGAGGTAACTTTTTCCTTCAAATTCCTATGAGTTTTGACTGAAGGTTTAGTGTAGCATTTCACCAAACGGTTCATAAACATACTGTTGTAGGTTCCCTTTTTCATATATTTCAAAATTTTCCACCCAATACCAAGAAAATGCTCATTATGATAATTTAAATCAACAATACATCGTTCATATAACATTTAGAGAATTATAAAGACCACTGTGAGAGCAAATAATGTAATATTCCCAATTAGCAGCAGCTAATTGGCAATATTAATTTCGTTCAGATTTTTGCTTTCTAATGTTCAACCAGAAATAAAAAGGGTGTTGGGACCCATAACCCAACTTAGGAGAAAATAATCTTCCTAAAGCCACTTGGCCAACATAACACATTAGCAGCGCAGGAAGAGGGACAGCGCAGGGACTGTTGAGATTTTGTGTAATTGCGGTAGCACCGGGTGTGCTCTAGCTCGGAAACCTTGTGGAGGGGCTAAGAAACACATCCACTCCAAAACCCAGAAAGCATTTGGAGAAATTTCATCTGGTGTTCAAGTTATTCAAATAATTAATTATTTTAATGTATTTCCTAAGTCTAAACTTAGGAAAATTAAATAATTAAAGTGAATTAACAAATGTGCTGAAATGTTCTAAATGATGCGGATCAAGCAACCTTTTAATCTCAACCATTGATGAGTGTTTTAATCTCGGCCGTTGATGAGTTCAACGAAAAAGTATAACAGAAAGGCTTGAGGGTGAGTTGGAGACACACACACAGATGCAGAGCTAAGAGACTGATCTGGAATTCTAGGGCAGGGTTTGCTAAGAATTTTTGGAGGAGTTTTCTGCAGCGAGGGGTAGTATTCGCTGAGGGGATGATATGATCCCAGAGCCAAGAGTCAGCAAGAGGCAGAGAAGCAGCTTTCAGGGACAGCGCGGAGGAGCAAGGGCAGCAGCAACAACGACACAGCAATTGCGTAGCACAGAGGCTTCAGTCGCTACGTAGGCCCACGAGGGGCAGCGCTGCAGCTTCAGAAGGCTTCCACAGTTACGCAGAGGCCTCCAAAGGCAGTGTAAGGATTGCATCACCCACTCCGAGGTTACGCAATCCTCTTCTGAGCAGTGCAGAGGCACACAGAGCTTAGAAAGGCTGACGCTGGGGCTTCAAGGGTAGCGTTGGGGTTTCTAGGGCCAGATCCGGGCTGAGTCTTGTAAATCCCATTTGAGGGTGTGGATCAGTCAGAATTTTGGTCTCAGAACAGCAGGTTAGCTACATATCTATTTTTTCTTTATCGGGTGAACCAGATTTGGTGCCCAGATTTGTTGTACTCAAAATCTACTTAATAATAATAAACCCTCATATCTGCTGCACCAGTTTTCCCGCATTGGGTTTTTCCGGGGACTTATGTCCAAAAATCAGTGTGTCACTTTGTTTGAATGGGTACAATATTCAGTAAATGATCTGCATGTGTAGGTTGTTAGTTGTGTTTACTTCGGTATTTTCTGAATATTATTTCTGAAGATAACTTGTATAATTTAATCAAGTAGGAGAAGTAAACCATGATACTACAGTAGCATATATGCATAACTGTATTCAAGAATTTTCACATGGTATCAGAGCGATAGCAAGGTCAAGTTGAATCTCCAGCAAATCAGCTGAAGAATTATTTTTCTGCAGGACAGCAGCAGAAGCAGTAGAGATCCGGAAGGGGCAACTTGGCAGCAGAAGGACGCAGACCGAGGAAGGGGCAGCGTTGCAGCTACAGAAGGCCATCAGGCTTATGCAGAGCCTTCCCAGGCCAGCATAAGGACTACGTCACCCAGTCTGGGGTTATGCAGTCCACTTTTGAGCAGCGTTGAGGTTACGTTGGGCTAGTCAATGAGATGCAGTCCAGTCATTTTTCCTATTGCAGAGAAGTTTTTCCAAGATCCAGAAGCAGTGCTTCAGATCTTCAACAGTGCTAGTGTGGTGGAGATTCTACCGGTGTAGAATCGCGCCTAGCTAAGTCAACAAAGAGCGGGAGGAAGATAGTCACTCAGCATATCTGAGTTTCGATCAGGGGGATCGAAGAGTATTGTCCGATTGTTTTTGAGTGAATATTTCCAGGAGGGAAATCAGTTGTTAGAGGGAGCAGTTACTATAGAGGGTTTCTAAATCACCAAGAAACCCAGATCAAGCATTTTATGTTGAGTATTGCAACAGAAAGAGGGAGAGGAGTATCTGTTCTGACAGATCTGAGCAAATAGCGCAATATGGACTGAGAGATAAGGATAGTTTGGACGGCATGTCCAACTTCGTTATCTAGAGGGCCAGAATCCTGTCAGTTCTGGATGAGTATGGACTCGAGGATCATGCAGAGAAAGTCCTAGCTGTACCAATCGATGCATATCCTCTAAAGAAGTACAAAGAAAATCAAGCACGAACTAAGCGTTTGATCATGGATGGAGTCAAAGACCACGTCGTGCCTCATATTGCCGGAAATAATACGGCAAATGAGATGTGGGTAGCATTGGACACGATGTATCAAGGAGGCTTTGTCCAAAGAAGGATGCTTTTGGAGAATAAGATGCGGTTGTTCCAAATGATGAAGGGTGAGGACATAGATCCATTCCTCTTCAGACTTCAGACTATCCGAGATCAACTGATTGCCATGGGTGCAAATCCGGATGAGGGGCTCCTAGTGAGGACTACCCTAAATGTAGTCTCGGAAGAATATGAAACATTTGTCCAAAGCATTTTGAGCAGGGCAGCGTTACCATCATGGGTAGACATGTGGGCAATCCTCCGTCAGGAGGAAATCAATAGAATCACCAAGAGGCAAAGCAGTGGAAACGGATCAGCCAGAGTGAAGAAAGAAGAGGAGGATGATGCAGCTCTTGCATCAAAGGAAAGGAAGCAACGAGGGTAGAAGAAGAGGGACCTTTCCAAGGTCCAGTGCTTTAACTGTGGCGAACTTGGACACTTCGCCAGCACTTGTCCTAAGAAGAAGGACAAAGGATCTTCAAAATCCAAGGCTGCAACAGCAAAGCATGACGGCCCTGATGATGATGCAGCCATGAGTGCTCATGTGCCTCGAGAGAAGAGGTGGGGTGTCATGGATCTGTAGAGAAGCTACAGATCAAGGTGGCGAGATCCTTGATTCAGCTCTACCCTTGGATCACATACGAGCTACAAGAGCCTTAAGACGGTAGCGGGATGAGTCGGGAGATGGTTGCAGAAGGTCACAGTCAAGCAGAGGGGAGAGCTGAAGAGCTGAGGAGGGAGCAACGTAATGCAGAGGCAACAACAACGCAAAGAGGCAATGCTCACACAATGCAAAGCTGTAGCAGCGCAGTGGCTTCAGGAGGACAGCGTAAATCAATAGCCAAGGGAGCTTCGATGATGGGATGCAGCCTTACTTGTCTATCAACGATTGGGCAGGAGTCTTTCAATTACTTACTTCTCAACAACTGAGTTGCAGTGCAGCAATTAGCAGTGTCAGTGCTATAGGCAGCATGATGCAGTAATTTGAGAGGGAACTGCAGTACAGATGTGGCAGTGTCAATGGCAGTGACATGGGAAACAATACAGAGAGAAGCAGTGCAGTGGATGGAGGGCAGTAGGCCAAGCATCAGTAGCACAAAAACCAATTCCAAGATCTTGAGATACATGGTGTGGATGTATTGCTAAAGCACACTCTGTGCTAAGAGGGAGTGTTGAGATTCTGTGTAGTTGGGGTACCATCGGGTGTGCTCTGGCCTTGAAACCTTATGGAGGGGCTAAGAAACACATCCACTCCAAAACCCAGAAAGCGTTTGGAGAAATTTCATGTGGCGTTCAAGTTATTCAAATAATTAATTATTTTAATGTATTTCCTAAGTCTAAACTTTGGAAAATTAAATAATTAAAGTGAATTAATTAACACATGTGCTGAAATGTTCTAAATGACGCAGATCAAGCAGTATTTTAATCTCATCCGTTGATGAGTGTTTTAATCTCGGTCATTCATGAGTTCAGCAAAAAAGTATCAGAGAAAGGCTTGAGGGTCAGTTGGAGACACACAAACAGATGCAGAGTTGAAAGACTGATCTGGAATTCTAGGGCAGGGTTTTCTAAGTATTTTTAGAGGAGTTTTCTGCAGCGAGGGGTAGTATTGGCTAAGGGGATGATCTAATCCAAGATCCAAGAGTCAGCGAGAGGCAGAGGAGCAGCTTTCAGTTACAGCGCAGAGGAGCAAGGGCAGCAGCAGCAGCTATGCAGCGCAGAGGCTTCAGCCGCTACGCAGGCCCAGGAGGGGGAGTGCTGCAGCTTCAGAAGGCTTCCACAGTTACGCAGAGACCTCCAGAGGCAGCGTAAGGACTGCGTCACCCACTCTGGGGTTACGCAGTCCCCTTCTGAATAGTGCAGAGACACGCAGAGCCTAGCAAGGCTGACGCTGGGGCTTTAGAGCTAGCGCTGGGGTTTCTAGGGCCAGATCCGAGCTAAGTCTTATAAATCTTGTTTGAGGATCAGTCAGAATTTTGGTCTCAGAACAACACGTTAGCTGCAAATCTATTTTTTCTATGTCAAGTGAACCAGATTTGGTGCCTAGATTTGTTGTACTCAGAATCTGCTTAATAATAATAAACCCTCATATCTGATGCATCGGTTTTCCCGCATTGGGTCTTTCCGAGGACTTATGTCAAAAAATGAGTGTGTCACTTTGTTTGAATGAGCGTAATATTCAGTAATGGTCTGCATGTGTAGGTTGTTAGTTTTGTTTACTTCGGTATTTCGAATATTAATTCTGAAGATAACTTGTATAATTTAATCAAGTAGGAGAAGTAAACCATGATACTACAGTAGCATTTATGCATAACTATATTTAGGAATTTTCACATGGTATCGGAGTGATAGCAGGTCAAGCTGAATCTCCAGCAAATCAGCTGAAGAATATTTTTTCTGCAGGACAGCAGCAGAAGCAGTAGAGATTCAGAAGGGGCAGCTTGGCAGTAGGAGGACGCAGACACAGGAAGGGGCAGCGTTGCAGCTACAGAAGGCCATCAGGCTTACGTAAAGCCTTCCCAGGCCAACGTCAGGACTGCGTCACCCAGTCTAGGGTTATGCAGTCCACTTCTAAGCAGCGCTGAGGCTACGTTGGGCCAGTCAGTGAGATGCAATCCAGTGATTTTTCCTGTTGCATAGAAGTTTTGCCAAGATCCGAAAGCAGTGCTGGTGTGGTGGAGATTCTGCCAGTGCAGAATTGTGCCTAGCTAAGTCAACAAAGAGCGGGAGGAAGACAGTCACTCAGTAGATCTGAGCCAAACAGATCTGAGTTTCGATCAGGGGGATCGGAGAGTATTGTCCGATTGTGTTTGGGTGAAGATTTCCCGGAGGGAAATCAGTTGTCAGAGTATAGATGGTTTCTAAATCACCAAGAAACCCAGGTCCATCATTTTTTGTTGAGTACTGCAACAGAAAGAGGGAGAGGGGTATCTATTCTAACAAATCTGAGCAAATGGCGCAATATGGACTGAGAGATTAGGATAGGTTGGACGGCATGCCCAACTTCGTTATCTAGATGACTAGAATCCTGTCAGTTCTAGATGAGTATGGACTCAAGGATCATGCAGAGAAAGTCCTAGCTGTACCAACCAATGCAGATCCTCTAAAGAAGTACGAAGAAAATCACGCGTGAACTAAGCGTTTGATCATGGATGGAGTCAAAGACCACGTCGTGCCTCATATTACCGGAAAGAATACGGCAAATGAGATGTGTGTAGCATTGGACATGATATATCAGGGAGGCTCTGTCCAAGGAATGATGCTTCTGGAGAATTAGATGTGGTTGTTCCAGATGATGAAGGGTGAGGAGATAGCTCAATTCCTCTTTAGACTTCAGACTATCCGGGATCAACTGATTGCCATGGGTGAAATCCAGATGAGGAGCCCCTAGTGAGGAGTGCCTAAATGCAGTCTCGGAAGAATGGGAAACGTTTGTCCAAAGCATTTTGGGCAGGGCAGCGTAACCATCATGGGCAGGCAATCCTCCACCAGGAGGAAATCAGGAGAATCACCAAGAGGCAAAGCAGCGGAAACGGATCAACCAGAGTGAAGAAAGAAGAGGAGGATGATGTAGCCCTTGCATCAAAGGAAAGGAAGAAACAAGGGAAGAAGAAGAGGGAAACTTGGACACTTCCGGTGCTTTAACTGTGGCGAACTTGGACACTTCGCCAGCACTTGTCCTAAGAAGAAGGAAAATGGATCTTCTGAATCCAAGGCTGCAGCAGCAAAGGATGATGGCTATGATGATGATGCATCCACGAGTGCTCATGTGCCTCAAGAGAAGAGGTGGGGTGACTTGGATTTGTAGAGCAGCTACAGATTAGGTGGCTGGATCCTTGAGTCAGCCCTACTCTTGGATCACATACGAGCTACGGGAGCCTTAAGACGGTAGAGGGATGAGTAGGGAGATGGTTGCAGAAGGTCACAGTGAAGCAGAGGGGAGAGCTAAAGAGGGAGCAGCGTAATGCAAATGAAGCAGCAGCATCGAGGCAGTGCTCACGCAGTGCAGAGCTGTAGCAGCGCAGTGGCTTCAGGAGGACAGTGTAAATCAGCAGCCAAGGGAGCTTCAGTGATGGGATGCAGCCTGACTTGTTTGTCAACGATTGGGCAAGATTCTTTCATTTGCTTACTTCTCAGCAACTGAATTGCAATGCTGCAGTTAGCAGTGGCAGTGCTATAGGCAGCATGATGCAGCAATTTGAGAGGAAGCTGCAATATAGATGTGGCAGTGTCAGTGGCATTGAAATGGGCAACAATACAGGGAGCAGCAGTGCAGTGGATGGAAGGCAGCAAGCCAAGCATCGACAGCACAAAAACCAATTCCAAGATCTTGAGATACATGGTGTGGATGTATTGCTAGAGCACACTCCGTGCTAAGAGGGAGTGTTGAGATTTCGTGTAGTTGGGGTAGCATCGGGTGTGCTCTAGCCCTGAAACCTTGTGGAGGGGCTAAGAAACGCATCCACTCCAAAACCCAGAAAGCATTTGGAGAAAGTTCATCTGGTGTTCAAGTTATTCAAATAATTAATTATTTTAATGTATTTCCTAAGTCTAAACTTAGGAAAATTAAATAATTAAAGTGAATTAATTAACACATGTGTTGAAATGTTCTAAATGACGCAGATCAAGCAATCTTTTAATCTCAGTCGTTGATGAGTGTTTTAATCTCGACCATTGATGAGTTCAACGAAAAAATATAAGAGAAAGGCTTGAGGGTCAGTTGGACACACACACACACAGATGCAAAGCTGAGAGATTGATCTGGAATTCTAGGGCAGGGTTTGCAAAGAATTTCTGGAGGAGTTTTCTCCAGCGAGGGATAGTATTGGCTGAGGCAATGATCTGAGCTAGAAGACAAGAGTCAGCAAGAGGCAGAGGAGCAGCTTCAGGGATAGCGGAGAGGAGCAAGGGCAGCAGCTGCGCAGCGGAGAGGCTTCAACCACTACGCAGGCCCAAGAGGTCCAGCATTGCAGCTTCAGAAGGCTTCCACAGTTACGCAGTGGCCTCCAGAGGCAGCATAAGGACTGCGTTACCTACTTTGGGGTTATGCAGTCCCCTTCTGAGCAGCGCAGAGGCACACAGAGCCTAGTAGGGCTAACATTGAGGCTTCAAGGCCAGCGCTGGGGTTTACAGGGCCAGATCCGAGCTATGTCTTGTAAATCCCGTTTGAGGGTGTGGATCAGTCAGAATTTTGGTCACAGAACAGTAGGTTAGCTGCAGATCTATTTTTTCTCTATCAGGTGAACTAGATTTGGTGCCCAGATTTGTTGTACTCATAATCTACTTAATAATAATAAACCCTCATATCTATTGCACCGGTTTTCCTGCATTGGGTTTTTCCAGGGACATGTCCAAAAATCAATGTGTCACTTTGTTTGAATGAGCATAATATTCAGTAAATGATCTGCATGTGTAGGTTGTTAGTTGTTTTTACTTCGGTATTTTCTGAACATTATTTCTGAAGATAACTTCTATAATTTAATCTAAGAGGAGAAGTAAATCATGATACTACAGTAGGATTTCTGCATAACTGTATTCAGGAATTTTCATAGGGGCATCATGGGCCAGGCAGCCCAGGGGCAGCGTGGGCCAAGCAGCGAAGAGTAGGCAAGGGCAACGTGGCAAAAGAGGACAGCGCAACGCAGTAGGGCCCAAGGGAATGTTGGGGCCTCAAGGATAAAAGGGAGTTAGGACCTAGCTTCTCATTCATTCTATCATTCATCTTTAGAATTTATGTCTAACAAATATTGAGCATGCTTATGTTGTTTAGCTAAGTCTGCAAGTGTTGTTCAATACGCGGGTGTCTCCGAGCGGAGATCCCAACCTCAGCCTCGGGGGACTTCGAGTGCCCGCTCAGGTGAGGAGCTTCATCATGAGTTTTCAAAGCAGAGATCAAAGAGCCAGCCTTTAGGAGTTACGCAGTTCACCAGGCAACACAGTCACTCAGAGGGATTACGTAGTTTTGGAGGAGAGTAACACAAAGAGTGAGGGAGACTTAGGAGTTTCAGTCCAGGAGAAGTGTGAGGGGATCAGCCCTTCACAAGTTGAGTTTTGGAGCAGTGAGAAGCCAGCATTTCTAGTAGATCAGCTCAGAGGCCAGCGTACTCACCAGGAATGCGTAATTTTCCCAAGGGGGTCAAATTCTGGGATCAGCCTTTCCAAAATTCCTTCTTGGGTTTTTTCGGGTTTTAGGAGGACAGCTCATAGCCGAAGTTTCAGACTTTTCTAAGTAGGGGAACAACGCCAAAGAGCAACTCCATTCCAGCCAAAAGCAGCACTTTCCAGCAGCAACAGCACAGAGAGTTATGCAGTCACTAGAGTAGTCATTCCATAGCAGGGTTTGGAGGGAGATTTCAGCTTGCCTTGAGCAGGCCAAGGTGCCATCATTCTGATCACCCTTTGTACTCATTCCCTATTTCCGGAAATAAAATAAAATGGCTCAGCTTTTTTAAATTGTTTGCAGTAAATTTTATGGTGCATCTCTATTTGCTGTAGTTTTTTGTTTATGTCGCTTTGTATTTTGTCCATTCCCTTTTTGGGATATTACAGTGGTATCAAAGCTCGTAGACTTGGCTCAGTCTGTGGAGCAGATCAGTCTATGATATTCAGAGACAAAGAATACATCACTTACCGAAAGCAGCAGTACAGGAGCAGAGAGCGGAGGCTCGAGCCCATATTTGGTGAAGGGGACTACGTTCCAGTAGAGGACGCAGAGGAGGAAGCACCCATGGCGGATGAAGTGGATCACAAGAAGGAGTTTGGTAATCTCCTCCTGAAATATGTACAAGAACTCTCCAAAATGAGATGGGTCAGAAGATTGTCGAGGAGAACAGACAACGTGAGACCCCAAGGGGATTTCACATCGGCGAAGGGTTCGGCACTTCTCATCACACACGGGAGCAGAACACTGCGCAGCAGGTAGTGTTATGCACTCCCCCATGTTCCACTATGCCCACATTCTTGCCTGCAGGTACGAGAACGGGAGGACCCCAAGAGTCAGAGGTGACTCATTACGGGGATTATTTTGCAGAATATCAGTCATATGGGCGGGAGTTTGGAGAAGCCCTCACCTTACATGATTTCTGCCAGTTGAAGAACAATAGCAGACCCCACAACCAGAATAGAGGTGGTTACACGCAGGGAGATGACCTACAACGTACCATGGGCAGAGTCTTCTTGCCTACATACGAGGAGTCATCAAAATGTTCAGCAAAGGCTTGGGTGGAAAGGCTGGATATTTACTTTGAGTTGAACCAGATGGCAGAGGTGGAGGCCATCAAGGTGGCAGCGCTGCACCTTGAAGGGGAAGCCCATGACTGGTGGTTCCATTGGATGTCCACGCTGGCTCATTCAGGAGTGATGGCGTATGCAGAGTTCACTCATAGATTAGTGGAAAAATTTGACCAAAAGGACCCTGAGGAGCATTTTGTCGAGCTGACCAAGCTCAAGCAAACCGAGAACCCGGAGACTTACATCTATGAGTTCTTAAGACTTTCAGTGATGGTGCCAGACTTGTCCGCAGCCAAGTGGATTTAAATATTCATTGACGGGTTGGCAAAGCCTCTGCGTGGGCTATTCAGGTCTACTAGGCCTGCTACACTTCAGGACACAGGTGGGAGGACAAGGAACTTGCAGGATGCCCTACCTAGAACTAGAGCTCCTTTCCCCCAGAGACCAACATTCCAACCAAAGGGGAAAGACACGAGAGTTCCACCTCCAAAGGGGAACCAAGGCCGAGGGCCTTTGCACGATGAAATCCGGAGAGATCTGAGATAGAGGAAGCTATGCTTCACATGCCAGGAGCCATGAGCACCGGTTCATCGATGTGCCGCAGGGAAGGCACATTGCATCGAGGTCTTCTCCGACAGTGAGGGAGAAGAAGATGCGTATGAGGAGTTGGAGGGATATGTCAGTGATGATGCACCAAGAGGAGATCATCCACCACCACCTCCCCAGGAGTACGAGGGGCAACATTTGTACCCACAGGAGGAGTCCTTGCATCCTTGCGAGGAGTTCCTAAGTATTTGACACTGCGTGTCTGAGGCACAGTCCAAGGGCAGTGTGTTTCAGTTCTGGTGGATAGCGGGGCCACTCATAACTTCATCGATGCCTAGCTAGTGCAAAGGAGGGGCATACCGACAGAGAGTTTTGATGGGTTCTCCATGTTGGTTCCGGGTGCCAGAAACATGCAGTGCATGAGGTATGTTCCAGCATTAGCAGTGACCATGGGGGCATACACGGTGACTGACCACTTCTTTGTGGTTGTCATCCCAGATACCAATGTGGTATTGGGAGTGCAGTGGCTGATTACGCTAGGTAAGGTCACTACGGATTGGGAGACATTGGAGATGGAGTGGACAGACAAGAAGAGCGGGAAGCATGTGATGATTAGAGGCATGCACACATACCCTCCTCAAACAGTTTCAGCACACCGGATGGAGGCAGACTTCCAGAAGGGGGACATAGAGTGGGCATAGAGTTGCGTATTTTAGAGGCAGGAGTCCCAGGGCAGCCAGTACACCCCGATGTGCAGTCGAAATTGGACCGTTACTCCATGGTTTTTGGGGACATACCACCGGGACAGTTGTCGAACCGGGGGTTTGAGCAAACTATTGAGTTGGAGCAGGGGATCCAGGCAGTGATTACCACCCTCCATAGGCACCCCAAGGCCTATAGGGATGAGATTGAGAGAGCTATCTATGAGCTCTTGGCATTGGGACACATCCGACCCAGTACTAGCCCATTTGCTTCTTCTGTTGTTTTGGTGAAGAAGAAGGATGGTACATTGTGGATGTGCATTGACTACAAGGCACTCAACAAAAAGACCATGAAGAACCGATACCCCATCCCAGGATTGATGAGTTGATGGATGAGCTGAGGGGATCAAAGTTCTTCTCCAAGATCGATCTGAGGTCGAAGTACCATCAGAACAAGGTGAGGGACCAGGATGTTCCCAAGACTACATTCAGGTGCCACTATGGCCATTTGGAGTTTCTGGTGATGCCATTTGGGCTAACCAACGCACCGGCCACCTTTCAGTCTTGCATGAACCACATTTTTCGTGGTCAGCTGAGGAAGTTCGTGTTGGTGTTCTTTGATGATATCCTCATCTATAGCCACACATGGGAGGAGCACTTGTAGCACATTGAGGTTGTTCTGCGTATCTTGGAGGAGCAACATTTCTACGCTAAGCTCTCCAAATGTGAATTCGAGCTTACAAAGATGCTCTATTTGGGGCACATCATTGGTGTGGATAGGGTAAGAGTCCATGAGGAGAAGATTTGGACTATCCACGATTGGTCGGAACCGAAGAATGTGAGAGAGCTCCGAGGATTTGTAGGCATCTGCACCTACTACCAGAAATTTGTCAAGGGGTTTTCACAACTTGTTGAACCCCTCACAAACCTCACAAACAAGGGGGCATTTAGCTGGACTGATACTGCGCAAAGGGCTTTTGACAAGCTCAAAGAAGTGATGACCATTTGTCCGGTATTGGCTATGTCGGACTTCATGATGCTTACAGGGAAGGAGTAGGCGCAGTTTTGATGTTGGGGAGCCACTTCATAGCTTTCAAGAGCCGGAAGCAAATGCCGCATGAGAGGTTGTATCCGATATACGACAAGGAGATGATGGCCATTATGCACGCATTGGCTAAGTTCTTGCAGTAATTGGTGGGTAACATTTTTCAAGTGAGGACTGACCACAACAACCTCCAGTTTTTCCTTGACCAAAAGCAGTTGCAGGAGAGGCAGCAGAAGTGGGTCAGTAAGATACAGACCTACGACTTTGACATTGAGTATGTCAAAGGGAAGAACAACGTGGTGGCAGATGCCTTGTCACGCAGGCCAGCGGCGTTTTCCTTGATGAGCATAGACGCAGAATGGAGGGCTCAACTACTGGTGGAGTATTCGAAGGACCGCTTTACCTGTGAGGTGTTAGATGGTCAGATTACAAATGACAGGTATCGGGTGATGGATGAGGTCATCTATTACCGAAACAGGATCTTCTTGACTGGTAATTCCCAGCTCAAGGAGAAGATATTGCATGCATCCCACGATTCGCTGCTATCATGCCACCAAGGGTTCAGAAAGACCTACAAGGCCATCAGGGAGAGGTTCCCTAGGAGAGGCCTCAAAGAGGACGTACTTTGACATGTCAGGGAGTACTAAGGGGGAGACGAGCCACCCTACTAGTATGCTACAGTCGCTTCCCATTCCAGAAGGAAAGTGGGAAAGCATCGCCATGGACTTCATCATAGTGTTGCCCACAGTGCAGGGCAAGGATTGCATCTTTGTAGTTGTTGATTGACAAACAAAGTATGCCCATTTCTTCACCATATCTGCACAGTACACAGCTTCATAGGCGGCCGAGCTATTATTCCATGATGTTTTCAGACTGCATGGTCTCCCCAAGACCCTAAGACCATAGTCAGTGATAGAGACAGTCGTTTCATGGGTGGTTTTTGGCATGAGCTCTTTCGTTTGGTGGGTATCGAGTTAACTCCCAGTACCAGTTACCGCCCACAGACAGATGGGCAGACAGAGATAGTGAACAAGTGGCTAGAAGGCTACTTGCAGAACTATGTCATGAGGCAGCAGAGGACATGGCTGCGTTGGCTTCACCTAGGAGAATACTGCTACAACACCACTTTTCATATGTCTATCGGTATGTCTCCATTTTATGATTTGTATGGATATAATGCTCTAACTTTCGCTGATGTTATGTTTGGAGCTAGTAAGGCCCCCAGGGCCAAAGACTGAATCCAAGAGAGCCAAGATATACTCCGGGCTCTTAAGGACAACCTGGCTTCAACACAGAACCGACATAAACTATATGCAGATAGACGGCGGATAGAGAGACAGTTTGAGGTAGGTGACTTGGTCTACCTCTGAATTCAGCCATACAAGCAATCTACGTTGGAGCAAAAGGGAGCTGAAAAGCTTAAGCCCCGCTTCTATGGGCTTTATAAAGTGAGCAGGAGGGTAGGAGAAGCTGCATATGAGTTGGAACTTCCGGTTGGGAGTAGGATACATAATATTTTCAATGTGTCATGCTTGAAGGAGGCTTTGGGATAGCAGGTGACTGCAACAGGTGAGCTCCCACCCACGGATGATGAGGGGCATCTGGTTTTACAGTCGTAGGCTATTTTAGACACCCGGGAGAGACAGTTGCGGACCAGGACAGTCAAGGAGTACTTGGTGAGATGGAGGAACCTTTTAGATGAGGATGCCACTTGGGAGGGTGAGAAGATCTTGCAGCATCCATCCTTGCAGTTGCTTGAAGACAAGCAACATTTTGGCGAGGAGGATGGTAATATTCCTAATTAGCATCAGCTAATTGGCAATATTAATTTGGTTCAGATTTTTGCTTTCTAATGTTCAGCCAAAAATAAAAAGGGTGCTGGGACCCATAACTCAACTTAGGAGAAAATAATCTTCCTAAAGTCACTTGGCCAACATAACACATTCAGCGTAGTGCCTAGGGGAGACCAAGTGGCAATGCCGGAAGAGGGACAATGCAGGCACAGCATGGGCCAGGAAACCCAGGGGCAGCGTGGGCCAGGCAACACAAAGTAGGCAGGGGAAACGTGGCAAAGAGGACAGCGCAGCGCAGTGGGGCCCAAGGGAACGTTGGGGCCTCAAGCATAAAAGGGAGTGAGGGCCTAGCTTCTCATTCATTCTATCATTCATCTTCAGAATTTCTGTCTAACGGATATTGAGCACACTTACGCTATTTAGCTAAGTCTGCTAGTGTTTTTCAACACGCGGGTGTCTCCGAGCGGAGATCCCAACCTCAGCCTCAAGGGACTTCGAGTGCCTACTAAGGTGAGGAGCTTCATCATCAGTTTTCAGATCAGAGATCGAAGAGTCAGCCTTCAAGAGTTACGCAATTCACCAGGCAACGCAGTCACTCAGAGGGATTACGCAGTTTTGAAGGAGAGCAGCTCCGGGAGTGAGGGAGTCTAGGAGTTTCAGTCCAAGAGAAGTGTGAGGGGATCAGCCCTTCACAACTTGAGTTTTGGAGCAGTGAGAGGCCAGCGTTTCCAATAGATCAGTTCAGAAGCCAATGTACTCACCATGAGTGTGTAATTTTCCCAAGGGGGTCAAATTTCGGGATCAGCCTTTCCGGAATTCTTTCCTGGGTTTTCCAGGTTTTAGCAGGAGAGCTCATAGCCGGAGTTTCATAATTTTCTGAGCAGGGTAACAGCCCCAAAGAGCAGCTCCATTCCAGCTAGGAGTAGCACTTTCCAGCAGCAGCAGCAGCCCAGAGAATTACGCAGTCACTAGAGGAGCAGCCATTCCATAGAAGGGTTTGGAGAGAGATTTCAGCTTGCCTTGAGCAGGTCAAGGTGACATCATTTTGATCACCTTTTGTACTCGTTCCCTATTTCTGGAAATATAATAAAATGGCTCAGCTTTTCTGAATTGTTTGCTGTAAAATTTATGGTGCATCTCTATTTGTTGTAGTTTTTGTTTATGTCGCTTTGTATTGCTGTCCATTCCATTTTTGGGATATTACAAATAAAGAGATGTATTGCAGATATATATATATATATATATATATATATATATATATAAACTGATACAAGGCAGTGTATACAATAAATTAAGGAACCAGTATATGCTTCCAGTGTGGTGACAATGAGGGTCTCCTTTAATATCAGCAGTGATAGCTTCAGTCTTGCACTCTTGAATCTCTATACAGCAATCATATAATCAGCAAGGAAGGTTGAGTTATTATCACTGTTGGAAGTAGTAACTCGCTCAACCCACAAGAAGCCAACTCAACTCTTATACAATAACAGTGAATTAAGAGCCCTAAAATCACATCTAAGTGATCTAAAGTTTAAACACCTCAAAATTTTCCTAATAAAATTTTCCTAATTTTTTTGGGCCACTTTGGTATTTTGCATATCCAGCTTAGATCTACTCATTTGCTTGCTGGAAATTCTCAGCATAATCACTAGATTGGATCTGATATAAATCTGCAAATAGCATTCTAAAGGGCATAAAATTGATTGGTGTGACTCCTAGCATATTATCATAGTCTTTAGACATCTTGGGCATTAATGTTTTGAGCTTAAACCTTCATTTTTAGTGGCTGAAATCTCTGCATAACTGAATATATCAGATCTGATAATGTCTGAATAACACATCTTAAGAAGCTTTAAATACTCATAACTGCTCATTGGTAAATTTGTTTCAGCACTTGGTAAGTTTTGGGCATATTTTGGCATAAGTTACTACACTAGTAACTCATTGTTTGCGTATTTTTCTTACTGCTGTAACAAGTGATTTCAGATCTGATATATGTTGAACATAACATCATAAGTGGGCTAAAATTCACAAATTTAAATTGGCAAAGTCATTAGATTACTCCTTGGTCATCTTGTGATTCATATGTTTGGCAATTTCCTGGTTTTGAAGTGATATACCTAGTACAAACTAAGAATAGAATTCTAAGGAGTATTCTTATTATATGAATTTCTGTTCAGTTGTCACGAAATTCAATATGCAATCACAGTCCAAGTATACTACATGCAGAGATGCTTGGATGCTCATGCCAATCATAGGAATAAAGAAGATAAGTTGCAAACCAATATGGTTTCTGGAACCATGGAAAATTCATAGTTCAATGAAAATAAGAGTTTATTTGCTGATATATGAGATATAAGGCAAAGATGTTTCCAAAGTACGAATGGACAATCTCTTTAATATGTTGATATGTTGAGAAAGCTTGTATGTCTCGATTACAAGTATGCAGATGTTATCGTAGTATGATGGAGTTTGATGTATGAGAATATACTATTGTTTGATAGTCATAGGTGTGTTGCAGTGTACATTTGGATGCAGTTTTGTATTGCAGAATGGTCCAATATAAAGTTGTCAATAAAAGAGATTACTTCTAAAGATTGACAGTCTCATAATATGTATGATAAGCTAAAATTGTTTTGAGAAGCCTGAGAGTATATTCCATTAGGGTTTTGACAGTGTTTCGAAAAGCTCTCAAATTATTGTTCCGTCTGGACCAAGAAGGTTTGTCATATTATCTCTCTTGATGAAGACAACTTATTGAAAGATCCTTGACTGACATCAAGATGGAACATCTCTGATTCTGAAGCATGAACATTGAAGACTCTCTCTCTCTCTCTATATATATATATAAATATTTGGACATTTGGATATGGAAAGGAGAATAGTCAAAGTCTGATTGACTTGCAAAAGGTGTAAGATGAGCATTGGGTTTGTAAACCCTAGATTAATCTTTAAGGATAATGAACCCCAAGGGCTTAGAGATAAAACCCTAGAGCTAGACCGAGAACGACATTTCCGTTGAAAGAAGAAATCCTAGCCTATGCAAGGAAGGAATGACATCATCTTGATGATGAGGACAAGGATGATGAAGCTGCAAGATGGATGCAAGAAGGCTAAGATCAAGAGGGAGTGGACATTTCCTGCTATCATCAAAAGATAAGTACCTTACATCTCTCTTCCTTGATTATTGTTGATTAGTGTCTTGTCTTTGTATCCTTTGTTTGGTTGTAATTGTTCTTCCAAGGCCTCCTAGGGAGGATTGCAGGTACATAGTAAAGGCTTCCTAGACTCTATCAGCAGATGGAAGTAGTGGAAGAACGAAGCAAAGCATATGAAAAGAGGACTTTCCCAGAATTAGTGATGTGTATTGAGAGATATTGTGCTAGATGAGATCCAGGTTCAGAGGGAGCAAGCAGATTAACAAATTTGAAGTAAACCTTTATTGTGCCGAAGATAGATCTAAAAGATCTAGTGTGTGGCAGATGGTTGCATAAACAAGTACAAAGCGAGAATTGAGAATAGAAGAGCACATGAGGATGATGATTCAATCTGCTTGAGCAAGAAGCAAACAATTGTCGCACTCAGGACTACAGAGGTCGAGTATATTGCAGCTAGTTTGGCAAGTTGTGAAGCAGTGTGGTTTCAGAAGCTACTCACGGGATTATCTAATCAAGTGCAGGAGACGACTATGATGACAGGTCAAAGCACATCAAGATCATGGTACCACCACATCTGGGACATGATATAGAAGGAAGTAGTGAGGCTTCAATGCATTTCTACAGATAAGCGGGATGTTAACATTCTCACAAAGCCTTTATCCTAGGGTGAAGTTTGTATACTTCAGGGACAAGCTTAGATTAGTTGAGAATGCTCCCCTCAATCAGAGGGAGTGTTGATGTTGTAGCATCAAGGGGAAGACATTCTCCCTAGGTTAGGATATTGGTAGGTCAAAGGCATTGACCAGGGGCCATGAAATGTGGCTAGGGAGAATGGCCCCAAGAGCATCAAGGCCCAGAGTGCTCCCCAGGTGGGTGAGTGAGTGCCTTTAGCATTGGGCAAGAGAATTACCATTCAATTAGCATGCACGAATGGTAATAGCCCAGCATGTCACCATAAGTCACAGGTGTTGACTAGTTTCGAAATGACAACTCGGATAATTGGTGACTTTTCTCTAAGTGACGACTTGTTAAGCATGATGCCAATGCAAGATGATTTCCACATGGTTCTATAATAGAACATGAGGTGGATGGATTCATCTACATAGCAAGCTCTTGCAACCTTTTCTTGGTATAAAGAAAATTTTCAACAATGAGATCATCTAAAGAAGTTATTATGAATACCACCCTGGCTAAGATGGAGTGTTGAACTTTGTAGCTATGGTCAGTCTTCATAATTTATTTTAGCACTCCAAAATCAAAAGAAATGATAAATATGAATTGTATTTCAAGTCGCCTTCAAAAGAGGGGAATTGAATTTTGGAAATTTAAATTATTTGTCTCCACAAAAGTCAAGTCGTCCCTCCAAGAAGTATAAGTCGGCCAGCCCCAAAAGACACACCTATTCAGGATCATCAGATGACTATATAAAGGCTACTCGTCCTCCTCCTCAAGGAACCAATGGATTACACAAAAACATATTCTTTTGCTCATCTATGTGAAGGAAAGAGAGAAAAGGAGACCAAAGTTGACCATATCAATCCAACATTGACCAAGTCATCTTTCATCTTTGTTTGGCTTTGCACGTGTGTAGCAAACCGAAGTTTTTTTGTGTATCTTTTTGGGCAGCAGTCAAAATTCCGAGGAATGTGGAGGAGGCTGAAATTTCATAAGGCCGAGATTTCAGGAGGCTGAAATATCTCAGTTTGACCTGTGCTAGGCAGTTTGACTTTATTTGACTGGAAAAATCAAATTCTATCTCTTGTTGAATTGGAAATTTTCTCTAAGAAAGGGTTGTTGGGTGTTTCCCTAGAAGAGGGTTTCCCCACGGTAAATCTTGTTTTGTCTTTGTACATCATTGTTCTATTGTGATCTCTCTGTCCTACTGCATTTTATGGTTGAACTTCTGAAGTGCAAATGCTTAATGATAAATTGGAAGGGATAAAGATAACATTAATATCATTAGAAGTAATTATCAATTTTAGAAAATTGTGCTTGTACCTATTGCACTTGAAAAATCAACACTTTTCCTAAGTTAAAAACTCAAGAAGGAGATCATATTAGTTGCTCCTCTCACACAACCACCTAAAGAGGACTTCTTCTCCTACAAGCAAGACACAAGCCTATGCAGAAGACCTTCTGTAGGTTCAAAATCAACATTACTCCTACAGGGAAGCCTCCTTTATGTTGGATTTATCCTTCACTAAAATGAGGGAAGTAGTTGCTAAGGTGACAATGCTAACAATTTTGATGTTCCATTAAGTCTTGGCAACTTGTGAAGAATTTGCACTAAGGTGCTAGATTTTGTGATAGTAGGAACAATAAACTTTTCACCCTTCTCAACCTCCACAAGAGGCTCCTCACACTTAAAGAACTATGCATCTTAGTCAAGTTTAACATTTTTGCTCAGCACTACGTTTGTTGTGCTAGAATATAGATTCGATAAGCCTTGGAGGTATCATTGTAACCAACATAAATTCCCCCAATGCTTGAGGGTTCAAATTTAGTCTACTTCTTGCTTGGAACATGAATATAAAAAGGATAACCAAATAAACAGAAATGTGATACCTGAGGCTTCTCACCAATAAAGGCTTCTTTTGGTTTCTTGTCATTTAAGACTATATGAGGACATCAATTTAGAATGTAGACAACTATGTTGCATGCCTATACACAAAGACGCATAAACAAATCCATGTTGTGGATCATTTCCTTGGTTGTCTCTATAATGGATTGATTTTTCCTCTCTACAACCCCATTTTGTTGCCAGTTTTATAACACTATCAATTCCCTCTTAATCCATGCATCCCTACAGAAGGGATCAACGTCTTTCGAGTGTACTCTCCTCCAATGTTGGAACTTAGTACCTTTATCTTGCTACATGTCTAATTCCTGTCTAATTCTCCACAAAAGTCTTAAAGTCTATGAACTTGTTGAAAACTTCATCTTTAGTCTTCATATAGTAAATATTTTTTTTCTAAAGGAATCATCAATAAAAGAAACATAATGCATACTACAAACTAGCTGACAAAGAAGTTGAAGACAATGGATTTGTTACACACCACCTGTCGGTAGTGTATATCGGACAAATTTTTTCTGCAAGATGGTCCTCAGCCAGCAACCCCTTGCAGCCACCAATGTAGAACCCATAATTCGACAATCTAACTAGAGAATTTATTTCAAATTTCATAACAGTATAAAATTCTAATTGTAACATTTTGTTCAGAGAATAACTGGAATTTCAAGGAGAATTTCAGTAGAATACCTGGTAGTTGTTTGTAGCAATTCCTAATGCTGCAGTTACCCAAACCAACCTTACCTTTGAACCTATCTAGGGTCTACTTGTACGGTCCCCAGACCCAGAATGTGAACTTTTTGCCCTCCGTGCCCAAAATTCCAAGAGCAAACAAGACTCAGAACCAGTATCACTGTCAGAATTCAGAATTTCTTATTGTTCCCTTCAATCTTTCCTCCACCCAAACTCCCTTCCCCAGAGTCTCTTCGACTACCTTATATCTTCAAATCCACCATTTATCAGCCTTCTCTCTGTCCATCTCTTCCACCGTCTCCTTTCTTCTCTGCTACCACATTCTATCTTCTCGACCCTTCCTTTGAGTGAAGGCAGTTCAGTGTTTAAATGAAATGATTTGGTCACTTATATGTATTTTGATAAGATTCATATATTGTTTTATAATAAAATTATTTTAATAAATTACTTTATTTTATTTAATTAAATCATTTTGTTTACTTTAATTAATTACAATTTGATTAAGTTATAATTTATAATTAATTACCTTTATCACATATACAAATGTATTTATATAGTTATTATGATTTTAATTTTATATATATATATAAGGGTGGTACTCAAATTAATGTCTTACTTGGTATACTTATTATATTCTGGTAAGTTTAAGGATTTATTTCGATAATTGATTATCAACCTAAACTCAAACTTGTATTTCAATATTAGTTAGTACTAGTAGGTATAGTAGTGCAATACATGTGGTCCATACATATTGTAGCTATCACATGGACGTCTTGTATATATGGTAATATTCACATTCCGTTTGAATTTGTACGCAGGTCGTTACAACCAGATAGCTCGATGTGCCATTATCTCTGCCACCTGAGCTAGCAAAGTGTTCTCTCGCCCATCTGTTATGATTGTATGTTTGAAGGTGGGCCTCCCGACCTCGAAGGTATGGCTTTTCATTGGTATAATTGAGTAATTTTCCTTACTTGTCATGGGCACTTTTGGGCATGGATTGGTGGGAGGATTTAGCGGAAAGAGTGGGCTAGGTTTGTACTCTTGTCTCCACTACCCGATTTTGTGGTTAGCCTGGTATCCTAGACCTGTGGGATCTCCTTTACTGACCATTAGCTTTAGGGTTGGCACTGTTACCCACCACTTTGTGGGTGATATCCCTACGAGAAAAAAAATCTCCAAGATGGTACTCAACCGACAACCAGCAGCCCCTTGCAGCCACCAACTAGCTTGTTGTGCCATTTCTCTGCCACCTGAGCTAGCCATGTGGTCCCTCATCCATCTGTCATGATCGTAAGTTTGAAGGTGGGCCTCCCGAACCAAAGTTGCAAACATCGCGATCGGGATTAAATCGGCGAGGGGAAAAAATCGGAAAAAAAATCGTAAAAATCGGGAAAACATCGGTAAAAATCGGGAAAAAATCGGCACATACAAAAATATTCATTTTTTTTCAATTTTTTTAATATCTAAAGCATCTACAGCATAAAGGTTAGGAAAATAAACAGACACATAAATATGAAAAAACTAATATATAAGATGTGTAATATCATGTTCCATGTTACATCACAGAGCAAAATCAATCTCATTCCGACATTTAAGTCCCGAGTTCAAGAGTCAACTCACCTCAAAATATCAACAAAAAAGAGAAAGAAATGGCCTCATATCATGAGTTATAATGTCATATACAAAGGAATGTCAATGCACCATATGTTCTTATGTCCCTATAGGCCATTAATTTTCTCTCGCTAACTCTTGCGAAAAGAATACGTGTTTGCCTTTCTCTCTAGATGAAGAAGCTGGCGGGACTGGCAATGGGCGTGCTCTAGAAGTAGAAACTGAAGCACCAGAACGGGAACCTGAAGCACTAGGAGCTAAAGGAGGCAGACCGCGTCCTCTACCAGTAGTAGTGGTAGGTGGTGTCACCTCCTCCTCCTGCTCCTCCTCCTCCTCCTCCTCCTCCCCCTCCACTACCTCCTGCTCTATCCAATCAGGGGCTGACTCCATGACAGGCCTCTCAGCCTCAACCCTCCATTCAGCAGTGGTGTCAATCGCATCTAAAGAGATGGCCTCCATATCAGGGGTCCTCTCAAGTTTTCTCACCCACAATCTAAGATTGTAGTAGACGTAAACCATGTCATTGAGCCACTAGGCCTCCAACCTGTACAAGGGTCATAAATTAATAAATTAAATATTCAATGAATTCAAAAAATCAGTTGGAATATTTTAAGTTTTTTACTTGTTGCGCCTTTTGGTGTGTATTTTTTCAAATACACTCCAGTTGCGCTCGCATCCTGAAGCGCTACATGTTTGGCTGAGTATTCTAATGGCAAGTTTTTGGAGTTTTAGTAATCAGCCACCGTAGCTCCTCCACCATGCATCTACAAGTTACAAGTTACAACAAATAAGATAAACTTATAAAGTTACAAACATAAGAAAAATTTTAAAATAATGAAAATCTTACCTGGCATTTTAGTAGTCCTATCCTGGACAGCCATGTCGAAGCTCAAGGTGCCACCTGCCATTCTGTATACCTCCATCTCTTTGGATATCTCGCACGTTCTGATGGATTTGGCACCATCTTCTGAACACAAGTGAAAAAGCCATCCATGACCTCAGCATCAAATAGAAAACCACATGAATAAGCAAATGCGGGGTTCAGGAAGAGCCCTGCAGCATGAATGGGACGATGGAGTGTGTTGTTCCATCGATCATCAATCACTTCCCATAAAAGAAGTTGTCTCTGAAACCCCTCATCACCCTTATCATCATAATAGCTGCGAACAGCTTCTTTAGCCCTATCCATGGCCTCATACAAGTAGCCCATTGCGGGCTTGTCTCCATCCACCAATCTAAGAAACTTTACCAAAGGTTCAGTAATGCTGCACACCTCTTCCACTCCAGTCCAGAAACTTTCCCGATATGACACCAACCTGCAGATGGCCTCTCCCTCTGATTTGCGGCTGATAGTCAAAGCACGCCACTCATCTGAAAGAAACATTCTCTTCAAATCCCACTTAGAATTCAAGAGGGATTGAAGAGATATGAAACTAGTGGCAAATCGTGTAATAGTAGGCCGCACCAACTCCTTCTTGTTGGTGAATGTCCTCATCAAATGAAGCACAGATGCATGATTATATATAAATTTTGTGATTCTCTTTGATGATTCTACAATCTCTTTGACAAAATCAATCTTTCCGATGTCCTCCAACATCAAATCAAGGCAATGTGCAGCACAAGGTGTCCAAAATATGCTCGGATACCTCTCCATAAGCATCTTGCCAGCAGAAACATAGTTTGCAACGTTGTCCGTTATGATTTGGACAACATTTTGGGGCCCAACCTCTAGAATGAACACATCTAATAAATCACATAATAATCTTGCATCTTTGACATGTGCAGATGCATCAACAGATTTCATAAACATTGTCCCCTTGGGACAACTGACCAAGAAGTTAATAAGGGTCCTACCCCTTTGATCAGTCCAACCATCTGACATCACAGTGCATCCTGTGACTTCCTATGATGCCCTTAACTCTTCCAATCTCTTGGTGCAGTCAGCTTTCTCATTTTGCAGAATGCGCCCTCTAAGGTCATTATATGAAGGGGCTTTGTATCCTGGGCCAACAACAGCGATAGCATCAATCGTAGCCTAATAAAATGGATTGTTCCTGGCAACATTGAAAGGAATATCACTCCAAAGAAACAGTTTGCCCAACAACTTATCAGCTTCTTCCTTCTCCTTTCTTTTAATAAGGGAGGAGATAGATGGTTGTGCCCCGGGAGTGGTTCTAGGAACAAAAAATGAGGAGGCAGCTACGGGGCTGCCTGTAGAAGAGGCTGATGCTGAAGAGCCACTACCACTCTCACGGTCAACTCCAAACCCTGATATTTGACTCTTCAGAGCTGCTTTGCTGAGTTTAGTGGTTTCTATTTCTCCCAATGAGTTCATGGCTCTTCTGATTATTTCTGGATTGGTGTTTGTGCAAGGGCCTACTTCATGCCCAGAAATTTGTGCTAGGTGGTATTTCAACCTGTATACCCCCCCGTCATGTGATGACCACATAATTTGCAAGTCAAGTTTGATCGGTCAAACCCCTGATCAGGTTCACCAAATTCCCATAAAGGATCTAATTTCCTTGGCATGTTGGAAACTTTGAACTTTGAATGTTGAAATTTGAACCTAGGGCACAAGAAAAATTGCAAGTTAAAAAATAAAATAAAAAAATTACAATTTTACATACAACATTTTGATTTTTTTCACAAAAAAAAAACCTCAACTCAATGCAAAAATAATGGGAAAAAATACATGTTGAAACACAAACAAAAATAATGGGAAGAAACTAAGAGCACAAGAAGAAATATAAAAAACAAAATTTAACAAACAATTTTTTGCATTTTTGACCAAAATAAACCCTCTCCTCTCAATAAAACAAAAACAAAAACAAAAAACACAACCAAATGCAATCACAAATGATGAAAAATACATGGATAATAGAAACCCATGGAAGAACGAGAAAAAAACAAAAAAAATGGGTCAAATTTGATGCCCATACCTGGAAAAAACGTTTTGCCGGAGACACTTGGTCCAAATTCGATTTTTGTTCGCTTGGCTTGCAATAAATTCTTCACTTTTGTCCAATCTTGGGCTTGTAGATCACGTATCTCCCTCTTTGGCTCTCCTCCTTCACTCCTTAGCTCTCATAACCAAACCTGTCCATGTGAAAATGAAAAAAAAAAACATCAAAATCGCATTTTAACGCCGTTGTTTTAGCATGCCACGATTTTTTCATATCGAATCGCGATTTTTTTCCGATCGGCGATTTTTCAAAAAATCGGGAAAACATCGCTGATAAAATCGTTGGCCGGAAAAAATCGCGATTTTTTGAAAACATCGCGATTAAATCACGATGTTTGCTTCTTTGTCCCGAACTTGAAGATATGTCTTGTCATTTGGTAATTGTGTATTGTGTTTGTTTATCATGGACACTTCTAGGCATGGATTAATAGGGGGATTTGACGGAAAGGGTGGGCTTAGTTTGTACTTTTATCCCCTAGACCTCTTTTGGATGCTACCCTTGGATCTTAGTCCCGTGGGATATCCTTTACTGATCATTTGGTTTTAGGGCGGTACTGCTTGGAACACCTCGATTTTGGTTGCGTGGTCCCGCTCCCTCATCCACATATATCACTTCCCTCCCATTCATTATAACCCCATTCATCATCTTTCCCACCTAGGTCCACATTTCTTCACTGGGTCCGCATAGGACTAGCCTCCCCTTTCCCTTGCCCCCACCTTGGGTCAGGCTTGGAATCATGCCCCAAAGGTTGAAGCATCTAAAAAGAAAAAGTAAAAGCATAAACAACCACATTCAATAGGAAAATGTACCACAAATTGCAAAAGATGGTCAGGACAAACATATTTAGCACGTAGGAAAAAGGCAACGCATGAGCTCTACCCCATACCCATGGCTATCACCCTGGTTCCATAGGCCCTAGATGAGCTTCCTTTATCTTTCAGGAACCCTACCGAAAAGCGGGTATCCACCCATATATCTTACATATCATGCTCTTATCCTTTGAGCTCTGAGTAGTTAATCATAAAAGGAAAAAAGCATATAAAGAAGAGTGGAAAAATCAAGGTCCGAACACCTCATGTATCACAATTGCTCCCTCTTATACATTATATACCCAGGGGTGGGCTTCCCTTCTTCTATCTACCCCTGCCCCCCAATATGTGGCCCAGGATTGTCCCTCTCATTCCCTATTCCATTCACCTCTTTATCACATGCAACCACCATTTGAGGGATGTGCCTTGGACACACTATCCCCTCTAAATGTAGAAACCACCTAATAAGGTACTTGGCTAACCCCCTTTAGAGCTTGGAGACATTAGCACATGTCAAAGCCCACTATGGAAGGCCATGCCATTATGAAGTGTCCACCTATTGTCCATGGTTTGTAAGCTCTTTTACCCGATTACTTTAACGACTTGTTGTACTGGAAGGTTAGGGGACGCATTGGATCTTATGCAGGATTGCAAATGGTATCCATTCTGAGTTTGGTCTCCCTATACGGGGTCCTAACTCTCCGAAGGGCTACATTGGCACATGTAGGGTGTGTGTAGAGAGCAACGGGCCTCCACAGCAGTGGACAGCACTCCATGGATCCCCATAGATGTTCAGAGATTACTCGAGATCCACCTATTGGAAAAGGATGATGCACCTGGTACACCATGCCTAGCCGACCCCAAAGTTGCACCATACACTTGGCAGGTGATCTAGGACTTGTACATTGATGTGACATCATATATTCCATCATCTAAACCCTTACAGATGGTCTACAGGCATCTTTGACTCACTTGGAGACCCATGAGGTTATTTGTGTACCCCCACAGCCACTGAGAGAACCATAGGTTTATTGTTTGGAGAACAAGGGGCCACCCCCTTGTCCATCACTTTTTAGGGTCCTATTCACCATTATGGCACTTATGGACCTCATCAGGCCTCTTGGAGGGCCCAACGACATGCATTGTTTATCATTTGACCTCTTGAGAGGCTTATTATTTTATTTATGAGATAGTTTGGTAGGCTTGTCACCAAAAGTAAGTTATTTGCACATTATTTTATTTTAGGGGCTCATGTAGGCCCAATTAGGTAATTCAAACTCCTAAGAATTGTATAAGTAGGAGTGACATGAATTCATTTTGTATGATCACTTGGATTGGATCATTCTCTCTCTTGATATTTTCGCTATTCCTTCTTGGTGGACGAAGTTGGAGCATGGATGAATTTTAATGTTTGGATTATATTTTCTTATCTTGGATCTTCTTGATTGGAAAATGTATTGATGGTTGGATATATTCTCTTACATATAAGTACGAATATGATGTTATTTTCTTTTACTTTTTCACATACATTGATAATGGGATTTTCACTATTTTAGGGCTAATTGTTACATGCATTTACTACTTAATTGTGGAATTATGTTTCTATATAGTATATCTCTATGTATGGGCCATGTTTCTTGAACAAATTTTCCTACAAATAAAAGTTATCTTGATAATCCATCTTGATTTACAAACGAAATATAAACGCTTTAAAGTCACTCTCTTTTTCCCTAATGCCAAACAAAGTTGTCCTTAGAGCCTCCTTGAGCTAGAAACGAAATCCATTCTCATCATTCTTCTTGACTGCATATCCCCAAAGGAATTAGGCACTGATCCACCATAAGGTGATCGATCACCTTAAAACCTTTTTTTCTTCACCTTTTCTCCTTCTCTCTATGTCTAGCCACGCTAGGCCACCTTGGGCATCATTTTCTCGACAAAGTAGCAAAAGAAAAAGTTCGATCTCCTGGCCTCTCCTGGCCTCTCCTGCGTTGGTGTGTCTTCAAGGTATCCTCGAAATTTGAAGAAATTCCGATTGTGGGATTGTGAGATATCCCAAGCCCTAGCCCTGAGACCGAACTTTCCCCTGGTGTTCCCTAGGCTAGTACCTCATAGGATCATTTTTTCACCTTTAAGTGGAAATTCTTTCTTTGATCCTCTTCCCTTCCTTGTTTAGGTTAAGATCATCATTGGTTTCTAAATTCTCTCCCCTTAACCTAGGTTAAGTCCACTTGGCCCTATGTGGTCCCATTTCTTACCAAAGACAATTCTTCAAAGACAACTCGGGAATCCAAGTTTTGCAAGGATTTTAGGGATTGGGAAACTCCTTTACAAGGTACATTCCCTTAACCTAGCCCTTAAATCCTCACCTCTTTCTCCTAGAAAGCCTTGTACCTTGCTTAAAGAGCAAGCAAGCTCCATTCTTGGCTTTCTTCTAGGAAAGGATCAATGAGGTCACTTCATATACATTTGTTGATCTATCCTTCATAAGTGACTTTCTATATACCGATTCTCCTCCTATCGGTGAAAATTCGTAAAGAGTAGGGAGCCTTAGCTAAGGTGACAGTGGGCTAAGTCTCCATAGTCGCCCTTGGCCTAGCAGTTGCCCCTTTAGGATTCCCCCTTGCACTACATGGGAAATCTCAATTTTGGTTGCGCGGTCCCACTTCCCGACACCATATACATCACTCCCTTCCACTCATTTTAGCCCCATTCATCTCTTTTCCCATCCGGGTCTACATAAGGTTAGCCTCCCACTCTCCTCGTCCACACCTTGGGTCGGACCTAGAACGATGCATCGGAGGTTGATGCAGCTAAAAAGAAAAGAAAAAGCATAATTTGGCCACTCTTAAAAAGAAACGTACCACAAAATGCAAAAGATGGTCGGGATATACAAATTTAGCACGAGGGCAAAAGCCAAACATCAGCTCTACCCCTTACCCATGGCCATCACCCTGGTTCCTATGGGCCATAGATAAGCCCCCTCCATCATTAAGAAACCCATTATTGCCCCAACCCCTAGTGGGAAATGAACTAACCCACCTTAAGGGGTATATCCACTGCTATATATTACACAACATGCTCTCATCCCCTGGAGCCCCAAGCAGTTATGAAGAAAAATCAATCGAAGGCAAAAGGCATATGAAGAAGGGTGGAAAAACAAAGGTCGGGATAACTCATGTACCACGATTTGCTCCCTCCTACACTCATATACCCAGGTGGGCATCTTCTCAGAAGCACAAAAACCTAACATAAAGGCTTCCCAAGGTGTGAGAACTTGTTTAGTGCTATGGGCACTAACTACTCATTTCCAATCTTTTCTCCTATAGCAAAGAGGATCCCTCACCTCAATGTGTTGAAAATTGTAGCGAGAGAAGGTCTTTTGGCTTGTGCCTTAGCTAGAAAGATCGAGTTTGTCTTTCCTTTATCATGGACGAGTTCGTGGAGATGAAGATTTCATGCGAGGTGTTGAAGGGTCAGTTATGTGAACCTTCGAGTAGCAGTTCGAGTTTGGAATATGATGAGTTGGGAGCTTCAATTTCGATTGAGGCAAGGACAAGTTATAACTCCAAGTTATGACTGGAGAGAGATCGATTCGAACTCAGTTAACATTTCAATCGCAATTGTTGTTCTAAATTTGCTAATTGCCTAATATTAGCATGGATCGAACTGATAAAAGGACAAAGGCACAATCTGTATTATTATTGTCCTGCACGAGTTTGTGTGTGTAAGAGTTCTTTGTTATGGCAATGTATTCTGGAGAAGCCAATATGCAGTTTGTAGAGAGCTTCCTTGATGCAGATTTGCACTAGGAAATAGAAGTCGAGCCCTAAGTAATAGGGAACCCCCTGCATTAGGAAATAGGTAGCTTATGCGCAAGGAAAGTGGGCATGTCTCTGCGCAAGGAAGCAAGTGAGCAGAGGTCGAGTGTTTGCAGGTTGTGTCAAGCTAGTGTAGTGAGGACAAGTGTGTTCTTTGGGTCATTGTTTGCCTTGTAAAAAATCAGATTGCTCAGTCTCTACAATAAAAAAAACTATAGCAAAGAAGGGGTTTTCCCAGCTAAGTTTCCCAAGAAAAACTATTGTGTTAAATTGTGTGGTGTTTTTATCTATGCGTTTTTTTTTTTTTGTTGCTTATATATTGTTATGAAATTATGTGCCTTGGTGAAAGAACATTAAGTTTCAGATTGTTCATCATAGCAGTTGCAAGATTTCATGGAAAATTAACATGGTATCAGAGCAAAGATCAGCATAAAGACCAACACCAAGTTTACTAGTGAGGCTGAGCACAGATTAGTCAAGAAGGATAGCGCTAGAGTTTGAAGAGCATAGCAGAGTAGTTCCTTGGATAAGCAATATGGCGTTCCTCTAACTAAGGTTAGATCACAGTTTAGAGGGAGCCTCGATTTTTTGTGCATGGAAGGAGCGAATCAGAAGTGTTAGAAGATAATGGGGTGGGAGAGTTTATCAAGAATCAAACAATTCCACCTCAAGATCCCCAACAGCTAGCCTAGCATACTAAGAATGACACCAAGGCAAAAAGGATCATTCTAGAGGGAGTCAGAGACCATATTATTCCTCATCTCCATGAGAAGAAGACAACATATGAGATGTTTAAAGCCATCTTAGATCTATATCATGGTTCCAGTGATGCCAAGAAGCTAGCTCTCAAAGAGAAGCTAAGAAGTTCGGATGAGCAAAGATGAGCCCATCGTCACATATCTTTCAAAGTTCACTCAGGTTCAGGATGAGATAGGTAGTGTGGGCGAGACATTAGAAGAAAAATACCTTGTGAGTCTTGCGATTTTGGGACTCCATACGTCTTTGTAATATCCCAAATCGGGATTAAACAGTAATACAAAGCAAAATAGACTAAAAACTACAACAACAAGAAATACACCATTAAAGCACACAATTTGGAGCCAAAATCAATGGTGAGCCATTTTATTCATATGTTGGGAAAGAGTACAAATGAGGTATTGAAAAGATTGCACCTGGGCCTGCTCAAGGCAAGCTAAAGGGCAACTCAAACCCAAGCAAAAACTCTTGTTGGAAATAGCTCTGCATGGCTCAATCACTGCGTTGCCTAGCCCAGAAAATATTGTTGTTGGTTGTCTTCGGTCTGCTGGTTAGGCTGCTTCAGGTGCTCAGAAAATTCCAAGAATTGGACACCGGACTCTCCTCAATAAACCAACAAAAACCCGCGAAGAGTTTGTTGAAAGCTCAAGCCCAGAAACTGGCCCTCTTGGGCTTGGCTCACTGATCTGTTGGAGAAATCGAACCACTAAAGGAAACTACTGGTAAATGCCTCCAAACTGCTACAAAAAAATCCCTAGTAGGAGGTGGCTAGCCTCCCCTCCGAATATCCTATTGAAGCTCCTCTTCTCTTCCACACTCCCGGCACCAACACCCAACTACACTACGCAACCACTGCATAGTCCTCTCTGTCTCTACGCAATCCTGAAGGGACTACGCTGTCTCTTGAAGATGTTGATGGATAATCCTCCCACAAAATGCAGAACTCCTCTCCTGAGCGGGCACTTGAAGTCCCTCGAGGTAGAGGTTGAGATCTCCACTTGAAGATCTCGTGTGCTGAACAGCACTGCAGACTTGGCTCTCCCGCTCAACCGTGCTCAATCAAATTAACAATAAGAAATAAGTTGAATGAATCCCAAATGAAGCCTTCCCTTCTTCCTTTTGTCCATTGAGGCTCAACGCATTCCTTCGACCCCACCTTGGCCTGCGCTACCTCTCCTTGAGCCAACCACGTGTTGCCTTCCTCCATCCAATCATACGCTGCCCACTTCGTGCCCCCTCCACACTGCCACCTAAGGCCAACTCGACCCCACCACTAGAGCCGCAATTTTCCTTTAGTGACTATAGGAAAAGGCTTCATTTTGGTCTAAAGATATTTGTGGGTCCCCTACCTACTTTATTTCCGCTCAAAATTAGGAAATGCAAAAATTAACCAAAATTAATATTCCAATTAGCTGGACTGCTAATTTGGAATATTACAGTCCTCCCCGCCAAAATGTTGCTTGTCCTCAAGCAACTACAAAGATGGATGTTGAAGAATTTGTTCCCCTTTCCAAGTGGCATCCTCATTTTGAAGGTTCCTCCATCTGATCAAATACTCCTTCACCACCCTGCTCCTCAAGTGTCTCTCTCTGGTATCTAGGATGGCCTCAATTGGAGCACCAAATGCCCCTCATCATCTGCAGGAGGGAGCTCAGTAGCTGCGGTCACCTGCTATCCCAAAGCCTTCTTCAGGCACGACACATGAAAGATGTTGTGGATTCAGCTCCCCTGTGGCAACTCCAGCTCATATGCCACCTCCCCCACTCGCCGGACAACTCTATACGGCCCATAGAAACGAGGCTTGAGCTTCTCATCTCCTTTCTGCTTCAGAGTAGGCTGCATGTACCACTGAAGTCGGAGGTACACCAAGTCCCCTACCTCGAACTGCCTCTCTATGCGCCCTCTGGTCTGCATACATCTTTTGTTGGTTCTGTGTTGTCCTCAAGTTGTCCTTGAGATCCCTGAGGATGTCCTGACTCTCCTGGATCCAATCTTTGGCCCTGGGGGCCTTACTTGCCCCAAACATGGCATCAACAAATGTCAATGCATCATAACCATACAAAGCACGGGAAGGGGGCATACCAATAGACATATGGAAAGTGGTGTTGTAGCAGTACTCCCCCGAGTGCAGCCAACGCAGTCAAGGTCTTTGTTGCCCTGTGACATAGTTCCACAAGTAGCCTTCCAGCCAGTTGTTCACTATCTTCGTCTACCCATCGGTTTGCGGATGGTAGCTCGTGTTCGGTGTGAGCTCTGTGCCCACCAGTCAGAACAACTGTTGCCAAAATCCCCCCATAAACCTGTTGTCCCAATCACTGACTATGGTCTTTGGAAGACCATGCAGCTGGAAAATGACTCTGAAAAACAACGCAACCACCTGTGAAGCCGTGTACCGAGCTTAAAAAGAAAGGAAGTGTGCATACTTTGTCATCCTATCGACCACGACGAAGATGCAGTCCTTGCCCTGCGCCATGGACAACCCCGTGATGAAGTCCATCAATATGTTCTCCCACTTCCCCTCCAGAATGGGGAGCGGCTACAAGAGCCCGGCGGGATGGGTAAACTCCCCCTTGTTCCTCTGGCAGACCACACACTCCCGAACATGCAGGAGTACATCCTCCTTGAGGCCCTTCCAGGAGAACCTCTCTCTGATGGTCCTGTAGGTCTTGGTAAACCCCTGGTGTCCTGATAGTGGGGAGTCCTGTGTTGCATGCAAGATCTTCTCCCACAACTAAGAGTTGGCTGTCAAAAAGATCCGATCTCGATAATAAATGACCTCATCCATCACCCAATACTGGTCATTTGTCACCTGCCCATCCAACACCTCACATGCAAACTGGTCCTTCGAATACTCCACCAATAACTGCGTCTTCCACTCTGCGTCTATACTCATCAAGGAAAGGGACACTGGCCTCCGAGATAAGGCATCGGCCACCACATTATTCTTCCCTTTGACATACTCAATGTCAAACTCGTAAGCTTGGATCTTACTGACCCACTTTTGTTGCCTCTCCTGTAACTGCTTTTGCTTTAGGAAATACCGAAGGCTATTGTGATCGGTCTTAACCTTGAACCGGTTCCCCACCAAATATTGTCTGAACTTGACCAATGCATGCATGATGGTCAGCGTCTCTTTGTCATATATGGGGTAATGCCTCTCATGAGGCAAAATCTTTCGGCTCCCGAAAACAATGGGGTGTCCATCCTGCACCAATACTGCCCCAACTCCTACTTTAGATGCATCACAGTCCAAGACAAATGGCTTTGGTGAAATCAAGGAGTGAAAGTATTGGGCAACTACTCATCACCCTGCTTGAGGCGATCAAAAGCCTCCTGCGTTGTGCGGGTCCAAGTGAATGCTCCCTTCCAGGTCAAATCCATGAGGGACGCGGCTAGCTGAGAGAAGCCCTTCACGAACTTCCTGTAATAAGTGCAGATGCCCACAAATCCCCTCAGCTCGGTGACATTCTTGGGCTTTGTCCAATCTCTGATGGCCCTGACTTCTCCTCGTGCATCCGCACACCATCCTCCCCTATAATGTGGCCCAAAAATAACATCTCGGTCAGCCCAAACTCACACTTGGATAGTTTGGCGTAAAACTTCTGCTCCTCCAAAATACACAACACTATCTCCACATGTTGCAAATGCTCCTCCCACGTCCGGCTTGTGAAAATTTCAAATCTGAAATACTACTGCAGTTATTGATTTATTTCTCCTACTTATTTTTCACTATAAGTTATTTAGAATAAACCCTTCAGAAAATTCCAAAATAAGTTCTACTGCAGTTATCACACAAGTACATATAGAGAAAAGAACAGTGAAATACAAGCACAAGAAACAATCACATCGACACAGTGATTTTTGGACAATTGTCCTCGGAAAAACCCAATGTGGGAAAATCAATGTAGCAGATGAGGACTTATATATTAATCTTCAGTAACAATTTCTTTACAAGGAATGACTAGCAGAAGGATTGAGAAACTTCCAAGAAAACACCTGAGATAATTATTCTCCGACCTCCGAAGAATTTCTAACACCTGAGAGGCTCACTAACCTTCACTGCCTCACCCCTACGTGATTCCCTGCATTGAGACTGCGTCACTACTGCGTTGTCCCTCTGCATTGTCCCTTTGTGCTGCCCCTCTACCCTTCTGCGTCCTTCCTCGAGCTCTAACTACTGCTAAGACCATCCGCTTCCTCCGCCCTGCAACTCTCCCTTTGAAATCAAATCCTAAATTCTAAAGAATCGACTTCACTCGGGTTACTGAGTGTATGCCCAGCTTGCTTTCCAAATGGCCCTCAATCCTTCCTTTATAATCTTCTCATTGATAAATCAACGACCCAGATTAGAAGTCGAATCAATGGCTAAGATTAAATCTTGACTTGATCTTCATTCTCTAGAAGATTCACACTCTATTTTATTAATACCCATTAATTATTTAATTTCCCTAAGTTTAGACTTACGGTCCCCATTAAAATAATTAATTATTTTAATAAAACATGAAACGAGTGGAATTTCCACAAGCGGTTTTTGGGTTCTTTGGAATACTGGTGTCCAAGCCTCCTCACCAAATATGAGACTTAGATCACTTTCCGATGCTACAAAAATCAACACTCCCTCTTAGCAAGGAAAGTGTTCTAGCAATTTGCCTGCTGCATACTGCTCTGACTTTTGAAACATACTCTGCACTGCTGATGCTTGGTTGTTGCCCCTCATCTGCTACGTTGTTGCCTTTTGTATTGCTGCCCATGACACTGCCATTATCACTGCCTCATTTGTACTGCAGCTCCCTCTCAAATTCTGCACTTGTCCATTCCTGCTACTGAAACAGATTCTTGATCATCCCCATCTTCTCTCTGAAATAAACAAACTTTGTTCTTCCCAGAGCCTTAGTAAGGATGTTTTCCACCTGTTCTCCTGTCAAAGTGTACTGCAACTGTACAGCTCCCCGCTTGACACAGTCTCTGATAAAATGACACCTGATGTCAATGTGTTTCGACTGATCATGAAACACAGGATTCTCAGAGAACTTGATGCAACTATGATTATCACATAAAATGTTGGTCGCTTCCATCTTTTCCTTGAGTAGATTCACAAGCAACTTCCTAAGCCATATGGCTTCACACAAAGTTGTGTTGGCTACAATATAGTCCACCTCAGCTGAGCTCAGTGCTACGGACTTTTGTTTCCTACTGCACCAGGAAGTCATCCTTGATCCAATGTTGAAATAGTACCCACTGGTACTTTTCCGATCTACTGAACTTCTAGCCCAATCTGCGTCAGTGAACCCACTCAGTCTGATGTCACTGCCTCGAGTGTATCTTAATCCATGCTCGATTGTTCCTCGTATGTATCTGAGAACATGCTTGGTTGTTGCCCAATGTGCCCTCCTTGGTTCCACCATAAACTGACTGAGGGTGTTGACAGCGTAACAGATGTCTTGCCTAGTGTTGACCAGATACATCAGGGACTCTATGAGCTATCTGTACAAGGTAGGATCAACCTCATCATCTTCAAATGCATCAATATTCTTCCAGTGGGTGATCATTGGAGTAGCCATGGGTCTACAATCCTGCATCCTGAACCTCTTCAGAATTTTTGTAGCATATCACCCTTGACCAAGGAAGATTTCACCCTTCTACTGCCAAACTTCCAACCCAGAAAATAGTGCGTAAGTCCCAAATCCTTCATGTCGAATTCTATAGCTAGGTTCTCCTTACAATCCTTGATGAGCCTAGATTAACCTGTCAAGAATAGGTCATCCACATACAGCACCAGTATCAAAGGCTTATTCCCTATTGTCAGATAGTAGAGATTAGGATCTACGTCACTCTTGAAAAATCCCATCTTCTGCGAGTAACCATCAATTCTACCGTACCAGGCTCTAGGTGCTTGCTTAAGTCCATACAAAGCTTTATTAAGCCTACATACATGAGTCTTCTGCTCATGAGTCTCAAAGCCCTCTGGTTGTTCGATGTATACTTCTTCTTCTATCACCCCATTCAAAAATGCAGTGTTGACGTCCATCTAGTGAATCTCCCACCCCATCTGCACTGCAAGGGATATCACGGATCTAATAGAAGTATATCTTGCTATTGGGGTGAAGGTTTCTTCATAGTATATCCCCTCCTTCTGAGCATACCCCTTAGCCACGAACCTGGCTTTATATTTTTCCATGCTGCCATCTGTAGCATATTTGATCTTGTAGATCCATCTCGAACCCACAACTGGTCTGTTCTGAGGTGTTAATTTTGGGCAACTAGGTCCAAACTCCATGTTGTGATGCTCAGATGACGATGCCAATATTTTTATTGGATTCCTCTTTCGGAGAGGTGCAAGATCGATCTAAAGATCATCTTGATCGGATGAGCTGAACATGTATTTGAATTTATTCCACATGTGCAAGGTCGACCTGATTTCTCCCACATGCATAAAAGATGTGTCACACACCCCCATAGATGCCTATGTATTGGAGAGACTTGGAGTTCATTTTACACACACATTTGGTGGAGGCATTTTCTTCTCTCTTGGATGGTGATGGAGCAGCGTTCTTGGTTCTGCGTTTAGGGCTTCTTGGTGCAGCGTCATGGTGGAGTATTCTTGATGACACGTCTTGGGGTTGTGTGACACATGTGGGAGGCTGACCTTATGAAGACTTTGCAGGTTGAAGCATCCTAATGATCGCCATAACGCCACCACTCTTTATCTCTGTTTTGGCCTGTCTTCCATCGATCTATTGGTATGTTCTATCTGCATCTTACTTTCATTCAGCCCTAGAAGTTTAAAGTAAATTTGCATCTAGCATAGAACATCTTCAGAATTTAACATGGTATCAGAGCTAGGAGAAGACAAAGCCCATCTAGTTGAGAATCTAGGGCAGCGATATAAGGACTTCCTTCAGGTGACCGAGTTGCTGGAAGAAGGCCGAGCACCCTTGCTGGGAAGGTCGAGTTAGAAGACCTTTGTTTCAGGTCTGTTGGGGCTAGTTGGTGCCCTAACCTTCAGCGTGGAGATCCCTTCCCTTCAAATCTGAAGTATGGGCAATATATCCTCAAGTGATCTCTGAAATTGGAGAAGCCTAGCCGTAGCTAGAAGGAACCTTAAGACAGCGTGAAGGAGGCCTAGGGATAGTGTGGGCATTTCTATAGTGGAGGCCAAGTGCTGTAGGAGACAACAGCTGGTTTAAGATCTGTTTTGGGTGTTGTTTAAGGGTTGAGTTTGTTGGGTAGGTGGCCGAGAAAGAGAGGCATAAGACAAGGTTGTTTTTAGGCAGTTTGGGTGATGTCTAAGGGAGGACCGCAGCCATAGCTAACTGTTGTTTTAGGCCACAGACCATAGCCAGCAGTTAGAGGCCCTTTAAGGGCAGCGTCTAGGTGAAAAGGCCTAGAAAAGGGCAGCGTGGAGGAAGAGGTGCTTTACTTTGGAGGACCGCAACCAAAGAAGGCTTGTATTGATGACTGTGCAAACATTTCGGAACACCTTCAGGATTGTGTATTGCAGACTATGGAAAACAGTTATACCTTCAACACTGCAATCACTGTATTTCGGACAGTGGAGAACAGTGACATCCTCAAGAGTACGGTCACTGTGTATTTCAGACTGTTGGAGAATCTCGGACTTGCATACAAAACTTGTGAACAGTCAACAGCTCAAGAACTCAGATCTCCTGATAAACTCGGACTTAGCACCTATATATCATAACCTCGGAATAATCATCGGTGGACAGGTATCATCTGTAAAATTGTAGAACTGAGGAGACTCAATCCTACAGGAGCTCGGATTTGTTACCACTGCAAAGAAAAGACTTGTTAGCAAAGATGAAAAAATCGCGATCGGGATAAAATTGCCGAGGGGAAAAAATCGGAAAAAATCGTAAAAATCGGGAAAAAATCGGCACATACAAAAATATTCATTTTTTTTCAATTTTTTTAATATCTAAAGCATCTACAGCATAAAATAAATGCATTGACACATAAATATGAAAAAAAAAACTAATATATAAGATGTGTAATATCATGTCCAGTGCTACATCACACATAAAACTGAATCCTGTCCTGAATACTAAGTCCTGAGTCTCAAGAGTCAACTCAGCCTCAAAATATCAACAAAAAATATAATAATGTATCTCATATCATGAGTCATAATGTTATATACAAAGGAATGCACCAAATAACCTATACTATTGATTTCCTCTGCCCCTCTTGCGAGAAAATGTAACAGCGTTCCCTCTAGACAAAGAAGTTGGCGGGGCTGGCAATGGACTCTGTTGTGCTCCAGATCCTGAAGCACTAGGAGCTAAAGGAGGTAGACCACGTCCTCTACCAGTAGCAGGGGTAGGTGGTGTCATCTCCTCCTCCTATTGTTGCTCCTCCTCCTCCTATTGTTGCTCCTTCTCCTCCTCCTCATGAAACTCATCATTGATTCATCGCTACTAGAAATGGGATCATCAACAAGAGATGCATAAACATCATCTAGCTCAAAGTCTTCAGACTTGGATTGCTCAACCTTAAAATGCGGTAGAAAAAGATTAACATGCCTAACCAGTTGTTTTCCTTTGAGTGAAGGGTACATTCATGTTAAGGCCACAGTAGGGGAGTTCAACAATCAATACCACCAACATCAACAAAGTTCAACAATCAATGCCACCAACATCAAGGTTCTTAAAGGACTTCATACTCTTGATCAAATGCCAATCTCATACCTTTACACATAATAGAATCAAATGGAAACAATGCAAATCCCCAAACCATGAAACCCTGAAAACCATTAAGTCTGCTGAATTTTGAGTGAAATCTAAAATTCTAGTTTCTCCATATGAAATCCAATGAGGTCGAAACCACTCTTAAACATCCTGAGTCATTTCATGGTAATGTTAAAAATTTAAGTAAAAGTATGATACTTTTACTTTAAGAATTTAACATTACCATGAACTGCCAACAGGGTGTGTCAGGAAAATGAGAGGGCTGCAAAAATGACAAAAAAAAAAAATCGATTTTTGAACTTATAGGGTTTCTATTTGATGGGCCCACGATTTTTACCAAAATAATCGCGATTTTTTCGCGATAACGATTTTTTCAAAAAATCGTTGAAAAAATCGCCGATAAAATCGGTAGACCGAAAAAATCGCGATTTTATCGCGATTTTTTCATCTTTGCTTGTTAGCAATCCTGGACCTCTGGTCAGTGTTTTTGTGTACAGCTCGGACAAGGACAAAGACAGTCATCTCAAGCTTGATCTTGTTGAAGGCACAACCACCTCAAACAGTGACATGTGTGCAAAGGCTCAGATCACTAGTTTCCAAAGGCACAGAGCTGCAGTTTTGTGTAGTCTTATAGCTTATTGTTATGGACAAACACTTGTGGTAAGAATATTTGTGGAGGTATCACAACTCGGATTTGTTGTACTAATGTGAGGGCAAGAAAATCACAGCAAATCCTCCTGAAACAGGCCGACAAAGGAACCCACCTATGATGACTAGGCTGCAGGCCTGTAGGTGGCGTTTTGACGGTCAAAACTACCCTAACGTGAAGCTATAAGTGTCTCCTCTCATAACAAGGTCACTGTGGATGTAAAGGAGAGGAGGTTGCATCATTTGAGATGTGGTTCTGGGCATAGAACAGTGGTATATTTCTGTGTTAGGGCCGTACTAATGTCTATGCACTAAAGTAGGGCCGAGACCCTTGTATTCGCTGGATAGAGAGGCCATAAGGCCTGCGGAACAGCTAGAGCGAGGGCCGAGCTTAATCATGTACATGCTCAGGGAATTAAGGGCTGGAACGTAAGATATATGCAGAAAAAAGAGGAAGGAAGTTTAAGGTATTTCCTACTAAGGTGAGTAATAAGAATGTGTTGAAGGCTATGTACAGTCACCTTGGAGCAAGTAAAGTGACTGTGAGATGCTAGGTGATTGGTGCCTATGTACAGTGAGACTTGGAGAAGCAATCCATTGTTAGAAGGCAGATCCGTGGAGCCTAAGATCAGTGACTCAGTAGCAACTGAGTTATCATGTGCAGGAAGTTTGTTGAAGACCCTATGAACAATGATTTTGATGTGGAACACCACTTTTAGAGGACAAACTAATATAGGCCTATGTTCAATAACCTTGGTGGAGCTTTGTCATTAATAGAAGGCAGATTGAAGAGTTGGTTGCGCAAGTGTATCTGAAGCAGCAGAGGACCTTGTGAACAGTTGAGGCAGAGGTATTGGAGAAGCATATTCTTTGTGTGTATAGGTGGCCAAGGACCTACCAGGTGTTCAAGGGAAGTGAACAGAAAGGACAAGAGACCAAAGGGATGTAAGTGGAGTGCATCTTCAGCAAGTAAGTCATTGTATTTGTTCTTGTTGTGTAGGACGATATGGACAGTGACATATGGCAGAATCTTATGATCTTGATCAATGGTATCTTCAGAGGCATATGGAAAAATATACATAACCATGAAGTTTGATATCCTCCATTCTGTGTGGCTGTGATAAATATGATAGTGATGTGTATGATAATATTTTGGCAACATTGAAATCAATGATATGACAATGTATGATACCTGTCAAGATGTATAACAGATATATGGCAATATATGGCTATGATTCTTGTATGACCTTGACAGTGGGTGACTAAGATTCAGGTCTATGATTACAAAGCCCTTTTTGAGGAAAGGAAGTTGGTTCCTGGGACGCCCAAATTCAAAATAATCATGAAGGCATGTATCAAAGTTGTGCCGCAGGAAAGCATAAAAAGGGGGACTTTCTTTTTCCCTCAAGTATCACAATCTGATGTCTAGCAGTTGATACATTCTAATTTATCTGATATGTTGCCCGTCTGGATATATTTCTTGAAGAAGAAGATCAAGATTCTAAGGACGGATCATGGCACATTTGCAGAGGAGCTAGCATTAGGAGGGAGACCACAACCGTATATGCTCCTGAGCAAATAACGTTGTTGGAAGAAAGAAGAAGAGACCCTCATGGCTCAGAGACACTCTCAAGGATGTCGAGAGTCATATGGCCCCAAAGGGGGACATTCCGGGAAAGCAAGAAGCCATATAGATACCAAGGGTATCTAGTAGCCATGAGTACAATGTGAGCCTGGATCATTTGAAGAAGCCGTAAAGCATTAAGTCTGGAAGGATGCTATACACAAAGAGTGCGAGTCCATTATGAAGGATGATGTCTGGGATATGGTCCCGAGACCGGAGGACAAAGCTGTTGTCACCTCAAAATGGCTCTCTAAGATCAAGCATGGATCTGATGGGAGTGCTGAAAAGTACAAGGCAAGATTTGTTGCCCGAGGCTTCTCTCTAAAGGAAAGCGTAGACTATGATGATATACTTGCACCTATGATCCTATATACTACCATCCAATCTATTATTGCCCTTGCTGCTACGCGAGGATAGAGTCTACATCAGATAGATGTGAAGATTGTTTTTCTGCATGGTTCGATATAGGAAGAGGTGTATGAGGAGCAACCTCTGGGGTTCGAAGTCCAAGATAGAGACTCTCATACATGCAGGTTGAAGAAAGCCCTCTAAGGGTTGAAGCAAGCCCCCAGGGCTTGGTACGAGAGGATAGATAGCTACTTGATGAAGCTGGGCTTCACTCGAAGTAATGTTGATTCGAACCCTTTATTTCAAGATTAATAGAGAAAAGCCTCTCATTCTGGCTCTCTATGTGGACGATCTTTTCTTGACAGGTGCTGACCCTCTCTTTCATTAGTGGAAGAGGGAGCTCACTTCCGAGTTCGAGATGAAGGACGTAGAACTGATACATTACTTCCTAGGCCTGAAGGTCTGGCAGAGACCTGGCGATATTTTCCTCTCTCAAGGAAAATAGATTGTGAAGTTGCTGGAAAGATTTGGTATGGTGGACTGTAAGTCCGTGTCGACACCGATGGAGCTCAACTTTAAGAAGTTGAGTGAAAGCGTTGTTGGGCCTATGCTAGCAAATCCTATCGAGTATTGTCAACTCATAGGGGCCCTAATGTTCTTAGGGAACATCCGTCCAGACATATGTTGTGCAGTGAACACTTTGAGTCAACACATGGTTGATCCTCAAAAGATTCACTGGGTTGGTGCCAAGAAACTCTATGGGATATCTCTGGGGCACGATAGACCATGGGCTGAGATACACTGCCGAGAGTTTGAGACTCTGTGTATATGTTGATGCTGATTGGGCAAGTAGTGTGGTGGATCGCAAGAGCACATCTGGATGTTGCTTCACACTTGGGTCTGCTTCGAGAAGGAAGCAAAAGTCGATAACTTTGAGCACCGCTGAGGCCGAATACATTGCAGCGTGTATGGCCAGCTGTGAAGCCACTTGGTTGCGAAAGCTCTTCAGTGAGTTGTTCGAGCATGTGCTAGATGCCACCGTTATCCTTTGTGATAACCAGAGGGGGATTCGTTTGTCAGAGAATCCCGTGTTCCACGATCGATCCAAGCATGTTGATGTCTGGTACCATTTTAGCTGGGATATGGTACAGCAAGGTGTCGTAAGGCTCGATCATATAGGAACTAATGAGAAGGTCGCGAATATTCTCACAAAGCCCTTGGGGAAGGTCGTGTTCCTAACCTTCCGTGAGAATCTTGGAATCGTGGAACGACCCTATTTGGAGGGTCCTGTTGGACGATGAGCTCTGGGAGCTCCAGGGGGGCTTTGGGGATAGCTTCTTGGAGCTATAAGAAACCACAGGGCTAGGCTTGCCGAACCTTGTTGGTGTGCTTCTGCCCCACCGTGATGATATTGAGTTGTTTTACCTCTCTCTGATCTGTGCCCCGTATGCATCCTACCCATGGAGTTTCAGACTCATGGGAAGTACCTCTCATTTGGCCAATGAGGTGGGAAATGTGAATAGAGACCATAACAAGACCGATGGACGCATTGGAGATTGTCGTACTCTCTATGTCTAGGATGGCACGTGTCCAACCACTTGATCTGGGATCAAGTCTAGTGAGGTTTCGGACCTCCAACTGACTTCTGGTCAGTTAAACTAACTTCGGGTTAGTATATGACTCTCTTGAGTCCAAGTGAGGTTTCGGACCTCTAACTGACTTCAGGTCAGTTAAACCAACTTTGGGTTGGTATGTGACTCCTTTGAGTCCTATAGAGGTTTCGGACCTCTAAGCTGACTTCGGGTTAGTCGAGAGTGATGTCTTTGTGACTCACCTTTTGTTTTGAAATAAAGAAGCCAGCGAAGCAAGTTACGGCGGGATGACGCACGATGTTTGGATGGAACTGGTGGATGGAGTTCTCCCTAGTTGAGAGGGAGTGTTGATTTTGGGCAACTAGGTCCAAACTCCATGTTGTGATACTCAGATGACAATGCCAATATTTTTGTTGGATTCCTCTTTCGGAGAGGTGCAAGATCAATCTAAAGATCATCTTGATCGGATGAGCAGAACATGTATTTTGAATTTATTCCACATGTGCAAGGTCGGTCTGATTTATCCCACATGCATAAGAGATGTGTCACACACCCCCACAGATGCCTATATATTGGAGAGACTTGGAGTTCATTTTACACAAACATTTGGTGGAGGCATTTTCTTCTCTCTTGGATGGTGATGGAGCAGCGTTCTTGGTTCTGCGTTTAGGGCTTCTTAGTGCAGCGTCTTGGTGGAGTATTCTTGATGAGACGTCTTGGGGTTGTGTGACACATGTGGGAGGTTGGCCTTATGAAGACTTTGTTGGTTGAAGCATCTTGCTGATTGTCGTAACGCCACCACTCTTTATCTCTATTTTGGCTTGTCTTCCATCGATCTATTGGTATGTTTTATCTGCATCTTACTTTCATTGAGCCCTAGAAGTTTAAAGTAAATTTGCATCTAGCATAGAACATCTTCAGAATTTAACATGAGGCCTAGGAACCACTTCCCAGACATCATTAGTCATGATGGAACAGTATTCTTCCACCATTGCATCTACCCATACTTGATACTGAGCTGCCTCCTAGAAACTAGAGGGTTCCCCAACCTGAGCTACCAAGGCTTGGTACCTGTCAGGTTGTCTACGCTACCTCTTCTCGTTTCTAGGCGCTCTGACAAACTCCTCTGCGTCCCTCATAATATGTCGTAATTCCCGGCTTGTTCTTCCGCTGATAGTGGGTGGTTCTTCCTGCTCCTCCTGCGAATCCTCCTGAGGTAATACTCGTGGTTCCTCCTGTCCTGGAGAAGCACTGGTGCTAGTTTCGACTGGTCAAAGTGGCTGGACCAATGGATCATCCTCTGACTACGTTTCGAAAGGCATCTCCCGGGATTTCCTGAAAGCTCTATCCTCCATGAACTTTACATCTCGTCGTACTACAATCTTCCTAATTCCAGGAATGTCGATTCTATATGTCTTAGCATTATCGCTATATCCCACCAGATATCCATTTTCTGCAGTCCGATCCAATTTCTTCCTCTTCTCTTCGGGTATATGGCAGTATGCCAAACTACCAAAAATCCTAAAATGGCTCACTTCAAGCTTCCTGCCAATGAAGACACTTTCAGGTGTAATCTGACCTAGTGCCCTGTGAGGAATCCTATTCTAAACATACACAGTTGTACTGCATGCTTCCACCCATAGAAATTTGGGCATATCTTGATCATACAGCATTGCCCTCAATGCTCCAACAATAGTTCTATTCTTCCTCTCAGCAACTCCATTCTGCTCCGGAATATGGAGCGGTCCACTCTCTTTTGATGCCTTCCCTTGCGCAGAAATTTGTGAAGTCTTTATCAATATATTCTCCACCATTATCTGACCGCAATATATTTATCCTCTTTCCTGTCAGATTCTCAACCAGAGCCTTAAAATCTTTGAATCGATCAAAGACCTCATCCTTGGTCTTTAGAAAGTAGATCCAAGTTTTGTTGGAATGGTCATCAATGAAGGTGACGAAGTATTCGGCACCACTTAGAACTCTGGTGGACATAGGTCCGCAGATATCCAAGTGTATTAGTCCCAACACACTCTTAGCACCATTGTTGCTCCTGGGGTAAGCTGCCTTGGCGTACTTACCTAGTACACATCCTCTGCAAACATCATCTCGCTTGGTGCTCATTTCTAGAACTCCTATGACAGTCTCTTTGAGAATTCTTAGAGCCCCATGGTGTAAGTGCCCCATTCTTTTGTGCCATGGCTCATTCAAATCCTTCTCACCACTGCAGCCTATTAGTGCCATTGGAGATTCGAGCTGTAACTTATACAGTTTGTTGCTCTTGACTCTGATTTGTGCTTTCTTCTTCCAACTTGGGTGTTTGACATATACTCTCTTGCCGATGAAGTATACGTCATAGCCCTTGTTTTGCAACTGAGACACAGAGAGTAAGTTCATCCCCAAACCAGGCACATGTAGCACATTGGTAGCCCGAAGCCTATTCCCTACTTCAGTTTGAAAACTATGGTACCTCTTCCAACAGGGGTACATTTCGCCTTATTGCCCGTGGTGATCTTGAAGTTCATCTGGTCTTCTTGGTAGCTCGAGAAACATTCTCGTATTCCCGTCATATGTGCAGAAGCTCCACTATCAATATACCAAACCTCTTAGGAAGCAGAGCTTGACAAGCATGCAAACTCTTCTTCCAATCTAGAAGCCAATACAGAGATGTCATGATCCAACCTTCCTTCCATGCTTTTCTCTTTCTCCGAAGGACTGTGTGAACCCTTTCGAGTTGTTGCTCCAGTAGCATCAAGACTTCGTTCCATTGCAGAATCTCCAATCCCGTTACCCGGTTCCATTGCAGAATCACCAATTCTGTTACCCAATCTCAACTCTGATACCATGTGAAAATTTCAAATTTGAAATACTACAGCAATTGCTGATTTATTTCTCCTACTTATTTTTCACAATAAGTTATTTACAATAAACCCTTCAGTAAATTCCGAAATAAATTCTACTACAATTATCACACAAGTACATATAGAGAAAAGAACAGTGAAATACAAGCACAAGAAACAATGACATCGACACAGTAAGTTTTGGACAATTGTCCCGGGAGAAACCCAATGTGGGATAACTGGTGTAGCAGATGAGGGTTTATATATTAATCTTCAGCAACAATTTATTTACAAGGAATGACTCGCAGAAGGATTGAGAAACATCCAAGAAAACACCTAAGATAATTATTCTCCGACCTCCGGAGAATTTCAAACACCTGAGAGGCTCACTAGCCTTCACTACGTCACCCCTGCGTGATTCCCTGCGCAGAGACTGCGCGAGACTGTGTCACTACTGCGTTGTCCCTCTGCTTTGTCCCTCTGTGTTGCCCCTCTACCCTTCTACGTTCTTCTTCCTCGAGCTCTAACTGCCGCTGACACCCTCCACTTCCTTCGCCATGCAACTCTCCCTCTGAAATCAAATTCTAAATTCTGAAGAATCGACTTCCCTCAGGTTACTAAGTGTATGCCCGACTTGCTTTCCAAATGGTCCTCAAGCCTTCCTTTATAATCTTCTCATTGATAAATCAACAGCCCAGATTAAAATTCTAATTAATGGCTAAGATTAAATCTCAAAGAGTGTCTCCTCTTCTCCCTCGTTGTCCAAGAAGACCTCGATGTAGTGTGCCTTCCTTGTTGCACACTTGTAGCCTAGTGCCCACGGCTCCTGGCATGTGAAGCAAATCTTTTTCCTCCTCAGATCTCTCCTAGTGCCATAATCTAATGGCCCCTTCCATGCTTTTCTCTTTCTCCGAAGGACTGTGTGAACCCTTTCGAGTTGTTGCTCCAGTAGCATCAAGACTGCCTCCGTCATAATCTTCCAACCTGCCATTCAAGGCCCCATCGTTAATCACCACCGTTACCTTCCACCTCAATCATATCACTATGTGAAAATTTCAAATTTGAAATACTACAACAATTGCTGATTTATTTCTCCTACTTATTTTTCACAATAAGTTATTTACAATAAACCCTTCAGTAAATTCCGAAATAAATTCTACTACAATTATCACACAAGTACATATAGAGAAAAGAACAGTGAAATACAAGCACAAGAAACAATGACATCGACACAGTAAGTTTTGGACAATTGTCCCGGGAGAAACCCAATGTGGGATAACTGGTGTAGCAGATGAGGGTTTATATATTAATCTTCAGCAACAATTTATTTACAAGGAATGACTCGCAGAAGGATTGAGAAACATCCAAGAAAACACCTAAGATAATTATTCTCCGACCTCCGGAGAATTTCAAACACCTGAGAGGCTCACTAGCCTTCACTACGTCACCCCTGCGTGATTCCCTGCGCAGAGACTGCGCGAGACTGTGTCACTACTGCGTTGTCCCTCTGCTTTGTCCCTCTGTGTTGCCCCTCTACCCTTCTACGTTCTTCTTCCTCGAGCTCTAACTGCCGCTGACACCCTCCACTTCCTTCGCCATGCAACTCTCCCTCTGAAATCAAATTCTAAATTCTGAAGAATCGACTTCCCTCAGGTTACTAAGTGTATGCCCGACTTGCTTTCCAAATGGTCCTCAAGCCTTCCTTTATAATCTTCTCATTGATAAATCAACAGCCCAGATTAAAATTCTAATTAATGGCTAAGATTAAATCTCAAAGAGTGTCTCCTCTTCTCCCTCGTTGTCCAAGAAGACCTCGATGTAGTGTGCCTTCCTTGTTGCACACTTGTAGCCTAGTGCCCACGGCTCCTGGCATGTGAAGCAAATCTTTTTCCTCCTCAGATCTCTCCTAGTGCCATAATCTAATGGCCCCAGGCCCTGGTTCCCTCTCGAGGGTGGAGCTCTCGCATCCCTTCCTCTCTGCTGGAAAGTTGGTCTCTTGGGCATAGGGGCCCTAGCCCTTGGCAATGAATCCTGCAGATCCCGGGTCCTCCCAACTACATCCTAGAGCGTAGTGGGTCAAGTTGACCTCACTAGCCCACGCAATGGCTCTGCCAGCCCAACTATGAACATGAAAATCCTCCTGGACTCCGACAGATCCAGAACCATCACTGACCATCTCAAGAACTCAGAAATATATGTTTCAGGGTTCCATGTTTGCTTGAGTTTGGTCATTTCGCCAAAGTGCTCTACAGGATCCTTCTTATCAAACCTCTCCAGCACTCTACTGGTAAAGTCATCATATGTTGTCACCCCTGCGTTACCCAGCATATTCAACCCATGAAACCAGCAGTCATGGGCTTCTCCCTCCAAGTGCAGTGTAGCCACCTTGATGGTCTCCATCTCTGTCATCTAATTAAGCTAGAAGTAGATATCGAGCTTCTCCACCCATGCTTTAGCTGAGCTCTTTGAGGACCCATCAAATGTCGAAAGGAAAAACCTACCCACAATAAGCTACAAGTCACTCCCCTGCGTGTACCCTCCTCCTTTGACCTGGCCTTTGGGTTTGTTGTTGTTCTTCAACTAGCAAAACTCATTGAAGGTGATGGCCCTTCCAAATTCTGGCCCATAGGACTACTAGTCTACAAAGAATTCTCGATAGTGACTCTCCTCCGGCTCCTGTTGTCTTCTTGTCCCGGAAGCTAGGAACATGGGAATGGTGGAGCGTGGTGGAGTGTAGGGTACGATCAGAAGGGTAGTGTGTGGGCTTGCCTGGTGCTGCGAAGTGCCAGACCCTTCTCCAATCTGGTATTCTCCTTGAATTCCCTTCCCTTTACTGCCATTGTTGAGTTTCTGACCCATCTCCTCAATCCTCTTGGAGAGGTCTTGCATAGATTTTAGAAGAAGGTGAGCAAACTCCTTCTCCTCATTCCTCCCATCATCTGTGTGTGCCATCTCTCTCTCTTTGACCTCCGGAACGTTGTCAACCTGATCTGGAGTGATTTCGAGCATTCTTTCTCTGCTCCTATATTTCTGCCTCTGATAAGTCACATTATGTTTGTCTTCCAGTGTCATAGACTACGTGCTTGATCAGGTGCTCAGTGTTAAGCTCAAAAATGGAATTGCTCAAAATCGTTCGAAACCTGAACGACCGCGAAGTGCTTGTCGCCAAGAATCTAGCGCACTTCGTTTCATCGAAAACCGACTCCGTATGCGAAAGTTAGAGCCTGCTGTCCATTTTCTCAAACAGGTAAAATTTTGAAAAAAAAGGGGCAAGCAGCTGCCCAGTCAGCAGTCCGTACTGCTCACATGGCAGCTGATTGTGCAGTTGGTCAAAGTGGTCAACGGCTCCTCCAGTCGAATCAAGTGGTGACATTTGTCATTTTGTGATTGGTTGCTCAATTGGGTGATTTGTTGCATTTTTATTGGCCGTTGGAATGAGCCAATGGGAAGAGGACACGTGGTGCAGCTAGGGGCCGCCACGTGCCCCCTCCCAAAGGCCAAAATATGGCTATGTTCAAAGGTCGAATGTCATTATATGGTGGCAAAATTTTATTTCGAAGGTCGGGCAGAGGTCGGGGTCGACCCCGCGACCTCCCCCACACAAACACAACGACATACCACTATACTGCGCCATGGTTCTTAACCAACAAAGGGTTCAAGTTATATTTAAATTTCAAATTATTGTATGGCAAGGATAATGCGGAGCCCAGCGTCGAAGGGCTAGCCCCCGACCCATGTGATCTCGGGCTATGACCACGAGCAATGCTCAATTAAAACGCGCCATTAGCGCCTAACCTTCATTACTTACCAATTAAACTGCGCTTATCCGATAATTACCAAGAGCTTATCTTAGCGACTGGTTTGGCGGAGTTCGCCATTTTCGGCGAAACTCCAAATTTGTCGGAGTTAACTGGAGTTCTCTTCAGTTTTGGAGGGGTTTCCTAGGCCAAAATTGAATGAACCATAACTGCAATAAAATTCGACCAATTTTGGCTCAGAAAGAGTCTATCCTAGTAGATTTTGACATTTTGAGCATGTGGGAGCAGGTTTCAAGAGCAGTAGAGGATTGTAAATAGCACATTTTTCCATTTTGAGCTAACACAAAGGCCCAAGCCATGGAAGCTGGATCAAGGAGATGTAGCCCAGGAGGGGTGAACTCCTTCATCAAAATATTGTGTTAATGGATCATTTGATGGTTTACTGTACATTTTATTGATGTTGTTCAGTACTTTGTTTTAATGTTAAAATGCTCATGAATTTAACATAAAACTTGACACAATTACCTGTTTAACACTCACAAACACCGCAAGGAAACCTATGCACATGAAGCAAATGATCAGCAATTATTTAAAATTCTGAAGATGAAATTAGCACAGCAAAACTAACATTCAGATTCAAATCAATGCTCCATAGACTGAGCCAAGTCTATGAGCTCTGATACCACTGTAATATCCCAAATTGGGATTAAACTGTAATACAAAGCAAAATAGACTAAAAACTACAACAACAAGAAATACACCATTAAAACACACAATTTAGAGCCAAAATCAATGTTGAGCCATTTTGTTCATATACTGGGAAACAGTACAAATGAGGTGCTGAAAAGATTGCACCTGGGCCTGCTCAAGGCAGGTTGAAGGGAAACTCAAACCCAAGCAAAAACTCCTGCTGGAAATAGCTCTGGGTAGCTCAATCACTGCGCTGCCTAGCCCAGAAAATGTTGTTGCTGTTTGTCTTCAGTCTGTTGGTTAGGTTGCTTCCCGTGCTCAGAAAATTCCAAGAATTGGACATCAGACTCTCCTCAATAAACCCACAAAAACCCGTGAAGGGTTTGCTGAAAGCTCGACCCCGAAAATTGGCCCTCTTGGGCGCTTCTCCAGCTCACTGATCTGCTAGAGAAATCGAACCACTGGAGGAAATTTCTGGTAAATGCCTCTGAAATGCTACAAAAAAATCACTCGTAGGAGGTGGCTAGCCTCCCCTCTGAATATCCTATTGAAGCTCCTCTTCTCTTCCACACTCCTGACACCAATACCCAACTACACTACGTAGCCACTACGCAATCCTCTCTGTCTCTACGCAATCCTAAAGGGACTACGCTGTCTCTTGAAGATGTTGATGGATAATCCTCCCACAAAATGCAGAACTCCTCTCCTGAGCGGGCACTCGAAGTCCCCCGAGGTAGAGGTTGAGATCTCTACTTGAAGATCTCGGGTGCTGAACAACACTTCAGACTTGGCTCTCCGGCTCAAGCGTGCTCAGTGAAATTGACAATAAGAAATAAGCTGAATGAATCCCAAATGAAGCCTTCCCTTCTTCCTTTTGTCTATTGAGGTTCAATGCATTCTTTGGGCCCCACCTTGGCCTATGTTGCCTCTCCTTAAGCCAACCACGTGCTGCCTTCCTCCATCCAATCATACGTTGCCCCCTTCATGCTGCCACCTAAGGCCAACTCGACCCCACCTTTAGAGCCACAATTTTCCCTTAGTGACTTTAGGAAAAGGCTTTATTTCGGTCTCAAATTATTTGTGGGTCACTTACCCACTTTATTTCCGCTCAACATTAGGAAATGAAAAAATTAACCAAAATTAATATTCCAATTAGCTGGACCGCAATTTGGAATATTACAGTCTTGGTATGGCTTCCATTATGCAATGAGTGGCAGAGAAAAATTTCATAGTTGGGAAAGGTTTTGGAGTGATTACGTTCAAGAGGAAATCTAGAGAGGGATGAGCGATGGTAGATCGATGAAGACAAATAGCAAGGAGAACTTTGCCTTGGCAGGAAAATGAAGCAGAGCCAAGGGCAAGAAGGGCCAAGGAGAGGTCGAGTTCAGTCAGAAGGGCGAGAAGAAGAAGAAGGATCTAAGCAAGATCATGTGCTTCCATTGCCATGAGTTCGGGCACTATGCCAGTAAGTGTCCTAATCAAAAGGAGGAGTCCAGAAAGGATCATGTAGCTGCATCAGCAAAGGTAGATGCATTTTCTACCCAGTTCCAGAAAGATTTCTCATTGATTGCTTGCATGGCAAGCTTAGCAGACAACAATGTATGGTATATTGATTTAGAAGCATCATTCCACATGTCCGGGAATAAGAAGTATTTCAGCCACCTGAGGGAGAAGGATATGTAGTTTCAGATTGATGTAGGAGATGATGGCATGTATGTTGCTAGAGGAGTTGGTACTGTTAGTTTTCAGAGGGAGTCAGGTAATCCTTTTCATCTCAAAGATTTCCTCTATGTTCTAGGACTAAAGTAGAACCTTGTTTCAGTAGCTACCCTTTAGGACAAGGGTTATGATGTCATCTTCAGCAAAGGTAAGGCTTACCTCAAGCACTTAGCTTTGGATGTAAGAAGCATATAGGTGTAAGGGAGAAGAACCTGTACCTGCTATAGTTTGAGACAGGGGCAACCTTGAGCAGCAAGGCAGAAAGTGCACAGAGTAAAAGTGATGGTTGAGCGAGAGCAAGATAGAGCTCTCAAGATGGAGTCTCAGTCAGTATATCAGTTTGAGTCTTTGCTAGTTGGCAGTTGGGTCGATCAGCAGGATGGTGAGGAGACTGGCCCAAGGCAAGTGGAGACAGCCACTCAGTGAGTGACTCCCAATACAAAGAGAGTTCGAGCCAAGTGCTCAAAAGAGTTGCTTAAGGAAGATCGGGAGAGAGTTGGATCTTCTGGTATCACCTTTAGCCAGAGGAAGCAGCCACAGAGGTACATGGTACTTATGACTTAGGTGGTAGACTCGCAGAGCATGGTTGGAAAGAACAGGTCTTTAGATCATACTCCGCAGAAGAAAGCAGGGAAGTCTTCTAGTTCAAAGGGAACAATTGCAACAGTGGAGAATGTGGTAGTGTTGAAAACAGATCCAGGTAGACAAGGTTCTTCGAGAAGCACCTTCCTCACTAAGGGTGTTGATAATTGTAGCGAGAGAAGGTCTTTTGGCTCGTGCCTTAGCCAAAAAGACTAAGTTTGTCTTTCCTTTTACCATGGACGAGTTCGTGGAGATGAAGATTTCATGCGAGGTGTTAAAGGGTTAGTTATGTGGACCTTCAAGTGGTAGTTCAAGTTTGGAATAGGACGAGTTGGGAACTTTAGTGTCAATTGAGGCATGGACAAGCTATAACTCCAAGTTATGATTAGAGAGAGATCAGTTCAAAATCAGTTAACTTGTCAATCACAACTATTGTTCTAAACTTGTTAATTGCCTAATTTTAGCATGGTTCGAACTAATAAGAGGAGGACGAAGGCATAGCTTGTATTATTATTGTCTTGCACAAGTTTGTGAGTGAGAGAATTCTTTGTTGTGGCAGCGAATTTTGGAGGAGCTAATATGCAATTCGTAGAGAGCTTCCTTGTTGCAGATTTGCGCTAGGAAATAGGAGTCGAGCCCTAAGTAATAGGGAGCCCCCTCGCCCCAAGGGTTAGCTCAACTGGTCAAGTTCCCATTGCTAAGTACCTCATCGATCAAGAGATCACAGGGTCAATTCTCCTCAAGGCCTTGGGGTTAGGCCCTGCTAGTTTGGCTGGCGGGATTTGTGATTCTCTTCGGGGTTGATCTTCCCAGATTTTCCTGTGGATGTAGCGGCCACCCAGTGTCTGTGAACCACCATAACAAAAAATAGGGAGTCCCCATGCGCTAGTGTAAAGTTTTGTAGATGTTCTATGCTAGTAGCAATTTCACTTTTCTTTCAGCAATCATACAAGTAGGTAAGCAAAATGCAGATAGAACATATAAGTAGATCTTACAGAAGACAAATCAGAAACAGGAAAAATGTGTGTATTCGTTTCAGCGGTCAACAGGATGCTTCAACCAGCAAAGTCTCCTTTGGTCAGCCAGCCCAGCATGTGTCACAACAACCCTCCAACCAGTAGATGAGTCAACCCAAGTCAACTCTGCAAAAGTCAACGCTGTCCTGAAAAGTCAACGCAGGGGCAGCAAGTTAAAAGTCAACGCAGCAGCAAAACGGTCAACCCTTTGACCTCGATTTTTGTGCCAGGTAGTACGGCCTTCATAAATCGAACCTTCCACAAGTTTTCAGCTTGTTTGGACCAAGCGTTGACCAAAGTCAACGCTGGTCAAAGTTTCTGCGAATCCCTAGCAGCAGAAAATCCGTACTTCAGCTCAGCCGTACAATTTGTCCTCTTCGTCCTTCACACGTGTGGCTGAAACTTGTCTTTAGGTAGCTCGTACTATTTGATGAGAAGAGAAGATGATGAGTTGTGTTGATGATCAAATGCTCTTCAACTTTTCCTGTATTTATATCAATCATGAGGGTGTGTGACACATCTGTTGGGCATGCGAGCCTACATTACAAAACTGGCCGACCTTGCACATATAATTTATTAAAATTAATAAATTCAAAATATAAGTTCTGCTCATCGGATTAAGACATATTTTATATGGATTTTACATCTCTCAGAAAGAGGAATCCAACAAAAATATTAGCTTCTTAATCTGAGCATCTTAACATGGAGTTTGGACCTAGTTGTCCAAATTTAACAGCTAGGAAATAGGCAGTCTGTGCGCAAGGAAATTGGGCCTATCTCAACGCAAGGAAGCAAGTGAGCAGAGATTGAGTGTTTGCAGGGTGTGTCCAGCTAGTATAGTGAGGACAAATGTGTTCTTTGGGTCACTGTTTGCCTTGTAAGAAATCAGATTGCTCAGTCTCCGTCAATAAAAATACTACAGCAAAGAAAGGGTTTTCCCAAGAAAAACTATTGTGTTAAATTGTGTGGCTGTGTTTTTATCTCTGTGTTTTATTCCGCGGCTTATCTATTGTTAATAAATCCTGTGTCTTAAAGAACATTTAGTTTCAGATTGTTCATCATAGAAGTTGCAGTATTTCGTGGAAAATTAACACAATGATCTTAATCAAGTACCTTGCCATTGCGTCTATATCATTCATGCAAGTACTCGTGAGCTTGTTCCTCAAGAGCATCTTATGAGAGACATTTACAATCCAATACAAAGAAATCAATGCTTCCTACATCCATTACAACAATTTACCTACAATATGAAGGATCAACTCAACCTCCTCCAATAACATCTGAAGAGCTAACCCTAACCCTGTTGTGCCTAGGAGAGTGCACCCAACTACATGGATAAACTCCCCTCAAATAGAATGCCCACTGGAAATGAGCAAATGCATGCAAGCCTGTACCCAACTGACCCAGGGATCTGTACCCTGCCCAAAATAGAGAACCTCTCACACAGTGCATCTTATGTCTCTTGAGATCTATGCCCTTCTAAATCTGGAAAAAGCATGTGACACCATGCACAGGGAATTGTGCCTTCCAAATCTGAAGATAGCACATGCCTGCACCTCAACCACCGGATGTCTACTAACCTAGTGTGCCCACATTAATGCACCTTTCTAATCAGCAGCAAATCAATCTACACATGGATCAAGGGCTGGGATAAATCTGCTTAATACACCATGCAGAAGGAGAATCAACTTGGAGCAAAAGGTAAAATTAACATGTTTAACTATCTCAAAAATGGCCACCAGACCATCCTAATTAGTGAAATTTAACAAGCATTGTGCGCATGGCAGAAGTTCAGACTTGATGGAAAACTTAAACGCTACACACAATAACACAATGTTCAAATCGCGGTTTGTTTTCCCACCATTGTTTTCTTACAATAATCTGAGAACCGGTTTTATTTACATTGCAATATTTGACAGAAATCGAAAACTTGTCATTGAGATAATCTTTGGAAGCTGCCTTGTGAACAAGTATCAATTTCAGTTAAGTTCAGAAATAATCCTCGAGCTTCTTGCATGTTCTGGGACTCTGTTTTTGCATTTCTTTTTCCGTTTCATGCATAGTGGTTGAGTCAACATGGTCAAATTCCAGTCATGGTAACAAACTATTATCCATGGGAAATAAATTTTCCCACAATTAGAGAAAATTTTGCAATCAATACTGGAAAGTTTTTTAGTTTGATTTGGAGATGCTCCGGGCTGAAATATAAGTCCATGATTTCATACTTATTCGGCACCCATGTTCTCCCCATGGCTTGGAAGGTCTGCACCAGGTTATGAATTGTAAATCATTGCAGTTCATCTGCTTATGACTTTACGCCTAGAAGCCGACCTATTGGAAGACGTGGTTGGAAAACTAGGGCCACCTATGCGAAAATTGTGTCATCTCTTATATGGATTAAATCGTTGTTTGAGACCACTCAGAGACCTCTAAACTTCAACTTCAGCTATTCTGGAAGCATACTATCATTAGTTGCCACTCTAGATAGGTTTTTATCTTGAGTATGAACCAGGAAAGCTCAAGGCTCAAAAGTAGTTCCACGCTTATTGGGCACCCAAAATCTTACCATGACTCAGAAGGTCCGCACCAGCAGCTTACCTATTCTCGATGGTAGCTCATGCAGTCCCCCTGACTCAGGGCACTGTCCTAAGATGGAAAGGAGAAACATGCAATATTAGAATGCTCCATTAATACAATAAATATAATCACTCTAGGGCCCTATACGATCCAAAATTCACTTCACCCAGAAAACTCCTATCTGATCATAGAAATGTTTCAACACAGACCATCCAATAAGGTCTAAATGTCAATTGGGCTAAAGGGACGCTAATATCGCATTTCTCCAAAACACCATAAAATCACATTGAACAAAACTAATATGAACAAATTAAATAAAATCTAAAACAAACAAAGATTCAGAGCTATTCACAAAATGACCAATTCCTGCTTGAAATTTGTATAGCCTCCAGGAACTGACCTTGTACAATTTCTCGAAGGACTCCGCCCTGCGAGGGATCCAGCCATAAATGGCCTCCCCTGCAAAAGCTGCCATCCAGGCCGGCCATCCAGCTGCCACCAACTCGGCCTCTGATTGGTTAGAAGGAGTGCGGACGAGGATGCCCATATCCAAGTCAGCAGGATCCCTTCCCTGCCTTGTTCTCCTCTTCGATGCGCCATAGTTGCTCTCTTTCAATTTTGCTTCGTCGGATTCGTCTCGAGGGTGGTAATAATGTTGATTATGCAGGATTGCAGAATCAGAATGTTGCTGCAGCTGTTTTGTATCGGAGGAGACAGACCACCTGCTGGAGGTGAGATTCAAACCCTTGACCTTGGGAGATAATGGGTCACCCAGAATGTCGGATTGTTTGGCGCAGACGCAGCCCATCTGAGCGAAACCTTCGAAGGCAAAAGGAGAGACTCCTGCATGCGTTCGGCTCTGCTGGCTAATAGTTATAAATACGAATAAAAGCGGAATTTAAAATAATTATTACTATTACTATTTTGTATTTAACAATACTTTTCAACAGAATTGAATTCCATAGTTTGGAAAAATATTGAATATGAAAAGAGATTTATTTCCTCGTAGACCTGGAATTCAGGTTTTGTATGGTGTAAATTTTCAGATTTGTGCAACGTGTTTACTGTTACAAACAAAAAGTTATATCATAAAGTACAGTTAGATTTGACTACATTGGAATTTGAATTCCATAAAGTTGTTCCGTTGTCTCTGTGCTGAATTTGATGCATGAGTTGTGACTGGTGGGCTTGAATTAGAAATCCGAGTCAAAACCATGTGCAAGGTTTCCTTTTTCTAGGATCACATCACCGAAGATAACTAACTTTTCAATGTCACTTCTTCTCATGTTTAACTATAGGATTTCACATAATGCAAAAGGCAAGACTTATATGTCATAATTTTGTCTATGTCCATGACCCTTCTAATGGGTTAACATGTTTTACAAAATTTAGAAAACCATCACATCACTTTTATTGTTGTTTAACATTATTGTTGGTATGTTGATTGTAAATAATCCCACTGACTATGATGAGATGCATATGGTTGAGAAGGAATAACCCACACAGAGTTTTGTTAAGGTATAAGTTGGCTTATGGTGGTTATATATGTGATATTACAAGGTATTTTATTATAGTGGTGTATTATTATATTATGGTTTTATTTCATTTTTAATATTTATTTGTTTAATTTTGTGTGGTGTGTTAACACTATGATTAACTGTGTATGGTTTTTTGCATAATTTTATATATATAACAATTTTGAGATGAAGACAGTTTATATAGTAGCTAAAATTGAAAGCTTTGCTAATTTGAAAGTTAGTTTTGTGATTCAAGTCCTAGGATTGATGTGATAACATTTTCTTTAAATGTGACATTAATATGACTGGTAGTTTTAAAGTCGTGTCTAATGGGTTTGGGTTGTCTTTGTCTTATGATTGTTATTTATGTGATGTTACATGATATTTTCTCATAGTGGGATATCCTTATGTTGGAATCATCTTTTTCATTTATAACTACACCACATTAAGCAACTACCTTAACATGTATTGTAAAACACCTAGTATTACTAATTTATTAATATGGTTATGTTAAAAGAATATCAACTATAGGGTGTGTAAAATGTCATTTTCTTTGTTATTTAATCATATCCAAATAGCATGATTATAAATTTGTATATTTAGGTTTTGTAATATGATTCTCCTACATGGCAATAATAGAGGGGAGCTTCAACTCCCCTTATCCTTCTCTATCTCATTAGTTTGTTCAAGTAGACTTTACATTCAAAATTTAGCTAACATTGTGATAAAGAAAACCCAATCCTCTCAAAATAGTCTCTAAGCGAGATTTGTTACTAAGGAAGAGGTATTAGTAAGCATTGTATTTTGTAGAAAATGCTCCAATTGACAAGTTCAATAAAATGTGCCCAAGCCTTTAACTTACTAAATGCTTATATTCAAATTTGATAGGTCATCCTCATGCAAGGTAATATCAATGATTTTTATTATATCAAAGGATTTCGCTCCTTTTTATTTTAGTTAAAAGTAGAGAAGGACAAAAAATTAGAGGACCATGGTCCTTGTGAGCGAGTTGATAGTTATGCATGAATTGCAATCTCTAAAGTTTAATCTAGAAGAGAAAGTTCCATATTAACCCTTTATGGATCTACATATCATTTATTCCTCTCATTTTGTGGAGCAATTATACCCTAGTCGAGATAGAAAACAATTATATATATATATATATATTAGTAAACCTAAAAAAGAGTAATTGAAATCAATGGATATTTAAATAAAATAACACCATGGTTGAGATAAGAAACCTTTAACACAAATATAAAATATGTATATCATAGTAGACTTATAAAAAGGTATTGATATTCAATGGAAACCTAAGGGATTAGGTTCATGTCCAATAACTCAACTATAAATATGTCACTTTTTCCATGAGTATAGATAGTTTTCTAAGGACTATATCAAGAGGGCACGTGTAGCATGATAAGAGAATCCATAAGCAATGAAAGGAGAATGATTTTAAAAGGTAATAAATTCAAAATAGAATAAACTTCAACAATATCCCCAAAAAGAAGGAAGCATTTGATATCTATAACAAGTATGCAACCCTTAAAAATAGGAGCAAAGCAAAAGCTAAAGTAATACACGCCTCTTCAAAAGAAAACAAGATGGTAAACTAGAAACCTAAAGAGGGAAAAAATCCTTATGCAACCACAAAACCAACATAAAGAGCCATTGATTCCCATATGAAGCAATATAATATCTAAAAGCATATAAATCACAAGGAATATGATTCAAATCCTCCTCCAAGGAGTTGGGATATCTCTCAATCCCCATAGATCTAGAGCAACAATGAGCTCCCCTGTCCCCAAAAGAGAATGAAAATCAACCCAAGAAGCCAAGCCACTAACATAATAAAGAATAAAAAGAGCAAAAAGTTACATAGCACAAAACACTTATATAATAAGCAATAATAAATTAGGATTTTGAGATAGGTAAAAACTCTAAACATTCCATGTGATGAAAATCCTATATTGGAATTGCATAAGATTAAGAAACCCAAAAATTAAAAAAATCTTAAAGCATTAATAAATAAAGGAAAACCAATATTAACAATCGACTTTCATAAACAAAGTTAAATTATGCAAGTCTCAATAAACTTAAAAATTTAATGTGGAAAGACTTGACACGGAGTTGTGAAGGAAGCTAAAGGTTTTTGTAAAGGACTCCATATTCATTGGGATCCCCAATTTTTTTAAAAGAAACCCACATTGTTATAAATCACTAAAGAAATGTTTATGAAAGAGTGTATCATCTAGACATACACATCTACATCATAAATGTATATGTCTCAAATAATTACAAAGGGAAAAAAAAAAGAGTTGCTAAAACACTCTTCAACAATTTCTAATGAAAACTCTACTAACTGATAAAATAATTGGAAGAGGTTTTAATGTGTTTTTGAGTTAGAAAAAATATGAATCCCTATTAAGAGAGCCATGAAAAGAAGTTATTGAATACACCATGCAAGAGTGAAGTCTTCTTGACATCAAACAAAAGAATAGGAAAGTGCATTTGGGCTAATAAAAATATAAGACTAAGGTTTATATTAGAAAGAGTGGAAGTGTCCCTCCTTCAAGACCTATTTCTAGATGGAAAGTTACTTTATTTTCATCCATCTCCTTTGCATCCTTGGACGACAGGCTCGTACCTTTTGGAGCTATCCTCTTTGCAAAGTAAGGCTCCTATACCCTTTAGATTCAACAATATGTGAGGGAAAAAATCGCATAAGTTGTTAAGGAATCAGGAAGCCTCCCTATAAACATGTATGTGTTCATCATATATATGAGAGTACAAAATGGAGTGATGTATGTGCCCTCATCATATATATATATATATATATATATCATAGAAAAAATGAAATAAATAAATACGATTATTCAAAGCTAGGAAAAATCTCATAAGATGGATCTCATCATAAGATAAAGTGAGGTTGAATCCAACTTAGTAGACACTTAGGAAAAACTTAAATCAATAGGTTATGCAAACCCACTAATATTCAAGGAAAGGAATGATAATCATAGGCTTTTCCTTTCTCGTCTTCAAGAAAAAGAGTGTTAGAGGATAAAATCTTGAAATCTATGGCTTAAAGTTAGATATAGAAACACAACAGTACTTCCATATAATGGAAAACAATTAGAAGAACCAAACCATAATAATATAAACTACTCTAGATAAAGGAAATTCACCTATGAATTTGTAAAGGAACTACTATGAAGGCTCCCTATTGAAAGAGATGAAGAACCAAAAAAATCATCTTCCATTATCCAAAAGTGATCTTTAAAATGGATGGAAAATAAGGAATTATATAAACACCATTTTAGAATAAGAAGCCCAGGTAGGTGGTCTTCTCTTTCCACCTTAACAAGGCCCTTGGACCATATAGTTTCACAAAAAAATACTATCATATGTTTTTGGACCTTATTAAACAATACATAATCAAAATGGTTGAATAATGCATAGAGGAAGAGAAAATGAGCATGGGAATAAATTTCACTTTCATGGCACTCATTTCAAAAGAGACAAACCCCCGTGGCTTTTTAAGATTCAAACCGATATTGTCATGTGATGTGTCACCGAGACATAGTCTAAGGTCATAAAATGAAGGATCAAGAGATTATAACGAACAAATAAATGAGGAGTAGGGGATCCTTGTTTAAAACATATCCATTTATGAAAAATATTAGTATGGTGCAAGAAGTAGTCCACTCTAGCCAAACAAACAAACAAACAAAAAAACGCATAGTGACTAAGAAAGACATGGAAAGTGCTTTAAATAGGGAAAACCACACCTTCCTAATGAATGTGATAACTAGATTTAGATTTGAAGAAAAATTCAAAAAAAGTGTTCGAGTATGTATAAATTCTCCATGGTAGAAATTATTGTAAAAACTTTAAATTTAAAAATAAAATAAAATAATATGATTATGGTCTTAAGCAGAGGTTTTTGTTGCCTCTCTTCTTGTATATTTTAGGAACAAAATCACTATACATAGCTATATAAACTAAAGAGTAAAGGGATCCCTATTAGGAATAAAAATTGTTTAAGGATACAAATCCATTTGTAACCCATAGTTTGTTGATAACACTTTTATATTGGGTGGGGATTAAACCAATATATATGAAAGGTTCAAAAATGTTTTGGACACATATCTAACAATGTTAAGAGGAAACCAAACCAAAGAAAACAAATGATATTTTAAATCGATGTAGGTGATATGAAGCTTTGTTAAATTTCAACCATTCTCAATTAACATTTGAATTCAATTGGGGATTGCGAGAATATCCTTGGAACCCAATAGTAATAAGAAGACTAGGAATACAAGACTAGGGTTTTATTCTAGAGAAATTAAATAGAGCGATAGGAACATGGAGGACAACATGGTTAAGTTTCCAAGCATGACAAATTGATAAAATCCACCATCTCTCCCCAACCACTATACATGCTTATTATTGTCTCAACGCTTATTATAATTCTTAGTGAAATGGGTAAGTTAAATAGGCATTATTTATGGAAATAAGGGAAATAGAGTTTAAAAGGAAAATTATCTTATGTATAGTCGGAAAAAACATTAGATTCCTACTATCCATTGTAGGATTAAGGATCAAAAACTTGTTGTGATCAAATATGGTAATGTGAGACAACAATATATGGAGCTTAGTGAGCAGTAAGAACTCATGGTGAAAATCGATTATTATGAAAATGTACTTTGACAAAAATTATAGGTGCAATATTGTTTACATGACTTCTCAATTAGAAAGCTCTCAAATGTGTAGAACAATGTTAAAAGATTTGTTTTTGGTTAACTTTGGCATTAATTTGACCCTAGGAAATGGACAAAGAACTCATCCATTGATAGGTTTGATAATAGGAAAATTACCTTGATGCCAAACCCCAATTGGAATCTCTTAAAATTTGGCCTATTAACAATAATTATTTCTCCTTTTTAGATATTTCCACTTACAAAGAAAGACCTTCTTAAAGATGGAAATGGAGGAAATACCCAAACTACATGCCCCATTGGCTAGGCATTCTATGAAAGGAAATGCTCCTGCAGTTAAATCAAGTTGCTCTTATAGAGAGAGAACAAAGATGGTGGTTCTCATGGGGGGCCATCAAAATAAATTCAATTGTGAATAATGTTTATGGAATTTTTGCAAGTAAGAAAAAAGCCTAAACTCGGGATTGTTAGTAATAAGGAAACAATTTTGGCTTTCATTTTCATTTTCTAAAGGATTTTTTTCTAAACCTCAACACATAAAAAAACATCACAATATACAATCTCTCAAAATGTGAAACAGTTGATGAACCTCATTGTGCCTTATGCCAATTTGAGTTAGAAACCTTATTACAATCCTTCATACATAGTAATTTTCTAAATATATTTATAATTTAATTTTAAGTGGATCAAGCATTCCTTTTTGTATATGAGCTTAGGTTATGGAAAAACATAAATAAGTAATTAGATATTCTTTATCTTTTAAAAACTCTTCATCACTACATTATGACTTATAATCTCCAAATTTATTTTAAAACAAATTGATTAAATCAAAATAATATCATTTTCAATCACAATAGGAAATCAATAATCCAAAATAAAAACTAAATTATAGTGATAATTTTGAAAACAGTTCTAACAACCTATATAAAAAAAAGGATAGATTTCAATTCCTATTAAAACAAAGATAATCAAAGACTTATACTTTGTGACATTATAAAATGAGGAAGAAAATAGACTCAAGTCACATTAGTGAAAGATTACCCATTATTGAATTCAAAGACTCCACGTATTGAGATAATATAGTGGATACACAAAGTTGAAAAATATTAAGAACTTATGACTTAAGTGGAGAGATCTAAGTCTTTAGATAAGAGGCCATACTAAATAATGTTGTTTTGGGCTAATTTTGTTTTATGAATCAAAATTATAATTGATTGTATAATTAATACTTTTGTTAGTAGCATAAAATCACATTCACATTGAAATAATAATCATATCAAATTCAAATAGTAATAAGGCATAAAAATTAGAGTGTTTTATGATAACCATTGTATTGAATTAAAAAAGGGGTTGTGGCTAAATTTGAACAACTTGAGGATACACAAAATGAAGGATAAAATCTATTTCCCCAAACCTTTCTTGCCTCCTAGTAAAATGAGATGGAATACATTACACCTCATATTGTATGAGGTTCCACATTATGATTTTTATTACATTGAAGGAAATCTATTGGTGATTCCTTGGAGAATTTGGATGGACTTGGCGGAGAAAATCCTTCATTGAACTTCTTCTCTTCTTGGCACTGGAAACCTTTGGTTGAGGAGTTTCACTTCTCTTCTCAGTGGATGGTCATGGATTAATGGTGGATGGTCATGGATTAAATATGGATGGTAATGGTATTGGTTCTGTTGGAAATATGATGCAGAGTGTTGTCCTTGATGGAAACCCACTAAATGAAGATGAAGACATGCGACTATTGACATGTGTTGTCCTTGATGGAAATTCACCTGATGAAGTTATTCTTGACTTGATGGACTTGGTAAATGATGTAAATCTGATATGATATGATGTTTGTTGCCAATATGATGCTGAGTGTTGTCCTTGAAAGACAACCCACTTAATGAAGATGATGACAACTTACTTGATGAAGTTGTGCTTGAGAGAATATGTTCCTGATGAAGAAAATATGATGTATCTACAGTGTGTACAAAAGGCAATGAAGAAAGGAATTCAGAATGTGCTCAAAGTATGATGAAAAAGAGTATGTTTCAAGGAATACGCGGATCCGTCTAGGGGAAGTCGCGTATGCACGCGGAAAGGAACGTTCCAAGTCGCGTATGGGCAAAAGCGCTCAAAAAGTGCAAAACCAGGGGTAACCACCATGGTATGGACCCATTGTATTGGGTAATGATCCGCCTAATTGACCCCGTCCAGGTAGTTTTGGGCTCATGGTATTGTTTTGGCCCATGGTATTGAAAAAGGGGCTCATGGTATTGAAAAAGGATAAACCTATATAAGGAGAAGAAATTCATTGTGCAAAATATGAGTGTGGGTGCAAGATGTCTGAGCTTGAATGAATACTTCTCTCTGAAGTATATCTGAATGGAAAGGGTTACACTTGAATGATAAATCTGAATGTATGATGCACCAATGATGAAGAAGGGGATCTAGATCTGAATTTCTCTTGTATTTGCTAGATCTGATTATGGAAGGCTTAGATCCGTGATGAGGCGAGCATCCAAGCGAACATATGTCTGAAGCAAAAGGGTAGATCTGAACTGAATATCTGATCTGATGAAGTATGCTGCTCTGTAATGATTGAAGATCTATACGCTACTTCGCCGCGGAGGAAGCGCGTATATACGCGGCTTCAGCGAAGAGAAAGCGCGTATGCGCAATAAAATATACACTGAGGTATACGCCGGTTTGTGTGGACGGAAGCGCGTATATACGCGACATCAGTGAAGGGAAAGCGCGTATGCAAACTAGGGTTTGCTGAAGCAAGGGGTATGAAATATCTGATCTGTTCTGCTGTGTTTGTGCTATCTGATCTGTGTTGATGAGATCTGTTGGTGATATATGTTTGTGCTTAAAAGTATGGAAAGGGTCCAGTCTGAAAATATGATGAAATGTGGCTTGCAAGTGTTGTTCTATTGAAGTTGTTGGATCCAGTGTGAAAATTGATGAAACGTGGTCCAAGGTGGTGCTGAGGGTTGTAGCCTTCAGTCAGGGGGTTGTAGCTCCCTTCCAGGTGAGGCTGGTAAACGAGAGCAGGGGGTCGTAGCTCCCTTCCGGGAGAGGCTGGTAAACGAGTCAGGGGGTTGGAGCTCCCTTCCAGGAGAGGCTGGTAAACGAGCGCAGGTGGGTGCCTGCGTGCTGGTCAAGTCTGCGCCAGCACATATTTTGTAAGATGTTTTCTCTATAATAAAATATTGAAGGCTGAGCAACTGCAGCGGTGGTTTTCTCCCGATTTGGGTTTCCACCTAAAAATCCTGGTGTTCCTGTGTGATGCTTTGTGTGATGGTTTATTCTGTTCTTACTGCACCTGTTTACTGCTTATTGAATATCTGATGAATAAATGATGGAATGGTTTAAGTGAAGATTTAATGACATATCTAAATCTCTGGGTATACGCTAGTTTCATAAAGGGGATCCGCGTATATACGCTAGTTTACTGAAGTAGAGTAGCGTATGGGCTTTAAGGAATGAAAAAGTAAAAGATTTGATTATGCAGTAAATACTGATTCACCCCCCCCCCTCTCAGTATTTTTCCCAACAATTGGTTTCAGAGCAGGTCCTTGTGGAGAAGCTTGATCGCTTAAAGGAGATCCGTCGCAATGGGAAGTCAAGAAGGAGTAATGTCTATAAAGCCACCTCTATTCAATGGAAGCAATCTGATATTTTGGAAGGTACGAACAAAAGCATATCTGCAAAGTCTTGGTGCAGATGTATGGGCAATCGTGGAAGAAGGTTATCAATACCCGGCAAGTATTCCTACTGATGCAGCTGAAAGAAAGAAGTATGAAATCAATGCCAAAGCAGTGAATGTCTTATTGGGAAGCATGTCCGAATCAGAATTTGCTAAAGTGATGCAACTACATTCGGCAAAAGACATATGGGACAAAATCATTCTAAGCTATGAAGGAGACACAAAGGTAAAAAGTGCAAAACTCCAAACTCTTAGAATTGAATATGAAAATTTGAAGATGCATAGTGATGAGAGTGTTGCCAGTTTCTTTCTTCGTCTGGATGATATTGTAAATCGAATGAGAAATTTGGGTGAAACCATAGCTGATACTACTCTGGTGGAAAAGGTCTTAAGATCTTTGACTTCAAAATTTGACTCTAAAGTTTCAGCTATTGAAGAAAGGCAAGATCTGCAAACCCTTACTATTGTTCAATTACATGGTACTCTGACTGCTTTTGAAATGAGACAAGGAGGTCCTTCTCAAATAAGAGAAGCTGCTTTTAAGGCATCTACAAAAGGAAAGGAAAAGGAAGTTGTCAAAGAATCCAGCTATATATCCGATGAAGAAGAAGCGAATTTCTTGAGAAAGCTCCAACTAGGTACTGGAAGATTCAAAGGTAAGCTTCCCTTCAAATGTTTTGAGTGTGGAAAAGTTGGTCACTATGCTGCTAAATGTCCTTATAGAGAAAAGCATGGTAAAGGGAAACAATTTGAAAAGAGAAAGAGTTATTATGCAAAAGAAGATGATGATGAAGTATCCAGTGAAGATGATGAAGATTCTGACCAAGATCTAAAAGTGCTCATGGCTAAGAAGCAAAAGAAGAAGGCTACTCGAAACAAGAAGATACCTCAGAAATCATGTATAGCAAAAATTGAAGAAGATGAACCAGGTATTAGTCATTGTTCTTGTCTCTCACTTAACTGCATGTGCAATGATTATGATAGTGAAAGTGACCGTATGGATCCAGAAGTTTCTGACGAAGCTCTACAAATACTCATGGAAAAGAAGGAAAAGAAGAAGGCCACTTGTAATACTCTTCTTTGTGCAAACAATAGTGAAGATAGCGAAAGTAAAATTGTGGATCTACAAGAAGCTCTCAAGACTAAAGTTGAAGAACTACAAAGTTCAACTAATAAACAAGAAACTATCTACAAAGAGATGACCTCTCAAATGAAAGATCAAATAGAAATGTTGAATGGACAAGTGGACAAGTATCAAAGGTTTCATACTTATGCATCCAATCGAATTAAAGAACTAGAAGTAGATCTTGAAAAATCAAGCAAGAAGAATGAAGGACTTGAAGCTGCAATCATCTCTCTACAAACAGATCTAGAAGCATCAAGTGAGAAAAATGAGGAACCTCTACAATCATTTGAAAAGGAAGGACTTCAAGCAGAAATCATTTCCCTCAAAGAAGACCTGGACAAATCAAATAAGAAGAATGAAGGCCTTGAAGCAGAAATCATCTCTCTCAAAAGGGTTTTGGAAAAATCAAACAAGAAGAATGAAGAGCTGGAACAAACATGTGAAGAAAACGAAAATTGGTTGAAAGAAGAGATTCTAAATCTGAAGGATCAAGTAGAAGATGGAAGAAAGAAAGAAGAAAGCATGACAAAGCAATGTCAAGCCTTGGAGGTTGAGGTAAACATTCTCAAAGGTAAATTAAAAGAAAAGGTTAAACTTTTGAGGTTTCAAGATAGTACTAATATTCTGGACAATATTCTGAGTAATCAAAGGTCTCTTGCTATCAAACTTGGTCTTGGTTTTCATGAAACTATTAAAGGAGAATCTAGCTCACAAGGAAGTGCCAAAAAATTCAGAGGATGTCAATACAAAACCGGAAGTGTTGAAAGAGACAAAAGCTCAAACAACAATCATGAACTCTCAAAGGAATTTATTCAAGAACGTTGAATGCTTTAAATGTCATAATTATGGGCATGTTGCAGCAAATTGCAGGAGCAGATCATTTCAGCCTCAAACAAAGAGCTCCTACATAGAAAGGTACTCTGGTTTCTTCAAGGGATATTGTTTTTCATGTAACAAGTATGGACATAAAGCAGCTGAGTGTAAAAAAAGGAAGATTAGAAATACTCATTATGATTCTTATGTTTATTTCTCTGACCATATGAGATGTTATGATTGTAACAAGTATGGACATGTAGAAAAAGAATGCAGGATGAACAGATCTGGGAAAGTGGACAATTTTCAGCACACAGTCGGAAAGCTCAAGCAAATTTGGAAAAAGAAGGAGGACCGACCAGAAACGTAGGGAATTCAGACCCTACTGCAGTCATCCGCTTCTGGAAGCTTACTTCTCTGATTGACTGCAGGAATGATGTGGGATACATTATGAGATTTAGTAATGTAATCCTGAGTCAGCAATGTATGATGTCTCATGGTTGGATTATTACGGTTATGTTTCGCCCTGACGCATACGATGTGGAAAGGACGAGTACGAGAGGTACAAACTCGGGGAGGAAATGAAGGAAGATGAAAATTTTCTGTGCTTCACTTTCCATACGCAGATTATATTAACAGTTGGTTATATTAACAAAGTCGCGTATACACGCGAGTTCTAGCTGACACATCCGCGTATGCATTGATGACAAGAGAATTTATCTGATAGCTGAAGATCTGGAGCAGAGGTCCAGGGGGAGCATCAGTCTGACTGCTGATGATTGCACTGTTAGCATCATTCTGGTTATACTCATGATAATGGAATGATACATGGGTTCTTGTGTTGAAGATTATGGATGAAGCCTGGTTGCTTTTTGATGAAGAGCATTCGTTGTTGAAATGAAAGTCTTATAATTCAGAGATGAGGACAGATCATGCAGAGATTGTTGCTGATGACTTGCTGTTGAAGGTGTTTTCAGATTGCACAAGCTAAGGAAGAGCACTGATTTAGGGGGAGCAGCAGGTTGAATACTAATGATTGCATTGTTGGCAATATGATTGCTTATTCTTTGGTTTTTGTGATACTCATGCTCAAATGATGATGACTTGGTACATGGTTTATTATGATGAGTTTTTTAGCCCTGGTTGCTTATAAGTATTTTTTTTTTTTGTACTCACACATGGATGAGTTGGATGACATTTGATTCAGAAATAAATCATGCAGAGTGTGTTACTATGGTTGAGAGATCTTTTGCCTACATATGTTACTTCATGTTAAATCTTGAAGATCATGGTGATGTTGGACCACATGGATGATTGCTTGACACCTATGTGAAGATGTTGTTATGATATGAGAATCTCTCTTGGAAAGATTGTATTGATGCTGCAAAGAATCTGAAGGCTTGGTTACTATTGTGCTGATGCTACAACCATTGGATGACGCTTGAAGACTCCACTACACTGTTCTATCTATCTGTAGTTCAGGGAAGCATTCAAATATCTCAGAAAGAAGCTGAACACTGTCTTTGCCTCACAGAGAATCAGATCTGGTTGAAATCTAGAAGATGGCATTGGATACGCGGGTTTCATGAAACACAGTCGCGTATATACGCGAGTTCCTGCACAGAAAACCGCGTATGACTAATTGCTGACAATTTTTGGTTGGTTCAGCTCTCTTCAGCACAACTGCAGTGCTGTTTGGTATCTCTGATACTGTTTGGTATCTCTAGTGGTGTTCCAGTTCTCATAAATCTGTTTCTAATGTTTTGATGAAGATGCCTTGATGATTTGTTGGTGAATATGTTCAGGATGCACAAACTAAGGGGGAGCCTTAGTCATATGAAAAGGATGCATGGATGCACAGATTCAGGGGGAGCATTAGCGTTGCTGAGTATAATGCATTGTTGGCATTATGATGGTTCTGTTATATGATCTCTCTTGAGGTCTTCTTGGTATTGGTCATGAAAAGTCATATTTGTAGTTTGATGAAAAGACCTTGTTGAGACTCATGTTGTAAAATTGTAATATTCAGTCATGTGAGGACTTGTCATTTTTGTAAACCCACTTGGTTGGGTAGCTGAGTCAAATTTGTAAACCCACTTGGTTGGGTAGTTGAGTCTCATATGTAAATCCACTTGGATGGATAATTGATGTAAGTATGAGTCTTTGGTGATAGGAAGTTCATAGAGTCATGTACTTCATTGACAAATATGTTTTGAAGATTCAGCATGAACTCAGGGGGAGCTTGGCCACGTCAGCACATATCAGATCTGCAGAATGTTTCATGAGGAGAAAAGGGGGTGAGAGTGTTGGTTTTGATCCGCTGGTTTTGATCCGCCCTTTGCCCTTGATGTCAAAGGGGGAGAGTGACATGGTGTTTGAATGATGCCAAAAATGGAGAAAGTGACATGACTAAAATGAAGAGATAGAATGGTGTCAAATATTTGGGAGAGTGACATGGTGTCATTTTATTCTTAATGTATCTATCTGTTGTGGTAACCAAACACCATCATGGTTGCCATCAAGTCCAAAGGGGGAGATTGTTGGAAATATGATGCAGAGTGTTGTCCTTGATGGCAACTCACTAAATGAAGATGAAGACATGCGACTGTTGACATGTGTTGTCCTTGATGGCAATCCACCTGATGAAGTTATGCTTGACTTGATGGACTTGGTAAATGATGTAAATCTGATGTGATATGATGTTTGTTGACAATATGATGCTGAGTGTTGTCCTTGAAAGACAACCCACTTAATGAAGATGATGACAACTTACTTGATGAAGTTGTGCTTGATAGAATATGTCCTTAATAAAGGAAATCTGATGTATCTACAGTGAGTACAGAAAGCAATGAAGAAAGGAATTCAACATGTGCTAATTCTATGATGAAAAAGAGTATGTCTCTAGGTATACGCGGATTGGCCTAGGGGAAGTCGCGTATGCACGCGGAAAATAACGTGCCAAGTCGCGTATGGACAAAAGCGCTCAAAAAGTGCAAAACCAGGGTAACCAAAAACCCAGGGTAACCACTATGGTATGGACCCATTGTATTGGGTAATGATCCACCTAATCGACTAATTGACCCTATCCAGGTAGTTTTGGGCTCATGGTATTGTTTTGGCCTATGGTGGCTGAAAAAGGGGTCACAGGCTGAAAAGGATAAACCTATATAAGGAGAAGAAATTCATTGTGCAAATCATGAGTGTGGGTGCAAGAGGTCTGAGCTTGAATGAATACTTCTCTCTGAAGTAGATCTGAATGAAAGGGTCACACTTGAAGATAAATCTGAATGTATGATGCACCAAAGATGAAGAAGGGGATCTAGATCTGAAATGCATTTGTATCTACTAGATCTGTTTATGGAAAGCTTAGATCTGAGATGAGGCGAACATCTGTCTGAAGTGAAAGGGTAAATCTGAACTGAATGTCTGATCTGAAGAAATATACTGCTCTGTAATGATTGAAGATCTATACGCTACTTCACCACAGAGGAAGCGCGTATATACGCAGCTTCGATGAAGTGAAAGCGCGTATGCGCAATGAAATACATACAGAGGTATACGCTGGTTTGTGTGGATGAAAGCGCGTATATACGCGACATCAGTGAAGGGAAAGCGCGTATGCAAACTAGGGTTTGGTCACAAGGGGCAAGGAAATATCCGATCCGTTCCGCCGTGTTTCCGCTTATCCGATCTGTTGATATGTATCTCATGGTGATATATGTTTGTGCTTTAAAAGTATGGAAAGGGTCCAATTAAAAATATGATGAAACGTGGCTTGCAAGTTGTGTTCTATTGAAGTTGTTGGATCCAGTGTGAAAATTGATGAAACGTGGTCCATAGAGGTACCGAGGGTTGTAGCCTTCAGTCAGGGGGTCGAAGCTCCCTTCCAGGTGAGGTCAGCAAACGAGGAGTTGTGGGGCCGAGCTCCCTTCCAGGAGAGGCTGGTAAACGAGTCAGGGGGTTGGAGCTCCCTTCCAGGAGAGGCTGGTAAACGAGCGTAGGTGGGTGCCTGCGTGCTGGTAGAGTCTGCACCAGCACATATGTTGTAAGATGTTTTCTCTATAATAAAATATTGAAGGCTGAGCAACTGCAGTGGTGGTTTTCTCCTGATTTGGGTTTCCACCTAAAATCCTGGTGTTCATGTGTGATGCTTTGTGATGGTTTATTCTCGTTTCATCGCATGTTTACCGTTTATCAACATCCGATGAATGAATGATGGAATAATATAAGTGAAGATTTAATGACAGATCTAGGAGATCTCTATACGGTGTTTCAGCAAAGGGGATTCAAGGCACGCTTGGGCCACCAAGGAAAGTAGCGTATGGGTTTTAAGGAATGAAAAAGTAAAAAGATTTGATTATGCAGTAAATACTGATTCACCCCCCCCCTCTCAGTATTTTTCCCAACAGGTTCTAGTTTCATTTCTTGCTTAATATATCACTCTCTTAACACATAGATGTTTTTTATTTCACATGTTATATTCTTCATGAAGCATCCTACTAACTAGGTGTGTTGATGTTATAATGTTGGTTCACCCCTATGAAGGTGTTGGTCTACATGGTCCTCTTGTGTTGAATGCATGATGGAGATATATTTAATGATTGGATGGGGATGCATAAGAAAGTACTATGATGCAAGTTTCCATGGTGGGATTTTCCTAGGTGATATAACTTAATATTATATTTTTTGCTAGACATCACGTGGGTAAAAATGTGTTTGATGATGTTAGTACCCTTGTTGATGTTCTTATTCGTAAGTTTTAGTTAGAATGGAGGGTATTGCTTATATTTTGGAGATCTAGCCTTTTCCTAAGTTTGGATGATGTATTATGATGTAATAATCCCCTTGTGGTTTTCCCTAGGTTAAGTTTTATGTTTCATTGTTATCTAGACAAGGTTTTGCTAGGGAATACATATTTTTTTTACATAGTACAACACTTGTTGTGGTGCATCCCCCTATTAGTACACATGTTCATGTTGATTAAATCAGTTGGTGATCATTGGGAGGTTATACTATGGTTGTATTAGAGCATTCACCTTTGTACACAAATGTTGAGGATGATTTAATCATTCAATGGTTAATTTAATCTATTATATTTGGATCAAGGTTAATTGTTTGTACATCTAACTTCACTTAGCATTCGTTCACACTTGTAAGGGTTTCTTTGGATGAGGTTTAAGGGTTTTGATCGAGTGCGTCCCTCTTTCACACACACTTCAAGGCATGCATTAATATTTTATTGCTACTGGAGAGAATGGAACACTTCTCTAGGGCACACTCTCTTATGGAGGAGTATTTTATTGTTTGTTCATCATTACTTTTGCACACTTCCCTATGGCACTCTTCCCTTGTACACACAATTTTAGGAACTAGTTGATTTATTTACAAACAACACAAGGTTTTGACACATGTTTTGATGGAGTATACCACCTTAGGCACATTCTTGTAGGGAAAACTTTATTTGGAGGATAGTTTACTAGTTATTTGTCAGATGAGATGGCTCTATGGCATGATATTCTAGACACACCTTCCCTAAGTGATTTCTAATCACATGTATATTTTAGCTATACTTTCCATCCTTTCGCCTTTATTGGAGAAATCCATCACACTTTGACTTGGCATTAACATTTTTTTATTTGGAGGTTATAAGGCATGTTTCTCTTAAAGAACCACATATGTGGCCTCTACATGCATATACTTAGCCTCTTTTACATTTTTAGAGCTTCTTCTAGGAGGGCACACATTTGGAGAATAAATATTACTATTTTGGGAAGTGGTTACTTAAGGACAATTATTTTATTCTATTTGTCTATATGAATATTGGAGCGTGCATTTAGTGGTGTCTCCTAGGTGGACTTTGGATACATCCTCCCACGGAAAGCATTATTTTATTTAGAGTATTGATCCAACACCTTAAAGGGCACATTGTATGTGGACCTATAACATATTGACTCAATATTTAAACTATTTTGGTGGTGCAACCTTTCCATTTAGAGGATATCTTGCATACTATTTGCTATATTGGGATGGGCTGACCTCTCTTGGAGGAAGTAGTGGCACAATACCCATTTGACATGGTCAACAAGATCTAACTACTCTATTTTTTATTATATATTTGAATTTTCATGGAGTTAGTCGAGAAGATAATGTATTTTATTATAAAGCAGACTTAGCTTAATATATATAAAGAGGAGTTTCACTCCATTTTATTTGTAATTTGTGATTGGAGGATTATGGAATGAAAGTAGTGATTGAAGATTGGAGTTTGGAGGTGATGGTGTTGGGCTCCCCTTGTACTAAATTTGAAGGCTAATAAAGATGTGAGGCATTTTTGTTTTGGACTATAGTGATTTTCTATGATATTCATTTGTTGTAAATATGTTGTAAGAACTTATTTCTTTCATTTTAACATAAAGGCCTAGTTATACTCATCTAGGAATAAGCAATGTAAGGAGGCTTTCCTTTTGTATTATTTGTCGTCTTGGTATTTTATTGCATAGTTATCCCCATGAATTGTGTCAAGGGAGTCACGAGGGGATGGGGGTGAGTGAATCCATCAAAAAAAGTAAAAAAATAAAATAAAATAGGGTCATTTTTGGTACACTTTTGGACTATTTCAACCAATGGTTTTTTGGCTCATTGTAATCTAATATCAATTAATGGATTATGGTTGTAAACTAATTTAGGTTAATATATTATGGCTTTGGATGTTGTGGGATACCTAAATGTTGCATTATTTACAACCAAGTTAATTTAATGAAGAATAAAGAGGTGCAGCTTTAAGTTTTTTTGGTTTTCTTAGTTAAGGGTTTTCTAGGGTAAATATTTGTGTGTTATGGTTATTATTTCTATTTTGTTGAAGAATATAGATGCATTATTTAATTAAAAATATTTAAAATTACGAGTTGTTGGTTGCATGATAATTCAGTTAGTAAACGACAACTTTTTCTGTTAATTTGATATGTGGGAAATTGAGCCCTCTAAGATTAGTTTCCACGCTATAATTTCAAGCAAGCATTGTGAGTTTTAATGCATTAAAAAAGTTTAGTTTTACCTTGGGTACACAATTTATTAATGAAGGTATCAAATTAGATCTTTCAACTAAGTAGGTGGAAGGTGTCAAAATAGTCGTTTTCGCTCATAAGCCACCTTCAAATTAGTTGATGGTGATAAATTAGTCCATTCATTTTGGAATGTTTGATGACTTTATTATCCCTTAGATTGATGAGCATTAGTCCCTCATCATTTCATTGCATTCTTCCCCTCCTTCATTTCCTTCATTTCCAATAACCCCTTTCCCATTCCCATTTCACTTACACATACTACAACCACTTTTTTTTATCAAGGCTTACTCTTCAAACTTCACATTGGTTCCCCCATTTTGTAGCCTTGATAATAATATTATTAAGGAATTCCCCCTTGAGTTGGAAAAGATCTGACTGAAGGGGAAGGGAAGAGTTATTGAGGTGACAATGGGTAGCCTTCCTAAGTTGCACAAAACTAACATCTTAATTATTAGGGCTTTACACTTTTGTGGGTGATATATTTTGTTGTAATAGAATGCATACTTTTCAATTTCCTAATTTCTTTATTTGAATTACATAACAAATAATACACTCTAACAAATTGATTTCCTAGTAAGAAACATCAAAAGAACAATTAAAATTGAGATGAATCTTGTATAGACTAGTCAACTTTGCTATTAAAGATTGTGATCCCATTAATTTGTTGTGCTTAGTCTCCCTTTCTTAGGCTTCTTTTGTTTCCATCCTCCCTTGAGTTATGGTTAGGGAGCAAAGAGTCTATTTGAGGACCCTGTCAATATAAAGTTTTTCGCATAAGTGTTCGACATCTCCAAAGTCTATAAATTATCCACTTTTTCTTGAATCATTTCCTCATTTATTTTTTTCTCTTTTTTCTATGGTACTTCTATTATTTGTGTGCTATCTCTACTCTTATATCTTCTTGAGCATCATATTCATTACAAACCTCAAACCAATTAGATGGGGCTTGGGGGAGAGAAAAAATGATGATTTAGACTTGATTGTGATGATGATGTTTATTGCAGTTTTCTCCTTAAGACCATCTACATTGGTTGTTTCGAGAGGATGGGGGGTGGGAAGTAAATCCATTTTTACAATCTCTAAAGTGGTGATACTCGTGGAAGATGTTGCGCTTGAAGGGGAGTTATTCGGAGCCCAACTCCTAGATATGACACCAACATTCAAGATTCACCTAGATAGCTTCTAAAAATAATTTGAAAGGTCCACTTTCATATAGGATCTTGCATAGGAATATTGAAAATTTTTTGGGACTACTATAAAAATCACTCCATGTTAGCTCCAACGAGCTAAAAGTTCAAGTCATCCCACAATATTACTCGAAGATACAACAAGTAGTCCCAAAATGAAAATCACATAATGATGTCATCCTCGTGATTGAAATCAATCATCTAACTATTTAGGCAAAACTCTTTGGCCCTATAAATTATGGGTTGCTTCAAGATATTAAGCCTTGATTTTCCTCAAGCTAGAAGAGGAAAGTGATGTATTCTAGAGATTTTTTTCTCTAGATTCTCTAAAGAATGAAAATCATTGTTTCACAAGCCAAAATTTCTTCTATATTTGGATAATTTATGGAGAAATCTTAAAAGATAGTCATCAATCTGGATAGGATCATGTGTTAGATATATCAACTCTATGGGAAGCACTGAAATGAGACAAAGGAGGTTCTCTTGTTGTGGATATGGAAAAACATAGCCATAGGTGAAGGAGCTGAACTCTAGCTTCATTTCAATTTTTTTACAATAAGAAGAGTTCTTAGTGAGTACTTGAAAATAATTTTTAATCATACTAGTTCCACACAATACAATAATTAAGGATTTTTACACTTATTAACTCCAATTTATTGCATTTTTTTGTATTTATGTTCATGCTCATTTATTCCCAAAAATATTGTATACTCTATTTTTTAATTTTTAATTATATATGATAATATTTATGTTTTTATTATGGTTAAAGGGGGCTTGGTTGGGTAGTAAGATGAGGTATTTATATTTTACCCAACAAAATTCAAACTTCCCAAAGACATGCTTGTTCCTTATGTGTTTTCTTGCTTGTGAAAGAGAGGCATTTAATGTAGTTGGGATAAGTTCAAGTTCTAGGTGAATTTTGTAGAAGAGATCCCCCCTAATCATAACATCTTAGTTGTGCAATTGCTTTCATGAGTTGTATGACGCAATATTTTTATCACAATAAATTATCATATTGGGGAAGGTGTCATTAACACTTATTGACAATAAGTATCTGACACAATAAATACTATGTTTTTGTTGTTGTTGTCTCTACCACTTTAAGCACAAGGCATTGTAATTGGGAATGAATTTAAGGTTGTATATCCTAGTCATTAATACACATTTGTAATGCCATTCAATGATGGTGATATGCAATGCTTATATGTTCATTTGATGATCTATTAATGGATATCCAAGTGGGTGACATGTTTGTATGCTATGGGATGATGCATATATGTTGTTAATGCATTTGCAATGTGTGATGCCAAAAGTTGATGGTTTTTTCTTTTTTCTAAACATGTTGCTTCTATTTTATTTTTGTTCATTAATGGTGAAATTATTTAATGTTTATGTAGTTATATTTGACATTTGTAGATATGGGTTGGTTGGAATCTTATTTATAGTTTCATTTTCTAAATCTTTAGGTGTTTGGTATTTGACTCGTTCTTGTACAAGGAGTCTTCACGTGATTTTTATGTGTGTTTTTATATGTGTTTCAAAATTGGATTTAGTTTACATATATATTTTTCATCTTGGTGGTGAACCATTTTGTTGTTTTTGTTGGATCAATATTGAAGGAAGTGTATAGTTATAGTATTAAACAAGTATTCCCCTTTAGGGTGGAAGAATGGTTAGGTATTTATTCTAGGGGATGGGAGGCAATTATTAAAAGGGATATATCCATCTCTAGTTTGTAGTTGTGATTTCTCACTTTGTAATTGCAACATTTGTTGTGTTTTTATCTTGCATAGGCTCGTTTCCAAGCCAATGTTCCTTTGGTTAGGGCATGGGAAATATTTCCATTTGGTCCTAAATAATTATTGTCGTAGTGTGTTTGTTTATTAATGTTTTTATCATTGCTTTTTTTTTTGTTAAACAAAACTATTAGGTTTTTCTATTTATTTCAATATGGATTCAAGGCCATAACCTTTTACATTTGAAACAAGGTATTTTCCAACTAAGTTCAAATTTAAACAAAAAAGACTCGAGTACTTTCTCCACTGTCTACATTTCTCTACTCTAATATGAAACCCTTTATAAAATTTCCAAAATACACCTAACACAAATACATATTTGCATAACATATATAATAACTAAAATGATCGAGCCTGAATTATTCACACCAGGTTCCACGTTGACTTCTTTAGTGCTCATGTTGTTCTGCCTTAACAACAAAGTAGCAGGAGACACACCATCTATCTCCATCATAACGCCCTCCATTAGCAAATTAGAAGCCATTATCAGTTGATCCTTCATTGTCTTTCTCCCATAATCTCTAATATTTATTGTTGAAGCACCTTTCCCATTCAATAATTCCATTCGAACCATATGCAGTTCCAAAAGATAGTTTTCTAGTTGAAATCATTCCGTCTTGGTCTATAAGAGGCCAATATTTTTGCTCAACATAGCTAATTTGGTTTGGAATTCGATATACTTCATCTCCCATTATCTGGATAATAATGATAGAATATATTCCTATGGTGGTCGTAAGATAGTTAAGATGCTAACTAAACTCCTCCTTCTCAGTGTCAATAAAATGCTCCATGAAGACACTGAAGCAACTCTCATTTTTCTTTGTAGAGTTTTTAATAAGCCCGAGCCAAAATTATGTTGAAATACTAAAGAGAGACTTTTTTTTATAGCAAATGCAATCATTACCCACTCCATCAATTTGCTTGCAATCCCCCCAATCCTGAAAAACTAAAAAGTATGTTGGATTTTAAGTGAGATCTAAAATTTTACTTTCTCCATATGAAATCTAACGAGGTCGGAACCAACCTCAAACATCATGAGTAATTTCATGTTAATGTTAAAAATTTAAGTGAAATGATGAAAATGAAAGATAAAGGAGAATGTAAATTACCATGAATTGCATATCAATACTAGGGCCATAATCTTGAATATTAGGCTACTCTGGACCTAATATTACCATAGTGTTTTCTTTCTCCCTCCTTGTCTCAACACTCCCACAATAATCCTGAACCTCTATTTCTCTAGCTCGCTTGTTTTTTGACTCCGCATAACCAGTGTATTTTATAAATAATACCTTACCATACATATATTTTTATACAACATATAAAAACCCTTTACCCCCCTATTATATCCTAAATATATTATTTCATTTTTTCCCATTTTTTATGCCCCAATATGAACACACGTGGTATGGTATTGCTTTGTCAGTGAAGCCCCCGTGAATTTTTCCAAATTCCTACTCAATCTTTTTGCAACAATAATATAAAGTAGAGGGGACAGGGGGAAAGCCTAACTTAATCCTCTTGAAGCAACAAGAAGAAGGTGGTTCGACCTTTCACCATAGGCGCAATCCACGGGGAGCTGATACATTCTTGATCCATATAATAAATTCTTGCAAAACCCTGAATTTTCTAATACCAAGAAAAGGTAAGAGTGCCTTACCTAGCCATGTCCAACTTGAGTACCAAACCAGGCTCACCAAATTACTTACTTGAATGAATTTCTTCCTAGACAAGGATTATACTATCCAACAAATCTATCTTTGCTACATCAAACCACGTTGATTATATAAGATAATTCTTGGGAGCCATTTTTATAATATTGATGTAATGAGGTTAGTTAAAATTTTATAAGTTGCATTATAGAGGGATATAGCTAGAAATATATTAAAATTCACAAGATTTGACTCTTTAGGAATTAGAGCAAGAAAGGAGGAGTTTGTGTTACCTCCAATCTTGTATTTATTTCTCAATCCATTCAACATTAACAATAGGCCCTTTTTAATCATGGGCCACAACACTTTATAAAATCTTATGGAGAAACCATCCAAACCAAGAGCTTTGTATGGATCCAATTCGAAAATTTCTTCCATAAATTTGACTTCCCTAATTTCTTTCACAAGAATTTGATTCTTAGATTTTGTGGCGATCAAATAAATACATTGAAGAAAACCGTAAGCTTCGGCCATGTCAACATCTTTGTCTTCATGGTACAAAGCATTGAAGTGAATAAAAGCTTCTTGCTTGATATCCACAAGGGAGGCCAATATCGGCCTTCCTTCAGGGGATATCTCCTTTACCTTATTTCAAATTTCACGGGATTTTATCTGCTTATGAAAGATAGAAGTATTTTGGTCGCCGACTTAGAGCCACAAACTTGGATATTTTAACCTCCATAATTCTTTCTCTTGCTTGCTTGGTTCATAGATTTTTCTCATCAACTCCTTTTCTTTTTCAAACTGCCATGACTCCACCTTACTGTTTTCAATCAAATTTTGATGGATTTCTAATTGATTTATTAGTTGAGTATGTTTTTGTCAAGGAGGCTGATAATTTTTCCTAATCGATTTCCTTAGGGCTTGTTTCATCGATTTTAAATTTTATTCCCACACATAGGTGGGTGATCCAATGACTGGAAGTCTCCATGTCTATCTAATTAATTCCACAATGCCTTCTTCCTTCATCCATGTTAAATTACGAAACATGATGGGGCCAAGATCTTCCATGCAATCCATTGATAAAGGAATTGGTCGGTGATATAATTCTCCTTGAGACTTGATAGCGAAGATGTCGAAATATGTAACTAGGTTCGGTCTTCATAATGACATATGTAATCATGATTTTATGTATTTGATGTAATGAGAAAAATAAATTTATTTTTCTTGATCTTGAGGCATAGGTTTCATGCTAAAGGAAATTTATTTTTAGGTAAAGCTCCCATTGAAGCTTCTAGAGCTTATGAGTCATTGTCATGTATGAAAGACCCATTTGGGCATGTTACATATTGTAAAAATAGAAATTATTTAAGTCAAAGTCAAGTCAAATAAACCTCTAAGACCTTGTGAAGTGCTTATCATCAAGTCAGCTTACAAAATATCTAGTTGGCCTACCTAAGAAGACATGTCAGCCTATTAAGGATCCTAGGGGGGCTAAATAAAGGAGTACTCGAACTCGCTTAAGGCTGGATGCATTCAAGCTCAATAAATTTTGATCTAAACAATAAAAGAAGCCTAATACCCAACGAAGAAGGAAGGAAGAAGTGCGAAGTATTTTCTGATATTTTTTATGCTAAAACTTCTCCACATGTGTGAATAATAGGGAATCGTGATGCAGAAGTAAGAGTGGAAAATTACAGTCAATCAAAGGAGCCAAAGTTTGGGTCAAGGAATGCTTATTTAGAAATCCAAATTGTCAAGAGAAGGAGTCAAGGTTAAGCAATGTCAAAAGGAGGCAAATTTTTCCTTATTCCAAGCCACACATGTGTCCTAAGGTTTCTGCATAAGAAGCCAAAATTGTAGGTCTGCAACAACTAGCCGAAATTTTGAGTTAAGGGACGAAATATGAAGCTGTGGCACAAGTTTCACTAGCGTTGACTTGGAAAAGAAGAATAACATTCATAAGAAGCATTGACATTGTCTTGGAGGGGTAGTTGCTCAAGGGTCCAGGTATTTTGAATTTGTCAATCGTAGACTCTATAAGAAGAAGAATTTCGTGGGTATTCCTCTCAAATATTGGAGAGGTTTTGGTTGTAGATGATCGCCTATATATTGTTTCCTTTGTCTCATTGTTATTTATATTTTGGTATTCATTTGATAAAGAGAAAAAAATATAATCGAGCTAAACAAGAACTTAATTAAGAAAAGCAAAAAGTCTTCACAAGCAGTTATCATTAGAAGAGAAGTCTCCTACTCTTGTTGCCCCATATATTTCTCAACATGGTATTAGAGCTAAGGTGAAACTTCAAGAAAGGGCAACTTAAAGAAGGACACTCAATGACTGAATCACTAGAAGATCATCAAGAGCATCAAAAGGGACCTCTCATCTCAAAGGAAATATAAGGACAAAGATTACATCATCATCTTGAAGAAAGTATCTAGAAGAAGACCTAAAAACCCTAGTCCGCTCAGAGAAGGACTTTGAAGCATATTGAATTTTACACATCCAAGGAGATCACAAGAAGGCATTTTCATCATCAAACGAAAGTGATCTCCCCCTCTTTGAAGGATCATCTTTTGAAGGAAGACATATCCATCAAGAAGTCATCTTCCACTATTAATATCACCATCAGAATCAAGAAGAGAGTAGATTAAAGAGTATCTTCTCAAGTAAGTATCTTTAATGTCCACATCAGAATCTATCAAAATGTCCTTTTGCAAGGAAAGCAACAAGTTGGTTGGGACTTCAACCTTTCTTGCATGGAAGAAAAGGAAATATCTATACCTCATAGAAAATGAAGTCATGGAACATGTTAAGGGCTCAATCGATAAACCTTCAAAGGAAGAAGCTCAATCTCTTGCAAAATTCATGAAAGGGGAAGTAAGGGATCAAAGGATTCTAATAGAATCTATAAAGGATCCCCTCATTACCTATGTATCAAAATTACAAACATCAAAATAAATATATGACAAACTTGTAGAATTGTTCTCCATAAGCATTGCAGGAGAAATGATCTCGTTAAGACGATAACTCTCCTATTATAATTGAATACATTAGAGTAGTGAATGTTGGAACTAAGGTAGTTGGCATTCACAACTTGGTGGGACAACTTGGGTTTCCTTTTTAGGAATAAAATTTAGTGTTTTGTGACAATCAAAGTGAAATAAAAGTGGCTTAAAATCTTATTAAGCACAACCAGATGAAGCATGTTGAACTTCATTCATGGTACATCATACATACGGTACAAGAGAATGTGGTAGCTCTTCTTTATTGTTGAACAAATGGCGTCATACATATGGTACAAGAGAATGTGGTATCTCTTGTTTATTGGTCTTATTGGATGTTAATCATCATCATTATTGTTGGACAAATGATTAGATTTGCTAATATATTTAGAAAATCATTGGAAGAGGAATAGTTTGTTAAGCTTTGGTCTATGCTTAAGCTTCAACAATCCATCATTAAGGCAAGATAATTGCACCTCCTTATCCTCCAAGAAGCTATATCGAAGAGATATGTACTAAAGGGGGGTGTTGGAATATGTGGTTAAATCCATTTATTGGACAAAAATCAATGTAATTAGGTCTTAGTCAGTGGATCAACCAATTAATTTATTAACCGTTTAAGGGGTTTGACTAAAGTGGTCCCAACTAGGTTAATTATACCTGATCAAGTGTAAATAAGCCATGAAATTTAGATTGTCTAATTGCTTTGGAGCCACCTTGGGTAATCAAAGTTGTGTGAATTGACCATCATTTAAGGGATATTGGTTACACTCTTAAATCTAAAAAGATGCAATTTAATCAATCTATATGGAGAAAGAGTTGTGTTATGTTATTGTATATTATGTACCCACGCGACAATGATGTTTCTTATCTATTTTATAAGTTCTGAAATACACTTGAGAAATTCCAAAAATCTTGGTTGATTTGATGTTGCTTTAAGCATATGCAATATACACTATACAATATGCTTGATATCATGAAAGTTATATTTCTATCCATGGCTGATTCTTCTAGCCGTAGATCAATTAAGTGCTATTGTTCTTCGATGGAATTAAATGTGTTGAGCTAATGTACATAAATGATTAATTTCCTTTCACAAAAAAAAAAAATTAAAATGCTAAATCTCATGAAAACAAATTATCTAATTTCTTCATTGGATAATTTATTATAATACTTGTTTCTTTTTTGGTTATTATTAAACTTGGCATATTTGAGTAGAAAAGTGAAGTGTAAAACCATGATAGCAAATCAATTTCTCTTCTTATACTTTGGATCCTTATGATTAAAAGATTAAGTGTGAGAGTAATTTTGGCGTAAAATTATTTATTATTAAAATTTGTAGTTTGTTAGAGGGGTCATGAACAAATTTACTCCTATTGAACATGATATAGATAAGATAAAAAAAAATACGTTTATTTAAGGATTATAGTGGACGTTTCAGAGCCACCAGTCAGGTCCATCTTCAAGACTTAGGAAATGTGAAGAGCAAGAAGGGTAATAAATATTGAGAAGAATGAAGGATGTGCCAATCAAAACACTATATGGTTGAGAAACATTGAATGAATAATTGTAATTATATAAATATTTACATCATTTATATATTTATATTTATATAATGTCAATTATTCTTTATATATAAATGATGTAGATATTTATATAATTTAATTATTCATTCAGTCTCTCTCGACCATTTAGGGTTTTGAATGACGCATCCTTCATTCTTCTCAATATTTATTACCCTTCATGCTCTTCACATTTCCTCAAGTCTTGAAGATGGACCCTGGTGGTTCCGAAACGTCGACTGTAATCCTTAAATCTATGGATCTTCCTCTATCAGTCAACAATCCCAACCACAACAATCTAAAAACAATAAGATAAGAAAAAACAAGACTCTAACTAAAGTGACAAATTAGAGATTGATGAAAAAGTACAAGATGAGTCAATATTTACATAGTATGCATATATAAAGGTTTGTCTTGTTTTATATTTTTAATTTTTTCTATGTTTATGTGAAAATATAAGAATGATTTTTGAATAATGTTATTAGATTCGAGAAAGGCCCATTTAAGACAATATAAATGAGTTGACTATGATAATATCTAAGAATTGATTTGAGAACATTGTTCTAAAAATTTTTAAGCCTTATTTGGATAGTGAGACTTGTTTATCTTCAAAGTTCTTATTGCATATAAAACTCAAATAACTTCTTGAAATATAATTTATTATAATTATGTTTTCTTTCTCATAGATAAACAACTTATCTAAAAATACAAGACATAATTTTTAAAGTTTCAAAGAAAGAAATTAAACTCTTAAAACAAATTAAGGAAAGATTTTGAACCCTACCTAATCATTCCCATAAAATGATTAGCCCTTAAAAGTCAAAAATCACCATCAGAATCTATCAAAATGTCTTTTTGCAAGGAAAACAACATGTTGGTTGGGGCTTCAAACTTTCTTGCATGGAAGAAAAGGACATATCTGAACCTCATAGAAAATGAAGTCATGGAACATGTTAAGGGCTCAATCGATAAACCTCCAAAGGAAGAAGCTCAATCTCTTGCAAAATTCATGAAAGGGGAAGTAAGGGATCAAAGGATCCTAATAGAATCTATTAAGGATTCCCTCATTCCCTATGTATCAAAATTAGAAACATCAAAATACATATATGACAAACTTGTAGAATTGTTCTCCATAAGCACTGCAGGAGAAATGATCTTGTTAAGACAAGAAATATCGTATTATAGTTGAATACATTAGAGTAGTGAATGTTGGAACTAAGGCAGTTTGCATTTACAACTTGGTGGGGCAACTTGGGTTTCCTTTTTAGGAATAAAATATAGTGTTTTGTGACAATCAAAGTGAAATACAAGTGGCTTGAAATCTTATTAAACACAACAAGATGAAGCATGTTGAACTTCATTCATATTACATCATACATATGGTACACGAGAATGTGGTAGCTCTTCTTTTGTTGTTGCACAAATGGCATCATTCATATGGTACAAGAGAATGTGGTAGCTCTTGTTTATTGGTCTTACTGGATGTTAATCATCATCATCATTGTTGGACAAATGATTAGATTTGCTAATATCTTTGGAAAATCATTGAAAGAGGAATAGTTTGTTAAGCTTTAGTCTATGCTTATGCTTCAAGAAGCCATCATTAAGGCAAGATAATTATGCCTCCTTATCCTCCAAGAAGCTATACTGAAGAGAGATGTACTAAAGGGGGGCGTTGGAATATGTGGTTAAATTCATTTATTGGACAACAATCAATGTAATTAAGTGTTAGTCAGTGGATCAACCAAGTAATTGATTAACCGATTAAGGGGTTTGACTAAAGTGGTCCCAACTAGGTTAATTATACCTGATCAAGTGTAAATAAGCCATAAAATTTAGATTGTCTAATTGCTTTTGGAGCCACCTTTGGTAATAAAAGTCGTGTGAATTGACCATCATTTAAGGGATATTGGTTACACTCTTAAATCTAAATAGATCAAATTTAATCAATCATAATGGAGAAAGATTTGTGTTATGTTATTGTATATTATGTACCTATGTGACAATGATGTTTCTTATCTATTTTATAAGTTCTAAAATACACTTGAGAAATTCCCAAAATCTTGGTTGATTTGATTTTACTTTAAACATATGCAATATACACTATACAATATGCTTGATATCATGTAAAGTTATAATTCTATCCATGGCTGATTTTTTTAGCCAATAGATCAATTAAGTGTTATTGTTCTTTGATGGAATTAAAGGTCTTGAGCTAATGTAAATAAATGATTAATTTACTTTCGCAAAAAAATAAAATAAAATGCTAAATCTCATGAAAACAAATTATCTAATTTCTTCATCGGAAAATTTATTATAATACTTGTTTCTTTTTTGGTTGTTATTAAAGTTGGCATATTTGAGTAGAAAAGTGAAGTGTCAAACCATGACAAAAAATCAATCTCTTCTTATACTTTGGATCCTTATGATTAAAAGATCAAGTGTGAGAGTAATTTTGGTGTAAAATTATTTATGATAAAAATTTGTAGCTTGTTAGAGGGGTCATGAACAAAGTTACTCCTATTGAACATGATATTGATAATATAAAAAAAATTGTAGATTTAAGGATTATAGTGGACATTTTAGAGCCACCAGTCAGGTCCATCTTCAAGACTTGAGGAAATGTGAAGAGCAAGAAGGGTGATAAATATTGAGAAGAATGAAGGATGTGCCATTCAAAACCCTAAATGGTTGAGAAAGACAGAATGAATAACTGCAATTATATAAATATTTACATCATTTATATATTTATATTTATATAATTTCAATTATTCTTTTAGTCTCTCTCGGCCATTTAGGGTTTTGAATGGCACATCCTTCATCCTTCTCAATATTTATTACCCTTCATGCTCTTCACATTTTCTCAAGTCTTGAAGATGACCCTGGTGGTTCTGAAATGTCGACTGTAATCCTTAAATCTATGGATCTTCCTCTATCAGTCATCAATCCCAACCACAACAATCTAATAAGATAAGAAAAAACAAGACTCTAACTAAAGTGACAAATTAGAGATTGATGAAAAAGTACAAGATGAGTCAATATTTACATAGTATGCATATATAAAGGTTTATGTTGTTTTATATTTTTAAAATTTTCTATGTTTATGTGAAAATATAAGAATGATTTTTATATAATGTTATTAGATTTGAGAAATGCCCATTTAAGACAATATAAATGAGTTGACTATGATAATATCTAGGAATTGATTTGAGAACATTGTTCTAAAAAAATTATAAGCCTTATTTGGATACTGAGACTTGTTTATCTTCAAAGTTCTTATTGTATATAAAACTCAAATAACTTCTTGAAATATAATTTTATTATAATTATGTTTTCTTTCTCAAATATAAACAATTTCTCTAAGAAATACAAGACATAATTTTTAAAGTTTCAAAAAAAGACCTTAAACTCTTAAAAAATAATTAAGGAAAGATTTAGAACCCTACCTATTCATTCCCATAAAACGATTAGCCCTTAAAAGTAAAAATGATAAAAATGAAATTAGTAAACTAAATCAAGATCATATTATTATTGTTTTAAGTAAAATTTTACAATTATTTTTTGAAAAAATTATATACACCAATTAATGAAAAATCTACTATATTTTACATAAATATAATTAAATTAATATCATTTAACAAATTTACAAATGTTAATAATAAATTATATATTTGTAAACCAAATATTCACCTATATACATTTTCATTATCAAAATTAATTAATTAATTTTATATATATATAATTTTTTTATATAACTGGCTTAAATTTATAGAATGAGTAAAGTACACATGTGTTTTTTTCAAACTTTTGTGTGTTCTTAAAACCAACATAAATTCATCTTAAGTACGGATATGAGAGATCAAACTTCTTCAAGTGAAAACTTCTTTAGAGTGCAAAATAAAATATTTAATTTTTCATTGTTTAATTTTTTAAATTTTAACCATAATTTTTTTTAAATGATATATATAGTTTACATTAAAATATTTTACAAATGCAAATTAAAATATCCTTGAAATATCATTTTTGTTAATTATAGCAGATATTATTTTTCTTTTTAGAGTATAATTATTTCTATTTTAAAGGAACAAGTGACAATTCAATAAATGCACAAACAAACAAACTTACACATCTCTTCCTTCATGCCGAGTTGTAAAATGAATGTCTCAACTCAATAGAAATAAGACAAATATTTTGTCTAAAATCAAAATAATATTTAATAAAAAGGCACGTGATAACTCGATGAATGTACAAATGGACAAACTTAACAAATAAACAAACTTACACAATCGATGAATATATGAATAGACAAACTTACACATCCCCTTATACTAAATTATAAAATTAATCGCTCAAGTCAATAGAAATAGGACAAATATTTTGTTTAAAGTCAAAATAATATTTAAGTTTATTAAGTTTATCTCAAAATGCTTACGTAACCATCCAAAGGAAATTCATTTTTTGTGTATGTCGTTTTTTTATTCCCCGGGGTTTACATAATGACGTTGGAAAGAAATTAGGATTTATTAATCTTCTCCAAATTGAATTTATCTTATATGAAACATAGTGATTATAATATATGCTTAACATACCAAAGTCAATTCATGTCATTGGACAATAATGTTGGTGGGGCTTAGACCATGTGACTTACATGATTCTCACCCATCTCATCGTGACATCATCATGAGCAACATTCAAAATCAGTAATAAATTACTTATTTGTCCATTCAATATTTTCATACAAACTTTAAATAACATTTAGTACATTTATTTGGCCAATCAGTTATTTTCCCACAATCCCTGCATGACTTGCACTACATGCCTATCTTTGTTGGTTTTGGTAGGTGGAAAATAAAGTTTGAACTACTCAAATATTAAGAGGGAACTAAATAAATATGTTTATAGGGAACTAAAGTATCCATAGGTCTAAAGTATACATGTCACATCTTGCTCTTCCTTAATCTAAACAAAACTTTTAAATTTTTTAAAAATGACTAGTTGACAAAGAAATGTCATTTCATTTGGTTGGGATGAACCCTTTGTGTGAAACATATTGGTACATATCCACAATGAGTATTGATATTAATGAAAGGATATATCAATAAGGATTTTGAAAGAATAAATTAAGTTATTTATTTAACTATATTAATTTTAAGGGAAGGATATAAAATGATATAGAAAAGTATTTCAATAAGGGATTTAAAAGAATAAATTAAGTTATTTATTCATTTTAAAAGTATTGAGGAAGAAATTTGAATAAAGAATAAGAAATAAAAAAATGTATTTATAATATTTATATTTATAAATTTAGATCCTAAATTAAATTGATTACTAACATTGAAATTAATTATAAATTTGTTTAATTTATGTTATACATTTGTAAATAAAGTTAAATCATATGTATATATATAATTATTTTGCTTTATAAACACTGATATAATTTTAGTTATATTAAAGGGTATATTTAGGAATAATGAGAAAACATATTTTCAAAAAAATATAAAATAATTTGTTAAAAAATTATAATAAACAAATTTTGAATTATTATCATATGTACAAAGATATTTTACATAACAAATATGAAAGGAAAAAAGTGAAATATAAAAAATGAAAATAGAGGAGTGCAAATGCAAATGGGAAAGTGGATTAATTTGTTATATAAAGATAAATGTATGGTTGAGGAACCTGCAAATAAAATATTAATATTGTTAGATCAATTAAATTTATTTTAAATGGTTAGAAGAATGATGATTATTTTTTTATTTAAATTTATTTTTTATAAATTATAAAATAATTTAAAATTTTTTAAAATTAAATTAAGAAAAAGTTATAAATATTAAATAATTATAACGTTGGGAAAAAAATATTATCAAAAATATTGAATAAATAAAATTATATTTAAATTAAAAATAAATTTTTATTTAAATTAAAAATGATGTTTCAATGTAATTTATAAATTATTATTAATATTTATTAAAATATATATTGACATTAAATATAAAATTTTAAACATAAAATTCAAAAAATAAATTTATATCCTAAAATCTTTAAATTTTTTTTCTTAAAACTTCTTCTACAATTCACAACCAATCACAATTTCAATTCCAATGACTTTTGATAAGAATATAGAATTTCCTTAAACTTTTCAAATAATTATATGTATGTAATTAGAAATTCAAATACAATTCACAACCAAGGACAATCCCAATAATTTTTGATAAAAAAATAAAATTTCTTTGAACTTTCCATATATATATAATTGACTTAATTAATAAATATATAGTTTTTATCGCGTTAACTCGACATTTCCATGAGATTCTGTAAGATGAATTTATAATACGAGTTAACTCGAGATTTCTATGAGATGAAATATTTAAAATAGAAGAGGTAAATATTTCCGACATGTTTGTTTACATTATTTTATTTACAATATTTTTTATTTAACAATTATTTTTATAATATTTATGGTTGTAATTTATATATTTAACTTTTTTTTATAAGAAAAAAAGTTAATTTGTATATTATATATTGTTGTATTTTATATATTTAATATTTTTTTTATAAAAATAAAATAAAATAAATTTAAATATTAGATATTTTAAATAATTACATTTTATTTTTTATCTTTGTTTTGTTATTGGGAAATCAAAGTAGAGATAAAAGAGCATGGGTCTAAAATAAACTAAATTGAAAATTAGAAAATGTAACTACAGAGTTTATTTAGTTTTGTAGCTTATAGTTGAGAAAACCAACAACAAAATTAAAAAAGAGATTCTAGAAATTCATAAAAATAAAAAGCATGATTGATAGGGAAACTGAGCTTCAGGAGGACATGGAAGTGTCTAGATTGACAAGCTATTCCTCTACCTTGTATGGTGGAGGAATTGGAGAGCTGGGATGTGACCCCATCTCCAGCCTTGCCAACTTTCCTTCCACGTACAACATGAGGTTATTTAGCGCGTCCAGTATGTGCATGAGATTCACCTGAGTCTACCTTCTGTCAACCGGAACCTTGCCTAACAATAAATTGACATGCCAGTAGAGGCCTGTTGTATGGAGGTAGTGATTTTTCCTTCCATGTGAGTTGCCTGTGTTGGGTACCCAAGGAGTGATGTCTACCATTACATTAGAATCCAAAACTTCCCGCCTTTCATAGCAAATTTCCTCCTCCATCAGCCGAATTTCCTCCTAAATGTTGGGAGCGGTGTGCTCTTGAAAACTGTGAGCCAAAGACTCTACCCAAAACCTTTCCTTGGAGCCACCCACCATTCTGTGAAAATTCCTACACCAGAATCCTATTGCAGCCTCTGGTATTATTTATCCTAATTGTTAATTAATTTAACAATTTATCTGCTGCTCCTGGATGCGGGTGCTATCGGGCGTGATGAAGGTGATGGGATGGAGGTCTAGTCGGACGGAAGGCCACCTGCCTTCCCGCAAGGCGAACGTCACTCCAGCCATAAACATGTTAACGCTGAGATTAATGGCATTAATTCTGGGCACAATTCACAAACAGATTGCCGCTCCTCGATGCAATGTCGACTGCTGTGTAATGGATCAACCTCCGGCTCACATTAATTACTATTCATTGCAAGTGATCTCCCACTGCAGCGCAGATCTGTTAAACACCATGGACCCGTCTTCTCCCTTACCGGTGAATTGGTGGTGTCGACCAGCTGCTGGGATTGCAAATGAGCGCACCATCATTGGTAAGTGAAGCCACATCAACTATTGTCTGGAGCTTGGGGATAACCTTCATCTCTCGCTTTCCGGCTCCTGCATGTTGGCCTCTGTCTTTCTGAATCCCAGCTCGACTTTGTCCCTGGTCATCTCTCCGGTTCCCTGGCACTCTAGCCCCGATTCTAACATGCCTCGCCTCAGGCAAAGAATGCACTGTAGGCGCGGGTCTACCAGGCGTTCTGTGAGGCGTTCTCCTTCCTCCTCCAGCTCGCCTTCTGAGACCTCTTTCCCCTCGGACAGCCTGCCCAGACTTCTCCGTGGTCGTTTGCTCCGTTCGAGCCGCAGACTGGACTCTCCCTCGTCTTCTGCTCTCTCGGCTCAATCCCACACTGCTCTTTTCTCCTTCGATTGCTCCCTCAATCGTCCGAGAGTCACTGCTGCTATCTCGGTTGTGTTTCTTGAGGAGCCCCAGGACGAGAATGACTAGAATCCTTCGGCTGGGCAGGGTATAAATGGCAACACTATGCAGGACCAAGCGCCACAAGATCTGGTGGGGCTGTCCAGAGGAAGCAAGGACGTTGCGCAGGAATTCAAGGAGCAAGGGCAAGCGGAGCAAATGGTCGCTCCTCCCTCTAGGAAAGTAGTCCACTCTGTCGAAGACCTGTACAATGAGCGTGGTGAACCAGACGAATACTGGTGCAGGGTCAAACAAGTTGCTCTTGATGAGTAGTTCTGCTTTTCGGTCATGGTTTCTTTACTATGTTTCCGCCCTATCCAATGGGCTTGTTTTTTACTTTCCTGTTGTTTCAAATCATGTTTTGGTTTTTGTTAGCTACAGTCCTCTATACTTTCAATATCTCGATCCCCTGCGTGGGATTTTTTGTGGTGATCTCTACAGGCTGGTTTCCCTCCTGCAGGGCAGTCTCAAACTTCGTTTTTGTCTGTCTAAAATGCCTCAAAATTGGGCAATGTTAAGGCCTCGGCCCGCTGTACACTACTTTTAATGTTAATAGATCAGTTTTACTTAGAAAAAAAACAATTTATCTGCTGCAACAAATATCGAAATAAACACACTACAACCTTCAGAAATAAAATTATTCGGAAAAATAAAACACTAGAAGCTGAGAAATGCTAGCACACACACAAAAATTTTACACAATTATTTTTTGACAAAAGTCTCCGGAAAAACCCAACTTGGGAAAACCGATGCAGCAAATGAGGTTTTTATTATCAAGCAACACTGAAATAATCTGAGTAAAACTGAATGTCGAAACTGGAAATCCTACAGAGAAACACTAGCTAGAAAAATATAGTGAGGAAATTTCCTCACTCCACAGGCAATTCTCAGCTCTGATCTCAGCTCCACGTTAACCGTCCAAACTGGATTTGCGCAGCTACTGCATCACACTAGCGCAGTCCCTTTTGCACTCAGTTCGAACAAGCTTCTCCTCAAGCCATCTGGTCTACTGTTGTCTAGGAAAATGTCTCTCTTGGCCTCCAGAACCTCTATCTAGCTTTTGGCATTGAAACTCGCCTTTCCCCAACAGAATCGAAACTGCCTCTAGAGGTTATTGCGTTGTGTCAACATCAACCTCTCTATGGCTCTTCCGCCTATCTGCAAATGCACTCACCGGATCTGGAATTCTTCCCTTGAATTCATTATCTCTTCCCCTCACATCACTTTGATCTCTCTGACTCTCTCTCCAAAAACCCACTGCTGCTACTTAGGAAATCGATCTACTAGTGAAATCAAATTCTCCGACTGATATCTCCATCACCACATCAACCTCCTCTTATAATCCTCTGTTGAGACTTCAACGACCAAGATTAAAACTTAATCAATGGCTAGGATCATCTATGGATTGATCTGCGTGAGTTTCTAGACTACTCTCACCTTATCTCAATTAATATTGATTAATTAACCATGTTCCCAAAGTTTAGACTTAGGAAATATTTAAAAATCGGTTAATAATCTAATTGAGACACTTCTAGGTGGAATTTCTAGAAACGATTTCTGGGTTTTGTAGAACTCATGTATTCTAGCATCTCCACAAAGTTTCATGGCTAGAACACATATAAGGCTACAGAAACTAACACGTTACTTGTCCCCATCCACCTCTATGACAACGTGCACGTTGGCACATCATCATAGCAGGAGGCAACAAGAAAAAGCTAAGACCTAGCTAAAGTGGGGACGAGAGTTACAAATCATTGATGAAGGAAGGAAAGTAACCAATAAATCATAGTACGATGTTTGCACATCTGAATAATTCTAGAAAATTTCCTTGTCTTCAAAAAAAAAAAAAAAAAAAAAACCTATCAGTCCCTGCTCTGATTAAAGTTGTTTTAACACTCCCTTCGCCTCCATTTTGCGCATTGGAAGCTAAACAGGGATTCAAGGACAAATGGTGGTAATTATGTTATTAAGGTGGTCAAGGGCATAAGCATCTAGGATCCGGGTTCACTTATGAAGTGTTGGATGTGGGGAAATTCTGGGCAGCAGAGCAAGAGGGCTACACATGAAACATGGTGACACTTGATTCAACCGGGGAGAATTCCCTTCTCTCGTTGGTGTACGTACTAGGTTTATGTTTATATTCCATTGTAATTCCACCTTTGATTTGTATGGTCTTTGTAGTAGTGTTTGGAGAGTCCTAGGGTTTGGCCAGGGTGGTCATTGTTGTGAGTGGAAAATTTAGTGTCTCTCCTACATTTTCTGTTTGTAGCCATTTGTCTTTTGAGGGACGGTGTGGAGGCGGGTTGGAAGCTTGTGGGATTTCATTCTTTGGGGTCGGGTTGGGTTGTCCCGTGTTGAGATGGATGGCTTGTATAAGTTTGGTTTGATGGAGTCTCCGTTGGTGGGTTGGTCATGTAGAAAGGGGTTGTAGGGTTGATGCATATTGGAGGTCGAAAGGTGGTTTTTGGGACGTGAGCAAACGTTTTGTCTTTTGGTCACTTGTGTGGGGAGTTGGTGGTTCTGTTGCGGTGGTGTTTTGGGTGTGTTTGGGGTTTTAGCGAGCTATCCATCTTGGCAGCAGGGACATTGATTTGAATTATTCACGTGGGTTGTGCTAAGTGGCCAACTGGGACACCATGTAGTGCCATCAAAGGCAGGCCCGATAAGGTGCTGGTCCACGTGGTCAAGGGGTTGTTCACTGAGTGGAGAAGCAAGATGAGGGGGAGGAGATTGAGCAACAACATGCAAGTTCCTTGGGACACATCGTCCTTTTTCCACCCTTTGATGTTTTAGAAGCGCAACTATGCCAAGTGTCAGTGGTGGAGTAGCTGGCACATGACCGACATGACGAATGCAATGAGGTCATTGTGTTTATGAATGACCTCCAACACAATCAATGACACATGATGGATTTGTTGGAGTGGGTACCCCTAAGTGCACTTTTTTGGGGTTAATTTTGTCTAAGTTTTGTTATACATGTTGCGCGCAAATGGTCAAAGGAGCTTTGGGGCAGGTCAAAGTCCCTTAATTATTGTAATAGGTTAAAGGGAAAAACCATGAGCCTCAAACCATGGTTTGAGACCATGGTATGTGCACGTCTATGATATTATAAATATGTAAGGGTTGAGTCAAATAAGGACATGATGATATATTTTATTTTTTTATTAACATTGTGATCTAAATCTAGGTTAGTCTGGGTAGAAAGGCTCCTACTGGCTGTGTGCGTGGAGACCTAAGTCCTGAGCTGTGTGCAGACTCTACTGCTGTGTGCGCAAATATAGGTTGTGCTAAATTGAAATATCTCTTAATAAAGAAGGCATTTTTGGTGAACTCGGGTTCTTATGTGATTTGTTGTCTTGCTTATATGTTATTTGTTGTCGATCTGAATATATTCTGTTATTGCGTATTTAATTTTGTTGATGGTTAATTACATCTATGCACGATAACTAGTTGATGTTATATAAATAGATCTGACTGAAGTATACTGTGCGCAAAATATATTAAAGTATTATGTGGTAATCTGCAAAAGGGTTAGATCTGTTGATTGTGCATGCGCAAAGTTGTTATATTATTTGCAGTAAGTCCGATTAGATCTGCCACATCAAAATCTCCCTCAGGGTGCGGAAAACTGGTTCCAACACCCCCCCATACTGCTTCGGGTGAGACTTTAGTCTGCTAAAGAAGATCACTAGTGAAAGGACCAGTAGTTTGAGGTTTTGTTGGTTGCGCGATAAATCTGAACCTAGGTCAGGAACCCTCAAGCCAATAAAATGCTTGGTTTTTACTCCTCATCACCCTAATCGAGTGGAAGAAGCCGCAGGATACATAGTTCCCCGATATTGAGCCAGACATGTGCAAAGCCGCGCGCTACGCAACCTTATGGAACTCGAAGATCTCTGCCAGAGTCACAGAGAACAATATATTTTGCGTGTTATTCGACTCTGCCTTATTCAAAGCAATTCAGTCAAAGTCGAGGCTGTTGCTGAACCTCTATGAATAATATAAATAGATTGCTGAATTTAAAGCCACGTTCCACAACATGCACATATGCGCGAAGGGCCTTGTAGAAGGAGTTTGGTATGAACTTCCATACCTGGTCTCAGAGGACGACCTGTTGCATGTCACAACGAAATGGTCGCTTGCCTAGTTAGATTTGCGCACCATTGGGGGTGCCTCTTCATCGGTGTTGAAGACTCCAACTAAACCGCACACAACCAAGGATACATAGCAAAAAGGCAAGGACGCTGAAGCAAAACCTAATCCTACTATGATGAGAGAAACGATAGATTTGGAGAAGGAAGTCGAAGAGAAATATGGTGAAGGCACCAAGGGCCCTGAGATGCAAACAACCAAAGGCACTAAGATAGGTTCTCAGGCCTCTATGGTTCCGCGCAAGAAGAGGAAGGGTTCCAAGTTGGCCAAAACAGAGGACCTCACCCTCACTGAGGATTACTTCAAAGAAATTGAGAACACGGTAAAGTCGACCACTGAGGATATCTGGAACAACATGGAATCGTAGTACAAGTCAGTCCTCGAGGGAGTAAAGTTGGGCCTCTGGGAATTAAATATGCAAGCAAGCGCGATACAAGAGAGCATGAAGCAAGCGAGCATGTTGGCTTCCAGCATTGGTTAAACGAGCGCGCAACCAATCAACACAATGCTTCCCTCCCCCTTGGATAGCCACATGATTTAGATTCCAATGCCAACCATTATAGTTGATCCGCCTACCTTGCGCGCTACTATGCGAGCATGTGGAGAGGTTAGAATCAACCTGGCAATGCTACCTAGCGGAAAGCTCCATGCTATCCACACCATGATCGTGGATGAGTTGCAGTATCGGAAGGCCCATGCCTTCCAAGCCGTTTCCGAGTCTCAGTAGCAAGCAACCATGTTGTAGAAGAAGAAATAGACTCTAGAGGAGGCGCGTTGTGCAGCTGAGGATTGTCGTGCCGCATTAGAAGAAATGATTGATCAAGTGTGCGGTGACTTGCCACTGGTCACTGTTCCTGCATTATCCGCACCAACAATGAAGTTAGAGTGCATGGTTGCTGCGCTAAAAGCATCGCGTATAGAGATCTAGACTGTCTGGGTAGAGTTTGAACAACAAATTGCAGAGCTACAGATGAAGCTCCAACCCGAGACACCTCTGGAGGTCCAAGCGTAGCGTACAATAGAGATAAAGGCCACCACTAATAGTGTATCAAAAGTTGTGGTAAAATGTGTACCCTTCTAGATGAAGCCATGGGTGTTTGGACTTCTGTTCAAAACGACCCAATGGTTCAACAGCTAAGGAATGAGCTCAAAATTAAAGAACAAAAATTAACAGAGATTTGAATGGTGACACCAACTTTGGTAACAATGCAAAGGCTTGCCAGACTTCATGAGGGCAAGGTCATTTAGATAGAGATCGAGGACCCGCGCCACTAAGAGAAGCTACTAGAAACAAGGATGCAACCTTGGGCCGAGGAATCCCTTCAGCTCTCGCAGAACCTTGAAAGCGCCCTCAAAATCATACAACAGACTCAATGCAGCATCAGCTTGGTAGCTGAGGGGCCAACAACAGCAAAATTGGTAGATGAAGCACAGAGTACCCTCGCACAGAGTATTGAAGTCATCACTTTGCTCTGGAGCTCTGTCGATGCATTGAAGGCGAAGATGAAGGAAACCACCCCGCAGTGACTCGAGATGAGTCACGAGGTCATGTTGGGGGTCTGTTAGAGCGGGCCCCCCTGGGGTGTACTATTTTGGGGTTAATTTTTTCTAAGTTTTATTATACGCACTGTGTGCAAATGGTCAAAGGGGCTTTGTGGTGAATCAAAGTCCCTTAATTATTGTAATAGGTTAAAGGGAAAAACCATGAGTCTCAAACCATGTTTTGAGACCATGGTATGTGCACGTCTATTGTTGTGAAACTAGCTCCAAAAATAGAAGAAAAGAGATATCAACGCCTTAGATATAAGCCACTTCGAGGGGGCAACCTCCAATACATTACATGAATGAACAATTCTTGGATGATACAAATTTCAAAACCTCCTTTCTATATATAGGAGTCCATGGGGCCACAATGTAATCATAGTGGGGCCACAATGTAATCCTAGCCGACCTAACAATAATAATTTAAGGGCACAGTAATAACAATTTGGGGGTTACAGGGGTACAATAATAACAATAAGGGGGTTACACTAACAACAATAAGGGACTATACTAGTAATATAGGGACCTAACATGCCCCTCTCCTTCAAAAAAGTGTTGTCCTCAACGCCTGAGTAGCTCTGGGTGCTTCTGTATAAAATTCTCATCCTCCCATGTAGAATTTTCAGTGGGTAAGTTCTTCCACTTGATGAGATACTCTGAAATTGATCGATTCCGTAGCTGTCGAGTTCTTGTTTCCATGACTGCTTCAGGTTCCAATATGATTTTTCCTTCCTCATCAAGTTCTGGCAATATTGTTTGAATTGGAATATTTTCACCTATAACCTTTTTTAAGCATGAAACATGGAAAACTGGATGTACTCGCGAATAAGCAGGAAGCTCCAATTTGTATGCCATAGAACCAATCTTTTGCAACACCTTGTAAGGACCATAGTACTTTGGTGATAATTTATTATCCTTCTTAGCTTGCTTGAGGGACATTTGTTTGTATTGTTGCAGCCGTAAAAATACCCAATCTCCTACATCAAAACTTCTCTCGCTGCGATGTTGATCTGCCTGTTGTTTCATTCGATTTTGTGCAAAATTTAGGTTATCCTTTAAGAGTTGGAGAACTTCTTGCTGATGCTCGATGTGATCTTCCACTGCTTGAACCTTCAAATTTTCCCTTAAAGATGATGTGATGGATGGTGGATGATATCCGTAAAGTGCCATAAATGGGGTCATTTTTGCTGCAGTATGGAAGGAAGTGTTATACCACCATTCAGCAAGAGGTAACCACTTGACCCATTGTGTTTGTTTATCAGATACAAAACAACGAAGAAATCCTTCCAAACATTTATTTACTATCTCAGTTTGACCATCAGATTGAGGATGATAAGATGAGCTATGAGCTAATTGAGTACCCAAACAAGAAAATAGCTCCGTCCAAAAATTTCCAGTAAAAATGGGATCTCTGTCGCTCACAATAACCCTTGGGCTTCCATGTAGCTTTTGAATTCTGTCCATAAATGTAGTAGCGACTGTACTTGCTTTAAATGGATGAGATAATGTACAAAAGTGTGCATACTTGGTAAGTCTATCAAGTACCACCATGATGACACTCTTTCCTTCGGACTTAGGTAAACCTGTGATAAAATCCATTGAAATCTCCTCCCAACGTTGACTTGGAATGGATAAAGGTTGTAGAAGTCCCGGGGTCTTAATTGTCTCAACTTTATTATGCTGGAAAACCAAACATTCCGCCACAAAATTTTGAATATCAGATTTAAGGCCATCCCAAAAAAATTCTTTCTTCACCCTGTGGTAAGTTTTTAAAAATCCTGAGTGTCCTCCTAAAGGAGAAGTGTGCAATTACAAAAGAATATTTTGTTTTAGTTGGGAATTCTTACAAAGATATAAGCGATCTTTGTACCATAAGAAATCATTTTTCCAACTAAATGTATCAGATGTACTAGGATCTTGCTGCAACTTTTGAATGAGTGTCCATACATCTTTGTCCTTCTTCCATTCATCTCTTGCTTTAGTTATCCAATCTGGTTGGATAATAGAAATGGCACAAAGCAATGCTTCCACCTCTTCATTCTTTCTTGAAAGTGCATCTGCAACAACATTAAGCTTTCCTTTTTTGTAGATTATTTCAAAGTCATAACCCAACATCTTTGTGACCCATTTTTGCTGCTCTTCTGACGATAGTATTTGTTCCAAAAAGTGTTTAAGACTATCATGATCGATTTTTACCTTGAAGTGTCTTCCCATTAGGTAAGTTCGCCATTTCTTTAGTGCATGCAGTATTGCTAACATTTCCTTCTCATAAATAGGTTTCTGTAAATACTTTCCTTTGATTGGATGAATTTCAAAAGCAATGGGTCTTCCTTCTTGCATTAAAACAACACCAATTCCATTTCCTGAGGCATCACATTCTACAATAAAGGTTTTTGTGAAGTCTGGCGTAGCTAAGACTGGTGCTAGGCACATTGAATCTTGAAGATGTTCAAATGCCTTAGTTGCTTCAGGAGTCCATGAAAATGCATCTTTCTTCAATAATGTTGTTAGAGGTGCTGTTATTCTCCCATAATTCTTAAAAAACTTGCGATAATACCCTGTTAACCCGAGAAATCCTCACAACTGCTTTATGGTTGTGGCGACTTTCCATTCTTTAATGGCTTTAATTTTGTTATGGTCTACCTTAACACCCTCGTGAGATACAATATGACCCATATATTCCACCTCTTGTACTCCAAAGAAACATTTGGATGTTTTTGCATATAATTGTCTCTCCTGCAATATTTTGAGCACCCTGTCATCATGCTGAACATGATCCTTCCAAGACCTGCTGTAGATTAGTATATCATCAAAAAATACTAGCACAAATTTTCTAAAGAAGGGTTTGAAAATGGAATTCATCAACCCTTGAAATGTAGAAGGTGCATTGGTAAGGCCAAAAGGCATGACCAAAAATTCATAATGACCCTCATGAGTTAGAAATGTTGTTTTCGGAATATCTTTAGTCTTCATTCTAATTTGATGATATCCTGAACGAAGATCCAACTTGGTAAAATAAATTGCTCCATGTAATTCATCCAATAATTCATCAATCACAGGAATGGGAAATTTATATTTAATGGTGAGATTATTGAGCTCCCTATAATATGGACACATGCGCCATGATCCATCCTTCTTGTGTACCAATACTACAGGAGCAGAGAAAGAACTTTGACTAGGTTGAATTATATCAGCCTCTAACATTTTTGCAATCATATGTTCAATTTCTCTCTTTTGGACATAAGGATATCTACAAGGCCTGATGTTTGGAGGAACACTTCCTGGAATCAAATGAATAGCATGATCATGATCACGAATAGGTGGGAGTCCTTTGGGAGTTTCAAAACCTTGGAATGATTGTCCAAGACTTTTTTGAGATCTGCAGAAATAGAGCATAATTGTGTAATTATGCCTCGTTTTTCTTTCTTTAGAAGCTTTGTCATGACATTAGAGCTTATTATCTTTCCCGTCTTCTCTGCAATACCCCGTAATTCGACTTCCTTTCCTTCTGAAATTTTTTTCAAGAAAAGTTCTTGAAAATTGAAAGCTACTGTCCCCAAAGATTGTAACCATTGTACTCCTAGTACAACATCAGCACCTCCCATAGGAATGGAAAGCATTGGACTATTCAATATATATTCCCCCATGGTTAGCTTAATATTATGGCATTTTCCAGAGCAATTTATAGTTCCTCCATTTGCAACCATCACTTGACATTCTGGTGTTGGGTATAGGAAACAATTCAATTCCCTGGCTACCTTACAATGAATAAAATCATGGGTACTACTTGAATCAATCAACACTATTAGATTTTTCTTCTTGATATGTCCTTCTATCTTGAGAGTTTGAGGAGTGGTAATTCCTGCCAATGAATTACATGATATGGTCGGACTCATTTCTTCCTCTTCTAGGGTTGGTTCCTGGTGTATATCCTCTTCTTGTTCATTTTCTTCTTCCTCTTCACAATCTATGTAAAATAATTTCTTCTTAGCACACTTATGACCTTTAGTGTATTTGTTATCACAACTGTAGCAAATCCCTTTTTCTTTTTTTTCTTCCAATTTTTGTGGTGTCAAGCTTGTAGGTTGTGGAAATCTAGGAGTAGCAACACTTCCCTCTTTATATAAGTGAGTGGTAGGCTTCCTTGTGATTCATAGTGGCAAGACCCAGAGCCTTCCTGGGGTAGACTCAACGAATTGCACCAAAAGGATCAAGCCTCAAATTGTTCCACATTACATCCATGTTTCTCCCACCCTCCCCCTCGACGAATCTCTCTGAGTGAAACTCGTTCGACGATTCACAAATCTGAGGATTATGAGTAATCAACCACATATTCACCATGGTGTCCATACGGGTTGGAACACAAAATCCACCCACCATGTCCACATCCTCAGTTTACAGACAAAGCCATAAAAAATCAGACAAAGAGGATGCATTCATAAAGTCTCTTTCACCACTGCTTGGAGATACAACATCTCAGGAATATCCTCATCCCTAACGCTTCATTCATGCTTGACTACTTGGTCCATCTTTTCCTGGGATTTGTTCTAAGCTTCAGGATGTAGAACCAACTCCACCATGGTCCACTCTGTGAGAAAATTCGCCGTGTCGGTACCACAAAAAATCATCTCCCATAGTACTGCAATCATATCGTCCTCGTCAAGTTTACCTTCTCCCTGAAACAAAAGCAAAACATCAAAAAAAGAAAAATCTGCGCTGCTCTCCTTACGCGGGCTCTCCTAGTGCCCTTGGATAATATTTTTAACAAAAAATTTCACCTGTGGCACAAGCTTGGCACAACGAGCATGGATACGAAGAGGTCAATAATTCACATCCATGGGAGTTGATCAACCCAGTTAAAAGCACCCAGCAGTTGAAACTCCTTGTCCACCATTGCTCGAAGGTCCTTCACTTCTTCAATTTCAAAACTCATGTCAAACCTCCTTCCAAAAACACTTACCATGATATTGTTTGGAGCAGCTCCTTGGAGATGCCCTCTAATCCTAACAACCCCATTAGACTGATATTCCTTTTTTATGTTGACAATAATTTCAACAACATCAGCTTGGTGCCAACTTCCAGTAGTCTCCATTTGGGGAAAAACCAATGGCTCTCCCAAACAAAAACTGTTGTGCAAATTTCTTGAGGGGTTTATTGGCAAAATGAGGGGAGATCAACAACTCTCTAGCCACCTCAAGGTTCGAATTAATAACAACTAGAGTAGACCCCAAGCTAAACTCCATGAGCTTCTTGGCACCACGAAGACGAGCTAGACAATCAAGCTTGCGGTGAGCAAGACCATTATAGTGAACCGCAGTGAGCAAGACCAAGATGAAGGTTCACATGTCAAATTTGGATAAGCTTGAGGAGGATGAAAACTATGTTGGTTGATTCACTGCAATGAGAAGTGTTTGGACATCAATAGCCCACAGAGAGAACACCTTCGACGTAACTATTCACATAATTTATCTTGGAAAACTACAACCATTATTGCATCGATATTATTAAAAAAAAACTTCGATTATCATTTAGCGAAACATGAAATTCATCAATCCATTCTGCAGGAAATTAGAATAACACTGGTGCACTTTTCATCAAGAGGAAAGCAACGACAGCTGAAGGATTTCTAAATTTTTGACACTTGAAAACCTCCATTCTTCTCTATCTTTCAAGCATGTTGGTTTCGTAGATGTTTTCATATATCTAACTGGGTTGTGCAGGTCTGCAAAAGAAAGAATAAAATGTCCATCAACACTCAGTTTAATTAGTCCCCAGAGAGGCTCCAATCTATGCCCTATATTGTGAATGGAAACAATAATAGACCATATCACTAAGAAAAGTAAAATTAGAAAAAATGTACTGATAAAAAAATAATAAATAGCCCCTTGTTGTTGCAACGATGGTGATAAGACAAATTATGATTCCTTTCAGAAAATAAAAGAAACTTTGTTCTTAATACATGTGGTGTGTTCTGTTGAGAACAAAAAGAAAAACAACAATGATTATCATATATGAAAGAAGAAATTTTAACTACATAAAATAAAGAAATAGACCACTATATATTATAATCGATAATAAAAGAAATTTCAAGGAACAACATAGTACTCTCCTCATAAGAAAAGAAATTCCAAGGAATAACATAGTGCCCTTAGAAGAATAAGAAGAAGTTATTTTAATGTCGATGAGGATAAATATAGCCCATGGGACATACTTCTTCTCTATCTGGCTCTTGTATTCTGCCCTTTTCCTGTGAAGTTTCACAATAAACTCTCCCAACTTCTCAACAAAGCGCTTGCTGAATAGAATATCCCAAGAGCTAGCTGCCAAAATATGTGCATAACGTTGTATTTGAAGGCCTCACATTCTAAAATGAAATGTTTTTTTGTTTCCACTTTTTCGGAAGAGCAAAAAATACATACTCTTTCCTCCCACACTTCTTTTGGCCTTTTTCAGTGCCCTGTTTCACAACGGAGTTGATGCGAATTAGTCCTTAATTGAGCACTAAGAATTTTGGCTCTCCAAGAAATATTGGCCCCTATGTACACTTTTTTTTTTATGATTATGATTGGGATTAAACTCTTCATTATAATAATTTTTCTTTCTCCCTAGCTCCTTCTCCCAAGTACCTATGTGGAACTTCTCCATAACAAAAGCTTTTATCTCTTTTCTGTTTGTGGGACACATGCTCAAGCAAATGCCCCATTTTCTAAACCATTTGTAACAATGTTACCGATGAAATAGGTAACCGCTCTGTTACCTACTTTTTTTTGGTAGCATAAAAAGCACCCGATTTTGAAAAGTGGTGATTCAGAATCACCTTTTTTTTTTTGGAGCACATTTTCGACACTCTAATATTTTAATTTATGAAGTATGAATATTTGTTTTAAAATGTCAGTGATTTTCATGCTAATTTTGAAACATATTGATGCAACATCAACTTCTTTTTTTTAGAGCGGTGATTTTCATGCTAATTTTGAAACGTATTGATGCAACATCAACCTTTTTTTTTAGAGTGGTGATTTTCATGTTGGTAATAAAACACAAAACTTAGATCTATATATATATATATATATATAAACAATAAAAAAACCAATAAAAATGTAAAAAAAAACAAAATTAACTTGTAAAAATAAAAAATTTAAACAAAAATAAATAAATAAATAAATTAAAAAAAAAATATTCGAAAATTATATCAAAAGAAATGACAAAATTTGAAAAAAAAACACATAATTTAAAGACAAAAAACAAAAATTAACCAAAAAAATTTAAAAAAAAAACATCAAAAACATTTTTTTCTAAGTTATTAAAAAAACCCATATAATTAAAAAAAAAAAATTAAAATAGAAAATTTAAAAATAATTTAAATTACAAAATTAAAATTTAGATTAAAAAAAAAAATACAAAAAAGAAAAAATTAAATTTAAAAATTTAAATGAAAATAATAATAATAAGAAGAAAAAAAATACAAATTTTAAAATTAACCAAAAAAAACAAAAACAAAAAAAAAACAAAATTTAAAATTGAAAAAGAAAATTAAAATAAAAAAAACTATCATTACAAAACAAAAAAAATGAAAAAAACCACCTGCAAATAATTAAAAGACAAATATCCATAAATTTACTGTTTTTTTTTTATAAATGAAACAATTTATAAATTTTAAAAATGAAAAACTAAAAATAATAATAATAATAATAATAATAAATTTAATAAATAAATTTAAAAATTTTAAAAATAATTAATCTAAAATATTAAATTTAAAAACAAAATTTAAACAAAAATAAAACAAAAAAAATTAAAACAATTTAAATTTAAAGTAAAAAACAAATAATTTAAATGTTTTTGTGAAAAAATAAATAATAAATAAAATAAATATTTGATCGTGGTGGCGCCGCCAATCGGCCTCCCGCCCAGGTGGCGGCGGAGGCCGGCGGCTGGGCGGGAGGCCGATTCCGAGATTCGCCCTGTCGCGGCGGGAGGCTGATTCCGGAATTGCCCTGAGGCCGATTCAGGGAATCACCCTGCCGCGGCGTGGGAGGGCGATTCTAGGAATCGCCCTCCCGCGATGGGAGGCCGATTCCAGGAATCACCCTGAGGCCGACTCCGGGAATCGCCCTGCCGCGGCGCGAGAGGCCGATTCGGGGAATTGCCCTGAGGCAGGCCGATTCCGGGAATCGCCCTCCCGCCCAACAGCCGGCCTCCCGTCGCAGGAGGGCGATTCCTGGAATCAGCCTCAGGGCGATTCCCGGAATCGGCCTCCCTACGCGGGAGGGCGATTCCTGGAATCGGCCTCCCTACGCGGGAGGGCGATTCCTGGAATCGGCCTCAGGGCTATTCTCGGAATCGACCTCCTGTCGCGGGAGGGCGATTCTCGGAATCGGCCTCATGTCGCCGGCCTCAGCCAGCCACAGGCGGGCTGGGTGTGGCCCACCACGAGCAAGAATTCTTTTTTTTTTTTTTGGTGTGTGTGTTTGTTTTTAAATTTAATTTAATTAATTTATTTTTATTTATTTATTTTTTATTTCTAAAATTTTTATTAAATTTTGTATTTTTTTTTTATTTAATTGATTTTTTTATACTAATTTTCTCTTTTTTTTTTTTTTAATTATTAAATTTTATGTTTAGTTTTTTCATTTAATTTTTTAAAATTTAGTAAATTTTGTATTTTTTTTAAAATTTATTTGAATTTAATATTTTTTTGAAATTTTTTTAATTTTTTTATTATTATTTTTTTAATTACATAAAATTTTTATATTTTTATATTTCAATTAAAATTGTGTATTTAAAATTAGTTTTTTTTTTTAAATTAAACTTAATATTTTCAAATTAATTTGTTTTTTATTTTATTTTTTATTTAATATATTTTTTTAATTTATTTTTTTCAATTTTAATTGATTTTTAAAGTTTTTAACTATTTTTTTTTTTGCTTTCTTCTTTCTTCTTTTTTTTTCTTTTTTCTTCTTCTTCTTCTTTTTTTTTTTTTAAATTTATTTGTTTAATCGTTTATTTATTAAAATTTAATATATTTTTTTAAAATTTAATTTGTTATTTTAGTATTAACAATTTTTTTTAAATTTAATAAAATCTAATATATATATTTTTAATTTAAGTTTACACACACACACACATATATATATTATTTTTTATAATTTAAATTTAATTTATTTTTTAAAATTTATTTGTTTTTTTAATATATATTTTTTTAAATTTAATATTTTTATTGTATTTTATTTTTTATTTTTTATTTTTAATTAATTTTTCATTTTTTTACTTTTAATTTCAATAATTTTTTTTTATTTTATTTTTTATTTTATTTTTTTTTTAATTTTTTTTTTTTAATTTTAAAGTTTTAAATTTATTAAAATTTAATATATTTCTTTAAATTTATTTATTTATTTATTTTTAATTAATTAATTAATTTATTTTTTCTTCTAATTTAATAAACATTTTCTTTTTCTTTTTTAAATTTAATTTCTATATTTTATTTTTTATAATTTCTTTCATTTTTTAACATTTTTTTCATTTTTTTTTTTTAATTCAATATTTTTATTTTGTTTTTGTTTTTATTATTTTATTTCTATATATTTTGAAATTTTAATCTTTAAATTTTTTATATTTTTTATTATTTATTTTTTTTCTTAAATTTTAGGTTTTTTTTAATGTTTGAATTTTTATTTTTATTTTTTATTCCTATATATTTTTAAATTTTAAGCTTTAAAATGTTTTTATTTTTTAAATTTATTTTTTTTCTTAAATTTTAGGTTTTTTTTAATGTTTGAATTTTAAAAATAAAAAAATGTTATTTCTATTTTTAAAAATGTCAAAAATATGACACAATTTTATTTTATTTTATTTTATTTTTTTAATTTTTTCCTAGCATCAACTGGTTTTTTTTTAGGGTGTTTTTTCAATCCTTTTTCAAGAAACAATTTTGTTTTTAGCATAATTTTATAAAATGTTGAAATTTGACCTTAAAAGTGCGTTCTGGAATACACTTTTTTTTTGTTTTTGGGGTGTTTTTTCATGTTTTGAGTGTTTTTGGGTTAGAGTTCCCGTTTTGAGGTCAGGTTACCTATTTCATCGGTAACAATGTTTTGTTATTTTGTCGCATCCAAATCTTCTTTTTTGTGCCCAATATGTCATTAAACACAACCTTAGGCCGTCTTCCCTCTTCCATTTGCTCATTTTTTTTCAAATAACTTATGACCCGCACCATAGCTATTGCTTCAATATGAGCATCCCTTATTTCACTTAACAAGATAGCATAAGGAATTGCACTTTTAATTTAAATTTGTTTGTAATTAAACGATTCTGAATTTTCTCAATTTGTTTCCACTGCATGTCAGATGTACTGCTGGCCCACAGTTCACAACCGTAGTGAATCACCAGAATCATTAAAAGCCAAAAAAGAGTTGTAGTGGTTTTTCAATCCCATAACTCTGCCTCTCTTCACCTATTTTGAAAAGCATAAAATTATTTCCAACCCACCGAAGTTTTTTTTATTTCTACATCCATCCCGACTTAGACTTCTGTTAAAGTAAATTCCGAGGTATTTGTAATGCACAACTTCTTCTTGAATGTTGCCTTCAAAGTAGAACTTATGTTGGTTATGTGTACCTTTTGGTAGTAAAATAAACTAATTGTAATATACTGGATTTGATATTTTTAACTAAAAATGCAGAAAAATAACTGAACTCCACATTATGCCGTAAAATCAACATCTACTCAACAAAATATTGCCATGTAAAATAAAAACACATAAAACACTGCAATCCAATACCACATAGAATAGGAAGAATCTCAGATTTTATTATAAATAATAACGGGGGTTACATATATATCTGATCCAAAAAGAGTTGAGATGGAGAGTTGGCCATTAATATAATATGTTGCACTGCTACACTGCGATGGCCTTCAAAAATGAACTGTTGCACTCTCTCTCCTTCAACAACTACTATTGAATCCACTGAAGCACTTGTTGAAGACCTGAATGATCCTCACTCCAATATATCTGAAGCTCTGCGAAAATTCCTAGTGAAGTCTCCTCAAAGAGAGTTGGGTTTCTGTCCAACACTCACCAATCACCCAAGGGTTTCCGTCCTGGGGATACGACTGAAGTAGAGAACCACGTCTCAAACCTTTCACACAAGAAAATGATATGATCCAAAAGATATCTCTCAATGGCCTCCTCCCTTTCTTTTATAGATATCTTGGAGCCTTCTAGAGTCTTATTTTATTATTATTGTATTCATGGAGCATTTTTCCCTCTTATTAAAATATTCCTTTTTTTATTGCAGAAATGAGTAAATCGGCTACCACGTCTCCTCCGGTCACTGAAACTCATGTCCAATTGTCCCATCATGGATGTATCCTCGTCCCGGTTCCAATGAGCTATTACACTTAGGTATTCTGTCATGTATTCCTCCTGGAATGCCACCTTGAGCGTAATTAGCTGAGTTAAGCCCATAAATAACTCAAATTTCTGAAAGTTGTCGGAATGCACCAGAACGAAAGGCAAACTGTTCAGATGATGGAATATATTAAGCGAATGCCACCCGATCGCATAGAAACTCCTCAAAACTCCTCCAAAAAACCCCTGGCCTTGCTGATGACACCAACCTATACTTGTGACTTGTATGCTCCTAACTCTGGAACTCCATCCTAGACCTGTCATAGGTGACACCAAAAAAGGGAATATTACAGACCTTTCGCCCCAATATTTCTTGCCCCCAAGCAATCCAAATATGTGGGCCACTCTGTTGGCCCGCTGCAACTGAGACCCAATTCCCGGATCCCATACAAACCCGCTGGTGCTACTATGTGCCTGTGTCAAGCCACCCAGAATAGACCCCTCAATGCTGGAATCCCAAACTGACCTCTCTCAATACCTATCATTGAAAAATCCTATCGGATCCCAATGCCACCATGGCCAATCATCGCCTAAGTCCCACGACTCAGACTGCTCACTGCCTTTGGCTATAATTGATGCTCTAAGAGGTGAAGACCACGACTCCTGCTGTGCTGTAGCTATGACTGTGTAAGTTGCCCCACCAATGGTGTACCAACTCATCACCTCTCTCCAATCCAACCCCTGACTCAATCCGGTGTTGATCCTAAAGAAACGTCGATATGTGCCCCACTGCCAACTAGAATCTGTATCATCTACCATGTCTAATGGCCCCTGCTCCGTTGTGCTCCCTACGAAGAAAATCATACCATAAAGAGGGTGCCAGCTCATGATCTTCCGCCAATATATCCTGGAAGAAGAATCCAATGTAGTGTCAACTACATACGGAACATGCCTAGAGAGTTGTCGCTAGCTCATAATCAACTCACACTGCTCTGTCCCGTCCGCCAATGAGATCTGCCTGCAAAATAAATCCCCTCTCTCGGGCCAAACTGGGCAAGACATGTGGCAAGCCCCATCGATGTACTCCTGGAGAGTGCTCCTCCCTAAAAGTATTGTCGCTCTGTTGACTGCATGTGCATCTATGTGTACCTCATGAGTGTGTCGGCCCAACGATGGATGCTCCAGCATCTCCAATAGCTCAACCCTCTTTTGATCAGGAATGTCAAGCTCCTATTGTATACTAGCCTCATGCAGAAATATCCCATCAACCTCCAACATCTCCAAAGGACATGGATCTGCAACTATTTTCACCGTACTCAATGTCTGTGCATTGGACTGCTCCACCTCAATGGCTGACCCCAATGTGAGCCGCATATCCATCATAGCCTCAATGTGAGCCTCCATCTGGCTCTCCCTCAAAGGACTATCATGCATGATGTGCATAGTATCCTCCTCTGCTGACTCAGGCTCCATCATATGCCGCTCTGGCTGAATCATCACAAGTGACTCATCACCCAAAGTATCTCCCGTAGAGTCCCCTGACTGCTCACCCTGCACACTGGAATGCAGCTTCGGTCTACTGCCATTAACTCCGCATGACTGCTCTCGCTCCCCAGAAGCATCCTCAACTGATCCCATGGACTCATTTGAAGAAGAGTCCTCACCCTTGCATACAGAAGGAATGCCCTTCTGTTATGCATTCACTACATCATATGCATCACTCAAGCATGAGTGATCAAGCCCCCAAGGTTCTTTGCAGATGAAGCAACGTCCCTTCCCCCTCAACTCATTCCTGTTGCTTGATCCACCGAACTGTAGCAACTCCTCCCTGGTCAACTGTCTCCTTAATAGCCCAATATTCTGCTCAACCAGCCCTTGGGCTAGTTCATAAGCAGTAGTGAGACCAACTGCTCTCTCCTCCAAATTCTCAACAACCTGGTCTGCAACTCTCGGCCAAAGGTCTCACAGTCTCTCATACATGACGACAGGATGGACTGAATGTGTGCTATGACGGTGTCAAGATGATGTCTCCTAATGTTGAAGAATCATTGGAACATCTACAGAATCAAGTCATCACACTCAAGGTCGAAGATGATGACATACATCTCGAATGTGGCCATACTCCCTAAAATCTCAAGCTTCTTCATGAAGGTAGAGCCTGCGCTATTGTCCAAATCCTAGAAGGTCTCTACTATCAATCTCATAATCCTCCTCATAACATCATCATTGTATGGAGCTATAGGTGTAGTCAACTTCATGATGTTACTGAGGCATGATGCAACTGGAAGTATGAACCCTTCACAAGTTCCTCCAAGAATTTGGGTTGTATAAGAGCAAGCATAGCAGGTTTTAGAGCCCAAATCAATTTTTTCCCTTCTTCTTGGCTTATTTTGGACAGAAGTTCATTAAGCTCATCTAGTTTGGACATAACTCTCCACGTCATCTTCATGTGTTTCAAATCTATCCCAAGTGCAAAAATTTTGTGACCAATCCCCAATTCTTCCTGCAAATCTTTTGGCTGTCCTTTTTAAAGGATGGCACAAATCCCTCTTGAAAGAGGTTTTTTGTTCTGCTTAGTTTCTAGTCTTCTGATGCATGGTGGTTCAAGGAACCAACTTTTATTCTCATCAAGCTATTTAGGAATCCATCCATGGTTCAACCAATGATGTGTTCACTATTTTTCTGAGCTTTTATAGTGGTGTAGGTGTAGTTTTTAGTGATAGACCATAAATTTTGATAGTACATCATATTCATAAAATGCCATGTATATCTAACATAAATTACAACAATATGGAAGTTAGCATAATACATATGATAAAAGGATAATGCATCTGTAATATTCCTAATTAGCCCAAGCTAATAGGAATATTCCTTTTTGTTTTCATTTTCTTGTTCAAGAATAAAATTGTAAAGGATGACAAATTAAACTCCTTGAACAACAAAATAAATCAATGCCCATGTGAACAAGGCCAAATATGGGCTGCTTTAATGAAACTCTTTCATGTGTGAAAGGCGATTGTGACAATTGACTTGGTCAACAGGACCAAATCTACAACGCTGTCCAAATGCAATGTACCAAGATGAACAACATAGATCTAGTTGGAGGTTCCAAATGTGAAAGGAGCTAAACCTTTGAGATGGTTTAGGGTTTTGCAAGGCTTTCATCCTATAAATGAAAGAGGAGAGCAGCATGAGAGGGTTGTTGAAGATATTATTTTAGAAGAATTTGTCTGCTTAGACATTTCTCATTCTCTAGCTGTTTAGCTGAGAATAATGCTGCTTAGCACTTGGGTGTTCCTGAGCGGGAATCCCACCTCTTTCCTTGAGAGGCCTCTTGGAAGAGTATTTCATTTCTTGGTCCACTATCAGGAATTTTGCCAAGCTTCTTCTTCCAAATACAACTCAGATCCTGTCGAGGGTTTGGTTGTCCTTGTGAGCAGTAGCAAGTGGAGGCTAGATCTATTCAGATCTAGATCATACTAGTGCCTCTTCGCAATGAGTGAGTCTTTTATCCTCCTGGAAGAGTGTATTAGCAGTCTTGAGCTTCAGATCTACAACTTGGCATTAGGCCAAAGTCTACATCAAGCCTACAGCGCAGTTTCTACCCCAGAACTACGTTATTTTTCAAGTTAAGAGTTGCAGGGTGTTTGGAAACTATTTGGAGGAGAGATCTCTGGTGTAAAGGAGTCTTCCTTGCAGTGTGGTGATCCATGGATTGGCAAAAAATACATGTATGTTTCAGATCTGATTTATTCCTTGATGTATCTGCTTCAGATTTCCTGAATCATTCTGCAGATCTACTGCAATAGATTTCAGATCTACTCTCTCTGCTTCATGTTTTGCTGAAAACCCCAAGGGGGATGTAAAATAGAGACAATCTAGTGTACAGATTTGATATAGATCTAATATTTTGTACACAGATCTGTCCTAGATCTGACTTGTAACCTACAACTGTTGTTTACTCATAAAAATAACGCTTTCATGGCTTTACGGTGAAATACATTTGTTGCAACACCTCTTTTAGAGGGTTTTTCTTCATAAAGTCTTTTTATTTCTCCTGTACATTGATTGGGCTATACTGTAAATCTGATTTGTCAATTTATGAGATATTTTTACGCTGTCATATTGGCCTACTGCTACTGCTTTCTAAAACTATGTTATTTTCTGAGTAGTGTTATTTTGTATTGCTGCAGTCCCTTCTTTGGGTAGTTTTCAAGCCCTCCTAGGTGTGGGAGACCTGTTTAACACACCTAGAAAGATTTCTTTCTGATCTCCTCTTGGATTTAGGACTTAGATACTCTGATCTAAGGGATCCAAGGGCTGATTTCAAGAGTTGTAGCAGCCATTCTTGAAAAATGTGTTTTTCAGGCATGCCTTGCTAGCAATACCAATTTGGGGATATTACAGCATCATAATTTCCTCAAAGGACTGCCAATAATTGTTTGAAATGTACGAAGTTCTAGATTTTCACAAATTGGTTATTTCTGGAACTTATGATTTGTCTGGTTGCAATTTTAAGCATGGCAAAGAACAACAATTGAGTTATGAAAGGCTGAAAATTTACATGCCTGGAAATGCTGGAGCTGAAATTGTCGATCTGATGTTGTCTTATTTTTTTCTTGAGTGGAAATTTACAATAAATTGGTTATGTATGTTGTATATATGGCATGCCACAAGATCTGCAGATGAAAGCTCCAGGGTATCCTTCACTGGTCAATAGTAATTTCTGCTCCCTTTATTCATAAAGCAACTCATCCTCTAGGAGAAAATTTTATCACAGAGGTGTGAAAACTCTTCCAGCCACAAAGGTAACGCGACCTCTGACCTTAGCCAATTAAACCCTTTAATTCGGTCCCTTAGTATAATACACCCACTTCAGCTCTTTAAAGAATTATCGTGACCTTCTCTCAACCTGGAAATGGCAGCGGATTAGAGTTCAGCAGGATGAACCCTCGACCCTTTTGGCAATGTTAGATGACCCTGTCAAATAACTCCACTTCGAATAAATTGGCCACATAAAGAAATAATTGGGCGAAATAATATAATATTTCAAACCCCAACTTTAGTCTTTTATAACAGAAAATTGTCCCTTATAATATTCTGATACCACTGCAAAGCTTTGTCTTTGAGAATTTATGCCAATCATACACAGTCTATGAGCACTGCTAATCAAACACTACAAGAATTTGGCCCTCCTGCAATGTAATAAACTAAACTGGAAGATCAAGCTCCCCAATATTATCAATTCGTCCTTCGGGAATATGTTCATTTGCGAATTGGTACCTTGCTCTCACTCTAATCAAAATTTCGTCACATTTTTTGAAACGATGGCTCAATGCAACTTCGTTTTGGAAAAAAGAATGCGGCTCCCTGCTTTTGCCATACAACACGCTCACGCTTAACCAAGGAACAACTCACCCATTTTACGCAAATGCGTCCTTCATACCAAACAATGAAATTCAGCCTTGTGCATAGTTTGTTTATAGATTCATCCACTAAACTTTTAAATCAAATATTCACCCTAAAAATCCACGACAAATATTTTGGCCCCACGAAATATTTTATTCCCAAATAATTCGGCTCATGGCTTTACCAATAAATTCAATCTCTTAATGTATGTAGTAAGAATTGGAAACGGCCCTTCGGGTGGTTCAATAGAGGGTTTTTTAGCACGATAACCCTTCAACTCGATTTCGCCTTGCCATGAAGACTGATGCAGCTTACCTCTGTTAGCTCGAAGGTGGTTTGTGAAAACGGATTTTGGCTTTGAATAATTTTGCGGTTCTTTTTTACGATTTTTTTTCTTTTCTTTTAGTTTCCCAAATAGGAATTCAGCCCCTAAAATAAACTGACTCTTTCACCCCGACGGCTTGCACATGGAGCCTTTTCTCAATGAAAAAATCATATTTTCCCAAGTATAGCTGGCTTGACTGCCACCAGCTCAGCCAATGATCACAAGAGTATATTTATCTTGGAATTTATTTTGACGACCCCGCTTGAATTTGATGGGCTTTATAATTTGACTCTAAAATTTTTCTAGTATTTTTCAACAAAGACTTTGTAGAATAGTTCACGCAATTTTCTCCGCAAAAAAGAATAATTCGATCTAGAAATAATTTCCTTTCAGCATCTCCAAAATCCTTGAACAATATGCATCTGGAAAACTGAAAAACCCACAGGCTAAGCCAAGACCAAGGCTCTGATACCACTGTAATATCCCGGATGGGATATTTTTAACTAAAAATGCAAAAAAATAACTGAACTCCACATTATGCCGTAAAATCAACATTTACTCAACAGAAGATTGCCATGTAAAATAAAAACACATAAAACACTGCAATCCAATACCACATAGAACAAGAATAATCTCAGCTTTATTATAAATAATAATGGGGGTTACATATAGATCTGACCCAAAAAGAGCTAAGATGGAGAACTGGCCATCAATATAATCTGCTGCACTGCTACACTGCGATGGCCTCCAAAACTGAACTGCTGCACTCTCCCTCCAGCAACAACTACCATTGAATCCACTGAAGCACCTACTGAATATCTGAATGATCTTCACTCCAATATCTCTGAATCTCTGCGAAACTTCTAAGTGAAGTCTCCTCAAAGAGATTTGGGTTTCCGTCCAACACTCAAAAATCACCCGAGGGTTTCCGTCCCGGGGCTACGGCTGAAGTAGAGAACCACGTCTCAAACCTCTCACACAAGAAAATGATATGATCCAGAATATATCTCTCAATGGCCTCCTCCCTTTCTTTTATAGACCTTGTGGAGCGTTCTAGAGTCTTATTTTATTATTATTTTATTCATGGAGCACTTTTCCATCTTATTAAAATATTCCCTTTTTAATGCATAAAAGAGTAAATCGGCTACCGCGTCTCCTCCAATCATTGAAACTCATGTCCAACCATCCCATCATGGAGGTATCCTCGTCCCGATTCCAATGAGCTATTACACTTAGGTCTTCTGTCATGTATTACTCTCGAAATGCCACCTTGACCGTAATTAGCTGAGTTAAGCCCATAAATAACTCAAATTTCCGAAAGTTGTCAGAATGCACCGGAACAAAAGCCAAACTACTCGGATGACGAAAAATATCAAGCGAATGCCACCCGACCGCATAGAAACTCCTCAAAACTCCTCCAAAAAGCCCCTGGGCCTACTGATGACACCAACCTGTACCTGTGACCAGTCTGCTCCTAACTCTAGAAGTCCATCCTAGCCCTGTCATAGGTGACACCAAAAAATGGAATATTACACTAATGTACCTATTCGTTATAAACATAAGCATTTTAGTGTAGATAAGCCTGTCATTGGTTGGGGTTTTTCCACAAGCCTCAAAAGAAAATTATAAATATTGTGCAATCCGAAACTCTTGAAATCTCGAGTCGAATTAATATGGGAATTAATATAAATACACATTGAATGGCATTACAGCCCTTGAGATGCAGCCAAATTCCTCTCCCTTAAGAATCGTGATGGCAGAACCAAGACCATCTTTTCGAGACATGAATAAAATAGAAATCACACTACAAATGAATAGGCTATTGCTTGTTGTGGTCTCAATCCTCTACTAAGGAAGATAAAATGGAAAAGTGCAACCATAATTATATAGTTTTATTATCCTCTATTCAACAGGGAATCAGCCGCACCAATGGAATCGAAAGGGGAAGAAAAACCTAGAAACATGAGTCCATTACAAGCCATGAGAGGGCATGTTCATGAGCACAATCCCAGATGAAGAATTTATAAACAATTTCAGGAGTCACTCACCTTTTAACTGGAGGACCTAACTACGCAGAGCATCTGACATAATTATGGAACTCAAACATATGATATATTACTAGCATCCCATTTATGGACATAAAGTGTTATCTAATAGTGATTTTGTGAAAGCTCTCGTCAAGTCCTTCTAATGTAACCTAGACATCATCTTGTGGATCATAAGCCCTGATACTAAATTGGATGACATGATTTTAGTTACGCTCAAAGTAACTAGTGACTAACATATTTTTCACAACAACTGTTGTGGATATTTCCCACTAGTGGCACATCAAATTGTATGAAAGTGGAGACTAAGAAGAGGATGTGAAGTTGAATTATATTCCCTTTGTAGGACCTCGTATGAATTTATTGTTACCAAAACCAAAAAAACTTGTTACATACCGGGAAATATCACTGTCGAGAGCATCTGTTAAGATTTGAGAATGAGGGATGGGCGTCCATATCTCAGTGAATAGCTTGTACACTTCAACCCAAGGATTGTTTCGTGGATTAGTACTGCACCCTCCAAACACATAAAATTTTCCTCCAACTCAGGCAGCAAGAGCCCCATGCATGGCCCCGGATGCAGGTGCCCAGCAATGAGAAGATGAGCCACTTGGACGCCATGTGGCAGGGCACTTATCCGCCCCACATGCCTGCACATGGTCGCCCACCCGCTGATAAATGCTGGAGCATGGCTCCCTTAATTACCACCCTTGCTAGCTTTCACGCGACGTCCTTCGGCTGATGTGCATTAACTCGGCCTCGCCCTGCATCGATGGCTCTTAAATCTGCCCTCCACGCTCCTCCGGCCTCCATTCGACTTTCCATCCAGCTCTCAGTGTTTGCCTCTTGCATTTCTATATCACCCTCGGCTCCCGGCTTTGCTCAGTCTCAGTGCGGTTGTCCCCCTGCGAAGGGTAATGATAAGACTAAAATGAAATTTCCTGAGAAGCGAGGAAAATCTTAGGATGCAAGTGAGAAGGAAAATGAAACCCCTCATAAGAATCCTAATGCAGTTGAGAAAGGACATGGGTCTCAACCTTTGGAGCAGTAGGATAAAGGCAATGATAGAGAACCATTGTAATGTTGAACCTTTGGTGGAGATCATCACAGGAAATATTTCCTTTTTTATCAGAGTGGCGTAGGAGAAGCATGATAGACCTAATATCTATAGTGTTCAAGTGGCACAAATAGTTGGGGATGTAGGTCAGAGCATTCCCCAGATTTATGTAGCAGTGGATAGTAGGAAAGAAGATCACCATGCATCCATCATCGAGATGGAATGTGGAACCAAAGATAAAGAGTTCCAGGAAGAGCCTTAATGCATCGTGCAATATAATAAGCTCATGCTCTGGGACCAAGAAATAAAGCAAGTTAAAGTGCATGGAAGCACTTTGGGGCTGAGGAAGTTGCATGGAAGATAGTTGATTAGATGTATGTATGATAGTTGGTTTCCAGTTATAGATGAATTCATCAAGGGAATTAGTATATTTTGAGAGATGATATGTATAGGTGTTCAACTGCAGGGAAATGTGTTGGGTACAACAAGGTAAGGTAACTCGTATATCATTATATTTATTAATGCACTAACAATTTTGTGTTTATGGCAGTGTGATGCAAGGAATTGTATGGAAAAAGAGACTTCCATAGGTCTTGAGGAAGGCTCAAGCTAATATTTCACTCATGAACCCTAGAAGAACTGGGAGACCATGGGGGTGAGTCATGGTGTCTGTCGAAAGTTTTGTGCTGTCGCTGTTTTGTGATTTGTTTGTGAATTATTTGTAGTTTTGACTATGAATTGTTCATGGCCATGCCACTTTATTTGTGGTTTTGTATTGTTATTTTGTTTTCCATTTCTTCTTTATTTTGTCTTCTTCTTCTTTCCTTTTGTGTTTTGAGGGTCATGATAATTGGTTTGGGAAAGAGGAAAACTAATGGAGCTCGGGGAGAGTTGATTGAAACCCAATAGGTAATATAAGACCCAAATGAAGCCCGATGCATGAATAAAGGGCAACTGAATTAAAAAATATGAAAACCAGTTGGGCCGGTTGGGTCCATTGGGGTAAATGGAAAGTGGAAAGTTATTCATGATAAATGTAATTAGGAAAGGTAAAGTAAATGGATTTGAGGTATCATATGCCTTGGATAATTTGGGAATTGATGTTCTTAATATTGAGCATGCATTGCGTGGATAAAGGAAGTTCTCTTAAATTTGACCTTATGAAAACTGGTAATTGTGTTCTGATCGTGATTATATATGTGTGTGTGTGTGTGTGTGTGTGTGTGTGTGTGTGTGTGTGTGCCATTGTCTCACAGGGTTGCTAGGGATAATTATTGTGGAAGAATGATTACTTTAAGCAGGTGAATGACATGAAACTATTCCTAGTTTTATGAGGAACCAAGTGGGAAAGTATCCCTGAAAGGTCTATGAGGTCATTATCATGTTTATATGATTATAACTGTGCCTATGTTTATGTAATGGATAATAAATATTGAAGGATACATCAATAGAATGAAATTAGTGTGATCTGCGACATGCTGGGACAAGCATGGATAGTGGAAAGAGCAACATACCTGAGACTTGGGTTATGGATGCACATAGTAAGGCATGGGAAAGACACTATATGAAAGGTTTCCTGGTAGAGACAATGTGGTCTCTGGATTTGCAGTACTATTGTTGTGTACATGTTGTGTTTTGTACATGTTTCACTGTGTCATGTGTCGTATGTAGTCGTTGTATTGTGACATGTGTATTCATTGTGTTTCACTGTGTCATGTGTCGTATGTAGTCGTTGTATTGTGACATGTGTATTCATTGTGTTTCACTGTGTGTATGTGTTTGTATTGTGTTTTACACTATGTGTATGTGTGCATCCTGTGAAGGGATTGGTTCTCAGGATCCCTGGAGGTTGTGGGTTTGTATAGGATCTCCGGAGCCCTATAACAACTAGGGTTCCCTAGAGGCTGTGGGTTCGAAACCTGTAATAGCTTGGGTTCCTTGGAGGCTATGGGTTAGAGCCATGTAACAACTTGGGTTCCCTGGAGGCCGTGGGTTGGAGCCCTATAATATTCTGGATTCCTTGGAGAATGTGGGTCGAGATAGTAGTTCCTGGGGCCCTGGACATCTTGGGAAGAGACCAATATTGAGTTGTTGATATTAAGGGTAGAGGCGATATAGTATTTGGATACCCTTGTTGTTGATATTGAGGGTAGAGGAAATATAGTTTTTGGATACCCTTGTTGCTGATATTTAGGGTAGAGGCGATATAGTCTTTGGATGCCCTTGTTGCTGATACTGCATATGGAAGAGACGAGAAGGCATAGGGTGCTTGTCGGGTTTGGGCAACCGATCTAGTGTGTGTATAGAAAGGACAAAGAACAAAGGCAGAAGAAAAGAACCATTTGAAAGTTAAGTATCAATATTTTATTTTAGTTTTTAATTTCAAAATATGAACATAATCTAGAATTTGGATTTATGATGGTTGAGTTTTGAGCTAACTGAATGTGTCACCTTTATATATGATGATTTGATCAAGGAACTAGATTTAAATAGAATTAAAAGTGCCACTTTATTGTCGAGCTATCAATGAGGCATGATTTTAATTTATTACAATTACTTTTGAGTCCAATGGAAATTATGTGCTTGGTATAGGAAAGAAAGGAAAATTCCTGGTTGGGTGGTTGGAACTGCCTGCAAGAGAATTAGCAGCAACAACAAAAGGAATTGGAACATGAAACAATATGACGATAAAGTACTTCAGGAGCAGGGAAATTATGGGACATTTGTACCTAATAGTTTCCATTGATTTCCATAAGGGTTAAGGGTGGAGATGAGATTTCTCCTGGAACTCTTGACGAATGGGTGGAGACAAAAGAATTCCTCTGGGTATGGTGAAGAAATTATGAGGCATCCAAGCTTGTTTGGTTTTGGTGATTTTTGGATCAGTTTAGGTGAAATTATTGTGGTTATGGGTTGAGGTCGTTTGGCCTATGGAATCCCTGGTTAGTTCTACTTTTTTTTATCCCACGTGATCTCACATTCATGCTTTGAATATGGCACATGGGTGATTGGCTGAAATAAGGATTTGGTTCAGCCCAAACTATGGTCAGGTGGTACATGGAAGTCGCTAACTTGGTTGAATTTATGCTTATGCTATTATGTGTTATTTCTTATTGAGATGTATGGGCACCTGTATGGGTTATTGTGTTGATTTTATGATCGGTTTGTCATGTATTTATTCTGGTTAAATGTTGGTTATAGGCATGATACATTCTGTTGTATAATGTGCTCTTATTATGGATATTTCCTATGGTTGGATAAATTATTGAATGGTATATGAATTCATGGGTTAACAAGTGTTTTTGTAGATAGTATTAGAGGGAAATGAGCCTTCTTGATGATCATTTGATGAACTAAGGAAACAATGAGCAGAATGTGCATTCATGGCCTACAGGTATTATGTTTACAATGTGTTTGTTTAAATGATTATCAAGTATTTTCCAAGTTTGGAGCAGGAGTAGAGCATGGAATTAAGTATATAGACACACAGACCTTGTTGAAAAAGTTTTGGAAGGTTCTGACAAGATCTAGGAAGTTGGCCTAAAGACTAACCCAAAAATCTAAAATTGGGTTACTAGTCGTACCCTTTGAACTGAAGGATTTCAACTACAACCACATGGAGGAAGGTCTGTGCATGCGACTGGAGATTTCCAACTGCATGCAAAACTTAGCATGCATGCGACTGGGATGTAGGCTCAGGAAAAAGATAGTTCTAACCCAGGGCAAGATCATCAAAAATTTTTGTATGGTATCTGGGTGACGTGGTACTCTTGGGAGGTTGTAGTATGTTTCTAGTTTAGAGACCTCACTTCCATATTTGGGACTTGGATGTTGGGTCATATCATAGTAACTCTCAGCTCATGTTTACCATGAAGAGATTGTGAAAGAGGGTAAATGTTGGGTGGGGTGTTACATGCATAAGAGGTTGACCATAACAATTCCCACATTCGATACTTGCAATTCCTTGAATTTAGTTTGTGAGATCAAACATCATAAACATAATGTCATAAAATAGGTACATGGAAACATCATGAGTTTTATGCAAGCGGGGTGGGAATATATGACAATAGGCAACTGGTCCAATTTTCTCTTTGATCCTAAAAGGTCCTATAGATTGGGGTGAGAACTTCATACCTTTCCCAAACTAAATGGTGCTTTTATTTGGTTAGATACAAATAAAAAATTGGTCCCCTACCTCATAACTTCGATCAGTCCTATGTGCATAAGAATAACTATTTTGTCCATCCTATGCTTCCCTTAACCTTTTTTCAATTTTTAACCACCCATTCTTTCATTTCTTGTACCTATTTAGGCCCTACTATTACTATGTCCTCCAATATTTTCCAAATTAGCAATTTCCTACATGGCCTTGCATATAGAGCTTAATAAAGATGCATCCCGATTGAAACTTGGTAATTGTTATTATAAGAAAACTTTGCTATTGGTAGGTATTTCTCCCATTGATTTTGGTTATCTATAAAATACATTCTAGGCACGTTTTCCATAATATGATTCTCTTTTAGTCTTCCCAATTTTTTTTGATGATATACAATGCTTAAGTTCAATTGAATCCCCGATGTTGAATGCAAACTTGTCCAAAACCTAGATGTAAATTGAGAGTTTCTATCAGATATGAACTTTGTGGGTAATCCATGTAGCCAGATAACTTCACTTACAAATACTCATGCCACATCAGTGACATCATAACCATCTCTATCTAGGATAAAATTGACACTTTTGTTTAGTATTAGCATCTACGACCAAGATGAAATTATTCGTTTGTGATGTGAGTGAAAATATGCAATGAAATCCATAAATATGACCTCCCAATGACCTCCCATTTTAACATAGGGATGCCATGCGGTTATAGGAGTGCTACTAGGTGTTGATGATTTGCCTTCACTTGCTGAAATTCAAGAAAACTAGCAACAAATTGGACCACAACATGCTTCATGCCTGCCCAAAATAAAAGCTTCTTCCTGTTAGCATATATCTTCTTCACACTACGATGTGCACATTAAAATTACCTATATGACTCCTAAAGGATGTTTCTCTATATATCACCTTCCTCAGTGTTGTGAAGGCAAATCCCCTCTACGGACAGAGGCAATCCCTCTAGCCTTAGGGTGGGTCTAGCAACAAGGGAACATGCTGGTTTCTAAATTCCTAGTTTATAAATGAAATGCGGATTGGAATAGATGTCCTACCTCAATCCAACACTCTTGATGTTGTATGTTGCAGCAATCCCTCGATCTTTTTCCTTAAAGCGTTGCACTCCATTGGTAGCGATGTTTACACACCTACACAAAGATCAAGAAAACACTAACATCATACAAGCATACATATTCATTTACAACTATCCAACTAGTCAAGGAGAGTCAGAAACTTTGAATACTAACATAGACAAAGATGGAACTAGAAATTAGTCATGTCATATTAATATATAAAAAGGGAGTTTACAACCCGTGCCTTGATGCTGTAGACCTCCTTTAACGGGTTCAGTAGGGCATGTCTCCAAAGCATCCGTTCTTCGATTGGCTCAAAGAGGCGAAAGGCTCAGACTCTCTCTCACAACTATGGACTATTCTCTGCTATCAACTCTTGGTCTATTATAGCTATCTCTGGCTAGTGGAATCAATGGAATGAATAGGGATTTATAGGAGTGGAGGATGAGTTTTGGGATCCACATATGGTGGGGGAAAGGTCCATCTCTTTGGGAAGTTTCATTTTTGTAGGAACTAAAAGGCCAAAGAAAGAAACTCGACTACACATAGTCTAACAAACATCCATGACTCTGCTCACAAAGCTGTTAGACCTTAGAATCTTCTTTCAATATATAAAAAACCTTCCAAAAGTAGTTTGGGACGGGAAATCTTCAGAGACAAAGCGACCATGGCACGAGGCCCAGTGCAATTCTAGCCATCGGCGCGAGGTCATAACTACACAACTGCGCCGACCCAAAAGTATATGTTTTTAAGGGTCAACTTCAGGAATGGTCAACAGAGATTATGTTCTTGACATATTAAGTGATGCAATGAAATTCATTATGATGTGTGATAGTACACAGGGGTCACTATGATGGTCCTCCAGTATTCAGAATGGGGAATGTGGGGACGGTGACAAAATATTGTGTAACAGATGCCCCCTAAAGCATGAATTCCGAGAGAGAGGGAGGCGTGAAATTATTTATGAGAACATGCCCAAACCAAAACGCCACCGTCGGAGGACCTGCAAGATCAAGTATGACTGATATCTCTGATACATGAATACAAGGTATGGGTGCAACCATCCATAATAGAGAACATGTAATAAGATCCAAGGTATGGACACAACCATCTAGCGAGAAGGATCATAAAATAGACTTAGGTATGGTCGTTGCCATCCAATCATAAGAGTCATGTATACAATCATGATAAACCAAATCGTCTCGCAGCCTGGATTCCGTCAAACAAAACCCAGTGTCTTGCGCTCCATCCTGACCCGAAAATGTACAAATTCAATGAGCTGCAGTCGAACATGCAAGAATGTCACCTGATTACCAACCAATGATGGAAGTTGTTAACAGGTGCGAGATAAACCACCAATAATGAAAATGGTTCTTAAGGTACTTCTACTACAATCCATGAAATGTGAGCAATGAACTGTAGTCGAACATCTGCGAAATCACTCGATTGAAGGCCAATGATGAGAACCTGTCGTCTAATGTGAAGAACTTGCCATTGAGGCATGCAATCTCTAAGGTACCAGAAATGAGTCTCTGGATCAACTTCCTAGATAATGAGCTGAAGTCGATAGGAAGTGATTGGTCGAAGGAGGGACATAATGCTTCCCACATCATCAACATGAGACAGAGGAATAAGATGACAGTGAATCAAGACTGAACAGAGGATTAGGGGTTGAAAATTGCAGAAGGGACTTCTCTTGAACATATTGGCAACACGACTCTAGAATTTGGCAGTATTTGACATCAAGGGATCTGAGGTCATGGTGATGAGGCAAAGAGAAAATGAGAAGAAAAAATGGATCACCCAAACCCATGGAGGAAAAATGGCGAATCTTGGATGTCCCCAACCTGACACGAATTGTAGACAAGTGTCATGTTCAAGAGGGACATACTGCCGACACAACTGACAACTAGCTCCATTTTCTCCCAGCATTTCTGGGGAGTAACCCAGTTATTTTTGGAAACAAGCTTGAAGGGGATAGCATATGATTGTTATGTAAGTTTTTCCTTCAGAAAAATCCAACCTAGTACATTTTAGGAGTCCTAAGAATGAGGAAATCGGTAATTTCATGGTGATGGCTTCCAATGTCATTTAGCTTTAACAAGTCTAGCAAAGGGAAAAATCGACATAATTTCATGTTTAGAGAGTTTGAAAATAAGCGGAAAAAAAAACTCCAGAATGTCCCTTTTCATAAGTGGTCTCTTAGATCCGAAAAGGTAGAAAAAAAATACCCGAGAGAACCTCTTATCCATGTTCAACTAAGGTATTCCTTTTTTGTAAATAATCTGTCTCAACCCGAAAAAGGGGTAAACATATACTGGGTAGTTGATGTTTCACAGCCTTTAGCAAGTTCAAAATGACAAGCGTCTCGGAAATCTTTTCAATTTTTGAGAGTCAGAAAAGAGTTGAAAGATGACTCCAGGGGGTGAATTTTTGTGTTTTTACTGTGTAATATTCCCAACTAGTACCAAGCTAATGGGAATATTCAATTTTGTTTTATTTTTCTGTTTGATGAATAAATGTGTAAAGGAGGATCAATAAAACTACTAAACAGTAAATAAATCAATGCCACATGTGAAAAAGGCTAAATCTGGGCTATTTAAATAAGCACCCTTAGGTGTGAAAGGGGCTGAATCTTTTGACTGGGTCAACCATGACCAAATCAACAACGTTGTCTTGGAGGAGTGGCCATAAATGAGGCACAACACATTTTTAGTTGGAGGTGGCTCATGTGAAAGGAGCTATCTTATTGAAGGTGGTTTAGGGTTTGCAAGATCTCAACTTATAAAAGGAAGGGGATGGTAGCATGGAAAATGTGGTTGAATGATATTTGATTTCTGAAGTATTGTCTGTTTAGACATACTACTTTCTTTGGTTGTTTATCCTAGATTACAAATGCTGTTTAGCATTGGGTGTTCCAGATCGGGGATCCCACCACTTTCCTTGAGAGGCCTCTTGGAAGAGTATTGCATTTCTTGTCCACCATTTGGCCGAAGGCCAAGCTTCTTCTTTCAACTACAATGCAGATCTTGTTGAGGGTTTGGTTGTCTTTGAAAGCTATAGCAAGTGGAGGCTAGATCTACTCAAATCTAGGCCAATCTAGTGCCTCTTTTCAGTGGGGGAGGCTTCTATCCCATTGGCAAGTGAGTGTTGGATGTTTGGAGATACATTTTCAGATCTTGGCTTGAGGCCAAACTTGTTCTAAAGTCTATAACGTAGTCTTGCTTCTAGAACTGCGTTATTTGTGTGGCTACTGTTTCAGGGTCTTTTGGCACACTTTTTGGAGGAGTGATTTTCATGTGTTGGGGATCTGCCCGTCACATTTGAGATCCATTGGAGGGGATCATCATATTGTATATTTCAGATCATATCTATATGTTCATGTATTTCTGAATATTTCTGCAGATCTGCAGCATTAGATCTCAGATCTACTCCATGTACTTCATGTATTGCTGAAAACCCCAAGGGGAAATTGAAGAAGAGCCTATCTAGTGTACAGATCTGATATAGATCTAACTTTTCTTACACATATCTGCTCTAGATCTGAAGTGTAATCTACAACTGTTGCAACCTATAAAATAACGTTGTCATTCTCTTTTCAGTCTTAATACATGGTTGCAACACCTCTTTTTGAGGATTTTCTTCCATAAAACTCTTCTATTTCCTGTTGTACATCTCATGGGCTATCTTATGCATATATTTTGCTGATGTATATGTAAATAAAGAGCTTCCATATTTTCCTCCTTCTCATACTTATATGATCTGCGTTATTTCTCTGCATAACTGTTTATAAATTGCTACTTCCCGTTTTTGGGATATTACAGTGGTATCGAAGCAATCATCTTGGCACAACCTATGCTTTCTAAGAAGCCAATATGTCTTCAGAAGAAGAAGAGCCTCTTACTGACAGAGAGAAGAGGTATCTAAAAAGAAGACAAAAGAAATTTGATTACACAAATGATGATAAAGACAAGGGTAAAGCTCCTGAATATAGAAGTGATGAAGAAGGAAAGGACTTTGCAAAGATCCTTTTGAGAGCCATGCAAGATCTTTCTAGAGAGATCAAAGAGATGAGATTGGACAGAATCAAAGAATCTCCTAAGAGATTTCATCTTGGAGAAATCTCTTGCATGTCTCATCACTAGAATGATCAACTAGTGCATCAGCCACAAGTTTCCCAATGCTCTACCATGCCTACCTTTTTGGCTGTGGGAAATGAAGGGTTTCAAGAGAAAGCAACATTTGAAGACTATTTTGAAGAATATGAATCTCAAAATCAGAGATTTAGAGATCATTTGAGTTTTCAAGAGTTTTTTCACCTCAAGGACAAAATAAGACTAAGGCATCAACATAGAGATGGTGGATTCACTCAGAATCATGATCGACATCACTCTAAGGGCAGATTCTTTTTACCCAAATTTGATGGGTAATCCAAGTGTTCTGCCAAAGCATGGGTAGAAAAACTTGACATCTACTTTCAATTGAACAAGGTCCCAGAGATGGAAGCTATCAAGATTGCAACACTGCACTTTGAAGGTGAAGCACACAATTGGTGGTTCCATGGCTTGTCTACATTGGGTCATGCCAATGTGACTGCTGTCTTCTCAATTTAGTGTTCCTAAATTGATGTCATAAATTGTCAACCAGGGCTAGTAAACTGTTGAAGTGAAGTGCAATATATGTGCCTAGGTATCTGCTCCCTACTTCGTTGTGTTTAGTGTTTTTCTAGTGTTTTTGGTTTTGTGTTTTTATGCTAAGAGGAAAAGAACTAGGTGTTTAACAAAGAGAAGTTATTGGTCACAGAGCAAAGGCTATTCTAAACTATGTATGGCACCTAAGAACAGAAAATGCAAAACTTGTCAAGAAAGAAAAATAACTCACAACATGAACTCAGTCCAATTCATTCATTAGAAGTATGTTGGAATAGCTTGAGAAAAGGATAAGCTTAATGCAATGAGGTTCTTCTAAATAAACAACATCTTACAATATCACAAAAATCTCATCCATGGTTAGAAATTTGTTGGAACACAATTGGAAAAGATTATCTGTAGCATAGTAAGGAACCCTACTCTAAATTAACTTATGACATTGAAATTAATCCATTTTGCAACTCAAATTGTCACTATTAAGCCTCATTTGAGAGTTAGAAATCTTTTGGAATAGTTTTAGAAAAAGGCTATTTGTAGAATTATAAGAAATTGCAGAACAGTCAAGGCCTCGAACTGATATCACTAATTCCTGTCCATATGATGATGTGTTGGAAGAGATTAATAACAAGAGTAGTTTGTAAATAATGAAGGCCTTGAAGTCTAATGGAACAGAACTAGAATACAACTAACTAATAAAACTTAAAATACATTAAACAGAACTGAACTAGAATGCAATCAATCAAACTTGAAATACAGTGAACAGAACTGAACTAGAGTGCAATTAACCTCCGGAGTATTACAGCTGAACTAAAATGCAACTAATATCTAAAATACTATAGCTATATCTCATTCAATGTTAGTGATATTTTGGAGCAATTCATAAGAACAAGACTGGCTGTAACATCCAATGTAAGTGAGCATAAAACATAAAGTTCAGAAAACTGCTTAAATTTGGAATGAAATAGAGCTAAAGTTACTTATCTAAACAATATGCACAGAGCTTCTCGGGCAGTAGGGGCCTTCTACCACCAGATTAGCACACAAATCTACTCAAGATTTCCTCAGATCATGTATTAAAGTTGCTCTTCTTTCATTAAAGGAAAAACAGAGTATTACAGTCTTAGACAATCTTAACAATAAAAAATCAATCTAGCTAACTACCTCTCGGTCTCCCGAGTAATTATTATAAGATAAATACATAACTACCCTTGAGAAGAAATAGGGATAAGTGTCTTTCCCAATTAAAATCAAATTAGAACTCCTGTGGAAGCCTCGTACTTTTGCTGAAGACATCTGTAGAGTTCTTGTCCCGGTAGAAGTCTATCTCTTAGTTTTAATTTCTTCCACGTGCATAACCACTTGGAGATTTTTGCTCAGACTTCGTAGAGGGCAAGGAATGATGTATATGAGGTCTGGAATTCAACCATATGCATTTTTCCTTTAAGTGACACCTGTAACCTGTGTGAACATGAAGATAGTTGCGGAATAGGTGACTGGCTACAGAATGGCTGCATTCTGTAGCTGAGTCTAGTAACAACAAAACCATGAAAATATAGCAAGTCAGTCATTATATGCATTCCTAAAGTGACTTTAATTAATCCTATTGATATTTTAAGCCTGCAACTGATAAAGGACAAAGGAATTGAAGTGAAATTTGGTGAAAGAGAAGGACATCTTTGGGGCTCAACATACCCCCACTGCAAGGCTTTTGCATGTCCTCATGCAATTAATCCATGTATTCTGAAACTTCTGCTAGGACATCCAACTTCCTTTTTCTGCTTTTCCTGATGTTCAATGACCTCCTAGGCTTTCTTATGAACAATTTGAATCTTAGGTTTATAAGTTCCCTACTCAACTTTTTGTTTTTCTTTTTCAGCTTCTCATTAGCCTTGTACAGTTTTTCTATTTGCAGAGAGAGAGTTGTGTTCATGTTACTCTTCAGCTTGACTTGTTCCCTGAGAATTTCATTTTCATTTTTTATGTGCCTATTAAGTACTTCCAGTTCATATTTATCTCTTCTTAGTACTTCAATTGCAGATCTTGGTGGGCTAGGAGTTCTTCTTCTGCTTTCTGAGGCTCTCCTTTCTAATGTCTCAACATAATTATAGATTTGTTGTTGTGCTGGGTCTATCTCCGGAGTTCTTCATCAAGATCTTGTTCATACTGGTATTCAGGAGATTTATCAACTGGTGTCTCTTCATCTTCAATGTTTATGATGCTTGTTTGCTTAACTCATGTCTTCCTTAATATGCCTCTAAACCTATGGCTTCGTCTTAGTTTAGATGGTCCCTCACCTCTCTCCTTGGCATACTTTCTTATTATCTTCTCCTCTTTAATCTGTTTCTTAATTTCAGCCAATTTCTCAGAAATAATCTCCTCACTGTCCTCTTGTATAGACTTACCAGTTTTAATTTCAACAGATTTGGAAATTTTCCCTCTCCTGCTTCTTCTTACAAGTTTGCCTTTAGATGGAGATTCCATGGGTTCTTCACAGTGATTCCTCACTAGGAACTCATCCCAATTGTCTCCCACTTTTCTCAAATGATGTTCAATTAGGATTTTAACTAGGCTATGGTGATACAAAGTGGTTTCCAAGAATTAAACCCTCTTTTGAACATTAGAGGCCATTCTCTTTAGGCTATGAAGTAAGAAAAAGGGTAAATTGATTTCTTCATCTAAGAAATGCATCATAAGCCGAATGTGATAAACATATAAAGTACCAAACCTTCCCTCACAAGTTATAAAATTTTGCAAAATGAGCAACATATTTCGCCATTTATTCTTCAGTGCTGAGCTAGGGATGCCTTTCTTGAAGACTGAGATATCCATACCTGGTGTTTTGAACATTTGTCTCCATGCCTCGTTGTGAAATTCCTTGTTTTTGAACCATCGTTCACCTTGCCTTGGTAGTTATGCTGCCTCTGCAATGAAGGATTCTGTAATAGTGAACTTGACATCTCCTATTTCAACCTCTGCTCCATTGAAGGACCGTGAAAATGTCTTGGTTACCTCCTTATGAAAACCATTGAACTTTTCCAAAAACTGTAACCACCCAACCTGCTGTAGCATTTCTCTAATTTGTGGGTAACCCTATAAGTATTTGGTTCCGACTGGTTCGGACCTTACAATGAGACCCATGGATTCTTTTCTCAACCTTCAATTTACTGCTCCATTACTGCTCTTCTATTCACGATAAGAATGGCTGTAGAGAGTTGTTTTCACCCCAAAGATGCCTTCTCTGCTTATGCAGCAGGAATTAGCTACGGAGAGATGATATGAAGTGGTTACGGAATGAGTGAAATACGGTGAAGATGATTCACAATTAATGAGTTTGAGAGCTATCATGAAAGAAAAGACTGCGGAAAAATCTCGTGAGAAATTCAAAATCATCACTGAATACTTCGGGTTAGTGATGTGACCGAATAGGTCACTTCAGTACTAACCGTTAAATTTTTTTAATAAATGATGGTTTGGTATGGCGGAATGGAAGGGATTTTGTCCAAGGTTTTTATGATAATTTTAATAGTCTTGATCAACACGAATAATCAAAATAACTTTATGAATCATACATGACTTAACTATACTATAAATTTCATAATCTGTCATCATAATAATTTCACAACTTTACCTTAGCCTTTCCTTTGATTTTTGTGGTTTTAATATGCTTTGTCTTCTTTTGAAAATCATTGATTCTTCAGTCTTCATGATCCCTTTGATTTTGCTTGTTGACATAGGTGTGCAGGGTCAATTTTCTGCTGAACAAGTGGTTGCTGGATAGTTGCCTGCAGGGTATCTAGCTGCAGAATGTCTGGCTGGCTGCAGAATGTCTGACTGGCTGCAGAATGTATGACTGCAGAATATCTGGCTGCAAAATATACTTGTAGGAGCTTTGAAACATGAAATGAAATGATTTGAAGCATGGATGGAGTGTAGTATGGGTTAATCATGGATCATGAAATATGGTGGAATGGAGCATGAATGAAGTGGAATATAATGGAATGGAATGAATCACAAATATGAAGTGGCATAAAAAGTGGTCTGCAACTTATGATTTGTAATACTCAATTTGCAAAAAGAGATCAAATTTAGAAATCTGAAATGGAAATGAGATGGACTATGAAATGAAGTGAATGAGTTATGAATGAATGGAGTGAATGAGTTATGAATGAATGGAGTGAAATGGATCATAAGTGGAATGTGATCACTTATGATTTTATGATAGCTGCTTGTAGGGAAAAAACAAATTTGAAAAGCTAAAGTGTCAGAAGGATTCTGATTTTCACTTTATCTTTTCTGTATAAACATGCTAATCAGTGATTAGTTTTCATGTTTATACTTTATTATTATTATTATTATTATTTTTTTCATACATTCAAATTCAGAAAATTTAATTAAGTTGATGAAGAAGAAGAATTCTTCTTCATTAACTTCACATCACTGTTTTCCTAGAATCTCTTGATAAATTCTTCTCTTGAAAGTGGCTTATGATACAACTTCAATCTATGACCATTTACAAGAAAAGTGACCTTCTCTTCATCTATTGTCCTGATTTTTATTGCTCCATTGTCAAAAATTTTCATAACTTCATATGGCCCAAGCCAATGTGTTTGGAATTTACCTTGAAAATCTTTGAACTTTGAATCAAACAAGAGGGCCTAGTCACCTTCTTTGAATTTATTTTCCTTGATGTACTTATCATGCCATCTAGTCCTTTGTTGCTGGACTATACTTGTTTTCTGGACTGCATCTTGTCTGATCTCATCCAATTCATTAATCTACTCCAATCTGTGCTTTTGTGCCTCTGTTAGATCAAGTCCTAGCTGAACTTCCATTTTAAAAGTTTGAATCTGAAAATTTATGGGAAACAAAACTTGTTTTCCATAAACAAGTTCATAAGGAGTATGGCTTGTTGTGCTTCTCCATGTAGTTCTATAGGCCCACAAGGCTTCAGGAAGCCTGTCTGCCCAATCTCTTCTATGTAAATGAACAATCTTTGTTAGGATCCCTTCAATGACTTTATTGGTAGATTCCACTTGACCATTTTCTTGTGGATGATAGGGAGTAGATTTTCTGTGTCTGATTTTGTACCTCTCCATCATTTGTTCCACTAGCCTTGATGTGAATTGAGCTCCTTGATCTGTAACAATTTTCCTTGGGACACCAAAACGAGTAAAAATATCCTCAAAAAGAAAATTAACTACAGATGCTTCAGTAGCAGAAAGTAATGGCTTGGCCTCTACCCATTTGGTAACATAATCAGTGCAAACTAATATATATTTTTTTTGTCTTGATGGAGGACTAATAGGTCCTACAAAATCTAAGGCCCATTTCTCAAAAGGTTCAATATGTACCTGAGGTTGCAATGGCATCTCACCTGAAGGAGAAGGTTTCCCTACCCTTTGGCAACTGTCACACCTTTTGACATACTCTTTAGCATCTTTAAAAATGGATGGCCAATAGTATCCTAAATGAAGGACCTTATAAGCTGTCCTTTTATCAGCAAAGTGTCCTCCACAAGGTTCATCATGACATGCCTTGAGGATCTCAAGCATTTCATCTTCCCGAACACATCTCCTGATGATAAAATCTGGACCTGTTTTGTATAACTCATTAGCAACCCATGAATATTTTGCACTGTCATAAATGATATTTCTTTTGTCTCTTGCATTCATTATTGAAGGAAATTTCCCTGAAACTAAATAATTAGCAATGTCAGCAAACCAAGGAGTCTGAGTAGAAATTGCAAAAAGATATTCATCAAGGAATTGATCTTCAACTGGGGTGTTGTCTTTAATGTTTTGGAGTCTAGATAGGAAATCAACTACTGTATTTTGTTTCCCAGGCCTATCTAGAATGGTGATGTTGAATTCTTGTAAAAGCAATAACCATCTTATGACTCTGCCATTAGTAATTGATTTGTTCATTAGATATCTAATTGCAGAGTGATCTGTGTGAACAAAAGTTTCATAGCCTGTTATATAGTGTCTAAATTTGTTTATGACATGAACAACAACTAAAAACTCTTTTTCAGTTACAGTATAATTTAACTCTGAAGGAGTCAAATTTTTACTTGTATAGTAGATGGCATAAGGAATCAGGTCTTTTAGGTCCCAATACTACTCCTAGAGCTGTATCTAAGGCATCTGTTGAAATATGAAAAGGTATCTTCCAGTTAGGTCCCCTTAAAATAGGTGCTTCAGAGATTTTTGTTTTCAGGGTCTCAAAGGCTAACTGGAAATCAGGATTCCACTTGAATTCACAGTCTTTGGCAAGTAATTTGAAAAGTGGAGATGCTATCTTGGTGAAGTTTTCTATAAACCTTCGATAATATCCTGTAAATCCTAGAAAACTCCTAACATCTTTTTGACAACTTGGAATAGAAAAGTTAGAGATGACTTCAACTTTTGACTCATCAACTCTAATCCCATCCCCTGAAATGTGATGCCCCAAAACAATTCCTTCAGTAAACATCATAAAACACTTCTCATGACTTAGTGAAAGATTTTATTCTTTACATCTCTTTAAAAAATTTTCTAAGTTTGCTAAGGCTTCTTCAAATGTGTTTCCATAAACTGTGAAATCATCCATATATACCTCTACACAATCATGTATTAGATCTGAAAAGATTCCTAGTACTGCCCTTTGAAATGTTGCAGGTGCATTGCATAGTCGAAATGGAAATACTCGGTAAGCATAGGTACCCCAAGGACAGGTAAATGTGGTTTTGTCTTGATCTTCAAGTGCTACTTGAATTTGGTTATAACCACTAAACCCATCTAAGAATGAGAAGTACTTTTTGCCAGCTAATGTGTCTAATACCTGATCTATGAAAGGTAAGGGAAAATAATCTTTAAGAGTAGCTTTGTTTAATTCCCGGTAGTCAATACATACCCTCCATTTACCATTTTTCTTTGGCACAATTACCAAAGGAGAAACCCATTGACTATCTGAAATGGGATAAATAAAGTTGACATTTAACAATTTCTGCAATTCTTCTTTAACAATCTCCCTAAGATTTGGATTCATCCGTCTCTGAGGTTGTCTGATTGGTTTACAATTTTCCTCTATGTATATGTGATGAGTGCAAGTCTTAGGGCTAATCCCTTTCATATCAGTGTACTCCCATGCATATGTAGAAGAATGTCTCTGTAGTATCTTGACTAGCTCTTCTTGTTGAGATTTCTCTAGGTTCTTGTTTATGTTTAAAGTTTTGCCTAGAAATATCTCAATTGTAGAACTGCCAAATTTATCCATGCAATAAAGAGACATCTGTCTTGATGATAAAAACTCAATGTTGGATTCTTCTTTAAATTGTTCATGTTTGTATTCCGAAGAGGACTCAAAATTTTCTAAGGTATTCAGAATCTAGCTGCCTTCACTAATTTCTGAAATTGTGAAGAGAAGTTGTATGTCTTCTTCATCCTCAATCCATTGAGTATCATCTAATTCTGTAATTGTTTTTGCTGGAGGATACAAAGTAAATTTCTTGGTTGAACTATCATCAGAGATGTACATATCACCGGATCTACAACTAATGAAAGCATCAGCTGTAGCTGACCAAGGTCTTCCTAATATAATAGGATGTCCTCCTAGATTATTCTTAAGAGTTAGGATCATAAAATCCACAGGATACTCCCAAGAATCTAGGGACACTGGAATGTCTTCTATTACCCCATCAAGTTTGATCACAGATCTGTCTACTAATTGTAATAATGTGGGTGTAAAAAGAAGATTAGGAAGTTTCAGTTTATCCATGATTTGTCTACTCATGATATTGATTGCTGCTCCTAAATCAATAAGTGTGTTTTGGATCTCAGTTCCATTGATGTGTATTTTAACAACTGGATTTCCTGGGTCTAGATACTTTGGAATAACAATCTTACCCATCATGATATCTGCTATTTTTCCCGCCAGTTGAATTTTTTTTGTCTCTTTGATTCTTTTTCCTGTTTTTTTCATGCTCAACTCCTTTATTGTTTTTGCTAAAATTGGAATTTACTTGATAGCTTGTAATAATGGAATCTTAATACAAACATTTCTCAGCTCATCTAGGAAATCATAATTAGGCACCATAATTTGTTTTTCTACACCCCTATCAATTTGTAATCTTTCTGGAAAGGGAAGTGTAGAGGTGGATGTTGATGGCTACTCTAATATAGGAGTTGAAATTATTGGTTCTTTTTGTTTTGATTTTTCAATGTTTGGGTCTTGGAAAGGTGTGTTCTCTTCAAGACTTTTATTCACCAGTAGAGAATCTTCCTCAGAATTTTTTTGCTCTTGTATGATTACAGAAGGTTTCTTCTTTTCAAGTATTCTTCCATACCTAAGTTGAACATCAATAAGGTCTAAAGGAGTAATCAAATAAGTTGGAAACTGTTGGCCTTCTATTATGTATGTGTTCTGAGGATTTTTATTGTTGGGGTTTGGTATGGGTTGAGTAGGTAACTGATTTGTTTTCTGAGGGAATAGTAATGGAAGTGGTGGATTTTGATATTGTGGATTTTGAGGATTTTGTTGAAAATTCTGTTGAGGAGGGAAATGTGGATATGGTGGATATTGATAGTACTGAGAGTATCTTCCATAGAGATTTTGTGTTCCTTGTGCCCAAGTTTGAGATTGATTTTGGAATTGGGGCCAAGGTTGCTGCCAAGAATTCCAATTTGGTGGGGGTTGATTATACATCTGATCATAGAATCCTTGTGTTTGAGGTCCTTGCCAAGGCCTTCTAGAGACAAAATTGAGAGATTCTGTGGAATTTGTAAAGGTTTCTTCTTGAAAGACAGCTTTAAGACCAGGAAGTGAAGGAAAACTCTTGGTCTCATGCTTTTCTGAACAAATTATACAGGTCTCTACTACTTTTGCATCAAAGGACATTCTCTCAAGGCATGCTTCTTTCTACATTTGGGACAAAATATTTCTAAGGCATCAGATTCAGTTTTCTGCTTGTTTTGTAACTTAAGGGTGTCTACTTTTTCACTAAGACTCCCTAAAATATCAGATTTGAATTCATCAAGCATATGTCCTATTTTTGCCCTACTTACTGTCCCAGAAGCAGACTTACTTGCCCTTGCAAGAGCAGGGTCTCTTGGTCCTTTTACAGTTTTAGATTTCCCTCTTGAAAGGTTGATACATAATTCAGCTATTTCAGGTAATGTGAGCTGAGATATATCCCCTTTTCCCATCATGTTAAGGATATCTAACCATTCATCCCTAATTGTCTTCAATAAGAGAGCTTTCAAAGTGTCTTGGTATAAGTTTTCCATTTTTTCCCTCTTGATGTTATAGTTAAACCTCTCTAGCAAATCTTTAAGATTTTCATCATCTTTTTGTAACATTTTAAACACTTCCTCCTTATGGTTGATTGGCATACAGTAATCCAAATACCGCTCTAGGAATGCATGTTTCATGTCTTCCCATGTCCTAATAGAACTTCTGATCAAACTCATAAACCATTTTAATGCTGCTCCTTTCAATGTTGAAGGAAATAGTTTAAGTTTTTGAGCATCTTGTAAGTAGTCATCGGTTCTACATAGGACTTCAAATTCAAATAGAAAGGTTTCATGATCTTCAGTTTTGAGTCCATAAAAGTTTGGAAGGACAAAGGGTGAAATGCTTTTCATAGTTGCATTAGTTTCTTCATCTACTATAGGAAACCCAAAAGAGCTTCCTATTTCCCTTCTACCTCTTCCTTTGCCTCCTTCTGCACCTCTACCTCCATTAAAGACTCCTCCTCCCCCTTCTTCTGCCATAGTTGATTCTTTTGTAGAAGTGGAAAAGTTTGTGTCTTTAGCAGGGGTCCTTGAATCTTCTTCTAAAACAGGTTCAGTGGATGAAGTGGAAGGTATTTCTTATGAAATATCTGATCTTAAGCCTTCTAGAAGTCTGTGATTAGTATAGGATGGAATGTAGGTTTGAGTTGGAGGTGTGTTTCTTCTTGGTTTTGGTGGAACAAGTGGTGTTCTAGGAATCAAGCTTCTGCTTCTTATGAATCTACCCCTTGAGTCTCTTTCTCTACGCATGTCATTGTTTTTGGGAGGTAAGAAACAAGGCTACCTAGTTACACTTCCCCAACAACGACGCCAAAATTTCTTCTCAATTTAGTGTTCCTAAATTGATGTCATAAATTGTCAACCAGGGCTAGTAAACTGTTGAAGTGAAGTGCACTATATGTGCCTAGGTATCTGCTCCCTACTCCGTTGTGTTTAGTGTTTTTATAGTGTTTTTGGTTTTGTGTTTTTATGCTAAGAGGAAAAGAACTAAGTGTTTAACAAAGAGAAGTTATTGGTCACAGAGCAAAGGCTATTCTAAACTATGTATGGCACCTAAGAACATAAAATGCAAAACTTGTCAAGAAAGAAAAATAACTCATAACATGAACTCAGTCCAATTCATTCATTAGAAGTATGTTGGAATAGCTTGAGAAAAGGATAAGCTTAATGCAATGAGGTTCTTCTAAATAAACAACATCTTACAATATCACAAAAATCTCATCCATGGTTAGAAATTTGTTGGAACACAATTGGAAAAGATTATCTGTAGCATAGTAAGGAACCCTACTCTAAATTAACTTATGACACTAAAATTAATCCATTCTGCAACTCAAATTGTCACTACTAAGCCTCATTCGAGAGTTAGAAATCTTTTGGAATAGTTTTAGAAAAAGGCTATTTGTAGAATTATAAGAAATTGCAGAACAGTCAAGGCCTCGAACTGATATCACTAATTCCTGTCCATATGATGATATGTTGGAAGAGATTAATAACAAGAGTAGTTTGTAAATAATGAAGGCCGTGAAGTCTAATGGAATAGAACTAGAATACAACTAAATAATAAAACTTAAAATACATTAAACAGAATTGAACTAGAATGCAATCAATCAAACTTGAAATACAGTGAACAGAACTTAACTAGAGTGCAATTAACCTCCGGAGTATTACAGCTGAACTAAAATGCAACTAATCTCTAAAATATTACAGCTATCTCTCATTCAGTGTTAGTGATATTTTGGAATAATTCATAAGAATAATACTGGCTGTAACATTCGATGTAAGTTAGCATAAAACATAGAGTTCAAAAAGTTGCTTGAATTAGGAATGAAATAGAGTTAAAGTTACTTATCTAAACAATATGCACAGAGCTTCTCAGACAGTAGGGGCCCTATACCACCGGATTAGCATACAAATCTCCTCAAGATTGCCTTAGATCATGCAATGAAGTTGAATGTCTTTCATTAAAGGGAAAATACTTCAGAAACATAGTATTACAGACTTTTGAGATCTAACAACAAAACATCAATCTAGCTAACTGTCTCTCGGTCTCCCGAGTCATTCTTATAAAAGAAATACATAACTACCCTTGAGAGGAAATAGGGATAAGTGTCTTTCCCAATTAAAATCAAATTATAACTCTTGTGGAAGCCTCATACTCTTGCTGAAGACATTTGTAGAGTTCTTGTCCCGGTAGAAGTCTGTCTCTTAGTTTTGATTTCTTCCACGTGCATAACCACTTGGAGGTTTTTACTCAGACTTCGTAAAGGACAAGTAACTATGTAGATGAAGTCTGGATTTCAACCATATGCATTTTTCCTCTAAGTGACACCTGTAACCTGTGTAAACATGGAGATAGCTGCAGAATAGGCGACTGGCTATAGAATGGCTGCATTCTTTAGCTGAGTCTAGTAAAAAATTACTACAACAAAAAAACCATGAAAATATAGCAAGTCAGTCATTATATTCATTCCTAAAGTGACTTTAATTAATCCTATTGATCTTTTAAGCTTGCAGTTGATAAAGGACAAAAGAATTGAAGTGAAATTTGGTGAAAGAGAAGGACATCTTTGGGGCTCAACAACTACTTATTCAGAGTTCACTAGAATGCTGGTGGAAAGGTTTGTTAGAAGAGATCCAGAGGCACCATTCATGATCCTTGCAAAGTTGAAACAATCATGTAATACAGAGTCTTCTATTTCTGAATTTTTGAGATTATCTATTATGGTTCCTGATTTTTCTGCAACAAGAAGGGTGTACATGTTCATTGATGGTCTAGATGAACCTCTTCATGGGTTGGTAAAGTCTACCAAGCCCACTACTTTGCATGATGCTATTGAAAGGGCTAGAGACCTTCAAGATGCCTTGCCAAAAGCAAAGGCAAACTCTCAGCACAAGCCCTCTTTTCCTTCAAAAGGGAAGGAAGAAAGAGATTCTCCTTCAAAGGAGAGCTCATACAAGAAGCCTCTTGATGATGAAGTCCGGAGAGATCTAAGGAAGAAGAAGATATGCTTCACTTGCCAAGAATCATGGGCACCGGGGCATAGATGTGCTGTTGGAAAAGCACATTACATAGAGGTCTTCTCAGATATTGAGGAGGAAGAAGAAGATGAACCAAGAAGGGGTCACAGTTCTGACAGTGATGGAGGAGATCCAATACCATCAGGAGGTGGGAATGGAGAATTTTCTCCTATTGGAGGGACTCTTGCATCTTTTAGAGGAGTACCTAAGTACTTGACCTTAATAATTCAAGGTTCAATCTTGAATCAGAGGGTTTTTGTATTGATTGATAGTGGGCCACCCACAACTTCATTAATGCTCATCTTGTACAAAGGAGGTCAATACCGACTGATACTTTTGAGGGATTATCCGTTTTGGTCCCAGGAGATAGAAAAATGCAATGCATGCATTATGTCCCATCACTTGCAGTCACCATGGGAACTTACACTTTGGTTGATCACTTCTTTGTGGTTGACATACTGGACACCAATGTGATATTGGGTGTTCAATGGTTGATTACATTGGGGAAAGTCACCACTGATTTGGAGGCTTTACAATTGGAATGGGTGGACAAGAAGAGTGGTGAATCTCATATGATCAAAGGCATGCATAAATACCCCTCACATACTACTTCCACACAGAAATCAGAGATGGATTTGCGCAGTGGAAGCAAGGACTTTACAGTCCCATCTATCATGTTCATGAGATTTCTGCATGGGACACTCTTATCTAGTGGCAAACCACTTGGGAGGCCACCTGATTCAGATTTTGTGGGGAAAAACTCACAACATGATGCTCCAAGTTTAGATCTAGGAGGGATTGGAGCACTAGAAGACAAAGCTACAACACTGGGAGACTTGGTTAAGCTCAAGAAGGAGGGAGATCTTCTTCTCTTATCATCATCACCCACACTCATTTCTGGTTCTGCGCTGTGGGAGGAGAATAATGGGAGGAATTTCCTTCCAACATACACCTTTGGCATGAGAGATGTCTAGGAGGAGAGTAACAGCATGATAGAAATTTCTGTTGATACATTACCAGCGCTGTCATTGTCGGGGAGTGTAGATCTATATTGGAAATCCCAACTGTTGGTGGATTATTCCAAGGATCTTCACACTTGTATGATACTTAATGACCAGCTGCATGAAGAGGGATATATAGTCCATGAAGGATTCATCTATCATCATGGTAGGATCTTCTTGTCTAGAGCTTCCAAGCTCAAGGAGAATTTTCTACAAAGGGCCTACAAAGAGTTCTATTTCAGCCACATATATTCCCTGAAGATCTACAACATCATCATGAGGAGCTTTGATTGGGAAGGCTTGAAAGAATAAATACATTAGCATTTTCAAGAATGCATGAGCTATGTGGAGTTGGGGCAACAACATGACTCTATGAGGGAGTTATTTCAGCCATCTCTTCCTTCTTTTGAGAGAGGAGATAGATCCATGCACCACTCCATCTGTATGAGGAGTATTGTTGGTGAAGAATCTTATCATGTAAAGCATGTTTTATTTTCTGATTGTATATATTATTTCACCATGTTTATGTAGGCCATGGCTCCAAGGAGGAGAAATACATCTTCTAAATCTGATGGCCAACAATGTGCCACAAAAATTTCTGAATTTGGCCATTCCCTTGGTGGACAAAGGGATATATTCTATCATGATGGGTGCTTTCCTAAGGCCCCAAATATATCTGACACTTTCAACCATGGTGAGATAACATGTGCAACAAGTAAGTGGTGGGGAAACCACTTACCATATCTTGATCTGATGTAGGCAGGAGATGCACTGCGATGGTTTCATATGTGGGACTATGACCCACCTCCACATGCTCAAATTTCTGTTTGCATGTATGTAGTTTTGCTTCCATACATTGATGATATACTTGTACTTTTTATGGGGATGTATGGAGGAAGGATGGGAGGCATGTATGTACCACATGGGATGGAGACTCCCTATGTGTCTTATGCTACATGTTTCAGGGAGAGCATTGGTTCAGCCATGTTTGTTTCATTTAAGTTATTGACTCATTGTGGGATGAACTATTTACATCCCATAAGAACTTTGGAGGAACAATTCATGGAGGGATGGATTGGTGAACACTTAGCTTATGGAGGAGGCTTAACACATGATGATGGTGTCACCATGGGAGGAGGAGAAGAGTTGCAACACTCACCTTATCAGTTTCTTGAGGACAAGCAACATTTTGGAGGGGAGGACTGTAATATTCCCAATTAGTACCAAGCTAATGGGAATATTCAATTTTGTTTTATTTCTCTTTTTAATGAATAAATGTGTAAAGGAGGATCAATAAAACTCCTAAACAGTAAATAAATCAATAAGCACCCTTAGGTGTGAAAGGGGTTGAATCTTTTGACTGGGTCAACCACGACCAAATCAACAACGTTGTCTTGGAGGAGTGGCCATCAATGAGGCACAACGCAGTTTTAGTTGGAGGTGGCTCATATAAAAGGAGCTATCTTATTGAAGGTGGTTTAGGGTTTGCAAGCTCTCAACTTATAAAAGGAAGGGGATGGCAACATGGAAAAGGTGGTTGAATGATATTTTATTTCTGAAGTATTGTCTGTTTAGACATATTGCTTTATTTGGCTATTTAGCCTAGATTGCAAATGCTGTTTAGCATTGGGTGTTCCTGAGCAGGGATCCCACCTCTTTCCTTAAGAGGCCTCTTGGAACAGTATTGCATTTCTTGTCCACTATCTAGCTGAAGGCCAAGCTTCTTCTTCTAACTACAATGCAGATCTTGTTGAGGGTTTGGTTATTTTTGAAAGCTGCAGCAAGTAGAGGCTAGATCTACTCAGATCTGGGCCAATCTAGTGCATCTTTTTAGTGGGGAAGGCTTCTATCCCATTGACAAGAGAATATTGGATGTTTGGAGCTACATTTTCAGATCTTGGCTTGAGGCCAAACTTGTTCTAAAGCCTACAACACAGTCTTGCTTCCAGAACTTTGTTATTTATGTGGCTACTGTTGTAAGGTCTTTTGGCACACTTTTTGGAGGAGTGGTTTTCATGTGTTGGGGATCTGCCTTTCACATTTGAGATCCATTGGAGGGGATCATCATATTGTATATTTCGGATCAGATCTCTATGTTCATGTATTTCTGAATATTTATGCAGATCTGCATCATTAGATCTCAGATCTACTCCATGTACTTCATGTATTGCTGAAAACCCCAAGGGGAAATTGAAGAAGAGCCTATCTAGTGTATAGATCTGATATAGGTCTAAATTTTCTTACATAGATTTGCTCTAGATATGAAGTGTAATATACAGTTGTTGCAGCCTATAAAATAATGCTATCATGCTATTTTCAGTCTTAATACATGGTTGCAACACCTCTTTTTGAGGATTTTCTTCCATAAAACTCTTCTATTTCCTGTTGTACATCTCATGGGCTATCTTATGCATATATTTTGCTGATGTATATGTAAATAAAGAGCCTCCATATTAGCCTCCTGCTCTTACTTAGATGATTTGCATTATTTCTCTGCATAACTGTTTATAAATTGGTGCTTCCCCATTTTGGGATATTACATACCAAGTCTGAAAAATTAAAAAAATACAACTCGTTTCCTCATCGTTGCCAATTTAAGGACTTGTTGCTGCACAAGAAACAAATGTAAAACCCATTTTCGAGAAAAAATAATAAAAATAATCGAGAATGTGCCTAAAAACCTAATTAGGGTTAGAAAAGGCTATAAAATAACTCAAATAGTAAAAACAATTTACTTTTACCTTTTCAGCTTCTTGTGAGCATTTTTACCGGTTTCCATTGTGAATTTGGGGAGCTGACATCAGGAAATCTAGGAGGCCATCGACGAATCCGCTTCTTGCAGGTAAGAGTCATGAATCCTGCAATTTTATCCATTTTTATGTGTTTTTATGTTTTAGTACATTTTTTGGGAGGGTTTGAAAAATCACGACCGCGACGGTCGACACTGGTTCCAAGCACGGAGTCATGCTGACCTCCACTATTTTAAAACGAGAATGTGCCGTTCGACGCAGCTGTTTTAAAACCAACAGTGCCAAACGCTGTGCCCAAAGTTTCCATATCTTTTCCACAAAAATTCTTGACCAAATCGATTCAAATTTTAACCATACGACTAATGGAACCTTGTATGTTGGTTTTGCAGGAAAAATCAACAGTTAAAATGGTAACAGAGTGGAAAGAATGGGAGCATGGGGCAGAGGATGAAAAAACCATGGAGAATGACGCATGCATGGATGCTCTGAGGAATTGTGGGCTCCTGAAATTCTTCATGACCCCATGTCTGAGAGCTCAGCTAGAGCTACTACAATACTTGATCAATGTATGGGACATTGATCGAGAGAAATTCATCATTCATGACCAAGAATTGGAGATAGAAGTCTCTGATATCTACTTCATAACTAGATTGTCACGGAGGGGAGAGCGACCACTGATGACAGGTACTCTGGCCCTTGGAGAGAGCATGGGCATGTTGATAGATAGAGTTTGTCATGGAGCAAGTAAATCACACAAAAGTGGGAAGCTAGACATTCAGACAGTGCTCGAATTACCATTGAGGGTAGTGCTTCATACCATTACTCGGGCTGCTGGATCTCAGGCTCCCCATGAAGGCACAAAGACTCAGCTCCAATTAGTGGTAGATTGCATGGCTCTGAAAATATTAAATTGGGCGGAAGCAGTGAAAATAAACATGAAATGTCAGCTAACCAAATGTAAAATGGTAAGTTAAAGCATTTTGGGTATGGGTCCATTTTGGTACCGTTCATCCTAGAATGGTTACCGATATTCCAACATTAGGAGGTGATGGTACCTATTCCACCAGTACGAGAGCCACGGATGGTCCATTGGGTAGATTTGATGCCTCGATCAGGAGGTGGGCATCACATGTCATGGAAACCAGAGTTCTTTGACTGGTTGTGTCGAAAACTCATTGTGGTACAGGACTGGCCGTATGCCGGTACCGATTTCAAGGGTGATCCGGAAGGAGACAACTAAGATGAGGAGTTAGGTAAAAACTCATTTTTTAAATTTTTTTATGAGTATTGCAATTTTTTGTATTTTTATATATATTTGTTCTGATGTTTTCTCATGTGCTACAGATGTTGGACCAGAGATACCCACGGGGATGTCTCCGATAGCTTGGAGGATCCCAAGAGATTTCAAAGAGGCTCCTCATGGCGAAGGAAGTGACGAGGAAGAAATCACACGTAACTTGGAGGGACTCACAAGCGGGATCCTGGATTACGTGAAATTCAAGGATATTCCTCGTGCTTACTAGAGGCACACAATAGGAGTTTCTAACTGCATCCATCGATCGCTAAGACGTGTCATGCGGGAAGTGATGTGCTGTCATGAGCACCATGCTGATTAGACTCCTAGGTTTCATTTCTGCATTTTTTGAGAGACATGGCATCTCAGGATGTAGCTGAAACACATATATATTTTTTGAACAATTATGTACACGCCGATGCAAACAATCGATATATATATATATATATATATATATATATATGCTTATTTTTTTGCCTAAATATTACTATGTGATGATGATTTCTTTTTGCAAATTCCGCAAATGTCTATCTAATACAATATTAACTACTGCATCAGTTAACGTATTCATTCTTCTGGGAATATACTGATATGTAATATAATCAAAATTCCTTTCTAACAAATGGACATTTAAATACATCCTTAAAATCTGAGGGTTCCTGATAGAATAACGCCCATTGAGCTGGAGAACAACAAGATGAGAGTCTAGGTTTACATTCAATTCATGAATGTCGAGGGCAATAGCTTCAGTTAGAAGTTTGACGACTGCACTGTATTCAACGACATTGTTAGTTGTATGTCCTAAAAAAATGCCTTAAAGGTCTACTAACTCACCGTTAGGATAATAAATCAACCAAGCTGCGGAGGATAGGTTCTAGGTATTGCGGGAGGCACCGTGAGGGAAACCAACACAAGGAGTGATAGACATCTGCACAGTAAGAAAAGACATAATAAGCAGGAAAAACTACTCGCAAAGCACACCAAGACAAAAATGTACAAAAAATAAAAACACCCTTATTTACAAAAGAAATGCACGAGAAACTCATGCATAATATTTTTTGAGATACAACCCATTTCGGGGCTGATCCAAGGGATAGCCTTCATAATAAGCTCATAGGCCCCGTTTTGCAAGACACGTTTAACGATGTAGGGCCCATGCCACATGGGTTCAAATTTACCTTCCCCCAGCTTATCATGAGCTTGGTCGTACGAGAGGACTAAGTATCCTTCTACGAATGTACAAGGGGAAGCTCTCTGATCAAAATGAGCTTTGACCTGCTTTTTTTGTGCTTCTATGACTGGAGCAGCAAAGCAGCGAGTTTCATCAAGCCTCTCCAAATATAGAATACGTTCTTCCTCTGGCAAGGTTTTTGGTAGTAATTCAACAACTATCTTGAGTGAAGGAATTTCACATTCAATCAGAAGGGTAGCTTCCATATCTCAAACAAGCTGAAATGGTGTGAATCCGGTTGCATCCTTCACCGAGGTTCGGTAAGCCCAGAGAGATGAGAACGACATGAGATGCCAATTGGACTTGTGCATCCCAATAGTACGCTGAAGCATAGTGACTAAATTTTTTTTCACAGCTTCAACTTGGTCATTAGCCTGAGGGTAGTACGACGTTGAGATGTCGTGACGCAGACCCGACCGAGTAGTCAGCTCAGCCATCATATAATCGAAAAAATGGGACCCATGATCAGTGACAATGGCTTGAGGGACTCCAAACCTGGTAATCATGTGATTGAAGAGAAATTTTGTGGTCGTCTAACCATCAATTGTGAGTGTAGGTATTGCTTCGGCCCATTTGGTGCAGTATTCTACGGCTACAATAATATAAGCATGCCCCCCGATCGAGCAAGGGTTACACGTCATAAAATTGATACCCCACTTCACAAAGGGACCAATGGTAATGACGAGATGGAGATGAGCAGGTGGCGTGCACATATTGCGCTGGTAAATCTGACATTCGTGACATTTACGGACAACGATGATACAATATTTGAAAATGGTAGGCTAGAAATACCCAGTATGAAGGATTTTTTAAGCAGTAGCATACCTAGACATGTGATCGCCACATGCGCCATAATGGCAATCATTAATGAAATTTCAGCTTCCTCGAGGGTTAAGCACCGACGAAGAATGGAATCAGCTATGATGCGGTATAAAGTATCTCTGATTATGCAACATGGTTGCGAATGATGACAGATACGTCGACAAGCATCTTTCGTCAACACGAACTAGAAAGTAGAAGTCTGGAGATAAACGATGATATCACCGTACCATGGATCGAGGGTGCTAATCAGAAAAAGAGTATCATTTGGAATGCGTTCCTCAGAACTAAAGGGAGTAGAGGCAGAGGGTAAGGAGCAAATCCACTCAACAAAAACCAACGATTTATTTGATTTGGTGGCAATGAACTCCAAATTGAACTATTGGAGGATAGCTATCCACTTAGAGTATTCCCCCACAAGTAATTTTCGAGTTAAAATATAGGTCATGGGGTTGCAATCAGAAATCACGGTCGTAGTGCGGAGTAAAATATAATGTTGAAAAAATTGGATGGCTTGAACAACTGCCAACGCCAATTTTTTGACATGAGATTAACATGTTTCAGTGTCGAGAATATTGCGGCCAAGATAATAAATGACATGTTCATTACCATCATCATCATCCTGTACCAAAACCATGGAAATACTTCTAAAAGTGGCAGCCAAATAGAGCAAATAATCATGATGATAATTTGTTGGACACAAAAGAGGAGCATTAATGAGAATGGTCTTCAGTGCATCGAAATGTTTTTGGGCAATCTCAACCCATAGGAACGGGATGCCTTTCTTAAGAAAGCGCGTAAAACCTTTGGCTACCTCAACATAGTTCGGTATGAAATGACGTAGGAAATTAGCTTTCCCTTACAAACTCTGCAACTGGTGTAAAGAGGAAGGGGAGGGGAGATTAATGATAGCTTTGACCTTAAGAGGATTGGGATGAATACCATCTTTAAAAACAACAAAGGCAAGGAGTCTGTCGGAGTTGATGCAAAAGACACATTTGTGCAGATTAAGCCGAATGTTATAGCATCTATAGTGAAGAAAAATCTGACGGAGGTGTTCTAGGTGGTCTTGACGCTTAGCAGAATGAGTTGGGAGGTCACCCAGGTAAGGTTGAACAATGTGCTTAATATCATGAAAATCATATGATATTTCTCGTTGGAACGTGGCACCAACATTTTTCAGGCTAAAAGGGAGCTTATTATATGAGAAAGTGCCCCATGGACAGATGAAGGCTATTTTATGTTGATAAGCTGGTAATATATTAATCTGGTTGTAACCAGAGAACCCATCCATAATGGAGAAAATATCACTCCCAACACACTGATCAATGATCTGGTTGATGAAGGGAGTGGGGTAGTTATCCTTGGGACAAGCACGATTGATATCGCGGTAATCCACACAAACTCAAATAGTGCCTTGCTTTTTGTCTACAGGGAAAATGTTAGAGACCCAATCTGTTAATGGGATGGGATAAATGAAGCCAGATTTGAGAAGTTTGTCAACTTCTCCCTTTATGGCAGCTGCCTTTCTAGTATGCACGGGATGAAGGCGTTGGTGAACAGGTTTCGCATTAGGGTAAGTAGGGATCTCGTGCAAGACTATACTCGGATAAATTCCAGGCATTTCCTTGTAGGACCAAGCAAAAACGTCTCAAAATTATTAGAAGAGACTAGTGTAGACCTCAATCTCATTAGGAGAATAGGTCACCCCAATAAGGATGTTCTCGACAACCCCCGGTTTAATGAAGATGTCAATAGGCATCATCTGAGTGATATTTCCCATGTTGCCTTCCACAAAAACTTCATGTGTCAAAATAGGCATTTGAAGTGGTGGGGAAGGAGCTTGGGAAGAAAATTTCTCAAGACAGGTAGACATTGCCCAAGACTAGGTAAAAAGGAGGAATGATGATGACTATCATCCCAGGGAAGATCCTCGAGAGACATGGTTTCCAGGATGGCTTCATCAATTGGAAACGTCTCGTTCAAGGGATTCGGAGAATTCAAAGCACCGAGACAAGGGGATTAAGAATACGTGTCAAGAGGCATACTTGAAGAAGTATGATCAGAAGGAGAAACTGAAGCCGAGATGACCTCACAGTAATCAATTTCTATTGGGAAAATTGTTGTGAAGGAAAATCCCCGCTGCAGACAGAAAATAAAAATTGAAAACAAACATTAAGAGACAACAGTCGTTGAAGTCCCTAGTATGGTCGCCAACTTGTTGTTAAGGAAAATCCCCTCTGCGGATAGAGGTGATCGCTATAGCCCTAGGGTGGGCCTAGCAACAAGAGAACATGCTGGTTTCTAAATTCCTAATTTATAAATGAAATGCGGATTGGAATAGATGTCCTACCTCAATCCAACGCTCTTGATGTAGTATGTTGCTGCGATCCCTCGATCTTTGTCATTCAATCCTTGTGCTTCGTTGGTAGCGATGTTTACACACCTGCAAAAAGGTCAAGAAAACACTACAACATACAAGCATACATATTCATTTACAACTATCCAACTAGTCAAGGAGAGTCAAAAACTTTGAATATTAACATAGAAAAAGATTGAACTAGAAATTATTCATGTCATATTAATATATAAAAAGGGAGTTTACAACCTGCACCTTGATGTTGTAGACCTCCTTTGACGGGTTCAGTCAGGCACGTCTCCAAAGCATCCATTCGTCGAATGGCTCAAAGAGGCGAAAGGCTCAAACTCTCTCTCACAACTATGGACTATTCTCTGCTATCAACTCTTGGTCTATTCTAGCTATATCTAGCTAGCTGAATCAATGGAATGAAGAGGGATTTATAGGAGTGGAGGATGAGCTTTGTGATCCACATATGGTGGAGGAAAGGTCTATTTCTTTGGGAAGTTTCATTTTTGTAGGAATTAGAAGGCCAAAGAGAGAAACTCGACTACATCCAGTCGAACAAACATCCATGACTCTGCTCACGAAGTTGTTAGATATTAGAGGATTCATTTCCATATTTAAAAAACCTTCCAAAAGTAGTTCAGCGTGGGGGCTCTTCAGAGACGAAGTGACCATGGTGCGAGGCCCAGTGCAATTTTAGCCATCGGCGCGAGGTCATAACTATACAACCGCGCCGACCCAAAATTATATGTTTTTAAGGGTCAACCTCAGGAAGGGTCGACAGAGATTATGTTCCTGACATCTTAAGGGATGAAATGACATTCATTATGATGTGTGATAGTACATAGGGGTCACTATGATCGTCCTATTCAGAATGGGGAATGCGAGGATGGTGAAAAAACACTGTGTAACACTCAGGGATGTACATTCTTCCTTGAAATCACAACGACCCACGTGGATCAAGTGCATATCCCTCAAACTTGTGTTCATATAATTCCCACTCTAGAGTACCGCTGTAAGCTTAAGATACCAACTATATCCAAGGGGTTCTTCTCTCACACGCCCCCTCAATTTAACCCTCAAGGGCACTAGGGAGAAGATTCATGATCTTTTGGTTAGTGTATTAGACACCACATTCTCCATTCCCTTGATGTATGAAATCCAAAAACAAAACTCAATTATGAATTCACTCCATATTCTTTGTCTAGAATTCATATCCCTTTGAGTGAAGAGATGTTTCAAGCTCTCATGATCAATATTTAGCTCAAATATTCTTTTGACAATATAATGCCTCCAAATTTCCAAAACTAGCATTATCGATGCTAATCCTAAGTCATGGGTAGCATATATATCTTCATGTTTCTTCAAATTCTTGGATGCATAAGCTATTACTCCATCTTCTTACATTAACACCATTCCTAAACCTTACGTAGAAGCATCAATTCAAACAATAAAAGTCCTTCTCCATGTTTGACACTGAAAGGGTTGGAGCATTAGTTAGTAATATCTTTAGCTCAATGAATGTAGTGTTGCATTCCCCTATCCACTCATAACTAAATCCCTTGTGATATAATGTGGTGACATGTTTCACAATATTTGAAAACCCTTATGCGAATATCTGATAATAACCCGCTAACCCCATGAAGCTACACACCTCATGAGAATTTTTTAGCAATGACCAATCCATTATGGCCTGCACCTATTTTGGGTCGATCGAAATCCCTTATCCTGAGATGTTGTGGCTGAGATAATAAATCTCCTTATGAAAGAGAGCATTTCAAAAATTTTCCATACAACTTATTTTCCCTCAAGTAATTCAATGCAATTCTTAAGTGGTCTTCACGCTCCTTTTCATTCTTGGAATGCATGAGAATATATTCTAAGAAATATTTGCACAGAGTGTTTTAGATACTTCCAAAATATGCCATTCATGAGGCTCATGAACACTACTGGTGCATTGGTCAAGCCAAATGGAACTACAGTGAACTCGTAATTCCCAAATCGAGTCCAAAAGGTAGTTTTTTGGATTTCACCTTCCTTAATCCTTAACTGGTGATATCCATATCACAGATCGATTTTCAAGAAAACTGCTACCCCTTTCATTTGAATAAGGTGGTCATATATTTTTGGTATCAGGTACTTTTTCTTTACCATGGCTCGATTCAAGTCGTTGTAATCTATGAAAAATCTCAAGGAACCATATTTCTTCTTGAAAAAAATCACCAATGCACCCAAGGGTGAAATACTAGTGCTAATATGTGCCAAATATAATAGCTCCTTCAATTGCATCTACAACTTGCAAAGTTAGGGAGTCATCATACAGTAGAGTGTTTTGAATATTGGTTTCGTACCAGGTTTTAATTCAATTATGAAACCAATCTCCCTCTTAGGAGGTAACTCTAGCAACTCTTTGAGAAAAATGTCAAATTCCCACAAAATCGGGTATTGATTTAGGGAGGGTCCCTTCCTGTTATTTATAGTGTTGACCACACATAATGTATAAACCATTCCTAAGGAAATTTTTTACCTTCATCATTGAAATGAATCGTAAGGTCACTTCCCTCTCAATACCATATATCTCAATTCATCTATCTTCATCATCTAAACATAGCAATTCTTTTTGAAATAGTCTACCAAAGTTTGGCCAACTTATAGCTAGTCCATTGTGATGATTACATTGTAGATTCTTGGGGCAGTGACATATTCCTTCAACTTAGTTGTACACACCCCTAGGTTTAGGAATTTTTTTTCAATACTAGAATGCCTACCACTTATTTTACCCCATAATCCATCTTGAATTGTTTAAAGTCATCGTACTCATAGGTTGCTAACCCACATTTTTCTAATGGAAATGGTAAAATGAAACTATCTATAACACCTTATTCAAATTTTTTTTTAACCTTTAAATGATTTATTGTACCCGAGTTTCCACCATTATGGATTGGTGTTTATATTGGTGGTTATCAACCACTACATAGATATTATGGTGGCCTCCTGCTCTTCCCATTGGTTCTTTTCCTTCTCTACGAGTGTTACCAGATTATGACTTAGGGTAATCATGCTGGTAATGAGGCCCCCCACATCCCAAAAAATAAGTGATGCAAGTTGGATTCTGGATGGGGTTCTGTGGAGCCATATAAAATTAGCTCCTTCACTTGGAACCTATGCCTATGCTTACAACTCCATGTGCTTTTCCTAGACTTGTGTGAGTCCCTAAAGTTGTTGGAAAATCTACAATGGGAGCCATTGAAACCATTGATACCATTGTTCGAGGAACAACCTTTTTTTTGTATGGTGTTGGACTAGAAATTCCTCCCCTGGAGAGGTTCCAAGGGGCCTTCCAACAAATCTTTGTTGTGATGTAAATAAAACTCTATTTTTCCCTTTTAAGTCCAAGTTATCCTACATAAAAATAAATTCCAAATGTAACTGTGAGAGACAACCATGACATCAAACACCTATAATAATGAAAACCATCCAATGTAACACATCAACACTACATGAAATGTTGAAATTTGTACCCAATTTAGTATGGTCCCACATTTATGCATAATACAAAGGGATCAAAACATTTAATCACTTCATTACATCAAATGAATATATTTGAATTTCCATAACAATTTCTATGGTATGTCGTATATTCAATGGTAAACCTTTCATCCCATATAACATTCATACCATGCTATAACCATAATAAATGCAGTATTCATGACCACATGATTACACTGAAACATTAATCTGTAACAATGTGGCACTATATGTTGAATTGTGGTAGTGTCGGATGTGCTCTAAGTCTCAAAATTTGTTGGGAAGCTTCTCCTTTTACACTAGACGATTAGGATGTATGGCATGGTTTTTAGTATATATGAATGAGATTTTTAAGTTTCAATGGTTGATAGACCCACATGTACTGCTCTAGCTTGCATGGCCTTGAAGACCACAAGTCTGTACTGAGAATTTAATGTGAAATTTATGAGGAATATGGAGATTAACTCTGATCTAGGGTTGTTGGAATAGAGTCTCCTACAAGAGCTGCGAAAATGGTCCATTTTTTATATTTTTGATTATATTTAGTCTAACGCAGGGGTTTTGGGGTGGGTCAAAGCCCCTAAAGCATTGTAAATGGGTCAAGGGTAGACCAAGAGTCTGCAAACCATGGGTTGTGGACCATTGGATGTGTAGGCTAAAATAGTATAAGTAGTTGAAACTTTTTGAGTGGTAAGACAAACTTGGATTAAGATTGGTGCGAATTGTGAATTAGTAGATCTGTTTGGGTTTCTAGGGAAAGGACTCCTGTTGGCTGTGTGCGCGGAGATCCTCAATCCTGCTGTGTGCGGACCCTGCTGTTGTGTGTGCAGGTTGGGTTTTTTGGGGTATGTAAGAGACTTTTTGATAAGTAATATATGCGAAGTATTGTGGATATCTGCTGCTGTTTGATCTATCTGGTTATGGTTATTGTGGACTTGAATTATATGTACGAGTTGCGAATGATATGTGTTTATGAGCTACGAATTATCTGTGTTATGATAACTGTATCTGCAATCTAATTAAGTCCGCTGCGAATATATTGTTTTATGCTTATAATTGGTTGTCTGCACGTGGATGCGAGCTTGTTATATAAATTTGGTAAAACGTACTCTGGTTAATCATTGAAAGTCCTGCGAAAGACCTTTGACTACGTAGATCTGATAGTGGCCGAATGGTTCGACTTACCTTCTCTCTCTCTCAGGGTGCGGAAACCTGGTTCCAGCACCCACCCATACTGCTTCGCGTGAGACTTTGGCCTGCGTAAGAAGGTCACTGCCGAATGGGCCAGTAGTATAGGGGTTTGTTGGTAAACCTTAACCTCCAAACCTGGGTCAGGACCCCTCAAGCCAACAAATGGTTCCGTTATTGGGACCGGGAGAATTTTGAGAGAGGGATCGGGTAATGCCAAGGCCGTACTGAAAACTTGAAAGAAAAGAAATTGATGAATGGTTCGAATGGAAAGTTCAAGAATTTGCAGTGAGATAAAACCGCAGTAAAAGGTTTAACACCGAAAAGTGGAAAAATAAGTATATTTTCACAGAGATATATGAGATCTTCTTCGTAACCATTTCGATCAAGCTCCAGGAGTGGCTCGCAAGGTTGGTCGAATTTTAGAAGTGTTGGAAGGACGATCGGGTTACAAAGTGGACCCCAGAATTAATACAGCAGTTAGAGAAGGCTGATAACACCATCACTTGCACTGTAGACCACTGGGTGGACAGCGTGCTTGGAGGATTCATGACGGAATTTGCCATCAATCAATTCGTCTCCTACTCTGAAGCAGAGCGAAGATTCTTCAAAGGATTTAGGGGTAAGTTTATGAAGACTTTACTATTGCTGATTAAGATATTACTATGCGAAAAAAGTATTCTGTGTAGCCACACCGAGTGAATGACTGCTGATTTGGAAAAAAGTACGACGCGAAGCGGCAAATACTATTGGACCAACCTAGAAGGAGGGAGATCTGTCTACAACTCGGTAAGAGAAGCAGCTGCACAGAGTTCTCCAGCCACACCATTTTCAAACCAGCGTAGGGGTTGGAATTCACCTACACCTCCACCGCCAGAAGACAACATGGCTACGCACATGAAATTTCCTACCTTTAAGGGTGTGGGAGATGAGGACATGTAGTAGTTCTAGTTTGTCACATAATCGATATGGACTGCGCAGAACGTAGCTAGTGACGCGGTGAAAAGGGCACAGCTATCCCTTGCCTTCAAAGGAAGAGCTTTGGATTGGTACATGAGATACATCGAACAACATGCAAACTCAACCATTTAAGAGGTCAAGAATGCCTTAAAACAATAGTTCAAGAAGCCTAAGTCCTATTCTCAAATAGTGGTCAATCTAAAGGATTTCAAGCAAGGGTCTTTTGAATCTGTATGGGAGTCCGATCAACGGCTGAAGAAGGCGATTAGGGAAGGAGGATTTCAGTACAATGACAGACAACACACAGATAGGTTCATTGTTATGTTGTTACCTCACTTACGCGTACCTATGGGTCTCCAAACTTTCGAATCTCCAGAAAAAGCCCTGGAGGTTGCTATGAAGTTAGAAGATGCGCCCAGAAATGATGCCCAACTAGGTGTCCAGCAGATCCAAAGACAATTGGAGGTGATGCATGTGGAGATCCAAAACCTGCGAAAGGAGCGAGGCGCAGAGGCTAGCCCATAAATATGGTGCATACGTTGCAGAATGAATGGTCACACCAAGGATAAATGCCCGCTGTTAACAGACTACATGTAGGGTAGGGGACCTAGTCCGCTGCGCCCTAGGGAAGTGGCAGGACCAAGTGGGTTGGCACTATGGTGCGATGATTTCCACGTTGCAGGGCTGCACGACACGAACCACTGTCCCTGCATTGCTGCGTAGATCCCAGAAGTAAAACAAAAATGGTGTAGCTTCTGCAGGTCGGTAGGTCATGATGAACATAAATGTTGGACGTATGATTTGATGATCGATCGGGGGAATCTCTATAGGGTGAAGTTGGACCCATCTTCACCCAAATCACTCTCGAGTGCAGGGGGCAGGGGAGGCGGAAGAGGTGGAAGCGTAGGACAAGGACGAGGGCACTTTGCTAGGGACTGTCCAAACCCTACAAGACAATCCTGCCAGTATTGCAGGCAGCTGGACCATGCGATTGAAAACTATCCAGTATTGCTAGCGAAGATGCAGGAAAAGCAGCCGAAACCTACGCAGAATGTGCAGAGGGTTGAGGCAAAGCTACGAGACAAATATCCAAGACTAAATGTCATAACACATAGTGGATGGCCATCGGAGGGCCTGGGGAGAAAAATGCAATCAAGCCTCTAATCCGACCAACAGTTAGAAAACAAGAAGGTTTGGATCTAAAAAATGAGAAAGAAACATTTGTCACATCTCGCAGAAACTTTGTTGAGGCAGAGGCATCTACTTCACAGTAGCCTAAGTACCCCAAGGAAGATGAGGAGGTCAAACCCTTTTTACAAGCATGTATGAAGCTGCTGCGCAACCCAAAATCTGTGGACAATATTCAAGCATTAATAGGTAGCTACGCAACACGACCTATACTCCCTCTAGAAGCCAATGACATACACAAACTCTATAGGTATAAGAAACACACCGGTAGGGAGATGCGGTTGACTGTGCAGATCGGTGATTACGAGATGGATCAGCTTATTTTGGACCTAGGTTCAGATGCAAATGTATTACCTAAACAGACTTGGCAACGAATGGGGTAGCCTAAGTTGCAATGGTCTACTATCTAGCTGCGTATGGCCAATCAAAAAAATATCATTCCATTGGGAAGACTATCGAAGGTTTTGCTGGATATCGCAAGGGTTAGGGTTCGGGCTGACTTGAAGTAATTCAAATTGTCGAGGATGCGGACCCCTAACCTGCGCTCCTAGGCTTGGATTGGGCAATCGATATGGGAGGCATTATTAACCTAAAGAAGCGAAGCATGGTATTCGAGAATAACGGTTCAAGGGTAATAGTACCATTAGATCCGATGGAAGGTGAATGATACAGAAAAACAGTGCGTGATGAATAGGATGTGGATCATATCTATAATTTGACTGTGAGAGATGAGGATTGGATCAACCCCACGGCGGAGGGGGTACTTTGCTAGGAAAAAGACAGTGAATGTTTCTCCGACTTTGATGGGGAGATAGAGAATTGGGAAAACCGGTTACATGATGTCTCTGCGCTGCGATGTCTTCGGATCATGAAGAAATTCCGATGCATCTCCTTAGAGGTAAGAGATCTACCTTATTTCGATGGTTCTGGTAATGTTAGGAACTTTTTGCAGGCATTCGAAGCTGAGGTTCCCCAAGAATGATGGCTATGGGTCTGTAAGCTAGCCATGCGTGGATCCCCTACGCAATGGTGGGTAATGCATGAGGAGGCGTTCCAGGATTGGGAGGAGTGTCAGAATATGATGATCCTATGATTTGAGGCCCCAGTCGATGTGTGAATCAAAATGTTCCTTGGACTCGAAGATCCACACGAATATCTGTTCGCTTGGATAAAACAATGGTGTGATAGGTCTACCCAGGAGTGGGTTCATTTGCTTATTCATGCCCTGGGGCCACTTCCCACTGTATGGTACTTCGATGCAGAGCTCCATCGGCGCACCCGCCACTGGGAAACTTTGAGGGATGAATTTATAGGAACATTTGGATTAGTAGGCGGGATAGAGGCGCTTGGCGCAGCTCTGTAGAGCATTGACAACGCAATTGCGCTATGGCCTCCTGCCTGGAAGATAAGCTTCAAAACCAGTGCCAGGGGCACCGCTGGTACTAGCACGACATAGGTACCCCCACCCGTTATCACCAAGGAGATTGGAAGCACAAGGAAAGACTCAGGCGCAACCACGAAAAATGACACACAACCTACGCAGACCACCACGAAGAACACTGAGGTTGAGATCCAGGTTGATTCACAGCTAAGCACGGAGGAAGTGAACGTCAGAGGTACGAAGTGAATAGGTGAGCCTCTTAAGGGACCTCGGAAGAAGCTGCACGCCTAGCGGAAGGAACGAGATGAAACGGTTACGTTGACGGATGGAGATCTCAAACAAATTGCAGATGCCGTCACACTGGCCACAGAAGAAAAATGGGTCACTTTAGAGGAGCACCAGAAGGCTGCGATTTGTGCCATCCAGGAAGATATTCGAATCTTGAATCTAAAGACAGACAAAATATAGACCAGCATGGCTCAGGGACGAATTTCCTTGGCATATAGCAGTACAACGCTAGCCATGGAAGAAAGATGTCTCTGTCCCTTACCTAGCGCCGTCCTTGTGATCAGTTCGCCGAACCAAGAGATCCAGCTCCAAGCAGGTGCAGGGGTGCATCTGAATCTTTCCAAGCTACCCCATGCAACATTACAAGGTCTCCACACTGCACTGTTTTAGGAGATTCACTATCGGGACCAGCAAGTACACCACAAATTTGGTATGGCTAAACAGACCATAACACAAAAGAACACAAAAGTACTCTTTGCTATCGTGTAGCAAGCAGAGCTCGAAAATCTGATCCACCAGCTCTGCACAGAGGTTACAGAAGAAATCCCAGCCGCAGCCACCCCCCGGGATAAAGTGGAAGGATTGGTCGCAACATTGAAGGCTTCCAGGATAGAAATGAAGGTCATTAAGACACAGTTGGCGCAACAAATCTCTGCCTTACAAGCCAAACTACATCCCGAAACACCCTCGGAAGTACAAGCCCAGTGCGCTACGCTAGTTACCGAGGCTACCAACACCATTACAGGATAGATTTCTCAGGGCGCCTAGTTACTCGAGGATGCCATGCAGCTGTGGACCAAGATCCAGCGCGATCCGGTCCTCTGGAAAATCAATCAGGACTTGCGACAAAAGGAGGCAGCTTTCGAGCAGATCGAGGCTACGTTACCTACCTTGGTCCCTGCACAACATTTGGTGCGATTGCAGACTAGCAACACCCTCCAAGATGAGATCGAGGGACTCCGCCATAAGAAGCATGTTATAGGAGAACGCTTGAAGCCTTGGGCTACTGCAACCCTCCAGCTTTCACAAGATGTTGATGGTGATGTGAAGGGACTAAACTAGACATTATAGAGTGTCATGATTGCGACAGAAGGATTGACCTCACAGAAGCTTGTAGATATTACGCAGAGCGCTGCTGCTCAGAGTCAAGAAGTGCTGCCCCTATTGGTCGCAATTGTCAATGCACTGCACGCGCATGTGGAGACCCCACCACTATAGTGACTCGGGACGAGTTACAAGATTGTGTTGGAACAGGGTCTCCTACAAGAGCTGTGAAATTGGTCCATTTTGTATATTTTTGATTATATTTAGTCTAACGCAAGGGTTTTGGGGTGGGTCAAAGCCCCTAAAGCATTGTAAATGGGTCAAGGGTAGACCAAGAGTCTGCAAAACATGGTTTGCGGACCATTGGATGCGTAGGCTAAAATAGTATAAGTAGTTGAACCTTTTTGAGTGGTAAGACAGACTTGGATTAAGATTGGCGTGAATTGTGAATTAGTAGATCTGTTTGGGTTTTTGGGGAAAGGACTCCTGCTGGTTGTGAGCGCGAAGATCCTCAGTCCTGTTGTGTGTGGGCTCTGCTGCTGTGTGCGCAGGTTGGGTTTTTTGGGGTATGTAAGAGACTTTTTGATAATTAATATATGCGAATTATTGTGGATATCTGATGTTGTTTGATCTATCTAGTTATGGTTATTGTGGACTCGAATTATATGTACGAGCTGCAAATGATATGTTTTTATGAGCTGCGAATTATCTGTGTTATGATAACTGTATCTGCAACCTGAGTAAGTCCACTGTGAATATATTATTTTATGCTTATACTTGGTTGTCCGCACGTGGATGCGAGCCTGTTATATAAATATGGTAAAACTGTACTCTGGTTAATCATTGAAAGTCCTGCGAACGACCTCTAATTGCGTAGATCTGATAGTGGCCGAATGGTTCAACTTACCTGCTCTCTCTCTTAGGGTGTGAAAACCTGGTTCCAACACCCACCCATACTGCTTCGGGTGAGACTTTGGCCTGCGCAAGAAGGTCACTTCTGAAAGGGCTAGTAGTATAGGGCTTTGTTGGCAAGCCTTAACCTCTGAACCTGGGTTAGGACCCCTCAAGCCAACAAGGGTTTTCAATCACATAATTTTTTCAGTTTATGAGTCAAGCATTTGGTATTAACCCTCATTTTAGGTTTTTACAGTTTTAAAACCTCCATAGTTATGAAGGCGTTGGACTCAATATGAAAACTGCTTATAGACAAGGGTTGTGTATTCATTGGTTTTGAATGCATTACAAGTAATCACTCAGTTAATTATGCATGCCACTATGTATTTTTCACTGGTTAGTTAGCTTCTATGTGTGCTAATTATCCCCCCCCTTGTCACTCCTCCCGTTTACCAAAGTTTCTCGTTTCAGTTCTTTAGTGTCCCATTTCGAATAACTGTTTAACCACTAAAATTTTCATCAAATTGAAAGTGAGTGAGCTCTTCTTTCCTTCACATTTTTACTATCCCTCATTGATCGGTGAAGTCAAAATCTCATATGAATTGCTCGGGGTTTCGAGTATGAAAAAATGGGAAAACCTTGTATAGTGTCATGAAAAGAATTTTCCCTACCATTTGAGTTTGAATTGTTGCAAAACCATATATGTATACAAAAAATATATCATTGCATAACATCTCTAAGTCTCTACTACAAATTCACTCCATTTATTTGCAACATTTCATTTTGGGAAAACATATATATATTTCACGGGTTGCCTCCAAAGTCGCCTCTACAATTGCACCTCATTTTGAGTGTTTTTATTCCCGTGCTTATGGTGAATTCAACCAATTATTCTTATATTCATATTCAAAATATTTACATATATATGGGGATTCTCATCGAAAATCCCTTTTTCTCCTACTGCGCGCTCTCTCAAATATTTTTAAATACTCTGTTCCAAACGATCATGTAGTCCCTTTGAGCCTCCCCTTTTCCACAAAAGAAATCATAGTTCTTTATTTAAAGTCTCACATGAAAATTGTTTATTTTGTTCATTCTCTTCAGAATTATTGCATGTGAATTTCATCATCATTCTCATGTAAATATAAATTTGACTCTTTATAGCCATGAACCGATGTTCAAAACCTAATTCAATTCAGATGCTTTCAAATAAAAAATTATGATATGGGATCTCTATCTGTTGAGTGAAAATACCACTGAAGTAAAAACTATAAGTAAAAATGCATGGGTTATAACCCATTGTAAGATAAATTTTGGTGTTAGAAATTACTCTTATACATAGAGAAAACAAATTGTCTCTTAAAAAATAAATAAATACATGTTTCCTCATGGCAAAACCGTTATTATTTGGGTTTGAACTTTCTCTTTTCTCCTTCCATTTCCCTCCATTTTCTTATAGGCCTATTTTTGGTTATGTTCCTGAAACACATGAGTATAAAATACCTTTGATTTAACACAGTTGATTTGTAGTGATTGTAAGGTGAAATGAGTGGTTGATAGCTTTACCTGTCTTGAAAATTGTAAATTATATTTTGATTATTTAAAGAGATGTGCTCATGTTCTCGAGGATAGGGATGAGGTAGAGGAAGGAGGAATAGACCATGAGGTTGGTGGGGTTATGAAAGAAACAAGAAATTTTGTTTTTCTATCCATTTTAATTCCAATTCTGATGAATTCCATCAACTTTCCACCACTGATCACATCAACCTTAGGTCTTCCAATGTGACATGCATTCCTCATGTCTATCAAAATAGTTTAGTCCCCTCTCTAAGGCCTCATCCCGTAATACAAAAGATACTAGGACCCCAACTTGCTAATGCACCACTGAATGAAAATAATGGTTGGAACCCCATCCAAAGTTTACTTGAATGTGATAATAACACTTGGATAAGTATTGCTAAAATTCCACATACTACTTCTAGTTATCACTTAGGTATACATGATTGTTCCTTACCTTCTGGAATATTTTTTCTTCATTTTCACTAAAAGGTTTTCCCTTCCTACTGCTACTTCTAGTTATACTAATGAGCATTCCGTTACTCCTCAAACTGTCAAATTTGTTGCACCCTATCCTCCACCCACTTATCTTGTCAATGCTTCCTCTGCAAAAGATATTGAACATAACGTTACTCCACGATCATTTCCAGATCCCACAACCTTTGCTCCTAGAAGTATTCAAGATCAACAATAATTTTAAGAAAAAGGACCTTTCTTCTCCATGGAAGGATTCTTGGCAGAATCCAATAATAATTTGTCTCCCTTTGCATACAAATTTTGACATTTTAATGGTGAATTTCTAACAAGATTTTGATAGAAAAAATCAATGTTGTGTGTGTTGATGGTTTACATTTTGATTATGTGCATTGAAGATTGGAAATTTTGGACAAGAATGTTGGTGGATCATGTTTAATATTATCTGGTTTCATGAGAGATACTTTGGGGTTGGATGCACTTGTGATATATTTTGGTCATGGTTTACATTTACATTTTGGTTTGTAAAGGGAATATTTTCAGAATTTTGGACATGGTTGTGATGATGACTTATTTACATTCGAATGTGCAAGCGTTGATTCCATGGTTGGAATATTTACTTGATGCATGCTTATTTTATGTAAGATTAAATCAAGAATTTGAAATATTTGATGATATGGCCGCGTTTTATGGATGTGGGTCCTCCCCTTTTTGAGTCATTCCTTATTTTAAAGGATCCCAACCTTTTGTCTTTCCTTGAGTTAGTTAAGCCTTACTTATATTTTAAATACGTGTTGTTTAAGTTAAAGATTCAATTATCAAACTATTTCAAAAGTGAATATTATAGAATATGGTTGGAAAAAGAAGACAAGGATCCTCCGCTTAGTCACACGGTTCGTATGATATAGTTTCATTCTTTAGTCAAGTTATTTATTTTCTTGGGTTCAGATATTTATGACACAAACATTGATCTACAAGGCTTCTTTTAAATAACAACATTGATGGAGGTCGATAATATTTGTTGTTGTGGTAGGTATCATTAATTTTAGTTACTGATGATTTATACCCGCTACCTGTTTTTGTAAATACTGATGTTGCCTCTATTTTGTAATAGCATACCATTCTCTGAACGTGCCTTTTGAGCTCACTACAACAATTCATGTTTAATTTTTTTGTTTTTTTCTAATATAATTTGTCCTATATGGTCTTGTAAATATGGCCATTTGTTAAGAGGTCCCTTGCAGACATTTAATCTACAATGTTTGTGGTTAAGATATATGAACATTATTCATTCATATTCTCAATGAATAATCTTGCAATATTTTTACCACTTGGTTTTTTAATTATCACTCTCGTATTTTTATCCTTTTTGACAATTTTTATATGTATACTTTCTATTATAGTTTTTATTTTTGTTGGATGTTATCTCATAAAAAGGCAGTAACCTATTTTTATTTTGAATTCTGAATTTAAACTTAATTGGTTTGTTAGTTTTTATTTACTTAACGAATTATTAGCTTATTGCTCTCATTCAAGAATACTTCTTGATTTATCTTTGTTAACTATATTGTAAAGTTTCTTAGGTTTGTATATATATATATATATATATACTTCGTAGTTGTATTATAAAATACTTGGCTCTAAACTAGACATTGTTCCCATGGCCTTGACCTAGCTAGCTAAGGTTCTAAAGGTTGTATGATTGAATTTGAAAAATTCATGAACATCATTCTTGGCAACCATACTAGGGAGAAAATAGTGATTACTTCCTGGTTTGATTGGTTAACTTGATTTTTTAAATTTTTCCTTGTTGGTTTTTCTTTATTTCTCTTTTTTGCTACTTTATTGTTGGTTTGATAATTTTTTTAAAACCTTTTAATAAGATTAATGACCAGAGTTCAACCTTGGGAATTTTGCGTATTCATATTATGATCCACTGTCGCCATTTTTGTGTCGATGTTTCAAGTCTAAAAAAAGACTCATTGTCAGGACCAATCCATAGAGAAGAGCAAGGATGAAGGGTAATAAATATGGAATGGAGGATAAGAAATTAAAAAGAGTCGACCAGATAACACACTGGGCGACCCTTTTTCATTTCTTATCCTCCATTCCATATTTATTACCCTTCATCCTTTCTCTTATCTGTCGATTTTTCCTGACGATGAGTCTTGTTATAAACTTGAAACATCGACACAAAAATCGCTACTGTGGGTCATAATTTGAATACACAAAATTCCCAAGATTCTCACCACATAAATATTCAAACACTCAAGAGTTCAACCTTTTAGACCAAGTACCGATCAAGAAGATATAACTTTGGCATTATTGTCTATAGCTATAGCAACAACAGTAAGAGAATACAATCAAGGTCAGTTAATTTCTTTTTCTATTATGTTATTGATATATTTGTATGAAATATTATATTTTCTTGGTAATGTAGATTGAATTTGATATCAAGTGATGACTCAACCAATCTTGTTTCAACCTAATATGTTCAAAGTTTAAAAATCAGAATAGCATCTCCGCTAGTATTTTATTATTTCTCTTGATTCCTCTTAGTCCATGAATAAATTGAGAGGTATGGGTTCAAAATCTCATGTGATATTGAAATCATAGACGAAAAATTTAAAGAATGTACCGTAAGAATTCAATCTTTTGATTAATATATGCACACCCCATTTCGCCAATATTGATCTTCAAATCATAATACTGAAACCCCATGTCAATCAAGATCAACACATAAATCATTTGAAACCCCTTTCCAATCACATAGGCTGAGAGGATGGTCCCCTGAATTTGATTCTTTATCAGATGTTGGAAAAAGAAGGAATAGTTTAGAAAATATTAAGAACTCTCTTCAAAGATCACTATCTGAATCTAAAATTGCATTATTTAATCATATTCTAATATTTTATATTCCACCATTAAAATGGCTACACCTCCTTTAAGAAGTGTTTTAAAAAAATATCAACCTACTCTGCACCGCAATGATCCTAATAATATTATTAAAAAATATTGGATTTTCGAATTCGAGGAAGACCTAAATGCAACCCCTTTGCACGTTCCATCTCCTATGAGTTTACCTCATGCAACTGCTAGATTACCAAAATTCAAATATTACTTGCCTAAATTCTCCAGGGATGGGGCCTGAACTGTTGAAGAACATTTAAGTTCCTTTTCAAATGCTTGTCAATACTGGGGCTAATTCTGAAGATGTTTGTATGAGGCTTTTTGTTAATTCCCTAGAAGGAAAAACTGCTTTTTAATTTTATGATATGCCTCCTAAAATATTTTCCACTTGGGATGAACTATATTATTTGTTCAACTCCACTTTTGGGCAGTAGCAAAGTCCTGCAAACTGGCATAGACATGGAATTTATACCTAGGTAAACTATTCAGGATTTTAACCTAAGGTTCACAAAGCTCTATAATAAGATTCTAGGTATCATAAGACCATATATCTGGACAAACCTAATTCATTACACTACAAGGAAAATGCCTTCTAGTGGAGGTTTTTATGGAAGCCCCTATAAAAATAGCCCAAACATCCATTTATAGCGGAGGTGACTAGCAGAGATGGGCGAGAGAATGTTTTAGAAAATGTTTTATAGATGGTGCATCTAAAATCTACAAATGAACCGGTGCTTTACTATCCATACAAGCACTGGTGTTGCGTATAACATGGCGCACCGTGGAAAATTTATTAAAAAACAAAACATGGTGTGATAAATAATACAACACACTGGTGCTTGATTGGTCAATAGCACAGGTTCCCTTCATGTAGTAGAATGACCTGATACATATAACTAAGGAGCACCAATGTAGTTTCAAATTTAAAAAAATGCGGTTCCATTTTCCAAAAATGCGGTAAATGTACTAAAACACCCCAGGGCTTATTCTAAAGAGCACCACTAGAAGGTTTTTAATTTCAAAGAATAGAGCGGTTCTATAGTCAAACAAAGCACCGGTGTGGTACCTTTAATAAAAAGCCTTGTGGTATCTCAAGAAAAGAAAATTGATATATTTTTTAATTTAAAAGAAATGCGATGCTATTGTATCTATTCTACACTGGTGCAGTTAGCAAAACACACAGGAGGAGGGTTAAATAAAAAAAAACCTCTCGACTGTAAATTTAATTTTTACCATCTATAGTACAAGAGAGATATGAAGCATCGGTGCCACTATTGCCTCATGCAAGCGCCCCGACGTCGACACTTCTCTTGCTCAACATCCTTTTGTATCGTGCTCACTGTATGAGTTAACAATTTTTTCAAACCGTGCTAATTTTTTTTTTCTTCATTACATGTCCACAATGCCTCCCCGATGACCAAATGTCCAGGTAATGTCTATGTTTCTTTATAATTTACTTTTTTAGCGGATTAGAATTGCAAACTAGGTTAAATTTTGCAAGTTTTTGAATATATTTTTTTCACCGCTTGGTGCACTCGATATGTTCAACTCACACCACTAGCGGTGCACCCTGTAAATTTATAGGGTGCGCCACATTTCAGTGCCTGAACATAAAACACCATGATTTTTGCAGTGCACTTTGTAAATGAAAACACATCGTGAAAGAGATAAATTGTATGTCGGTGCATCACACCAGGTGCATTTATATTTACCAAACGCACTGCAAAAATAATATTTAAAAATATAACTATAGCTCAGTGTGTTCGATACCCTAAATGTTCCTTACCAGTGTGAAAAAGTTATACGTGCGCACTAGTGCACAAGTGTGCCCCATCACTATCAAAATTCAATTTTTGTTAACCAACAACAATGCGTCATACTTATGTGTCCAACAATATCAGTGTGGTTATAGTTGGAAGCGCACAAAAATTGGTGCATGACTGTGTTTTGAGTGCACCGATGAGTTTTTTTTTTTTAATTGAAAGTTATGTTTCCATATTTATAAATACATGTTTCATTTAATAAAAAAAATTATATTTTATGTATGAGGTTGATGTATTTTATATGTCAATCATGTAGTAGAGACATCAACACAGGGAGAAGCAAAAGGAGCAGGAGTAGTAGGCAGACCAATACAATATGGTTTGACCATGGGAGGCTAGAGAGAGGGAGAGTTATTTATACCCTCTCCATATTAATACAATAGCTTGATTTCTCCAGAGGAATGTAGGCCTCCTCAAGTACTATGAGGAGGCTACATCCCTGAAGGTGCACTTTGTCTTATTGGCACATTTGATCCGCACCCAATGGAGTACCCAAGAGAAGGCTTTCCATATCAGTCCTGGGGCGTGGTATAGGTACATTAATGAGGAAATATACTTTATCACCGGCGTATCCAGGAGAGGGGAGTATTTTACCCAGTTCCTTGATGTCCCCCATGGGATTGAAATTGAAACTCAATTTTCCTACAATCAAGGATATGTCAGGCCTCATGCGGTCCGTCTAACAAATTTTCAGCTCTGTTTTGTACAACTATGAATTTATTCTTTTCTACACAGGAGGTTAGGTGATTCTCATTATTATTCACCACCATTGCACACTCTAGTAGTGATGGGAAACACATTAGTTGCACTATTTTTTATTATGTTGATTATTTGATTTAGGTACCACATTACATCAGATGGTCTATCATTTTTTGAGGAATTTTTACATGCATTTAGATAGATGTCGTGCATTAAGACATGGGAGGGAGACCTTCATTTTCGGTTCAGATATTTTTTGTCTACTTTTTAAGAGGTTTCTAGAGACTAGGCCTACATTTGATCATCGCCTTCCTAGGTCGATCACTGAGGTCTAGATGCGCATGTGGGGGCAGATGATGCCCATTAGGGGCTTGCCAGAGTATCTAGACAATATTTCTGCCAAGGCACTAGTGCTACTAGCCAGTGAGGATGTCCATGTGTTTGTCGCGTTGGCGTTTCCATACATGGGGATTGATTGGAGACAATGTCCAACATCCTCTTCATAGCGGCTGAGCCTACGGATGATAGAGGTAATATTAGAATTTTCTTTAAATTAATTAATATTTTAATGAATTAGTATAAAAATTATTGTAACACGTTCTTTAACTTGTTTTATTAAATTTCTTAATGAATTTTTCTAATTATTTTTGTGTACTATATATTTTGTAGACATCGGATCTTTCGATGGGGACATGCTTCCTCCCCCACTTCCAGATGGAGGATATGAGGAGATGGGTGAGGGCCAAGAGGGTGAGGCACATCCTTATCGGGGTGCAGGAATCTAGGGTCGTAGGGCTGATCTGTAATTTCAGATGGACAACTGTGACATTTTGGATAGAGTTTTGGTTGATAAGGGAGTCCACCATGCGAGGTCTCGATATATCAACACATATACTAGGTTAATAAATCTGTAGAGGGAATGTTTGCATAAGATTATGTCTCTTATGTGTGATATCATTAGAGCTAGTAGGGTACTAGAAGCGATGAGGGATGCAAGGCATGAAACGACAGATACATAAGATTAGGGTGGTAATGATGACGATGAGGGTTATGATCACAATCATGATGATGAGGGTGGTGATCATGATGCTTATGGTAGTACCACCCCATCATATCATGATCATTAGGGTGTTGACAATCCTTTTAGTAGTATACCTCCTCATCAATCACCCGATGATGAGATGCCAGAGCTAGAGGATGTGCCTTATGTTTCTATTGACAAAGAAAAATAGCCACCTCCTCCTCCACCTTAGAGTTTGGAAGACCGTGTTGAAGAAGTAGTTGACCATACATCATCTTCTATTACAGACCAACGACCTCCTTCTCCACCTCAGCTGAGATCGACAAAATTTGAGACAATAGTTGATCATCCATCATCTTCTACTGCAGACCAGGCTAACACTACTACGCCTATTGTATCAAATATTTGATTGCACTTATTTGACTTGATGTAGTTATTTGACTTGTTTACACACACACACACACACACACACACACACACACACACACATTTATGGTGCATTTTTTTTGTTCACGTTTATGTACTTAATTTATATGTTGGTGTTGATGTGTATATTGTTAAGTCATATTGGATATGTTCATTTAATGTGCTTGTAGATGGATGTGTATGTGATAGTAGTTATTTTGCATGAGATTTATATTAATTTGATGACGTGTGTGGTGATGATGTTAGATTATAATGTTTGTGTTTTGTTAGATGTGATCACAATGATGATGCTCTATTAGTTTATTAGATTTGTCATGTGCTAGCTAATGACGTTTATATGTGTTAGAGGTGTATATAATTAGATGATGGTAGTGAATTTGAATGTGTATCTTAGATGATGTTTATGTTTGTTAGATGGTTATCATCATGATGTTTATTTTTTTAAAATAATATTTATTATAAATTATGTATTGGTGAACTTATATCAAACTTATATATATGAAATTGCATGCAAAACAACCTACTTTAAAAAAAATGCAAAGATATATTTTTAAATTAGAAAGTTTAGTATGGTTGAAACTATGATTGTAAAATTAAGATAATAATTTTCTATTTCTTAGATAGTTCATTGATATTCAATCTAACTTAATTAGTAAAATATTTCAATACTCACAAGGACAAACTAATTAAAGATAAAATAATTTAGTTAGTTCTCAATACGACGAAAAAGTGTAACTCATTCAATTTTTAATACAAAATATTATTAATAATAAATTATTCAAAAATACAATTTAACTAATTCAATATTGGTTTATAAAATTCAATTTATTGTTAAATTTAAAAAACTCAAGTCAAATTTTTTTATAACCTGTAGCCTAGATCCATCTTAACTCTACATCTACCAAGCATCAAGAGGGATCAAATGGCTTGAGATGGAAACATATTTTAGAGTGAAAAGAGATTTGATCCTTCTAAGCACTTGGTAGATCTCAAGATAAGATGGATATAGAGTGATATAATATATATGTAGTTGATAGTGAAATATTTTATTTATAACTCATGTTCTCCACATTAAAATGTTAAAATATGCCCCCTCATATTTTTTTCTTGTATGTACACATTTAATTATTTTAATTTATTTTATAAAATATTACATACCAAATCCATATTAGACATTGAAAAATTTACAAATATCCCTCATACATTGAATTAGAAAACAACTATTAATGGAACAAGAATTCTCTCAATATTTCTCACTAAAGTGAAAATATAAGAAATTTTTGAATTTGAATTAATTTATTTTTTCTCTATATAAAGTATCTATAAAATTATGTTATTTAATATGGACATTAAAATATTTTACTTATGGTTGTCAGTATAATATTTTTCGTTATAAATATATTTTTGTTTTAAATATCACATGTAAATAGAACATCAAGTGAATTACACATAATGTAATATCAATAATACTATTTCTTGTAATGTAAAAAAATTACATTTCTTCCTTGTACTAAAAAGTAAATTATATTTTTTTACTTATTACATTTCTTCCTCATAATAAAAGCTAAATTATTATTTTTACTTACTTTGTATCTCTATATAAAGTTATATAAGATTAAGGTGTAAATTGAAGTATTTTAATTATCAACAACATTAATTTATTTTGTTACTAATATTTTTAATTTGTTAATTTGAATTATTATTTTACTATTTTTAAATATAATGTTACATGACAACATCTCTCCCATACTCAGTTGTAGAGTGCCTCTCACTGCAATTAATTTAGATTTAATATGACTTAAAAAATTCTATTTTTATAAAATTTAATTTATTACTAAAGTTATCATATTTGCAAGCAATTTAAATTTGATATTTATAGCAACTCTTACTAATTTAAATTAGAAATTTCTCTCTCTAAATATGAGGATAAAGAAATGTAAAATAAGGCTTGTGAAGTTACTTGTTGTTGGGGATTTTCTCTATTGGAAGTTCTCCCTTAAAGAGGGAAGTGATTTTTTTTCTAGTAATAAATATATAAGATTTTGGAGCTATTTTAGTTTTTATTTGCTATTGCACTGGTTTAAATTTAACTTTTTTTACTAAAAAATATGAGTTAAATAATACCAAAATGATACTATATTCGATTTAAACTTTTTACAAATAATATATTTGATTATTTTTTGATGAACAACTCAAAAAATATTATTTTTTCCACATAGTTATCACGAGATAGTCACTAACATTCTTGTTTTAACATTTCTCCTAGCTAATATTACATCATGTTCACAATGATAAAGACATGTCTACTTTAAATAATTGAGTTATAAATAGATTAAAAAATAGATATTTATTCTACATAATCTAAATGAGAAACAAAAATGCATCACCAAGTCTATATGAAAGTCAAACAAATACCTCTTAATCACCATCACAAATGCGGTGCACTTAATATGTTCCTCTCGCATCGATGCGATCATATTTACTAAACACACCACAAAAATAATGTTTAAAAATATAGCTATAGCTCGGTGCGTTTGATAACATGAACGTTTTATACTGGTGCGAAAATGTTATACATGCACACCAATGTATAAGTGTGACACACCACTACAAAAATTTAAATTTGTGAACCAACAACGGTGTGTCATAGGTATGTGCACACCGATTTTGGTGCGACTGTGTTTTACAACGCATCGACAGAGCCAGTGCATGACTGTTTTTGGCGCACCAATGATTTTTTTTTTTTAATGAAAAGTTATGTTTCCATACTAATAAATAAATTTTTCATTTAATAAAAAAAATGTATTTTATGTATGAGGCTGATGTACTTAATATGTTAATCATGTAGCAGAGACTTCAACAGAGGGGTCAACAATAGGAGTAAGAGAAAATGGTGGAACCATATAATATGGTCCAACCATGGGAGGCCAAAGAGAGGGAGAACACCTAATTGTTGTCCTATAATACACACTCCAGGTGTCTTACCTAGATCTCAAAGGTCCCTGCTACAAATCGCCATGGTACCATGGATTTCAGAAATGGAATTGTGAAAATTTTATACTTTGTCAAATGCTATCGGTTCAAATTTTAAAATCAGAGTGAAATTAGAGGCAATGGTATGGCGAAAGGATATCAGATTAGGGTTTCATGGGTCTTATCAGTCACACACCAAACACTGTGAAAATTTACAACCATGCCTTTTACACCACTGTTGTATCTTAAAATTGATGTTCTTTAAACCGACGACATGATGTATATGGCTTAGGCTCGTGACTTCCAATGACATGTTATTCATTGTTAAACTTGTCATATATTTATCACTACATGATGATTTATATTGATTTTAAACTAAACAAGAAGAAAAAGCATGTGACTAAACCAAAAGTATATAGATCGAGACTAAATGTTCAATGTTATTTCTAAATTCACTTTTTTGTTCTCATTGTCCTATTTGAGAAGGGTTGTGACCTTGAATCCTTATTATCATAGATAATGTAAAAAATTGGAAATACTTAGATTTAAGCATTGTAAAAATGTTTCCACTACAAAAAAACGTGTAAACACGTTTGTGAATCTTACTAATTATATTATAGAATGCCAACAAGATGAATAAAAAACAATATAATTAATGAAATAATGAAAACGAAAACAAATGATGAAATAACACAAGTACATATCACTCTCCATTATAATCACCCTAATTATCTTCCTCGCTTGGCACGATAACACTGTTGTTCTAAAAAAGATGTTTTGATCTAGGGTCGTGTATTAATACGAACAAGAATCCCTATCCAACACATCTGGGTAAAAAAACACTTGGTTGCAGTTTTTTGGGAAAACATAAGGCTCCCTAGCTTCATGTGACATGTTTCTAGAGTTTATAGATATCATCTCACTATCACGATATTCCTTTACATTATTCTGATCAAAGGTCTCCCACCACTTGTACCTAAAAACAAAAAATTGGAACAAAGAGAAGTCCTATGAAATTATTGTATACAAGCCGACATATTAGCGACCATGAATATATGAACAATTGTAGCGAATTAAATTAATATGCGAAAGAATATTTTTATTAAACAAATCAATAATAATGTAATTTACCAGAGCAAACTCCTAATCCTGGATAATCATGTATGGTGTAAGCACATATGCCATACAACATAAAAATCCTCTCTATTGCGATGGGTCTTGATACATCGTACACATGTATGCCTTCCCATAATTCCTTCAATTCATATACCAATGGTTGTAAGTAGACATCCATATTCTTCACTTATCTTCTACCAAGGATTGTGTGAGCTAACATAATATATTCATTCTTCACAAAGAACAATGGAGTGATATTCTTATTGATCACTACAACAGGACAAACAAAATAATTGGTGTTTTGGAGGGAGTATGGGTTGAAACCATTCATGGCTATGCTATCATAGACTTCGTACTTCATCCTTGAATTGTTCAAGCCATGTATCCTCTATATGTTTCATGGCTATGAATCTGTTGGTATTTTCATAACCGACTCACTTATATGTGAGGCATGCCTTCCCTGCAACATAGATAATTATTTGAAACGAAAGAGTCTTTGAATCATTGGGATTATAGGCATGTGCCTCAATATATTATGAGGAGGACCATGTGATTTACCTATTTTTTTGAATTAAGGTACAATCATGCCCACATTATGAATATATCTATTTGTCTGCATATTCTCCTCTATATAAAATACAATCATTCAGACATGCATGTTATGATACGTACTCAAAACCCAACATGTTCAACAACTTATTTTCCTCTTTGTAGCTACCCGATAAGACATTATCTCTAGAAAGAACATTATCTTTGAATAACCTGCAGTTGGCGTGGAATATAATTTTACAATTTCAATATTTCACATTCATAAAATCAACCATTTTTAATTTTGATTGTGTCATAAAATATAAGGAATTTGATCAATCATGCAGGAAAATTACCTCAATATTTCCAATAAACATGCATTCGACATGCCAAAATTTTCTTTCAAGTTGTACAATAACATCGTTGTCCCTAGCTGAGTATACTTTGACTTTACGCTAGGTCCAAAGAGGGGTGGTAGAAGTATATTTCAAGGCTTCAAATAAGGTATCAGTGATAAGAGAATCATCCCATAGCTCATTGTTCTAGAATTCATCTAACAACATTGCCTCAATGGCAGTCGTATCCCGTAAGTAATCATCCATACCAACCTCTATTTTTTTTCCTCCATTTCCAACCTGTGATGAAGAACTACTATTGTTGTAGTCATTCCTTATTGGTGAATCTGGATGAAGTGGGAATTGAATAGGTGGTTGATTCAACCATTCTTTGTATTCTTCCTCTCCGAGTCTTGCTCTTAATGCAACCTTCGCTTGATTTGAAAATGTAGTGGCATGCACCGGAAGATGGTAGGTGGGGTCGCTTATCATCACTAGAATCCTAATTTCAAAAAATATTGAATGTCATTAGTACAATATCAATGATATTAGTAAGCACATCAATGGAATTGGTTTGTTGAAATTACATAATACCGAACAATTATTACCATCGTTGATCTAGGATTATGGCTGGAAGATGCCATGTTCCAATTGGTAGGGTGAAGAGGTTGTCTATTTTCATCTACCAACTTCTTGCGATATGCCGCTCTTGATAAGATATTTCGACGTTTTTTAAATGGAGAAATATTTTATGCATATGAACTCGATTTTGAATCAAGATCCTACAATTTTGGATACATTTTTATTCAAATTGACATGGATTAAAAGAATTTAAATCAATTAGATCATCAAAATATAAATAAAATCTGAACTTATTGGAGATAGAAAGGGAGAACTCCGTGAAGGACTTTTATCAGCAATATAGAACGAGCTGGAATTTAAACAATAGACCATTTTTTATTATTGAGATTTTGTCCTTGAATTTGAGAAAAATCATAAATGAAATTTTGCGTGCATATCTAAAATTAATTTCGAGAACCATATAACCACAATCCGAATTTCAATATAGTTTTCAAACTATTTTTCAAGAACAAGGCTACTTTCAGTGGAAAATATATACTTTGAATTACTGTAGTTCATGTGGATGCATACTAAAGGATAATTTGAGATTAATATGCCATTTTATGTGAAATTAAAATTTCAAATATCTTTTAAATCCAACTGGCGTGCTTATCAAAACAAAGTGAACCAATGAGTTTAAAAAATAAGAGCATCTGGGTGTTCTTTTAATACCTGCTTTGGTTTCGAGCATTCTGATAAAAAAAAAAAAAAAACCCTCTACGCACTTGTTTCCAAATTTTAGAAACTAAAAACGAATTCGATCAACTTAGTGCTCTTATAAAAATTAGAGCACCGATGCTTTTAAATATAAACCACATTGTTTTATTAAAAAAATTAATCGCAACGTTTTGGGATTTCGAAAAAGAAGAAGAAGGTATAATGTCGATGCGTTGAAAAAATTTGGCGCCCTGACAAAGTCGGTGCACTTTTTTTATAATTGCATTGATGCGCTTGACTATCGAATGCACCGATGTGCGGATAAAATGAAAAAAATGCACGATTTTTTTTTCAAATTAAAAAAAAAAAACGAGCAGCAATTGATTTTTCGAAATCTAATTTCATAAAGTCTTTTAAATAGTAAAAAGTTATTCACCTTTTCATTATTTTACCCAAATTTCAAGGGACTGACTTGCAAGGGAGACATACTAGGAACACTATGCAACGACATAATACTTTGGAGCAACAAAACTATTCATAAGTTTAGAAGTTGAAAGGTATGGTGATTCACTCAAAAACCTGAATAGTAAAAATTTAAAATTTTATTGTTTATTTACTAATAATTTTTTTTATAAATTTTGTTAGTGTTTAATTAAAAGATAGGTCATTTGAAAGAGAGACATACTAGGAGCACTATGAAGTTGCAAAATATTTTGGATCCGCCAAAATATTAGAATTTGAAAGGTATGGTGATTCACTTAAAACCCTGGATAACAAAATTTTTAACTTTAACTTTTAACCTTTTTTACAATTTCTGTTAGATTTATTCACAATTCAGAAAATAAAAATAAAAACCTTGAATAATACAAAATTTACTAGTATTTTTTTTTACGATCTCTGTTCCTATTTAAATTTAATTAAAATTCAGAAAAAAAAACTAAAAAGATTCAATACTTACCTTAAACCATTTATTTTTCCTACAAAGTTTCATATTAGGGTTTAACTTTCTCTACCACTTCACAATTAAGGTTTTTCAATTTAGTAATTTTTCATTTAATGGGTTTGTGTACTTAATATATACAGAGATTTTGGCATGTAAATTAGGGGAATCACTTATTGAATTAAATCCAAAACCTGTCGACCCTCTCTGTTTTTTAAAAACAGATATATTTTCCATGACTCTCCCTCTGTAATTTAACGCACCGATGCTACATGTGTAATACAATGAACCGATATATTTTCGATTCTGGCCAGTCTGTTCATTGTTGCTCCCGGTGTAATTTAACGCACTGACGTGCCTCTTCCAAATAACATTGTTAAATCATTGTGGCTCATTTAGCCTTACAAATCAAACAGTCATAATTAAAAATTAATTTTCCACGATGGTGCTGAATAATTAAGCACCCACTACGTTTAGTGTTATAAATGCACCTGTGCATTGATTCAGATAAACACACCGATTACTAGAGATTTTTTTGGAAATTATTTGATTTATTTGTAAAATATATTTAATGGCTTCTGTATTGAATGGTACATGATGCATATTGATAAAATATGTCTCAGAAAGTCTCAAGTAACAAAAAAAATGATCGAAACAATAATAACACATAAAAAAACAAAGAAGGAAAGTTTTTTGTAAATTATTTACAAAATTAATATGTTTGAATTATATGTAAGTTTAACTAATATATATTGGTTGGTGTGTGTCATGTAGAGCCAAAAAATCAACAAGTTCGATAAGATTATTTCTAATCTAAGTGCAAAAGAGCATAAAATCTTGATAGAAAAATTGCATAAGGATGAATCAGGTGAAAGAAGAAATACTATTCAATATGAGTTTTTTTTGAATTTTCATTAATAATATACTTAAGAATATTAGATAACATGTTTCAAACAATCTATTAATTCATATATGTTTAATTTTCTACAGGAAGGAACAATGAAGGAAAAGATTAACGTTGTTCTAAGAAAAAAAAATTATAGAACATGTAAATGATGATGAATTGGTCCTTAGCTCATCTAGAGTGGTGTTGGAGGTTAATGAAAGGGTTTTTTTTTTAATAGAACTATGAGGGATCTAGTGGAAAAAACGTATATACATACTTTCCACTTACAATACAAAAATGAATCCAATGATTCTAAGAACCAAATTATATCTAAATTACATAAAGCATTTCCAAAGCAGTGGCGAATGAGACATGCTAGACTTGCAATAGCACAAACACACAACAACGAAAAATAATTATTAAAAAGGTAATATTCCTAATTACATGAAATTATTTTCTAGAATTATATGTATATATTACTACAAACCATTCATTTATTAAATTATTAATATCGATTTTGTTATATTTAGTTTTCACATATCATTATAAAAATAATTTATTACTTTTTTCTGGAAGATTATGAAAATCCCACATGATCGACATGCTGATATGTGAAACATGCTAGTAGGAATGTCCAAAAAAGTTTATAAGGAGGTAGTCAAATAAATGGACATAATTGCATCACATGAGGAGCCGTCTCAATAAAAACGTACTTCAAATGTATGTAATCATGATTGAATTTATACATATAAAAATAATAATTTAGTATTAAATATCATTTTTCAAGTATTTTCTTGTAGAAAAGAAAACAAGATGGAACTCATTCAACACATAAAACAAAACGATAAGGAATAAAATGGTTGATTTCAAAGTTTGTGAGTAATTGTTAATATTTATTTATAACAACTCAAGGTTTCATTTTTGTATATTTTAAGTTTTCTTACAACAACCATCCTTGAATGTCTTCAAATATGTGCTAAAATACAAAAAAGAGCCATCAGAAGAATTGATTGTCATTGGGTTAAACAAGAGTCGTCACTATATGTTGACATATCAAAAATTAATTGTGGAATTTGTAAGCATCTACGTTGTTTTACTTCTCTGATATTATAATTAATAGAATAAAAAAATCCTTTATATTAAATCTTTGATTTATAATGGGGTTTAAAACACGTAGGAAACAAAGCATGGAAGTATGCCAGTAGAAGATTTGTTGCAAAAAGGCACAAGACTTGGATTTAAAGCCATGTGCACAATTTATGAGTCACTTCTTGCTATTCGATTTACATTGATGTATATTATTTATTTCAATTTTCATTATTCTCACCAATGTAGATGCACTCATAACACTTTATTCTTATGTTTGCAGATGGAACAAGATCAAGAACATGAAAACAATCAATGTAATCAACAAAACATTCCTCGAAATATACCAAGTCATGGAAATAGCTCAAGCACTGACAGTAGTTCCAATGAAAAATGATGATATATTTGGTTATCAATGCAACCTATTGTATTTTTTAAAGTAATTGTCCGTGAAAATCAGAAATTTTGTTTATTGTAATGGACGTAGTGTCCCAATTGAAAGAAAAGGGGTTACCAATAACAATTTAATTTTGTATGACAAAGAGCCTCCTATTGAGATATAATAAAATGCATTTTAATTTATTCTATTGTGTTATGCAATGTTGCTATGAAATGTTACACCACTCATTAAATAAATGGATGATTAAATATTATAATGAAGATATGTGAAATCTGATAATATAACAAATTAATCCAATCATCATATACAATTCCACTAATAAAATTTTAATTTTATTGAATATTTTGATAAGATATATGTCGATTTTTTGATAAACAACAGGTTTTAAAATTATAATAATTTCACTCTGACATGTTGATGTTTCCAAAAAACTGAAAATATCATTCAAAAAATTGGTGCATCTATAACATAAAAACACAATAGTGCGTTTTTATACAAAAGCATCGTGATGCCATATTTTTAGATTACCGATGCCTTTTTGGAAAATGAAAACACCTAGGATTTTATTTATTCAAGAAGATCGGTATTGTATGAGATTAACGCCCCAGTCATCGTAATTCTTGACACACTAGTTCTTTCATAAAACTAACACCCCTGTCGTACAAAATAGTATTTCCATCCCAGTGCATTATGAAAACTAACAACACTGATCCTTTTGCATAACTAACACACCAGGAAGTTTGTAAAGATGATATGGATCGACACTGCAAGTTAAAAAAAAACACTAGTACAAAAATTATTTTTTGCGTGCCCCGGTATTGTTCCTTACAAGAACACCCCGATTTTGTTTTTTTTTTGTTTTTTGTTTTAATATTAGCACCAATGCGATATATATTACACATCGATGTTATTTGCATTGAATGGCTTGTTTATTTTAGTTATGTATGCCGCCCGGTTCTTTTATATATGTAGTGCACCAATGCTACTTGTTCCATGAAGCGCACCGCAAAAAAAAACATCCGCTAAAACCTCTGGCTACCCAATTTTTTTCATTTGTGATGAAGCCTTGTTAAAAAATTTGGTAAGACATCCACTATAGAAAACATATGTTTTAAAGGATGTTTTTTTGACAAAAATTTCCAATTTTATAACACTAAAAACCTTCGTTATAACCTCTACTAGAAGGTATTTTCCTTGTAGTGTTACTACAATTCCATCCCTCCTCTTTATAGGAATCGACTTGAAGAAATATATGTTAATGATGTGACAGCAACCTTACAAAATTTCCTTGAAATTTAAGGTCATAACTTGAGGACTGGAATTCCCTTGAACGAATCTAACAAGAGACTTGAGATCAATGTAATATTGCAGTTAATGCAAGACATGAATAAATTACTTACCAAACATCATTCCCATGTTCCTGGCCTAGCCAGCTAAGGTTTGAAAGGTTGTGTGATTGAATTTGAAAAATTCATCAACACAATCTATTAGTTATTGGGTCAAATTATCAAAATGAAAAGCCCTCTCGCTTTTTTAAGAAGCTTGATTAAATCCCTAAAGTTGAGATCCACTCCTCTCAGTTGCAATATCGGGCCATGAAGTTGATTGAGTGAGGCCTAACATGTCTATTCACAGGGTTCTGTCTATCCTCATGCTTTGTGAAATTATGGGTGGGAAAAAACTGGAAACCCTTGATCAAGGGTTTGGTCACATATTCCTTCTGTGGGAAGGGTATTTTTACTTTTCTTTTGAAAATAAGGTAGATCACAACTTGATTCAGAATCGGGCCTTAATTTATGGGAACCCAAGTTTTATACTTGGATCTGTTATCCATGATAAAATTTAGTTGGTCTTAAGTTAATTAGGTTGAGTTAATTAGAGCTGAATAGGGTCTTTTGAATTGATAATTTTCAAAAAGATGCACATATGCGAGGGGTCTTAATGGTCATCATTCATGTGATAGGAGTCAATGTCAAAGAAAAATCCAAAAATATCTCATGCATGAGAAAATATGGTCATTACAGTGAAATTTGACAAGAATACCAAAGTTCGTAGCGAAATTAGAGTAAAACAATTAGAATTCGCTACGAACTTGCCTAAAATCTTAGTTTTTTTAGCAAGAGAGAAATTTAAAGTTTTTCAAGCATTAAACGTATTTTTGAAGCACACCAATCATTTGGAATGGTTAAAGTGTATCAATGGAGACTTTGGTTAGTGAGAACACTCATCATAGAAGATGATTGGGCTGTTAGCTCATCATGTTGGACACATCATCAAGCATAATAGCACATCACTTTTTCCACCTCACCATCTTAGTTCATGTTTACAAGGTCTTAACTCCAGTGTATCAGTTGGCTAACACCTCAACATGTTACTTTGGTTCGATGGAGATGGTGCAAGAAGAATTGAAGGAAAGGGTCTTAAAATGATTATGCAAGATGATGATGTTGAAATATGGTAAGGCAACACATTTTTGGATAATATTATGTATAATACTATCATACCAGGCATGTATAAGATTTAATAGTGTTTTTGAGGTGAAAAAAGGAAGAATTACAAAAATATGTCAAACTAGGCAAGTTCGCAGCGAACTCCTGGGTTGAAGCTGAGTTTTCGCTACGAACTCGTTGTAGGCTTCCTTAAGCTAAAAATTCTTTGAAAAATACATGGAAGAGGGTGCTAGAGGCATGTATTTATCTTATTAGACCCAAGGAAGACCCTCCAAGAGTCAAAAATATCAAAGGTTATGCAAAAGGTGGTGAAATGAAAATGCTACGAACTCTCCTAAAATTTCCTGTACATGATTGTTTTAGCAGTCAAATTCAACTTCAATTTATGAAAAAATGAAAAATAATTTTGGAAATATGAATGAAAATTTTCTTTAGTACATGCCCATATACAAAAGCCTCTCTCATTTTCTGCAAATCCATCACGTTTTGGAAATTATGCACTCATCTTTGAGGCCTATTTTTAAGAATTTTCACTAACCAGATTTGGGTAAAATTTGTAAAATTTGGCTTGGAAGAGGTCCAGCTTAGCATCCACGTGGCATGATGACAGATCAACAGTCCAATAGACTCAAAAAATTAGTTGGTTGCATTTGATAAGGGTTATTAAATATATTTGTTGATTTATTTAATGAAAGAAGAGTCCTTTTTGTATTCAAATTCTGCCAAATAGAAAATTTCCATAAGAAGTATCGAAGTGATGTAATCCTATTTGAAATTGGTCTCTGAGGTGGGAATTCACAGCTATAAAGGTGGAAAATCATTGGTACGAGTCCTTACTCTATAAATGAGAGAGTTTTAGAGTTAGAAAGGGTTGATTGATGTAATTCTAGAAGCTACTTTTGTAATATTTTTATGTCTGTAATATAGAGTTGCAACAAACTTCTTTCTCACCTGAGATTCATCATGTATTCTTGTATGTGTTTGTCCTACAAGATATTTTAATCTTATTTCAGTTTACTTGGTGTTTTATTACTTGGAATTCATGGTTAAACATGCTCCAACTTCCTTTATGCATCTAGTCTACTTATTATGTTATGTTTTGATGAGAATACACATGCCTCAACTTCCATGAGAGATGTTTTATCTGTGATTGATTTTCCTAATTGACTCGATGCATAATTTTAGCCATTTATTTGCATCCTCCACACACATAAAAAAAGTTCAAATCATATTTAAGAGTTATCCAACTTTTTTATCTTTATCTATTGAATATCATTCTTATCCTTGAGAGAGCCCTCTCAAGTTGGAAAGGCTAATTTCCAGCCAAAAGTGGTCTAAAATAGTTACTCTAGGTTGACTATTAAAGCAACCCAATAGCCTCAATTTAATGATAAAATTTTGGTGCGTCTGCTGGGAGATTGAAGATACATTTTCCCTAAATTTTGTGCTCAAACAAGAATACTGAACTCTTGAAAGTAGCAGGAGCTCAGAAGAATTCAAGGCTGCATTCTACCTTGGCGACTCCATTCTCAAAGAATTCAAAAATTCATAGCTTCATGGTGACTCCATTGCTTGAATATTAGTAGCTTGATGAAGTTACAAATATTGCAAGAAAGAAGTCCAGGTATGCTCGTATGAGTTGGTCTCACGTCCTTGGTTTTCCAAATCCTATGCCAAGAGTTACTTGGTTGACTTATCTTCCTTTATTTAAGGATGAAAAGAAATATAATGCTGCTCTTCACTTGGTTAAATTCCATATGCATGTACATAAGTTTCGATTTGATTCCTGAGGATTGTATTGAATGTTTATGGCCACCCTAGAGGATGAATCTAGAACATGGTATGAAGGATTGCAACCAGGAAGCTTGTTCTCTCTAAGATATTTCCGTAGGACTTTCTTAGAAAATTATGAGAAAACTCATTCTTCTTTATCACTATTACAATACTGCTGTAATTTTTGTGAGGTTTTCATTCCATATCTTAAAAGTCTTGGTGATAATGGAGAATGCATGGATGAGGATATGTTAGAGGCACTTTATGATTTATCTTCTCATGTTAGTTTTCATGATAATCAAGAAGGTTTCCAACAAATAAATGTGTCTTACTTGCTTGAAGATGAAATGGATCAAAACTTTGGAAACTGAGTTATATCCTATGAAATTTGTGAAAATTTGCAATAGCTTTCCCAATCTTTAGGTGATAAAGAGGAACATAAAGATGTTTAGTTACAAGGCTCTTCACTTTTTTCATTTTATGAACCTTTGAATGTTGAGAAAAATGAAAATGGCAGGAGAACGGAGAATATTATGTGAAACATTTTTATTTTTATCATCAGGATGAGTTTGATTCCTTGACTATACTTAAAGGTTGTCATGAGGAAGCACTGATGGAGAATAATCAAGAAGTTTTTTATCTACAAGTTGTTGTCCCAAAATGTCCTACTACAGATTTAAATGATAAAAAATTGTTGTTTGTGCATGATGATATAAATGAAGTTCTAATTGTAATGCATGATGATTCATTTCTAAACATCCATGTAGCACATGATATGGTTCCTCAAATTGAAGATTTTCATGAACAGTTAGAGCCTTGTCTCAAGAATGACGTTGAAAATGAAGACATAAAATAGAGAAAACTTTTAGTTATGAATGAAAATTATCCTTTGGACCATCAACACAGGATACTTTTCAGTGTTTTCAAGAATCCTATTGCTGATTTTCCGATTTCATCAAAAGAGGAATTTTTTCATGATTATCAGGATTCTTTGGTAAGCCTATTTCAATCATTAGTGAAAGTGGAGTTTCTTTCATTTATATGTTCAGGTTATGGATTCAATTTTTATTCTGAGTTTCTAATATATGGTCCATTGAAGAGCAGTCAAGAAGCCCAGGTGTTGGATAATCTATTTGACTTGTTATACTAGAGGTTTCATATTTCTTGAATTGAAATTTTGGTCTTCAGTTGTTAGAGTAGCATTGGCATGTACATAAATAAGATTTTTGGGCAAGTATATCTTTCAACATTTAGTTTGAAGATTGTAGCTGCAAGTTTCATTTTGCACAAGTGTTTTTTCTTCAAGAGCATATCAAGGATCAAATACAAGCTGAAGAATATGAGAAGTGGTTGGGAACTACCCAATGAATAAGGAACTAGAGTTGTTAGTTCTTTGCAACACCATAGGGGCGCAACATCCCCATTGGAGCCATGATTATCCATGATAAAATTTGGTTGGTCTTAAGTTAATTAGGTTGAGTCACTTAGAGTTGAACAGGGTCTTTTGAATTCATAATTTTCAAAAAAATACACATATGTGAGGGGTCTTAATGGTCATCATTCGTCTGATAGGAGTCAATGTCAAAGAAAAATCCAAAAATATCTCATGCATGAGAAAATCTAGTCATTAAAGTGAAATTTGACAAGAATACCAAATTTCGTAGCGAAATCAGGGTAAAACAGCCAAAATTCCCTACGAACTTGCCTAAAATATTTGTTTTTACAGTTAGAGAGAATTTAAAAAAAATTCAAGAATTAAAGGTATTTTTGAAGCACATAAATCATCAGGAATTGTTAAAGTGTATCAACGGAGACTTTGGTTAGTGAGAACACTCATCATAGAAGATGATTGGGCTACCAGCTCATCATGTTGGAAACATCATCAAGCGTAACATCACATCACTTTTTCCACATCACCATTGGATAGCTCACCATCTCAATTCAGGTTTACAAGGTCTTAACTCTATTGTATCATTTGGCTAACACCTCAGCATGTTAGTTTGGTTCGATGGAGATGGTACAAGAATAATTGAAGAAAAAGGTATTAAAATGATTATGCAAGATGATGATGTTGAAATATGGTAAGGCAACACATTTTTGGACCATATTATGTATAAAACTATCATACCAGGCATGTACAAGCTTTACTAGTGTTTTTGAGGTGAAAAAAGGAGGAATTACAAAAATTCTGTCAAACTAGGCAAGTTCTTAGCGAACTCCAGGCTTGAAGCTGAGTTTTCGCTACGAACTTGTTGTAGGTTTTCTTAAGCTAAAAATCCTTCAAAAAATACATGGTAGAGGGTGATAGAGGCATGTATTTAGCTTATTAGACCTAAGGAAGACCCTCCAAGAGTCATAAATGTCAAAGGTTATGCAAAAGGTAGTGAAGTGAAAATGCTATGAACTCTCCTGAAATTTCAAAGGTTATGCAAAAGGTGGTGAAGTGAAATGCTACAAACTCTCCTGAAGTTTCCTGTACATGACTGTTTTAGCAGTCAAATTCATCTTCAATTTATAACCAAATGAAAAATAATTTTGGAAATATGAAGGATTTTTTTCTTCAACACATGTCCATATACAAAATCCTCTCTCAGTTACTGCAAAGCTATCAGGTTTTGGAAATTATGCACTCATCTTTGAGGCCTATTTTTAAGATTTTTCACTAACTAGATTTGTGTAAAATTTGTAAAATTTGACTTGGAAGAGGTCTAACTCAGCATCCTTGTGGCATGATGACACATCAACAGTCCAGTACACTCATCAAATTAGTTGGTTGCAGTTGATAAGGGTTATTAAATATATTTGTTGAGTTATTAAATGAAAGAAGAGTCCTTTTTGTATTCAAACTCCGCCAAATAAAAAATATCCCTAGGAAGTCTTCAAGTGATGTAATACTATTTGAAATTGGTCTTTAAGGTGAAATTTCGAAGCTAGAAAGGTGGAAAATCATTTGTATGAGTCCTCGCTCTATAAATGAGAGAGTTTTAGAGTTAGAAAGGGTTGATTGATGTAATACGAGAAGCTACTTTTGTAATTTTTTCTGTCAGTAATATACAGTTGGAAAAAACTTCTTTCTCACCTGAGATTCATCATGTATTATTGTATGTGTTTGTCCTACAGGCTCTTGTAATCTTATTTCAGTTTACTTGGTGTGTAATTACTTGGAATTCATGGTTAAACATGCTCCAACTTCCTTTATGCATCTAGTCTGGTGCTTATGTTATTTTTTGATGAGAACACACATGCCTCAGCTTCCATGAGAGATGTTTTATCTGTGATTGAGTTTCCTAACTGACTCCATGCACAATGGTAGCCATTTATTTTCATCCTTCTCCTGCATAAAAAAATTCAAATCATATTTAAGAGTTAGCCATCTTTTTGATCTTTATCTATTGAATATCATTCTCATCCTTGAGAGAGCCCTCTCAGGTTGGAAACGATAATTTCCAGACAAAAGTGGTCTAAAATAGTTGCTCTAGGTTAACTGTTGAAGCAGCCCATCAGCCTCAATTTAGTGATAAAATTTTGGTGCATCTGCCGGGAGACTGAAGATACATTTTCCCAAAATTTTGTGCTCAAATAGAAATACTAAATTGTTGAAGGTAGTAGGATCTCAAAAGTATTCGAGGCTGCATTCTACCTTGGTGACTCCATTCTTAAAGAATTTAGAAATTCATAGCTTCATGGTGACTCCATTTCTTGAATATCAGTAGCTTGATGAAGTTCCAAGTTGAGTTCTATTGCAAGAAAGAATGCCAGGTATGCCCCTATGAGTCGGTCTCACATCCCTGGTTTTCCAAATCCTATGCCAAGAGTTGATTTGTTGACTTATCTTCTTATATTTAAAGATGAAAAGAAATATAAGACAAGATACTTTTTAGTGTTTTTAAGGATCCTATTGCTGATTTCATCAAAAGAGGAAAATTTTCATGATTATCAAGATCCTTTGGTAAGCCTATTTCAGTCATCAGTGAAAGTGGAGTTTCTTTCATTTATAATTTCAAGTTATGGATTCAATTTTTATTCTGAGTTGCTAATAGATGGTCCATTGAAGAAAAGTCAAGAAGCCCAGATGTTGGATCAACTCTTTGAGTTCTTACAGTGCAGGTTTCATATTGCTTGAATTGAAAGTTTGGTCTTCATTTGTTACAGTAGGATTGGTATGTACATAAATAAGCTTTCTAGGCAAGAATCTCTCTCAACATTTAGCTTGAAGATTGTAGCTGCAATTTTTGGTTTGTACAAGTGTTTTTGCTTCAAGATCATATCACGGATCAAATACAAGTTGAATAATATGACAAGTTGTTGGGAATTGCCCAATGAGTAAGGCACTGGAGCTGCTGGTTCTTTGCTGCACCATAGGGGTGAAAAATCCCCATTGGAGCCATTTTTATCCATGATAAAATTTGGTTGGTCTTAAGTTAATTAGGTTGAGTCACTTAGAGTTGAATAGGGTCTTTTGAATTCATAATTTTCAAAAACATGCACATATGTGAGGGGTCTTAATGGTCATAATTTGTGTGATAGGAATCAATGTCAAAGAAAAATCCAAAAATATCTCATGCATGAGAAAATCTAGTCATTACAGTGAAATTTGAAAATAATACCAAAGTTCATAGCGAAATCAGTGTAAAACATTCAGAATTCGCTACAAACTTGCCTAAAAACTCTGTTTTTGTAGTGAGAGAGAATTTTAAAGTTTTTCAAGCATTAAAGGTCTTTTTGAAGCACATCAATCATCTGGAATGGTTAAATTTTATCAATGGAGACTTTGGTTAGTGAGAACACTCATCATAGAAGATGATTGGGCTGTCAGCTCATCATGTTGGACACATCATCAAGCATAAAATCAAATCACTTTTGCCACCTCACCATTGGATAGCTCACCATCTCAATTCAAGTTTACAAGGTCTTAACTCTAGTGTATCAATTGGCTAACACCTCAGCATGTTAGTTTGGTTCGATGGAGATGGTACTAGAAGAATTGAAGAAAAAGGTCTTAAAATGATTATCCAAGATGATGATGTTGAAATATGGTAAAGAAACACATTTTTGGACCCTATTATGTCTAATACTATCATACCAGACATGTACAAGCTTTACTAGTGTTTTTGAGGTGAAAAAAGGAATAATTACAAAAAATCTGTCAAACTAGGCAAGTTTGTAGCGAACTCTAGGCTTGAAGCTGAGTTTTCGCTACGAAATCACTGTAGTTTTCTTAAGCTAAAAATCCTTCAAAAAATACATCATAGAGGGTGATAGAGGCATGTATTTAGCTTAATAGACCCAAGGAAGACCCTTCAAGAGTCAGAAATTTCAAAGGCTATGAACTCTCCTGAAATTTCCTGTACATGACTGTTTTAGCAGTCAACTTCAACTTAAACTTCTGACCAAATGAGAAATAATTTTGGAAATTTGAAGGAGGTTATTCTTCAACACAGGCCCGCCTACAAAAATATTTATCAGTTTCTGCAAAGCCATCAGGGTTTGGAAATTATGCACCCATATTTGAGGCCTATTTTTCAGAATTTTCACTGACCATATTTGTGTAAAATTTGTAAAATTATTCTTAGAAGAGGTCCAACTTAGCATCCACGTGGCATAATGACACATCGAAAGTCTATTACACTCATGAAATTAGTTGGTTGCAGTTGATAAGGGTTATTAAATATATTTGTTGAGTTATTTAATGAAAGAAAAGTCCTTTTTGTATTCAAACTCTGCCAAACGGAAAATATCCCTAGGAAGTCTCCAAGTGATGTAATCCTATTTTAAATTGGTCTCTGAGGTGGGAATTCAAAGCTAACAAGGTGGAAAATAATTTGTATGAGTCCTCACTCTATAAAGGAGAGAGTTTTAGATATAGAAAGGGTTGATTGATGTAATGCTAGAAGCTACTTTTGTAATTTTTGTAATTTTTTTTATTTTTATTTTTCTGTCAGTAACATAGAGTTGCAACAAACTTCTTTCACACCTTAGATTCATCATGTATTCTTATATGTGTTTGTCCTACAGGCTCTTTTAATCTTCTTTCAGTTTACTTGGTGTGTAATTACTTGTAATTCATGGTTAAAAATGCTCCAACTTCCTTTATGCATCTAGTCTACTACTTATGTTATGTTTTGATGAGAATACACATGCCTCAACTTCCATGAGAGATGTTTTATCTGTGATTGAGTTTCCTAACTGAATCCATGCCCAATGGTAGCATTTATTTGCATCCTTCACCTGCATAAAAAACATTCAAATAATATTTAAGATTTATCCATCTTTTTGATATTTATCTATTCAATATAATTCTTATCCTTGAGAGACCCCTCTCAGGTTTGAAAGGCTAATTTCCAGCCAAAAGTGGTCTAAAATAGTTACTCTAGGTTGACTGTTAGAGTAGCCCATCAACCTAAATTTAGTGATAATAGGATCGATGGAGCTCATAATTAAATCTTGTAAGTGATGTGCCTTTGGTTGTCTGAGTGTAGGTGAAGCTTCCATTTCTCCCTCTCCACAACTAGAATGAAGTAACTTTCAGAAGTATTGGAAATGCCCTAGGTAAATACATTGATTGTGTTGAGTCACAATAAGGTTTGTTTTCTTGTGTAAGAATTTGTATGGAAGTAGATTCATATAAGGGGCTTCTAGTGGCCATAAATATTAATAAGGATAAATAGTCTCATATCCAAGCAGTGGAATATGAAAAACTTCCCTTCAAGTGAAATATAATATCCCAAAAGGGAAATAGCAGCAATACAAGACATAATAGTGTAAAATACAACAAATTTAAACATGACATAAGAGGGATCAATATGCAGCCATGATTTTATTAATATATCAGCAACAATATACAAAAATATCTTGAGGGTCAAGCCACTCAAGAAATAAGAACAAACCTCCAATGATTAGAACAATCAACACATGAGTTACTGCAACTGTATAAAATGACGGAGAGCAGTGACAACGCTATATATATTAGTGTAGCTGCCGCTGTAAACATACATAAATGAAATATGGTTGATAGAAACAAAATAAATGCACAGAAAAGAAGATGTGGGCTCTAATACATGATTTCTAGCCAACCCAGAAAATATTGCTAGAAATACCAAGAAATATATAACGTGACAAATAACCTTGGGGTTAATATGCCACTGCAAAATAGATCTGAAATTGAATGAGGCTATGAAAGATTTGAAATGGTGATGTCCTCCTCCAACGGTATTTCTAAATAGAAGGCTGATCCCTCTACTTAGAAATAGACCCTCCTGATGAGCTCAAAGAAACCTCCTAATAACTGCCTCAAAAAATAACACAGTTTTGGTTTGTGACTACGCTGTGAGGGATGGTAGATGGTTGGCCTGATGCCAAAGATGTAAAAATATGCCCAGGATCCCTCCTTGTTGATCCTCCAATGGATAGGCTACCTCTCCATTGAAAAACAAGCCCATAAATGGCTCTATGTGATCTTCCTTTGCTGCACCCTGCAACACAACCCAACTCTAAAAAGAAACTGCACTGTAGTTGAAGGAGGTAGCTTGGCTAGAATTCCAGAATGAGGAAACGCAACCCAAATAAACTTTCCTTCCCTGAGGATGAGGTAGGGATTCCCGATCAAGAACACCATTGTGCTAAACAACACAACAACCCTGCTAAACAACAAAATGATGCAAAGTCTAAACAGACCAATATCAAATGATAATCTAAAACATGAATAAATATGGCTTCCATCCCCTCTATATATAGTATGTGAGCCTTCTCACATTGGGTCCCATCCATACTTGCCACTAAGCTCATGCAATTTTTTCTCAACTAAAACTGTGCTATCTCATCATGAATGCCACTCCTCCATGACAACGCTGTTGACTTGGTCAAAGTTGATCTATTCAACATGTTTTTTCTCCAATTCACACCCAAAGGTGCTTAATCCAACTGCTTATTCTTCCTCATTTCACATTAGGAGTGTTATTATTACTCCTAAAGAGCTTTATGGGCCTCCCCACCCACTTATTCACTTACCTAGTTATAGAACAAACTATAATATTCCATTTAGCTGAAGGTTAAATTTTTGGAATATTACAGTCCTCCCCTCAAAAATGTTGCTTGTCCTCAAGAAAATGTAAAGGTGGAGAAAAATTCCTCCCTTACTCCTCTTGTGGCCTCCTCATCAATATTCCCCACCACTGCTCAAAATAATCTACAATAAATTTGCCCTCCAATGATTCCCCCCAAGTATGCAAAACCAAATGGCTCACATCATGAGAAAGTGGAAGGTGTAAGTGGAAAAATTCTTGCTATCCAATGGATTTCTCAAGGTAGGAGTGATGAAAAACATAGGGGATCTCATTCCCAATGAGATACTCCCATACCCATGCTATCATCCCAATGAAATGAGCCATTCTAGGTAGCTCATCAAAGAAATCCTCAACCCCCGGTTTATGCAATGTATTTGGGATGCATGGAGAGATTAAATTTTTCCACCCAAGTTTTTTCTCTCTCCATTTATAGTATGTATGGGGCTGCTACTGATCTTGGGCTGAAATATCATGGCCTCCAAAAATGGCCCAAGTTACCCCACCAAACAAAACATCCATGAAGTGCCTCTCCCAAAAACTCAAGTTCTCCAAATGGCTCCTCCCACATGAAGACAAGAGATGTAGTGTGGAAATCATGGTTTTCTCATGGTTTCTCCTAAAACATGCAATATATAAAGTATGGAGAATCATACTCCCAATGGGCACCTTCAACTCTTGTGCCACCCTCCCAACAAGGCCTCCCATAAACATAAGAACATCATCAATATATGGGAGAAAAAACAAATAGAAACAAGTTTCCATATGACAACCGGGAGGTGGATCATAGTTCCACATATGGAACCAGCATAGTGCATCCCCTGCCTACCTCAAAAAAAGGAATGACATGTCTTTTCAGCCACTTGTTTGCTGCCACAATCATCCTACAATATAGGATCATAAAAGTAACATGTGGTGCCAATGGTGCACACCAAGAATCATGTGGCCTCCCCCACAAACCACCAATAACACGACCATCATCAATGCTGCAAATGGCCTCAAGTACATTACAATACCATACACAAGAGGGAATGGCCCTCCTTGGTACAACATGCTTCTCATATAAATTAAAGGAGTACAAGTCATAATGCAAAAATGTACCTTCTCTACTATGTACTTTGGTCATTGAGCTGAATGGATCAACTGAAAGCTCTCCCTCACTCTCAATGAGTGGGAAAATGGTTGTGAAAACCTCTCCATCACCATCCGGGCTATTCATATCTCCTCATGCTGATATACATCCTGCTGAATGCCCTCCCAAGTGAACTCCTCCATCAAGGAATGATATGCATCAAAGTGCATGGAAAGAAAGTCCACATGTGCTGCATGTAGCAGCTTCTCCTTGAGCTCAGAAGCTCTAGTCAAGAAGACTCTGCCATAAGAATAGATGGTCTCTTCATCCACCATGTGTCTATCATCTTCCTCTGGGTCATCAAGAATCATGCAAGCACCGAGATCCTTGGAGTACTCTACCAACAGTTGAGACTTCCAATATGGATCAACCCTCCTAAGAGACATTGTTGAAGATCTGAAATGTGAAGCTACCCACATGCTTCTGTCTTCTCCCTTGACATCCCCCATGCCTATTTCATCCTCCAAAGTGCTGCCATGCCCATCATGCAGCTCCTCATGCTCAAGTAGAAGTGGTGGCCTCCCATGAGAAGCTACCATCCAAAAAGAAGCTCCTGATCTTGGCCAATGTAAGCATGAGTGGCCTCCATCTACTCCAATACATGGAGGATTCCTTCCTCAAAGGAAGTACCCTCTGTTTCTCCAAATCCATGGAGCAGCTCCCTTGCACCATAGTGGTGCCATCCTCCATCACCGCAACAACTTCTGTCATCGCAAAATATGTATTGAGAGTGGGTAATGCTGAAAATGGGAGAATTTGTCCCTCCTCCTTGAGTCTATCCCAGAATCTCTACGTTGTACTAGACCCCTCCAAAGGATCCACCCCTCTGGGTTCTAAGAGAGGTGAACCAAATGACAAGATGTCTCTCACCAATTCCAAATTTGGTGGCCTCCCAGGTGGAATTCCCCCATGTAGTGAGACATCAAGATCTAAAGCATACTGTATATATGAGTGGACTGGTTTGTCCCTCCTTTCACTGCGCAATACAGTCTCCTTATTTTGTGCAGAAGCCTCCTAAAATAGATAAGGGTGAATGCTCATCATCCCTTGATGCTGATCCTTTCTTCCTTCTCCTTCCATCTGCCAAGATTCACATTCCACCATAACTGATACATGTTGCTCCAGAATTTTTCTTTGGTTCCCACATGTTAGATCATTTGGAACTCCTTGCAATGACACAAGGGCTCCTCCAATGGAAGCAATGGCTCCCTCCCCATCTCCATGTGGTGATGGATCTCCTCCTGATGGTACAATGCTGTTAGCTCTTCTCTGCTCATCCTCTTCATCAATATTTGAGAATGCCTGATCATCAATGAGAGACCCTTGATATTGGTCTTCCCTTGAAGGAGGAATCTCCATGTCTTCATCTATAGAAGAGGGCTCTTCAAGGAGTGGGGATCTTGCCCTTGGCAAGGTATAATTCAAGTTTTTATCCCCTTCAGTAGAAATATGGAGCGGAGTTTGAAAAATAGATCTCTCCAACTCATGCAAAGGTTTTGAGTTTTTGGGTTCAACAAGAGATGTTTCACAATGTTTAACAACAAATATATTCACTAATTTCTTAGTGAACCCTACATAAGTATTTACATTTGCATGATGAAAAGAAGCAGAACTATAAAACCACCAATCATGGGCCATACCTTTAAGGTGCAATGCTGCTACTCTAATGGCCTCCTTTTCTGAAACTTGGTGTAGTTGAAAATAGGAATCTAGCTCCTTCACCCAAGCCTTGGCTGTGCACTTTGCTGATCCATCAAAGTTAGATAGAAAGATCCTACCACTCTTGGTTCTATTATGGTTGATGGATCTTCTGTCTTCCTTGAGTTGGCGAAACCCTTGGAAGTCCAAGTTCTCTTTTAATCTCCATGATTGGGACTCATACTCCTAAAGATAGTCACTCAAGGTCTCCTCCCTTGGTGCATCCTCTTCCTCCATCCTTCTTGCAGTGAATGTGGGCAATAAACTGTGCTGTGGATCTGCATGTGTGGCTAAATGTCCACACCCATCATGTGAATATCTAGGGCTTGATTCACTTTCAAACCCTCTTGGAATTTTTCTACACTTCTCCCCTTTCATCTCCTTAAGATCTTCCTTGATATTTTCCATAGTTTGGAAAAGAAGCTGGGAGATCCTCTCTTCCTTCATTTCTCCAAATAATGGAGTCATGCCTTTTTTTCTTCTATACAACTTCTCATTTCTGTGATAGTATTCTCCTCCTAATGGCATAATGTCTTGAATGCACAGGTTGAGCCAAGATTATGCTCCGATACCACTGTAATATCCCAAAAGGGAAACAACAGCAATACAAGACATAATAGTGTAAAACACAAAAAATATGAACATGAAATAAGAGGGATCAATGTGCAGCCATCATTTTATTAAGATATCAGCAAAAATATACAAAAAAATCTTGAGGGTCAAGCCACTCAAGCAATGAGAACAAGCCTCCAATGATGAGAACAATCAACACATGAGTTACTGCAACTGTATAGAATGCCGAAGAGTAGTGAAATCGCTGTCTATATTAGTTTAGATAATGGTGTAAACATATATAAATGAAATATGTCTGATAGAAACAAAATAAATTCCCATAAAAGAAGATGTGGGCTCTAATACATGATTTCTATCCAACCTGGAAAAGATTGCTAGAAATACCAAGAAATATACAATGTGACAAATAACCCTGGGGTTAATATGTCACTGCAAAATGGATCTAAAATGGAATGAGGCTATGAAATATCTGAAATGGTGATGTCCTCCTCCAATGTTATTTCTAAATAGAAGGTTGATCCCTCTACTCAGAAATAGACCCTCCTCATGAGCTCAAAGAACCCTCCAAGCAATTGCCTCCAAAAACAACACAGTTTTGGTTTGTGACTATGCTATGAGGGATGTTATATGGTTGGCATGATGCCAAAGATGTAAAAATATGCCCAAGATCCCTCCTCTCTGATCCTCCAATGGATAGGCTACCTATCCACTGAAAAACAAGCCCAGAAATGGATCTATATGATCCTCCTTTGCTATTCCCTGCAACACAACCCAGATCTAAACAAAAACTACGCTGTAGCTAAAGGAGGTAGCTTGGTTAGAATGCTAGAATGAGGAAATTCAACCCAAAGAACCTCTCCTTCCATGAGGATGATGTAGGGATTCCCTATCAGGAACACCCTTGTGCTAAACAACACAACAACCCTGCTAAACAGCAAAAGGATGCAAAGTCTAAACAGACCAATATCAAATGATAATCTAAAACATGAATAACAATGGCTTCCATCCCCTCCATATATAGAATGTGACCCTTCTCACATTGGGTCCCATCCATACTTTCCACTAAGCTCATGCAAGTTGTACTCAACTAAAACTGCGCTGTCTCATCATGAATGCTACTCCTCCATGACATCATTGTTGACTTGGTCAAAGTTGACCTATTCAACTTGTATTCTCTCCAATTCACACCCAAAGGTGCTTAATACAACTGCGTATTCTTCTTCCTTTCACATTAGGAGTGTTATTATTCCTCTTAAAGAGATTTATGGGCCTCCCCACCCAGTTATTCACCTACCTAGTGACATAACAAACTATAATATTCCATTTAGCTGAAGGTTAAAATTTTGGAATATTACATGAAAAACTGCCATTAGTATGGCCACTTTGCTAGAATTTGTAACATGAAACAAGAGGAACAAAAAAAAACTAGAAGAGGGAGATCAATGGAAACAACCAAAGAGAAGAAGAGTCCTACAAAGAGAAGCTAATAATAAACCTAGACAAAATGATCCAAATGGGAATAAAGGGAAAGGCCAAACTTTCCCAAAAAAATTAGGACCAATAGAGGGAGATAGATCTAACAAGACCAATGGGAATAAATAAATCCACAATAGCTATGAATATTTGAATATTATTAATGATTAAGGAGAAATCCAACTGAAAAATCCTCCCATTTCCCAAAAAAATGAGCCTAATTCATTTGAGATTCGAGGGTCATCATGAATACTGAGAATATGCCACATGTAGAGGATGTAATAGCCCCTGTACATCCCGTTGAAGACTATTCTTCATATGAGGAAGAATATCACTTTCCCCATATCATCAAAATGGGCCCTACCATTGTGAGATACGTTGATGAGAAATTGGAGGTTGAGAAGGAAAAGGAGCAAGAGCAGCTCCATCGCAATGTAGGTTGGAAGATTAATCAGGAGGTAAGAACAAAAAAGGTAGAGAGTGACAAAGAACTAGGAACTCAGTGAACATTATATCCAAGGTTCATCCAAGGAGAAAGAAACAAAATAAAAGGAGGAAACTTATGCCCTCATCAAGAGACAACTAAAAAGTAAACGATAAAGATATCTCCTAGAATTGTAGAGGGTTAGGGTCTGAGAAAAGGATGTCAAAAGTGAAAGCACTAGTTGAAAGAGAAAAGTGCCTGATTATCATGCTCCAGGAGAATAGAATGGGGAATCAAGAAATCCTTCAAAATCAATAAAAATTATGCAATTAAATGGTATTTTATTAGTGAAATCAAGAGGAGTGTTTGGAAAAATGTGGACCCTTTGGGCTCCATCCTTAATTAAGCTATTGGGCTAGCGTGCCTCTACACATTGGCTCACAATGAAATTTGTACATTTATCCTCTCAAAAGGTATGCAATGTTGTTAGTATATATATATACTTTTTTATATCAGAGAAAATATTAAGTGTTGGTCATCCATTATGGATTTGGGAGACTCTAATTTTAGCTAGGAAAGTATATTCGGGGGCGAATTTAATATGACCATGTATGCTAGGGAAAAAACGAGCAGATAAAGTTAGATATTAGTTCCAAAAAAATAGGGAATATATAATTAGGAAGCTAAATATACTTGATATAAATCCTTCTTTAAACAAATTTACTTGGAGCAATAAGCGATCGACCCTAGTCACATTATTGCTCGCCTTGATAATTTTATTGTTGCTAATTCTTCTTGGAGCAAGAATATTTTTTTTTTCCAAAATTTCCAATGGTATAGCTCAAATCAATGCCCTATTTCATCATAAATATTTGGAAAAACATAAGTAGGTCCTCTCCCCTTTAGGTTCTTCCCAATTTGGATAATATCAAATGGATTCTGTGATTTATTCAAATAAGTTAGGAGGAAATGGATTACAGGAAACTGAATTCAAATTTGGGAGAAAAATATTAAAAAAATCAAAGAGGCCATGAATACCTGGGCAAAAGGGCAAAAGTAAATTTACCAAGCATCAATTACACAATTACAAATTAATCTAGGAGCTCTTCAAAGAGAGATAGAGCAAGGAGAAGTTACTCAAGAGTTTTTTATGAGAGAAAAGAAGGAATTTCAAGCCTATCACTTTGCTTTAAAATAAAATGAGGAATTATGGAGGCTTAAATATCGTAGTCTCTGTCTTCAGGCAGGGGATAAAAATTCCAAATTCTTTTATAATTAAGCTTGGAATTGAACTTGGAAGATCGGAGAGATCACATTTAGAGGGAGTAAAATTGATGATTTTAGACATATCCAAGCTAAGAAAATCCAATATTTTTGTGAGATATATAGCGTGATGGACCCTAGGAGTGAAAAATTAGAGGAGATTATGTTGGCGCATGTTATAGAACTAATTTCCCATAAAGTTACCAATCCCTTACTGAAGGATATTAGAGAGGAGATAAATAATAGCCTTTATTCATTTATTTCATCATCGATAAATCTTATGGGTTAGATAGCTTCTCGACACATTTTTATAAATATTTTTGGGATGTGATTAAATTTGACTTTTATAGAATGGTGGGTTACTCCTTTAAAGATAATCGTATAGGCGGAGGTATAAACTCTTGCTCCCTGGAATTAACTCCCAAAGAGACTGATGCATCGACATTTGCATAAATTAGGGATATTTCACTCTAGAATGTGTGTTAGAGTAAAATATTTTGGCAAGTGTACCAAAAATACCTTACTTAAGCTATTGATGACTTATATCCCTAACAACAGAAATGACAACTTAACCCTTCAGATATGTAATAGAAAGTTAAAACAAATCCTGCAAAAACCCAGATCTATGTAGCAAAAGTAGTTAAAGAACAAAAAGAAATAAGAGATGATGCAAATTAACTCCAAATAACCAACGAAAAAGATAAGTTTAAAGAATAATTTTTAATATTATATAACACCTAGTGAAGGAAACAAGTAAATGTTACTAGTCCCCCTCAAATTGGATGGGTTCTTGGCTATCATCGATGGTTAAACTTCTTGAGTTTCTCTCTCAATAATATGGAAACCCAAAATATGTGATCAACTCAAGTGGGAGCTCAGATAGAAAAAGAAAATGGTAGCGACAATGAGAATGATCAAAATGAAGAATGAATGGAACAAACCTCCTATTTATCAATAAATATTGAATTATCCTCGAAAATGAAGAACAATAAAATTGTTAACCATAATCTAGATCTAACGGCTTGGAATATTTTATTACATTTTGTTGGAGGTTAATGATATTTAAATTGGTTAAATACCTTTATTTAGAAATAATTAACAAATAAATGATTTATTTATCATTTCGAGAATGTGGTTAAAGAATAATAAACAAATAATGATTTGTTTAATTATTCCTAGGTGAGCGAGTCAAATTTTACAAGGAATAATAACTAAATAATTATTTAATTAATTATTCCTAGAGAAAAATAAGGAAAATAATGATTTATCTAATTATTTCTCATAATTGGGTCAAATGTGACATGAAATATTAGTTAAACAATGGTTTAATTAATTATACCTAGAGGGAAATAAAAATAATAATGATTTATTTAATCATTCATCGTGGGGTTTCTTGTTTTAACCAGAAATAACTTAATAAAGTATGGTTTATTAACTTATTTTTTATAGTGAAAGCAATTTTATTATGGTAAAATTGGTCTTATATGGCGTACTTCGATCCACCTAGTTAGAAATGGTTAGGTGATAACAGATTCCCCCCCAATGTACGAGTGTTAGGATCAAGTCGTATGACCGAAGTACGTTGTAAGAACAAAATCACTAGACATAAAATGGGATTTGGAGAGAGAGAGAGATAAATGAAGCGAGAGAGAGAGAACAGTAACTGAAGGGGAGAGACTTACAATCTGACATAAGTCTCCTTTGATGTTGGAGTATAAGGTCTCAATGAGGTGGGGGTGGCTTGTCTATACCCGCCTATATAACTAGGTACAAAGAATAATGATGAGCCCAACAATGTGGGACTGAGATACAAAATGTATGATACATGATACATGACATGCTAGCATCAATGGGCCAAAAAATAATACAATGGATCCCATATACATAATGCACCTGGAAAAATGGCAGGATTGACTACAATAACATCTGAGTAAATGAGACATAATGTCCCTCCATATGACATGGGGAGGGGGGCTGGGTATAACAATCATAAAATCCCTGCTGAATAGGAAAGGGATTTGCAAAGTTGAATGGATCATCTGAATGAGACATGCATGATATGGGCACTGCAAGTGGCTGGAACCGAACCCATAAAATATGCGGAACTACATCTAAAGCTATAGCATAATCTGAGGTCATTCGGGCATGTGGGGGGATTCTTGAAGGGCCACCGGCTCATGAGGTTTGAAACATCTCAAACACACCCAGAAATCACTGGTAAAATCTACTAGATCACTGGACCATCAAGTGTACGATCCTCAATCGTGCGATAATGAGCTGGGGTCGAGCACATGAGAAACAACTAAGTCAAAGGACAATAGGGATTCCCTTTTCTTGATCCGAGGCACCAAACTAATGAAAAATGGAACCAAGGCACATCGCCCTCTAGACCATCTTAGGGAAATGAAGAATCCTCAACTAAGGCACGAGGGATCATAGTAGAGTGACTGATGGACTGACACCAGGGATAATGACGAAGGGAGGCGAACGGAGAGGCAAACGAATGACTTCCCTTGTCAGAGCATAAAAAGCATGGTTGACCTGGTAATGGCTAAATCGACTCCGGAGGGGATGAGGGACAATATTAATTGAGGCTAAAATTGGCAACACACGATGAATGCGATGAAGATATCGATTGAATACTGTAATAGGAGATAAAGGGACTCGGGACAGACTCCATGAATGCGAGGATGACTCAACTTGGATGCTCTAAACAAGGGTTGACCTGATAATGCTGCCACATAGGATAGGACCAGGGGGACCTTAAAAGCATGAGTAAAGAATGTTTACTCATGATGAAATTTGACACACGAGGTGAAAAGTGGCAAGGAAAAGTGGTGCCAAAGTACAAGCAACACATATGGAGAAATTCGATTTGAATTGGCAGTAATGTGAAACTTCATGGAAAAATATGGCTTCCAGGTGAAGTGTCAAATTACCAAAAAAAGAAGAAGGCCCATTATAGTACTCGGTGAGAGATTTCCAATGGTGTTGATGGTTTTTCAAACAGAGCTATGATTTGGTTTAAATGGGTGATGAAAAAACTAGGGTTATTTAGATAAAAGAGTGTTTTCCATTCAATTTCAATTCATTTGATAAGTGATATGTGGTGAATTGGGAGAGGAGGAGAAGGTCCTAAATCTTGTGGAGATTGTAGTGGACAAACTGACAGTTAGAATTAGGATATGTCAATGGAAGGTAGGTGGCCTAACCTTACTCTTCATTTCCAATGGATTAGTGTTTCAGATTAAGGCCCTAGATCTCAGTAGGAGACCCCTGCCGTCTCTCATGGCCGGATCACACTTTTTCTGGCCTGAATTGCATTCTGGATTGCATGAAAATGTGGAAAGCTGTGAGCTCATAGTTGTTTGGTAGAAAAGTATGAGTTGGGGTTAAGATAGGGATTAAGCTATTGGAATAATGAGGATTGGGAAAAGAGATGATATGGTGCAGTTATTTTAGCTTTGAACTGACATGACATGATGATGTTTTTCAGATATGGCAGAGTTAAAGATTAAATGGCATGAATGAGACTTGAACGCTTTTCGCTCTAATATTCGGGGGAATTAGATGGTTAGAAAAGTGCTTTCTCATTATGGGGTTTTCAAGTTGTTAGAGAACCCATTGATGACGGTAGGTGGGCCATTTCTATCAAGGATTGTGAGCTACTGGGATACAGACTAGGAGGCCTTTATTGTGCAGGGGCACAAGATCAATCTCAAGATCCAGGATATATATTTTCTCACTGGACTCCCCCCACTAGGGGTGGTGGGGGATATATATACAGTGTTACCTCGTTGGAGGAACATAACAGAGTTTGTGGATCATCGTTGTGGACCGGGTGCTCATGCGTGGAAATGATACATAATGGACTCAAAACACTTATGTTTTTATGTGATGATACATAATATGGATATGCATATTTTGATATGATGATTGTGGTTTGCCATTTTGTTTTATGGTTGTCTTGTGTTAAATGCATGTGATAAATTCCAATCTAGAATGTTATTTTCTATGGTGTCTGCATAGTGATTTTTGGCTCTAGGAACATGAATGAATGTAATGGATTCAAATTTACATGCTAAAAGCTTCACTCGTAGATATTTTCTAAATAGGACATGGTTATGCACATGATAAACACCATTCAATTGCATAACAAGTAGCAAGGAATCTAAAAGAACATGAAGATGAAGGATGCGATGACCAAGGGCATCAACTAAAAAACTTACCACTGCATCATATTCGGCTTGGTTATTGGTGGAAGATCCGATGCATATGCCATTTGAGTGAACTAACGAATGCAAGAGGGTAAAAATGGCCCAAGCTGCTGAGGCTAGATTCCAGGAGAAGTGACTCGCACCATCGGCATGGCCGATATACTGTGGATTATGGATCCATCGAAAAGGAACCAAAAGAAAACAAATGAGATGATGGGATATGAAATCTACCTAAATGCATGAAAAAAATAAATACACACATGTCAATGGGAGATGCTATGGGTAAAATTTCTTAAGGTAGAGTGCATTGTGAGGGTTAGGAAGGAGTTTGCCTTCGAAATCCTCTAGAAGGTATGCCCCCTTCCCCAAGTCCTTACGAATTATGTAAGGTCCTAGCCATAATGATTCATAATTCCCATGACCAAGGACATCATGAGCTTGGTCATACATAAGAATAAGGTCGCCTTCATGAAAGGTACGAGGTTGGAATTTTCGGTCATACAGGGCTTTGGTGCGCTTTTTGGCAGCTTCAATGGTTTGCAATGCAACACGACGGTCTTAAGAGGCACGCTCCAGCATGATAAGTCTTTGTTCTAAGGTCTTGGTATAGGGGAGAAGTTCGACGACTAGGTGAAGGGAGGGGATTTCACACTCGATTGGTAAGATTGCCTCCTCGCCAAAAACAAGGTGGAAAGGAGTAAATCGGGTTTTTTTAACAAAATTTCTATAGGTCCACAAAACAGGGAAGAGCATAAGGTTCCAGTTGGCTTTCTGCTTATTCACTGTCCATTGAAGCATAGTTTTAAGGATTTCATTGACCACTTCAACTTGCCCATTACTTTGGGGATAATAAGACGATAAATATTGGTGCTCAAATCCAAACAGAGAGGATATCACATGCCATATCTCATCTTCCAAATGTTGGCCATGGTCATATACCAATTGTGTTAGAACCCTGAATCAAGCGATATCATGGTTAAAGAAAAAGAGGGCGACTTTAGCCGTAGTGTTATTGAACATTGGCATAGCCTCAGTCCATTTGGTGAAATAATCAACGTCCACAATAATATATTTGTGGTTATTAGCAGATGGGGGTTGACACTCCATAAATTCAATGGCCCATTTGCAGAAAGGATTGGTTGATATGACAGATGGAGGGGAGCAGGTGGAGCTCACGTCTTTCAAGAAAATAGATGGCAATTGGGACAATGTTTGACTGCCTCAATGCAATCGCTGAAGAGAGAAGGAAAATAATACCTAGCACGCATGATTTTCTGGTCAATAGCCATACCAGAGAGGTGGCCACCACAAGCACCATTATGGAAGGCATGAAGGAATTGCTCAGCTTCAGTGTGAGTGAGACAATGATAGAGGATAGTATCAAGGTTGCGATGATAGAGATCATCACCGATGAGAAGGTAGCGAGGGGCTTGGTGTCATATACGTCGTTGATCATCACAATTGACATGGGGGGGGGGGATTTCTGGGTTTGCAGATATGTAAGGATGTCACCATACCAAGGATCATCTGAAGTGATGGAAAACAAATGCTCATCAGGTAAGTCATCATTAACCAACGAATGACACGCACCAGTAGGCAATTTAGAAATGATTTCTGTGACGACCAAAAATTTCTTACTCTTTGGTGTGATGAATTCAAGATCAAATTCATGGAGGATAATAATCCAACATGCATAATTCCCATTAATTATCCATTGACTTAAGAGGAAATCCATTGGCTTGGAATTGGTCACGACCTTGGTGGTATGCGTAAGGATATAATGACAGAGTTTTTTGATCAAGAACACAATGTCCAACGCGAATTTCTCTTCATGTGAGTAGGACATAGGGGGCCCCGCGAGGTTCTTGCTGACATAGTAGATAACATGCTCGTTTTCAACAACATATTCGTAGATGGACCCCAACAACCGAGTAGGTGGAAGCTGAGATGTACAAGATGAAGTCCCTATCAAATTTAGGTGGACTAATCAAGGGAGCGTAAGTGAGAGCACATTTCAGGGCATTAAAATACTATTGAGAATAATCATCCCAAACAAATTGGATGTTAGATCAAAGGAGCCTAAGAAACCCATGCACAGTTGTGGCATAGTTGGGAATGAATCGACGAAGGAAGTTGGCTTTGCCTTGGAGGCTTTATAACTGGCACAAGGTGTGAGGAATGGGGAGTTCAAGTATGGCTTGAAATTTGAGAGGATCAAGATTTATACCGTCTCTGGACATGATGAAACCCAAGAGATGGCCGACCGGAATGCAAAAGAAACACTTCAACGGGTTAAGGCGGTTATTATACTTACGACATTAGAGAAAAATGGTACGCAAATCATGAATGTGCTGTGCTCGAACCCTAGAATGAGCAGTGAGGTCGTTAAGGTAAGAAAGGATAATATGAGCCAAGTCATGGAAGCAGTAAGACACGGCCCGCTAAAAGGTGGCTCTAACATTATTTAAATTGAAAGGCATGTCCCTATAGGCAAAAGTTCCCCATGGACTAATGAACGCGATTTTAAGCTAATTAGAACTACAGATAGTTATTTGGTTGTATATGGAGAATCCATCCATGAAGGATAGAACTTCATGCCCCGCACACTCATCAATTATTTATTCAATAAAGGGTGTGGGGAATTTGTCTTTGGGACAATATTTGTTTAGGTCGCAAAAGTCAGTGCATACACGAATGGTGCCTTGTTTCTTAAGAACGGGAAACTAGGTTGGAAACCCATGTGGTATATTCAAAGATAAAACCAATATGCTTTAGCTTATTGATTTCGGCTTTGATAGCCTCATGTCTATAAGAATTTATGGGTCTCAACATTTGATGAATAGGAATGGCATCGGGCCATGTGTCTATATTGTGTTCAAAAATGGCAGGACCAAGTCTAGGAATTCCAGTATAAGACCAAGCGAAAACATCATAGAATTCCTTGAATAGATTGGTGTAATCCTTAATTTTTTCCAGGGTACAATGTGCCCCCAAGATAATGTTTTATTCAACCCCTAGTTTATTTAAATTTTTTATTTTAATGGTAGGAGAGATATTGGCCATGTTTCCTTCTTTGAAAGCATGTGGCGCATGAATGGGATTTATAAACCAACCGACTTCACGATGAATGAAGTCTTTAGACTCCACAACATACTGGTCATGGGTCTGCTGTGGATGGAAATACGCATGATGGTGCATATCATCTCGAGAAAAAATAGGGGTGGTCATGGCTTCCATAATGTATTCATATGAATGGAATATGGGAGAACTGGAGGAAGGAAGACCACTTGATGCGGCTGAGCTACCTGGCGCATCATCATGAGTAATATGGTTCACATTCGCATCACTATGATGGGTGGGTGAAGAGCTAGTAGGTGAAACATCTACTGATGTTGAGACCAGGGTGTTCGATGAAGAAGGTTCAACAAAATAATAATGAGAAGCCCCTAAGGGGTTTTCCTATGTGGATCTCATGGATTACGACAGATAGAGAATAATAGCCGATGAATCCGTCATCTCGACATCACGGGGAGGTATAACAATGGGTGCATAAGAGTCCTCCAATTCTGGTGAACCAGTGAGACCAGAACTCATAAGCAGAGGAGTAGATGATCCACAACGAGTGGCCTAGATTTCATGGACCACGTGAAGGGTATCGAGAAATTCATCGAGACGAGGAAAATTATGGGAATAATGGCCATAATGATCACAAAAAGCACAAGGGTTACATAATGATTTGAGTTTCTTGGATGAATCATGTAAGGTAACATGGACCTCTGGGATGTAAGATTCAAGAAACGTTTCGTTGACCATAGGTTTGATATGAGGGAGGTCAAGACATTTATTGGTGGCATGCCCAACAAAATCACACAAAGCGCATGAAGGTGTAGGATTTGGAGGCTTACGTGGATCTGGAGTTTTTTGGGGAGCCTTATCCTTAGGTTCCTTCTTTTTGGCTTTGCCCCCCTCACCTGATGTTTTCACAACATGAGTGGGGTCATGTTGAGGTTGTTGTCAAACTGAAGCAAAGGGAGGGGTCATCACGACCGATTGAACTGGGGTCAAAGCAGTATATGGTTTGATTTTATTTGGTGGAGTGTTTGTGGGGGGTTCAATGTACCAGACTAGGATCCCTAGAGTCAATTTTGGTAAATTCAACATAGCTATAACATGCACAAAAAAGACTCCAGATGGGGGAGCTAAAAATGGTATTTGAATTGAAGGGTAATAGCGTGGTGGAACGGATCCCAGATGGTTAAGACTGGGGGGAAGTATTCCTGGTTGAAAAATATGAGGAGATACACTAGCACAAGGAGAAGGTCCTTGAATATATGGTCTTGATGGTTGTGTCGAGTGAACAACAGCAGGTTGCGAAGGCGCTGGGTGCTGGCTAGTTGTACCAGGCCACTTTTGGCTAGCCCAAGATGCTTGAAACATGCAAACACTCAATGATTTGGGTTCATAAATGGGAGGATGTGGACCAAGGAATGCACCAAGTAATGAGGAATATTTATAGAATCTTGGTGAGACACTGGTGAGAGGTGCGACTGATTTTTGATCAGTCATTAATGATATAATAGAATTGCGTGAGGTCTGAGACTTGGGCTCATAATATGTCAACTTATCGATGGTGACAATATTTCCGTTATGGGGGAAGCACATCTTATGGTGAATCACAGATGTGAAAGATGGAATCACATATGTGTAGCTACGGCCTAAGAGGATTTTATAATCCAAAGGGGCATCGATGAATTCTATGTCAATACAAACAGTCTTGGTCGCAAGTGAGACAGGAAAATTGTGAAACATGCCAAGATGTGAAGAATGAACGTACCAAGCACACAAAGTGATGGTGGATGGGGATAGATTAGAGGACCCGAGCTGGTTCCAAATAGAGGCAAAAATCACACAGGTGGATGTGCCCTCATCCATGATACATCGTTGGATAGTGGCGTTGAGGATATTGACCGGTATTTGGAATGAAACAGATGAGGGTAAAAGGGGATGTTATGACTTGTCAACATCAAAGATGATCAAGTGATCATATGAAGGATCCAAAATTCCCAGAGTATATAGTAGATATTTTCTTTGGGATGGGAACGTTTGGAGAACTTCCAACATTGACATGGTGGCAGGAGACTGCACCAAGTCATCTATTATGTTGTATGCATGTGCGGCTTTCGCAGAAGCATAATTACGACGTAATGGCCCTTTAGGGATCTTGGGAATGACCTTTTCCTTAGGCTGAGGGATCTGTAAGGGACCATTGGGTGTCAGAATAGACTCAGTGGATACTTTGGTTTGGGACTCGGTTGCAGATGTAGCAATTTTTTTGTCATATTGGCATGACTAGGTATGAAGGTTGACATCAATTTTATTGAACTTGTTAGAGTTCATCATGAGAATCTGGTAATCAATGTGACCATATTATTGAGGTGGAGGGGAGGTGGTAAGCCTTGGTATTGCACCAAGAGTGCTACAACTCCCAGGGGTTGCCCTACTTTACTTTATCAACCCGGGGTTCGTAAAAACTTGGAGGTGACAATGTTATATACACAACAGATGCATTCTACTCATGTAATCTTATTTTTCTCTACGAAAGGGTGCTACTTCTATGGGTTCTTAGTGAAGTCTGTTACACTTCACTGAAACTAAAATAAATTGCAGAAAGGAAATGACATAAAGGAAACTAAACTAAATTGCTGAAAATAAATTACAGGAAAGGACACTAATTTGAATTGCTGAAAAGAAATGGAAAAAAAGAAACTAATTTAAATTACAGAAAGGAAATGAAAAAAAGGGAACCAATTTAAATTGTTGAAAACAAATGGCAGAAAATAAACTAATTTAAACCACACTTAACTTGGAAAATCGACTAGACACACCCTACTTATCTTATGCTCTATCTACCATGCTTCTATCCATGCAACTAAGCTATCCATGACTTAATTCTAATTGAAAAAGTGTTGATTTGCAACTTGGAGAAGAAAGGGCTAAAGATGCTAATGGAAGACTTAACACATGGGACAAGGCTTGGAGGTGGAAATATGGGTTTAGACTTCATTAAAACTCATTATATCGCAATAATTCTTTGGAGACGGAGGCTTTTAGAAGTGCAATGGCAGAACTGCAATGGAGGGACAAAAGTGCGATATGCGACATGTGATATCACAATTGAAATATCACAAAGTCGGAGGGATAGCGTAAGTGTTGTTCGGGAGAGGACGCGATATGCGATATGCGATAGGATAAAAACTGCGAAATGCAAAATGCAACGGGATAAAAACTGCGAAATGCGAAATGCGACGGGATGACGTGGCGGTAGGGACGATGGCAGAGTACGATAGTGATTATCACAATAAGCATTTGGAGTGGTAAGTGTTAACGGGAACAAAATAAAAAATACGATTTTTGATGTGCGATGTAGCAGAGTACAAAGAGTTATCGTAATCAACGTTTGGAGTGGTAACTGTTAAAAGGAAAAAGGGAAAAGGTTGCGAAGTGTGAAGTGCGATACGGGAAGGTGAAACGATGCGATTGCAATAAGGCCGAAATTTGTGAATTGAGAAATGCGATGGGTGACGTGGAAGAGTGATGCAATAATATCACAATTGGGTTTCAGAGGCGGAAGTATTAACGGAAACCAATAGAAAATACGATTTGCGATGAGCGAAGTACGATAGCGAGAGTTTCAAGGAGTAAAGGAGGAGGTCAAACTTTGATGGTTTTTGTGAATAAAAAGGGTGTGATAGCTGATAAGAAGAGAAAACGAAGGGGAATACAGGCACAACAACAAGGTTCAGAAGCATAACATAGAGATGTAGAGGAATTGGAAAATGACGCGGAATGGCTGAATGCACTTCTCTAGAACTTTTGATTCTTATTAGTGCAAAAAACCCTCTTGATCTATGCACGAAAAATAGATGAATGCACAATAATACAGTGAAAGAAAGACTTAGATTGGTAATGCAATTTCTTCCTCAGAAATAGTGAACATAAGGTAATTTTTGGTTTGTGGGAAGGTCTACCCTCCTCTAATTCTATGGACATAGATGAGAGGGAAAGGCTCAATCCACAACTTTTGGAGTTTTCCTCTATTCTATTTCTCTCATAAGCAAATGAAAAACTACAACAACACACTGAAAGCAAAAACTAAGCAACAATGAAACTATCAGAAGTAGAACTAATTGAATGACAGAAAGAAAACTAGCTAAATGGCAGAAAGGAAAGAATGGTAACAACAGAGAAGCTGAGGCACATGGATTGGGCTATAACCCACGAGCCTCGCTCCCTAAAACTAAATCAGTAAAACAACATATGACTACTCATTGCATTACAAAAATATAGTCTTATTACATCCCGAATGTCTTAAAAAATGAAAGCCTAATAAAATGGAAAAGAATGGCATGGGATGGAATGGAAATGGAATTGACTAGCATCGAATGGATCGGAAAATCGACCGGAATCCCCCATAATCAACCCTCATTAGCTCTTGATCAAATTTATTTATCCTCAAGGGAATCTACCAACAGATCCCTAGAAAATAGTGACAGAGTCCACTTTGACTCCAAGTAAACTATATATTGAGTGCACATCGTCTTTAGTTTGCTTGGATGCCTTTGATAGTTAAGGAGGGTGGACACAGCCCTTGGATCTCTCCAGGATTTCTCAATCATTTCCTGATATTGTGCTCATTTATTCTTCAATATTGATCTTCCAGTGGCAAGGAGAAAGTCCCTAATTTATCTCCTTCTCGAAATGTGCATAATCTGCCAAATATTCTCACAATATTCTACAAAAATAACCAATATTAGGCACAAATATGCAATTACCTTTAAACCTTCCTAAGAAAATATTAAAGCATAAGAAAACATTATTAAGTGCAGAAGGAGAGATTTAATATATCTTTTCATGTGCATAAGGAAGGTAGATGGGCCTAAGAAAGGTTAGATGGGCCTTAATTTATGTCTAATTTATAGGCCCATCATCACCCCCGTACTGAAACTGTTGCTCATCCTCTGAGAAACCTATTCATCCTCCCTGCCTTATGGTTCTTCCTGCATGCTGAATTATTTCATTTTCTGTTTATTGGCCCATGTGCTGCTCCTGCTGCTAATATTCTTGCTATTATTATTACATTTCTTCTCCTAGGTGCTTCATGAAGGTCCTTATATGCCTTAAGCAAATCTGTTTTGCATGCCAAGAGGTGGTGGATCCACCTTTTATTTTATTTTATTCTTTTCTTTTCTCTCTTTTATTCTTTCTCTTTTTTTATTTATTTATTTTCTTGCAGAATAAACTCACAGTTATTTTTTCCTGTGAACCGAGTTCATCCTTGGCTACCCCTTTTCACTCCTTGTCTTCCATTACAATAAACTGCTTACTACCCACTTTCTCAAGTCCTTTTTACTTTTGTCCTGTTCCTCTTATTGGTGGAAAAGGTGAGGCTAGTTGCTAGATAAGGTTGAGGTTGCTCTGCTACTGATTTTGGCTATATAAAAAAAACTTTCATTCTCACAATTTTTAATGTTTTATTAAGCTAAAATAGATTCGAAGAAAGGGTTAGACGATTGCATACCTAAGCCTTATCATTGATTTGTTTTTGCAGGTGATATGGCTATTGAAGCTATTTTCGGTGGTTCTGAAGCTGCATGTGATAATCTGATTGAGGTCCTTTTGGAGATTCTGAGCACAGAAGGAGGAAGTCCAAGTTTGACTACCTTTGACCAGGGTGTTGACCAAATTTTATTTTTGTGCCAAATTGCTGTTTTTATGCTTGCAAATTTTGGAGAGCACCTGCATTCATTAGAGAGAGATACATGGAGATTTTTTTCTTTTTTCTTTTTTAAGGCCTACTAGCTACCTTAATGAGGTTTTCAACTGGTAGATCTGCCTAGGCGCCTCAAAGGAGGTTTTCACCTAGGATATTTTTTTTCTCTCTCTCTCTCTCTTTTTTTTCAATCCAATGACCGCCTCATGGAGGTTTTCAATCAATGGGCCAATCTCAGACGCCTCAAAAGAGGTTTTCACCTAAGATTTTATTCTTTTTCCATTTTTTTCTTTTTCACTTTCCTAATCTACTTGAAAAAAAGAAACCTTTTTCAAGTATAGGAATACTTCCAATGGAGCCATGCACACATCAAGATCACAGATAAAATTAGGTGAACACTTGGAATACATGCTTTGACATGTACCTGAATGTGAGAGATGAATTGCTTTGACTGGGATTGTATCAAGTACTATTGGATAAGAGTGTGTTGCTGCAACTTAATGACTATTTGGAACCATATGTCAATATAGTTGTCACGCCTCCAGTGCACTTGTTGAGTTGGATCACCTTGGATGTCCTCTTCTATTATGACATTAAAATCTTCCTCTTTTTGTTGATTGTTCTCTTGAACACATGGAGGAAATGCTGGTAAACATGAGGAAAATTTCTCAACATCTGATTCTGATGCCGACTCTTCATCAAGTGTAACCCTTGATCTTTTGATCTCCTCATTTGGATCTTATTCTTCTTTATGTTGTCCTGCAATGAAATTAAGAAAATATCTTCTTTGCAATACATTTCTTGAACTAGGATACAAACCATTTAGATCAAGAGGATATGTTTGGTAGTAGTGTACCTCAACATTTTAAGTGGGCTGAGATACTTCATGGTGTGGGTTTGGAAATGGTGGTATAGGTAGTTGAGTGGGGGTGGATATATGAGATGGATGTGATTGAGGCTGTGGTTGTGGTGGAGGTGGATGGTAGGGATAGCATGGAGTTGGGTATGGAGGATATTGAGGGAAATATTGAGGATGTTTTGGATTTTCCCAATAAGGTCCTTGCCAACCATGTTGTCAAGATTGGGTTTGAGGTTGAGATGGCCAAGGTTTCCAAGGAGGGAGTGCGTCCCAATTAGTTTGAGATGGATGTGAATAAGCTTGACATTGTGAATTAGGTCCTTGCATCATATCAAGTTGACTAGGCTGCCAGGGTCTCCTTGGAGCTGCATAACATAACGTCTTTGGTGATTTACTTGCTCCATTGTCTTCTTGGTAAAATTATTTAAACCTAGGGAATGATGAGCAACATTTAGTAGCATATGATTCCGTATGGATAAAAAAAATATCAGCATCTTCTTTTTGCTCATTTTGCATTCTTAAAATTTCTACTTGTTCACTTAGATTGCTAAGAATTTCTGTTTTAAAGTTATCAAGAAAATTTCCAAGTTCATCTTGGCTTACCAGTGTTGAGGCTGACTTAGTTACTCTTTCCCTTCCTCTTGATATGCACTTGCATGTTTCACAAATTTCTTTAAATGATAGTTGTTATACATCTCCTCTACTCATGAGAATAAGGAGATCAATCCACTCATCCCTAATTGTTATAATTAAGAGGGTTTTTAGTGTTTCAAATCCTAAATGATGCAATTTTCCCCTCTTAACATTATACATGAGCCTCTCTATTAGATCCTCAAGGCTCTCATCTTCTTCTTGGTTCAGTTTAAAAATTTATTCTCTAAGAACACGATCTTTATATTTTTCTAGAAATATATTTTGCATATCATTCCATGATCTTATTGAATTAGTACATAGACTCATGAACCATTTAAGAGCTCTATCCTTCAATTTTTCAGGAAACAATCTCAGTTTTTGAGTGTGTGATAAGTAGCCATAAGATCTACAAAGTATCTCAAATTCAAAGAGAAATGTTACTAGATCCTCTGTCCTCATACCATGGAAGTTGGGAAGGAAAGATGGAGGGATGTTCTTCATATGTACATTGATGTCCATGTCTTGAATGGGAAACCCAATAAGATCTTCTTCATTGTCATCATATCCATCCATCTCTTCTACCTTCAAAAGTGTATGCTGATGTGGTTCTTACTGCACCACGTGGTTAATTGGGGGGGTTGGTATTGGAGAAGAATTTTTAAAAAATTTCTGAGTATCCCTACTCCTATGAGGCATGAAAATCAGATTTTTTTGTATGTTTAAATATTTCAGAAACAACATGAAAAAGGAAAGCATAAAAGAATGCTAAAACAGAATCAAAGCATCTGCTAGACACCTCCCCGACAACGGTGCCAAAAACTGGTTAGGCCTAGTATTTCACCAAGAGTGCTGCAACTCCCAAGGGCTGCCCTACTTTACTTTATCAACCCGGGGTTCGTACAAACTTGGAGGTGACAATTCTATATACATAGCATATGCATTCTACTCATGTCATCCTCTTCCGCTTTACGAAAGGGTGCTACTTCTAAGAGTTCTCAGTGAAGTCCGTGACATGTCAATGAAACTAAAATAAATTACAAAAAGGAAATGACATAAAGGAAACTAAACTAAATTGCTAAAAATAAATGACAGGAAAGGAAACTAATTTAAGTTGCTGAAAAGAAATGGCAGAAAAGAAAATAATTTAAATTCTAGAAAGAAAATGACGGAAAGGGAACTAATTTAACTTGCTGAAAATACATGGCAGAAAAGAAACTAACTTAAACCACACTTAACTTGGCTAGTCGGCTAAACACACCCTAATTATATTATTCTCTATATACCATGCTTCTATCCATGCAGTTAAGCTATCCATGACTTAATTCTAATTGAAAAGTGTTGATTTGCAACTTGGAGAAGAAAGGGCTAAAGATGATAATGAAAGGCTTAACACATAAGACATGGCTTGGAGGTGGAAAGATATGTTTAGAATTCATTAAAACTCATTATATTGCAATAATTATTTGGAGAGGGAGGCTTTTATAAGTGCAATGGCACAACTACGATGAAGGGATGCAAGTGCGATATGCGATATCCAATCGCAATATCACAAAGCCAGAGGGATAACGTAAGTGTTGTTCAGGAGAAGGCGCGATATGCGATAGGATAAAAAATGCAAAATGCGAAATGCAACGAAATAAAAACGACGAAATGCGAAATGTGACGGGATGACGTGGTAGTAAGGCTAGTGGTAGAGTATGACAATGCTTATCGCGATCGGCATTTTTAGCGGTAAGTGTTAACGGGAACAAAACAAAAAATGCAATTTGTGATGTGCGATGCGGCAGAGTACGGAGAGTTATCAAAATTGGCATTCGGAGCAATAAATGTTAAAAGGAAAAAGGGAAAAGGTTGCGAAGTGCGAAGTGCGATATGGGAAGGTGCAATGATGCGATTGTGATAAAGCCAAAATTTGTGAAGTGCGAAATGCGATGGGTGACGTGGTAGAGTGCTACATTAATATCGTGATCGGGGTTCGAAAGTAGAAGTATTAACGGAAATCAAAAGAAAATGCGATTTTAGATGAGCAAATTATGGTAGAGGGAGTTTCGAGGAGCAAAGGTGGAGGTCCAACTTTGATGGTTTTTGTGAATAAAAAGGGTGCAATAGTTGATAAGAAGAGAAAAAGGAGGGGAATGGAGGCACACCAACAAGGTTTAGAAGGATCACACAGAGATGGAGAGGAATTGGAAAATGATGTGGAACAACTGAATGAAATTCTCTAGAAATTTTGATGCTTATTACTATAAACAACCCTGCTATTCCATGCACGAAAAATAGATGAATGCGCGATAATACAGTGAAAGAAAGACATAGGCTGGTAATGCAATTTATTCCTCAGAAACAGTGAATAGAAAGTAATTTTTGGCTCGTGGGAAGGTCTACCCTTCTCGAACTCTATGGAAAAATATGAGAGGTGAAGGCTCGATCCAAAATTTTTAGATTTTTCCTCTATTCTATTACTCTCCTAAGCAAATGAAAAACTATAGCAGCACACTAAAAGAAAAAACTAAGCAGCAATGAAACTATCAAAAGCAGAACTAATTGAATGATAGAAAGAAAACTAGCTAAATGGCAGAAAGGAAAGAATGGTAACAACAAAGAAGCTGAGGCACATGGATTGGGCACTAACCCATGAGCCTCGCTCCCTAAAACTGAATCAGTAAAACAACATGTGAATACTCATTTCATTACAAAAATACAGTCTTATTACATCCCGAAGGTCTTAAACAACAAAATCCTAATAGAATGGAAAATAATGGGATGGGATGGAATGGAATGCAAATGGAATCAACTAGCATTGAATGGATCAGAAAATCGACCTAAATCCCCTGGAATCGACCCTCATTAGCTCTTGATCAAATTTATTTATTCTCAAGGGAAACTACCAACATCTCCCTAGAAAATAGTGATTGAGTCCACTTTGACTCCAAGTAAACCATAGATTGAGTGCACATCATCTTCAGTTTGCTTGGATGCCTTTGATAGTTAAGGAGGTTGGACAAACCCCTTTAATATCTCTAGGATTTCTCAATAATTTCCTGATATTATGCTCATTTATTCTTCAATCTTGATCTTCCAGTGGCATGGAGAAAGTCCCTAAATTATCTCCTTCTCCAAATCTGCATAATATTCCAAATATTCTACAAAAATAACCAATATTAGGAACAAATATGCAATTACCTTTAAACCTTCCTAAGAAAATATTAAAGCATAAGAAAACATTATTAAGTGCAGAAGGAGAGATTTAATATATCTTTTCATGTGCATAAGGAAGGTAGATGGGCCTAAGAAAGGTTAGATGGGCCTTAATTTATGTCTAATTTAGAGGCACATCAGGAGGCCTGACCTTGTGGAGGTTGGGAAACGATATATCCTTGCAGAGGGAAATGATTCATGAAGACAAGTGGTTGAGATGGAGCAGTGTTCAGACAAAGTGATGTCATGCATTGCTGTCCTTGAGACACTGCTTGGGATTCCCACATTTGATGCATCTGGGGTAAAAGGGGACAACCATGTGTGTAATTTCCATGTACACCACAATGTGCACAAGGCTTGTTCCTATGAATGGCCTTGTTCTACTTGGGATAATCGCCTTGTTGTTGGGTTGCGGTATTAGGCTAGTTCTGCTAGGTTGTATTCAATTGAGTACCTTGGCGACCCTCGTTCTCCTATGGTTGTTGGTTCTAGTTTCCTTTCCCCTTATTATTTTTCTTTGAATTGGGAGTATTAGTCGCGCTCTGCTTAGAATACACTTGACATCAAGCAGGAGGTGGCTCTTGTGGCAAAGGTTGAGAAGGCGTGGGAGGCGAGGGCATTGATGTCGGAGGGGCTAGAGCACTAGGCTATGCATAAAGATAAAAAGGAGCTATGGAAACATTTTGGTAAACAGGTTGAGCAACAATTAGCTCTGGCATCGATTAATGTGGTTGGGAAAATGCATAATACGTGCTTTGACTGGGATACAAGTTTTCTGGAGGGGGATATGTGTTGGAGGAACTGGTCCCCCCCGCCGGTAAACGTAAATCATGTGAGGATGAGCATATGGCGACGGATGTGAAAGGGATCCAATGATACTGTCAGTGGGGTGAGATGCCCCCGGTATCGTGGCACCACCAAGTCTAGGTAGATCTGGTAAATTGGTATAAAAATAACCTGACTGGGCGTAGATCAAGTCATATTTTAAAGCAATATGGAGAGCTTCTTCCTTATTCTGAGGAAAATGAAATGTGACATATTCACCTATGGGGGCTAAGAGCATTCTAAGAAACTAATCCATATAGACACACTCATCGAATGTAGGAGCTATACACATGCTCATTCTTCTACGCCATTCTTGGACATGGTCAGAAAGGAGGGTGGCAGAAGTCTGACGGAATGTGGTCAACAACTCAGTACTAGTATCATAACAGAGGGGTAACTGGAAATATGACATAAACACTTTAGAAAGAGTTGCAATACCACTTTGCAGTTTCTCCATACTTGGCGAGCTGGTCAACATACCATTTTGCAGTTTCTCCAGTGAGTGTCTGTTGGAACAACTGAAGATGAATGGAGTCATCGATGATGGAATTATATGAACATCACATATGAAAGGAACATACATGATTAGTGGGGTCCTCTCCACAGTTTCCTTCAAACTTAGGGATGTCGGAAGGAATCTTAGTTGGAATAGCTAGCCAACCTACATCGTTGAGTATGGGGTCATTGATTAACTGGCTAAAATCGGGAAGGATTAAACCCACCATGAAAGGTAGCAAAGGAATAGTCAGGACGATTCTTGTAGCGGTTCTGCTAGAAGTGACTCCAAGATTAGGGCCATAGCCACCACTAGGTTGGCTTCTTGCACCTGCATTGGCACCTCACATGGTGATGATATGAGGTTGAGAAGAAGCAGAATTAGAGGAAGAACTCGATGAACCTGAAGAATGAGAGTCAGAATGGGGACTCGGGGGAGGACTAACTCAGACCCTATGGGGGGGGGAGTGAGACATCCTAACAAAAAATAAGGGTGAAAACCTTGGAGTATCCACAACAAATGCATTGGGGGTGCAATGATGGCAAGACACAATGGACATGGAAAGGTTGAAGAGTGATAAACAATAATTTGTGTGACAAATTAATTAAATTATGATGTTTATGTATTGGCTTGGCAGTGTAAACCAAGCGCTCTTAGCTTTAGGTGTGAGTGTGTGAAATACGTGTATTTATTTTAATTAAGCCCATACAGTTGTTTAAAAAAGAAAAAAATTGAAAACTATAAATAAAACTGAAATAACAGTAAAATAAACAGCTAATCATGCATAAATCCCAACCCAACCAAGGCTCTCAAACAACCAAACGTAATGGAGGCGAAATTGACTCAAAAACACACTAAAATGGCCACAAGCTCTAATGTCAATGGGACTAGGATCTAATGACTCAATCCTGCTGGAAATGACACAACAAAAAAACAAAAAACCAAAGGGGAAAAGTGTTGAAAAAGATAGGGCTAAAGGTAAAAAACCTAGGGCAAACAAGGAGACCCTAAGGGAAAAGACCAAATAAAACTCAAGAGGGATTTTTGGATGAAATAATAACCTATATTAAAGATTTGAAAGAATGATGGATCAGACCCTAAAAAAATGGTTGAAAATGCTACAAATCTCATACTACCTACTCAGCTCAACTCCTCCTAAAAACATGGAAGTGTACTGAAACACTAGGGGGCTTGGTTCTACTTCAAGGAGACAAACTAAGCATATCCAAGCCTAAGACGAGCTGAAATAGAGGTTGGAAAACCCAAAACACTGCTCTCATAAAACCTTGATAGGTTTAGAAAAAATTCAAAATAATATCCCAAAACGTAGATTCTGACTTGTTTATGAGCGATTGCAATTTTTAGGCGAATAAGTGTGATTTGGACCTCGAGAACGCAAATTTGGGGCTGAAAAATATGATTTATGTTCCTGAGTTCTCGCGTAGTAGATTGGGAAAAAAGTGTCGTCTGAAGTGCGGCTGGTAGCTGTTACCTACAAAAAACAATAGAAAAGCTTTGGAATTTAGAATTTTGACTAAATTAGGGAAAAAAAGTTAGAAAAAAGCATAAACAGATTGAAAACAGTTGAAGAAAAACCCTGATCACTAAAGCTGATGGTCACCCAAGAATCTAAATTACAATAGTGGAGTCGTCAATTGTTAGAGTAAAATATTTCGGCAAGTGTACCAAAAAGACCTTACTTAATCTATTGATTAATTATTTCCACAACAATAGAAATGGCTACTTAACCCTTCAGATCTGCAATAGAAAGTTAAAAAAAAATCCTTTAAAAACCTAGATCTATGCAGCAAAGTATTTATACAACAAGAAGAAATAAGAACTGATGAAAATTAACTCCAAATAACCAATATACAAGATATGTTTAAATAATTCTTTTTAATATTATAGAGCACCCGGTGAAGGAAACAAATAAATGTTACCAGTCCCCCTCAAACGGGATGGGTTCTTGGCTGTCATCGATGCTTGAACTTCATATGAGTCTCTCTCTCTCAATGCTATGGAAACCCAAAATATGTGATGAACTTAAGTGGGAGCTCAGATTGAAAATGAAAATGGTAGCGACAATTAGAATGATACAAGTGAAGAATGAATGGAAGAATCCTCCTATTTAAAACAAAATATTGAATTATCCTCGAAAATGGAGAATAATGAAATATTATTAACCATAATCTAGATCTAACTGCTTGTAATATTTTATTATATTTTGTTGGAGGGAAAAGATATTTAAATTGGTCAAATACCTTTATTTAGAAATGATAAACAAGTAAATGATTTATTTACCATCTCAAGAATGTGGTTAAAGAATAATAAACAAATAATGATTTGTGTAATTATTCCTAGAGAAAAATAAGAAAAATAATGATTTATCTAATTATTTCTCATAATTGGGTCAAATGTGACAAGGAATATTAGTTAAACAATGGTTTAATTAATTATTCCTAAAGGAAAATCAAATAAATAATGATTTATTTAATTATTCATCACGAGGTTTCTTGTTTTAACCATAAATAACTCAATAAAATATGGTTTATTAAATTATTTCGTATAATGAAAGCAATTTTACTGTGGGAAAACTAGTCTTACATGGTGTATTTCGATCCACCTAGTTAGAAATGGTTAGGTGATCAATTTTTGATGATAACAATGTGTCTTACAAAGTCATCACTAAGGTCTTCGTTACAAGGCTCAAGCTTCTCCTACCAAAAATGATTTTGGAAAACCAAGGAGGATTTGTCTTTCAAAGTGTTCTCACTCTCCCCAACTTCCTACGCTGAAAATAGGAGTGGAGAAAGGTAACCACAAACCAACTTTTAGCTAGGTAGCTAGCCCTACCTAACCATAGAGGGCTCTCATTGTGTTACCTTTTAAATATTCAATTTTAGGCTGAGTACCAGATTTTAGGCTAGACATGAGTTAATATGTTTTAAAATTTTGTTTAATAATTTGTTTGCTAGATAAAAATAATGATAAGTGAAAAGAAAAATGATTTCAAAGACTGAATTGCAGAGAACAGAGTAAGGTAAGATAGGAAAACTATTTGAGCACAATTAATTTTTCATTTGTGTATAGTGGTAAAAAAAGACAGGGGTCTGAATGAGCATTTTATTGAATTTATTCATCAGAAGAAAATACACATTGTAGAAATATTAATAAACATAACATATAACTGATCTCTTTTTATAAACGGATAATATTTTTACACATAAAATGAAATGGAAAATAAATAACAAAGAAAAGCACAGTGCGCAAAAGAAATACCACATCAATCTCACAAAATTTTTGCAACTCCTTTGATTTCATTAATAATAGGTCCACAGTAATACATAGAGTCTCAAAAAAATTATTATCCAACAAAAATACTTCGTACAATGAAGTCTTTATAGAAAATAAAAATTACAACAGTTACATTAAAGACTATTGCAACAGATAGTGCTTTATTTTCCAAGTAAATTCTAACTGCATCATGGAATTAAATTTATTCGCTGTGCTAGTGCCATTCTAAATGAAAACTGTTGTAGAAGGAGATAATTGTGGGCTACATTGGCTGTTAATTGACTGATGATCTAGAAAAGTTTTACTTTTCAGCTTTTACTAATTACTCCTGAAATTCACACAACTTTTCCCAGCGCTCTTCATCTGGGATGACCAATTTCATTACCTTACGGTAAACTTCATCTTCTTCAGTTTATTTTGCAAAATTTGTCCTCACCACAAAAACATGTTTAATCTCATACTGAATATAAATGTCATTGCTTAAGGTTCCCAACAATGCCCTTCCTTTAATGTGCCTTTGATATTTGAAAAATTGGCAGTATCTCTTGAAATTTCCTTCAGTCTTCTCCAATAATCCTCTTTGGTCATCAATTTATCATTAATCATAAGTAGAGAAAGCAATCCTTTCTGTGTCAGAGACTCTATTCTGCTGAAAAACCTCTGAACCGTGACCTCCAGACTGTGACACTTTTCCTGAAGTTGAAGAATCAAATTCTTCTTTGTGAGCACCTTCTTCACTTCCAGGATTGTTTCTAATCTGTCATCTATACCCATATCATCCAGATCATACTTGTTTTTTGCATTCATAAACTTGATGATGTTGTTTTCTATAACAGGCTTATCTCCTAGCCGTGCTTTGATTTTTTTAATAGCCCCATTCGCTTTCTATATCAGCTCCTTTTGCTCAAATATAATCTGTATACTTGGCCAAATCTCATTTAAATATTCCATGATGTCTGTCAATATTATTTATTTTACTTGACCCAGAGTATTTCCAAAGGCCAATTCTTTTTTCTCTTTCTGCAATCTCTCAATTAAATTTTTGGGTCTCCGTGCTTTAGTTGCATGTGAACTTTCAGCATTATACTTTTGAAATTGCTATAATTTTACCTGATCCTACAATTTCTTTATCTCCACTTCTTGAATGGACATATTCTGAACTGATTTGGTGAGCTGCTCAGCTCCATTTGCAGTACTTGCTGTAGAAGGTGTAGCTATAGGGATGACTACAAGGGGGACTGCTTCTAAAGGAACCTTTGATTCTTTTGCTGCTAATTCTTTTTCCTTTATCGTTTTTTCTAGTTCTAATTGAATTTTCTTTAGTTGATCATTCTGCTCCATAATCAACTTCATCATTTCTGTCTTCTGATATTCAGTCTCTTCAATGTATTTTGCTAAAGGATCTTCTATAGCTAGAATCTTCAATTGTTTCCTTAATGCTTCTATGTCAGCATTTTTCTTCATGATGATTTCTTCTATTGCATTGACATTGGATGGATCATATCCAATTTCGATCACCAAGTCTTCTAGAGTTTTGATTCCTGTGTCCTTTGAAAATGAAGACACCTTCTCCATTTTCAGTTGTGATTGTACATTAGCCAATGAAACTTGGAGTTTTGATAAACTCATAGCAGTGTTAGTGAGAGTGGATGAAATCATCTCACCAATTTTCTTGTGTAGCTCCATTTGATCTATTGGATGTATATCTTTTGTATCAAACTCAAATGTAGCCCTTTTATAACCTACTTCTGACTTTGGCTGTGGAATTTGTGCGTGAAGAAAATAAAAGTGCATTTTTCCCTTTTCTGGGTCAAAATCTGAGAGCAACCTGCTCTGAGAGCTACAAGTTTGTTTCCAAAACTGGTTGTATGTATTGGTCTTTAACATTTCATTCTTCAACTTGATCTCTCTGAAGGTGTCAAAGATAGTCTTTTCCTTCTCCCCTATAGCAACTGTACTAGTCTGAATGGATTTCTGCTGATCTTGAGAAGCCGTTGATTGACGATATTTAGAAACTGTAGAAGTATTAGGAGTAGTATAAGTACATTGATCACCTTCTTGTGTGGAAGGAGGTGTCTCTTCAGTAATAATAATTACTTCTTTATCTTAATCCTTGCTAGGGTTTACCTTTGGATTAATATTTTTTTTCTTCCTGTATTGAATTTTGAACTCTTTTCTAGATGAATTAGTCATTGGATATGACTGATCTTCTCTAACCCTTTTCCCTGCTCTTTACTATGCAATAGGATTCTGAAATGCTGATGTAGAAAGTGTTTGTTCTTTAGCATCGTGTAAAGTACCTTCAATCCATTCAATCCAATTCATATATATTTTCACTCTGGTCTAGGTGTATGAAAATAAGGTGTATATTTGTTCTCTACCCTTAGCTTAGAAATGACATCAACTGGATCATAAGACCATGTAAAACCGAGATTAAACTGCATTTCTTTCAACAATTTATTTGCTTCCTCCCCTACTATCCTGCCATTACAGATAAAAGGCCCTATCTGTGTTTTGATTTTGAATTGTGATTTCTTTTTAGCAAAGAAAAAATGCACTTCATCATCATTAATAATTTTTCTAATATACTCTAATGCAAAAATCCTCATGGGGAGGAATTTTGGAAATTTATAAGGGGGAAGCTCACAACCATAAACTCTGAGTTATGTATAATTTTGATAAATATACCAATCCCCTGTTATGTCTTGATCTAATAGCTAAAATACATTTCTAATTTCTTCACTAATCCTAGGATCCGTAGTGTTATTGAGTAAACTAAGTGTTGGATGAAGAAACAGTTCCACAAACTGTTTATATGAATACTCTTTTTATTCCTTAATTACTAATGTAGTCTAGAAAATGATTGACTGTTGATTTCTTTCGTCATCCAATTTCTATAAGGAAAATTTAAATTTGTCTCCCTGAGAATACAAGAACAAGTAAACTAACACAAAGGCATACTTGAAGACCTCTTCAATTGGAAATTTAATCAACTACTCATGGATAGAATCTGCAATGAATTGATTGAAGTTAAAAATGATGGATGGTTTGGAATTTGTGCAGAATATGGACACGAATCCTATGATGGCTTCAGCTACCCATTGGTTTGAATAATAACCAAGAAGGTAGGAAATTATTGTGATGATTTGTTTGGATCTTTCAGGGAAAATGGATTATGGAAATGGAGGGTTTTTCTTGGGTAATGGATCATTTTCAATCATGAATAGCTCAAGAGTTTGAGCTCTCTTTGAAAAATCTAAATTCTAATATATTTCAATCAAGGCTTCTTGGAAAAATGGTGTGGCATTCTTTGTGGTTGGGGATTGCATCATTTTTTCAATGGTTTGGGAAGTGATGGTCACTAAAATCTCTCATGTAGGAGCGATAATAGCTCTTTGGTTGGGCATATACCAAGATTGACATCTTCTAACAAATTATGGAGCACTATGGGTGTGAGGAGAGATAAAATGTGGAATATTAGAATCCCATAGTCCTATATCATCATATTTATCTTCTAAACATCAGTATAATTCAAATACCTCAAGTTCATAGAGGGTTTCATTGATTTTATGGTATTTTTCTTCTAATGGTATGTGATGAAAGTCAATTGGAGGGAGTAACAACAGAATAGCTAGTTCTTCTAGTCCTTTGTTCTTTGGAGGAATGATTGGTTCTGTTGGAATGGCGGAAACATGAATTTCTGATGAAAAACAGAGGTCAAGGCAGAGGATAAGCTTTGAAAAATTGAAAGAATGTCAACAACTACAAAGGAAGACTTTAAATAGTGGCAAGGTTGATCTCTGGAGTTCTAGTCAATAACTGTGAATTTGTAATCCTGTGCAGAGGAGATCAAAAAGCAGAATGAAAGTTTAAAATTGGTGTTTAGTGATGAATTTATGGACAATTGGTTTAATTCCCGTTTGAAAAGGGTGCGGGTACATTAGACTAATAGTTAGGATCAAATTAGTTGGCTAACAGTTATGGAACAACGGGAAATAACTTGATGGGATAGTCCATAGTCCACGTTGGCATGACATGATTGGCGGGAGAAGTAATGGTTTCAACCGATGGATAAGTGGGATTTTTTGGGGGGGGGGGCGGTGGGGTGAAAAATCGTATCGTTTTGACATGTAGTGATGGGGTAAGGCTTTAAAAACACCCTTTTCAGACAACCCCCCCACCCAACGTTAGTTTCAGATGATAAGGGGGACCCGAAGTCTCGTACGTGTTGTCAGATGTGATTAGGACGTAATGGATGATCGGTTTGGGTGGCAAATAGCATACGACGAATTTAAATGAAATGTGGTGTAGGGGTATAATGAAGTGATGTGACATAGATAGTCTACAAATAGAGGTATGTGAAGTGTTGAATGGGTAGTGGGAGATAACACATAATATTAAATCCTATGGTCTTGAGGATGAATTTTCAAAATTTTAAAGATAAAACTTTCATAAGAAATCAATTTCGAAAATAAATTTCTTTAGCAAAAATCTGCATTTCTCTTCAAATTCAACAACAGAATAGATAAATTTTATGACACAGAGTTTATTTTGAACTATAAAAACTAACTTACTCCTTCAACTAGACTCTTATAAATAGAATGGAGGTTTCACTACCTTATTTTAGTGAAAAAATAAAGATTCTTCCATGGGAAGTTTTGACCCTAGATTTGACCTATATGGGATGGAGTGACATGAATTTAGACCTCTAAATGGAGATGAAATAATGTGAAGGAGAAAAATATCTTGATAGGACTTGTTCAGTGACCAAAATGATTGTGGAATACTAACTAAAAAAGCAAATTTTTTACTAATGACCTGATGGAAAACTCTCAAAAGAGATATCTTTGATCACTGATAAACTGAATCTAACATTGGCTCCAACTGGGGATGGCAGATCCTTTAGGAGGTGTCAAGAACACCGTATATTAGGTAGAATTACCATTGGGTTATGGAGTCAACTGGACTTTGAAAAAATTAAACAAACTTGAAACTTTGAGTAAAAAAAAAAAATGGACTTAACTCTGACTTAAAAAGAGACTAAAATTTACGATTAAAAAAGAAAAGAAAACATAAGCCATTTGTAGAAGTATTATGGCCTTCTCCTCGAGCTTCAAAATTTTGCAACAACTACCTTATTTGTTGAGCATCAAATGTAAATTGGTATATACAATGACAATGAATTTATTTCTCATGATTTCAAGAAACATAATGCTTTAGAAACCTACCATTGATAGGTCCTCCTAGCACTTCTTTCCCTTCAAGATCTTCTAGAAAAAATGATTTATTTCCTCTGAATGCTACAATATTGTAAGTTCCTTTACACAGATCTTCAAATTCCCCATGCTCGCCCTTATCTTCATTTTTGGCATCCCATCTTAGAACAATGTCTCCAATATTGAAGTCATCAGCCTTTGTTTTTCTATCAAAATATTTTTTATTTTATCATGCAACTTTGAAGTATTGCTGAAAACTTCATCTCTTGATTGTTGCAAATATATCATCTGGATGATCCATCTATGAATTTCATTAGGTTCACTGTCAACCTCCTACAAAATCTTCATTACTGGAAAAACCAAGGTACAAGGGAAACCATTGTCAATTCCATAAACAAGCTGAAATGGAGACATGTTAATTAATCTTTTTGTGTTTTCTATCAGCCCATAAAGCATTTGTAAGATTCTTGTGCCAATTCCTTTTGTTTTCTTGTAACATCTTCTTGATAATATTCACCAAAGACTTATTAGATGATTTTGCAAGCCCATTTCCATGAATATGCAGTAGAATGACCAAGTATAATGTGATATTTATCAAAAAAATCAATCATCTTCCTCGATTTGAAAGCAACTACATTATCAGTGATAATATTGTATGGACAGCCAAATCGAAACATAATATTTTTTTCAAGAAACTGAATGATAGCAAAATCGGTTGCTTGCCTAGTGGGAATAACCTCAATCCATTTGGTAAAATAATCTGTAGTAGTGAGAATCCATTTGTGTTGAGATGAAGATGGAGGATGAATTTCACCAATAAAATCAAGTCCCCATTGCCGGAATGGTGCTTGGACTTCAATTGGTTTAAGAGGCAAAGGTAAAAGTTTCCTTTTTCCTTGAAATATCTGACACTCATGATAACTATTAACTATTTTGTAGACATCAGAAAACAAGGTAGGCCAATAAAAAATTGCTCTCAAAATTTTATTTGCTGTGGTTTTCCAATAAAGACGACCTCCACAGTCACCTTTATGGAAATCTGTCATAAATTTCTCAACTTCACCTTCAACTAAACAATTCAACAATATTCCACTAGGATCTTTCTAATATAAGACACCATTCAGAATGTAGTATTTTAGTGCTTTTAACTTCAATGATCTTGCTTTACTTCTAGGAATGCCAGGAGGAGGATTCAGATGTTGTAGAATATATAAAATATCAACATAACAGGGAGATAAAGAAAAGATCTCAACTATCTCAGGCAATGTTTCAACAGTTTGCTTATGAGACAGTGCAGCAATGAAGTTTATGTCTAAGGCATGAATATTATAATCTGCCATAAGCTTTTCTAGGCCTTGTCCTTTTATTATTTTTTTGGGCTTGATATCCAAATCATACTCTAGCAAGGTCGCAATCCATTTTCCTCTATGACCTTCTCGATCATTTTGTGTGAGTAATTCTTTAACAACAACATTTGGCACATAAGAAATGACATGGGAATGCAAAATATACACTATAAATCCTTCAATGCTTTGACTAAAGCTAAATATTGTTTCTCCATGATATTGCACTTTAAAGCATCATCTCTTATTGTTCTGCTAAAGAAAGCAATAGGTTGTTCTGTATTTTTATTTTTCTTCTGCATTAAAACAACTACAAGTGTATGCTTTGAAGAAAATGAGAAAATTATAAAATTAAGTGTATAGTCTGGGCTAATGAGAATGGGAGCATGAGATATAGCTAAATTGACTTGATTAAATGACTTCTTTGCTTCCTAAGACCATTTTAATTCAGTATCTTTCTTCAACATATCAGTAATCTGCCTCAAATGTTCAACAAGATTTGGAACAAATCTTCTCAGAAAATTGATTTTACCATTGAAATATTGAATCTCCTTTTTGCTCCTGGGATAATCTAAGTTTCGAATTTCTTCAATACTTGAAGGATATACTCTTATGCCATATTTAGATATAATATTCCCTAACAATTTAACTTCTTCCAAAGAAAAGAGGATCTTCTTTGGATTTAATGAAATACCAAACTTTCTGCACTTTTGAAAAATTGTCTTTAGATGCTGCAAATGGTGTTCATCTCTCTTTGAGAAAATAGTGATATCATCAAGGTAAATAACCAAAAACATATATTTTTCATTGGCAAAATTAATATCCATTTCTCTTTGAAAAGTTTCCCCAACATTCTTCAAACCAAAAGGAATTTTGGCATATATAAAAGTACCCCAAGATGTGGTGAGAGCTGTCTTTTGTTGATCATCTGGGTGGACAAGAACCTGATTGTATCCTGAATATCCATCCAACAAAGAAAGTCTAGATGATCCAACTACCCTTTGTAGAATGTGATCCATTTTTGGTAGTGGATAATTTTCTTTTCAGAACACTTTGTTCAGATTTTGAAAATCGATGCACAATATAATTTTTCCTGTCTTCTTTCTCACAGGTACTAGATTAGACATCCAGTCAGAGAAACGAATAGGAACTATTATTCCAATGGTGAACAATCTGTTTACTTCCTTCTAAGCTTTTGGTGAAATTGTTTTTGTTCTAGCTTCAAAGGAAAAGTGTGCTAAAGTATGATTTTATCATAGACCTTCAAATCCGAATATTCCCAAGCAAATACATTTGAAAATTGAGACATAAGTAATGCATATTTATCTTTCATTTTTGGACTCAAAGATTTTGAAATTTACACCATCTTAGGCTTTTCTGAAGTGCTAATATTTATATCTTCCACTCCCACCTATGTTGGTGACATAGTAGGTTTCCTTGCAACATCATCTTGGTCAAAAAGTTCTTCCAAATGCACTAAACCTCTTGGAATAGAATTATCCTTAAGATGTAGTACTTGCATCTTTGTAGCATGAATTTCTTGGTCATCTATTTGGGCATTAATGAATTCTTCTTTTGTTTGCAAGAAGTTATAGATTTTCTAATCATTTTTAAACACTTGCCATTTTGGCGATGTTCGACATTTATTTCATATTTTTTATTTGGACATAGAGGGATTTTAAACATACTAGTAGAAGTAGCCATAAAATCAACAATAACATTGTTGTTTCTAGGAATTAATGACAGAGTATATTTAGGAAATGTTTAGGATTTTTGGCTTGGTATTTTCCTTTGACTTGCTTGATAACTAACTCGGAGTCACCATATACATATATTTTCTTTGCACCAAGCTTTTTCGAATTTTTCAGGTCAGTAATTAAGGCTTCATATTTAGCTTCATTATTTGTGCAGCCAAATGCTAGTTTATAAGAATACATTCTAACATTTGGAGGTATATCCAATGATTGATTAATTGGGTTGTGAATCCAAATTCCAATGCTAGCGCCTTCTTTGCCCATGGCTCCATCAAGATCCATAGTCCAAAGAATATTTTCTTCATCTGGAAGGTTTAAATCAGATGGTTGATTTCTGTTTTCTGTTTGAGATACCTTTGCTGTATCCAAAATTTCTGTTTTTTCTATTATTTTCTCATTTTCTTCTTGAGGAGATGTCTTAAATTCCAAACTCTTTGGTATTATTTTACAAAATTTTGTCTCTACCAATTCTAAAACATAATTTGAATATTTTGGATTTTTCTGATTTTTCTTCAATCAAAAAGTCTGAAGATGCTAAGCATTCTTCAATGAATAAAATAAAATATTCTAGATCTGTATGTATAGCATGAATGGGATGATTGTTAGGATTTTCTCTTGTATTTATAATATAGTTCATCTTACTTTCTCTGTAAAGTTTTCTGGATTGTCCAAAGATAGGAATTGTTGTATATGAAAAGTCAAGCTGTAATGTTCCTCTAAGCTTTGCTCCCCGTGATCTAGAAAGTAACATTCCATACCTAGGTGGAATATTAGACACAACAACATCCATAAGAAATTCTTGGCTATAATTTGTTCTAATGATACCACTAAATCCTTGATAAGACCAAGACATTTCACCCTCCCTGAATTAAATGAATAGAGGTCATGGTAAGGTCTTTTGATGTCTAGTCCTAACATGTACATAATGGCTTTAGGCATGAAGTTGTGGGATGCTCCAGAGTCAAGCATTGCATTATGAATAATGAAATCATGGATCTTTAGACTTAAATAAAATGGAGGAACTTCACTATCTTCTAATTTTCCATCAACAACAGGACCAAAAAGAAGCTTAGGATGATCATCACTCAAGTTAACCATATCATATGTTTGATAAATTCTAAGAAACTTAGTAACTTGAAACTTGTATTGATCATTATTCACTATCTCAGATAGAGGAATAGAAACCTTTAGTTTATAAATTTCATTTTCAAGGGAAAAATGAGTGGGATGTTTATATACCTCTTTTAATGATGTGCATTTATTTTCAGGTAGTTCTTTGGATGAAGAAAATTTATTCTTTCCTCCTTGAATTTATTCATATTTTCTTTGATTACTAGTGGATACTTCATTAGCTTTAGGAGAAGTAGAAGCAATAGGTGCTTTTTCTTTGCCTCTGTTTGGTGCAAGAACTTATTTTTGCTGAATATTGGTTTGAGAACTTTTCTGCTTTTGATTAGAAACTAGAGGAACATTTCTACTTCTCAAACCATACTCCCTTTGAACTTGGGTGAGGGAATTTTGATATCCTCTATGATAGTCTTCAGTGCACATTAAATCTTCATTTGACATGACATATTGTTGGTATTCTTATGCAAAAATTTCTGCAGAATATTGATCTTCTTCAATGAGTAAAAAAGGTTGTTGATTTTCCCCAAATAAATGGTTTTCTCCAGAAATTTATTCTTAATCATCTTCATCAGGGCCTTCAGTATAATTCTGCTGGAATGATGTCCGAACTTGCTATTGAATTTTTGGATTCTGACTCCTCTGTTCCCTTTGTTTAATCCTGTATTGGGGTTGTTGATTTTGACCCTTGAAATTGGGATTTCTTATAGAAGGTTCAACTTGTTGATCAAAACTGGACATCTTATCCATAGTTTTCTCCATAGATTTAATCAAAGTATTAATTTTTCCTTCTAATGAAGTGGATGTTTCTTCTTTTATTGTGATTCTTTTCTTTTTTTTTACCTTAGAATTTTTAATAATCAGATTTTCCTCTACACTCACTGCATTTCTTTGCAATTCTTCCAAAGCTGATGGGTTCTCTCCTTAACTGATAGGCCATGTTAGGGTCAAAACCATCAGGATAATGGAGTAAAGAAAGGTCTGGGGGTGGCTTAATATTATCCATAATTGAATGATATATATTATTAAATATAGTTATGAATTCTCGGACATACTCATTTGCATTCCTTTTTAGTGCATTATATTCAACTAGGATTTGCAATGGATTTTTCTTCTCTTCCCATTTTTCCATGAATTAATCAATTAGCTGTTGTGAGGTACCAATTGAACCATATCCAAGACAATGAAACCATTTCTTTACTTCTCCAGAAAAAAATTGAGCGATAATACACATATTAGCATCATCATTGTCTATTTCTTCAAGGTCTATAAAATCAGTTACTTTAGCCACATGCTAATAGGCTGTTATTTCTGATGTTCCATCATAGAGGGGCAACCTCTGACCATAATTTTGAGGTAGAGAAGTAAGATGACCTAGTAGAATCAGTGGAGAAAATCTGGCCATGGTTAATGAAGGAGGTGGTGGAGTGTGAATTGTCATGTAGATTGAATAAAAGTTTGCAAAGGTAAAGATGGAATGAGAGGAGTAACTTATGATGTATCTGTATGAGATGGTGTGGTAAAATAAGTACCAAAATTCTGTTGCTGATATTGAAAATAGGTCTTTTCAGAGGTTTATTGAAATTTATCTATTAAGCCTTAAAGTTTATGGAAATTAGACCAAACTTCAGTATCACTTTCAGACTCAAACATTTTAGAGAATGGTGTAAAAGACTCAAATCAAAAGGGTCAAAAGTAGCTTCTGAGAGGAAAGTTTCAGACTTGGTTCTAATTAAAAAAAATTCAGATTGTGGAGAGAAAGCCAAATCTTCTGAGAAAAACCTCGTAGGTAGGGAATTTGATTTAATTAGTGGAGGAAAAACTCTTCCTAACTGTTGAGACTTAGTCTTCTATTTTCTCAAAATACTTTCAGGATTTTGTCCCAATGGTGATGAATTAGGGTCAGGGTTTGACCTAGTATATCTTTTAGGAGCCATCTTAAGATCTGAATTATATGTTTTGGCTCAGGTTTTGACTTCATCCTATTCAGAAAAACTTTCCCAGGGAATATTTAACAATCGCTCCCCGACAACGGTACCAAAAATGTTATCACTCTCTCCAATTTCCTAGGATGAAAATAGGCGTGAAGAAAGGTAACCACAAATGAAATTTTAGCTAGGTAGCTATCGCTACCTAACAAGAGAGGGATCTCTATGTGTCACTTTTTAAATATTCAATTTTAGGCCGAGTATGAGATTTTAGGCTAGATATGAGTTAATATGTTTTAAAATTTTGTTTAATAATTTGTTTGCTAGATAAAAATTATGATTAGTGAAACTAAAACTGATTTGCAGAGAATGGAGTAAGGCAAGATAGGAAAACTATTTGAGCATAATTAATTTTTCATTTGTGTATAGTGGTAGAAAAAGGCATGGGTTTGAAGGAGCATTTTACTGAATTCATTCATCAGAAGAAAAGACACATTGTAGAAATCTTAATTAATAGAACATATAACTAATCTCTGTTTATAAATTGATAATATTTTTACACAGAAAATGAAATGGAAATGAAATAACAGAGAAAAGCACAATGCTCAAAAGAAATACCACATGAATCTCACAAAATTTTCTGCAACTCCTTTGATTTCATTAATAATAGGTCCACAGTAATACACAGATTCTCAAAAACTTAATTATACACCAACAATACTTCGTACATCGAAGTATTTATATAAAATAAAAATTACAATAGTTACATTAAAGGCTATAATAACAGATAGCGCTTTATTTTCCAACTAGATTCTAACTGCATCATGGAAATAAATTCAATTTTCCGTGTTGGCGCTACTATAACTGAAATTTGTTGCTGAAGGAGATAATTGTGGGTTGCCCTGGCTGTCAGTTGATTGATGATCTATATGAGTTTGAATTTTTTGCTTTTACTAATTAATCCTGAAATTCACATAGTTTTTTCTAGTGCTCTTCATCTGGGATGACCAATTTCATTACCTTACGGTAAAATTCATCTACTTCAGTGTATTTAGCAAAAGTGGGCCTCACCACAAAAACATGTTTAATCTCATACTGAATATAAACATCATTGCTTCAGGTTCCCAACAATTCCCTTCCTGTCAGTGTGCCTTTTCTATTTGAAAACTTGGCAATATCTCTGTATATTTCCTTCAATCTTCTCCAATAATCCTCTTTGGTCATCAATTTATCATTAATCACAAGCAGAGAAGGAAACCCTTTCTATGTCAAAGGCTTTATTCTGCTGAAAAATTTCTGAATTGTGACCTCCAGACTGTGACACTTTTCCTCAAGTTGAAGAATAAAATTCCTCTTTGTGAGCACCTGCTTCACTTCTAGGATTGTTTCTATTCTGTCATTTATACCCAAATCATCCAACTCATACTTGTTTTTTGCATTCATAAACTTGATGATGTTGTTTGCTATAGTAGGCTAATCTCCAAGCTATGCTTTGATTGTTGCAATAGCCTCATTCAATTTCTATATCAGCTCCTTTTCCTCAAATATAATCTAAATACTTGTCCAGATCTCATTTAAATATTCCACGATGTCTGCCCAGATTATTTATTTTACTTGACCCAGAGTATTTCCAATGGTTGATTCTTTTTTCTCTTTTTGCAATATCTCAATTAACTTTTTGGCTCTTTGTGCTTCAGCTGCATGTGAAATTGCAACATTAGATTTCTGAAATTGCAATAATTTTACCTATTCCTGCAATTTCTTTATCTCCTCTTCTTGAATGGACATATTTTGAACTGATTTGGTGAGATGCTCAGCTCCATCTATAGTACTTGCTATAGAAGGTGTAGCTATAGGGATGACTGCAAGGGGGCCTGCTTCTAAAGGAACCTTTGATGCTTTTGCTACTAATTCTTTTTCCTTTATCATTTTTTCTAGTTTTGATTCCATTTTCTTTATTTGAGCATTTTGCTCCATAATCAACTTCATTATTTCTGTCATCTGAGATTCAGTCTCTTCAATGTATTTTGCTAAAGGATCTTCTGTAGTTCGAATCTTCAATTGTTTCCTTAATGCTTCTATGTCAACATTTTTCTTCTTCAATATTCAGTTGTGATTGTACATTAGGAAATGAAACCTGTAGTTTTGATAAACTGATAGCAGTGTTAGTGAAAGTGGATGAAATCATCTCACCCGTTTTCTTGTGTAACTCTATTTTATCTATTGGATGTATCTATTTTGTATCAAACTCAAATGCATCCCATTTATAATCTGATTCTGACTTTGGCTGTGGAATTTGTACTTGAAGAAAAGAAAAGTGCATGTTTCCCTTTTCTGAATCAAAAGCTGAGAGCAACCTGCTCTGAGAGCTGGGAGTTTGTTTCCAAAACTGGTTGTATGTATTGGTCTTTAACATTTCATTCTTCAATTTTATCTCTTTGAAGGTGTCAAAGACAATCTTCTCTTTCTCCGCTGTAGCAACTGTACTAGTCTAAATGGCTTTCTGCTGATCTTGAGAAGTTTCTGATTGCTGATATTTAGAAACTGTAGAAGTAGTAGGAGTAGTAGAAGTCCTTTGATCACTTGCTTGTGTGGAAGGATGTGTCTCTTCAGTAATAATAATTACTTCTTTCTATGAATCCTTGCTAGGGTTCACCTTTGGATTAAGCTTTGTTTTCTTCCTGTAATGAATTTTGAACTCTTTAATAGAGGAATCAGTCATTGAAGATGACTGATATTCTCTAACCATTTTCCTTGCTCTTTCTTGTGCAATAGGGGTCTGTAATGCTGATGTAGACAATGTTTTTTCTTCAGCCTCCTGTAAAGTACCTTTAATCCATTCAAGTTGATTCATATATTTTTAAATATTTGCTCTAGGTGTATGAAAATAAGGTGTAGATTTTTTCTCTACCCTTAGTTTAGAAATAACACCAAATGGATCATAAGACCATGTAAAACTGAGATTAAAATGCATTTCTTTCAACAATTTATTTGCGTCCTCCCCTGCTGTCCTGCTATTACAGATAAAAGGCCCTATCTATGTTTTGATTTTGAATCGTGATTTCTTTTTAGTAGAGACAAAATTCACTTAATCATCATTAATCATTTTTCTAATGTACTCTAATGCAAAAATCCTCATGGGGAGGAATTTTGGCAACTTATAAGGGGGAAGCTCACAACCATAAAATCTGAGTTCTATATAATTTTCATAAAGATACCAATCCCCTATTCTGGCTTGATCTGACAACTACAATACCTTTCTAATTTCTTCACTAATTCTAGGCTCTGTAGTGCTATTGAGTAAACTGAGTATTGGATGAAGAAACAATTCCACAAACTATTTATGTGAATACTCTTTTTGTTCCTTCATTACTAATGAATTCCAGAAAATGACTGATTGTTGATTTCCTTCTTCATCCAATTTCTGTAAGGAAAACTTAAATTTGTCTCCCTGAGAATACGAGAACAAGTAAACTAACATAGAGGCATACTTGAAGACCTCTTAAGTTGTAAATTTAACCAACTGCTCATAGATAGAATCTGTAATGAATTGACTAAAGTTGAAAATGATGGAGGGTTTGGAATCTATGGGGAATATGGACATGAATCCTATGATGGATTCATCTACCCATCAATCTGAATAATAACCAAGAAGGTAGGAAATGACTATGATGATTTGTTTGGATCTTTCAGGGAAAATGGATGATGGAAATGGAGGGTTTTTCTTGGGTAATGGATAATTTTTAGTCATGAATAGCTCAAGAGTTTGATCTCTCTTTGCAAAATATAAATTTTGATATATTTCAATCAAGGCTTCTTGGGAAAATGGTGTGGCATTCTCTGTGGTTGGGGCTTGCATAATTTGTTCAATTGTTTTAGCAGTGATGGTCACTAAAATATCTCTTGTAGGAGCGATAATAGCTCTCTGGTTGGGCATATACCAAGCTTGGCATCTTCTAACAAATTCTGGAGCACTATGGGTGTGAGGAAATATAAAATGTGGAATATTATAATCCCATAGTCTAATGTCATAGAGGGTTTCATGGATTTTATGGTATTTGTCTGCCAATGGTATGTGATGAAAGTCAATTGGAGGGTGTGAAAACAGACTTACTGGTTCTTCTGGTCCTTGTTCTTTGTAGGCATGATTGACTCTGTTGGAATGGCAGAAACATGAATTTCTGATGAAAAACAGAGGCCGAGACTGAGGAGGAGCTCTGAAAATTCGAAAGAATGTCAATAGCTACAAAGGAAGGCTTTAAAAATTGGCAAGGTTGATATTCGGAGTTCTGGTCAATAACTGTGAATTTGTAATCCTATGAAGAGAAAATTGAAAAGCAGAATAAAAGTTTAAAACTGGTGTTTATTGATGAATTTATGGGAAATTTATTTAATTCCCATTTGAAAAGGTTTCGGGTATGTTAGTCTAATGGTTAGGATCGAATTAATTGGCTAACGGTTGTGGAAAGGTAGGAATTAACTTGATTGGTCAGTCCACAATCCACGTTGGCATGATATGATTTGTGGGAGAAGCAATGGTTTCAACTGGCGGATAAGTGGGATTTCAGGGGGGTGTACAATGGCGGTAAATGGTTTCATGCGCGGGGGGGAGGTTGCGAAATGGTATGTTTTTGACATGTAGCGATGGGGTCGGGATTTAAAACCACCCTCTCAAGACCCCCCCGACATTAAGTTTTAGATGATGAGGGGGGGGCGAAGTCTCGTACAACCCATCAGATGTGATTAGGATGTGATGGATGATTGGTGATATGGGGGGCAGTTAGATACAATGGAGTTAAATGAAATGTGGGGTAGGGGTATAATGAAAGTGTTGTGACACAGATAATTTACAAATAGAGGTATGAGACATGTCGAATGGGTAGTGGGAGATAAAACATAAGATTAAATCCTATGAGCTTGACGATGAATTTTTGAAATTTTAAATATAAAGCTTTGATAAGCAAGAAATTTCAAAAATAACTTTCTTCAAAAAAGATATGCATTTCTCTTCGAATATAGCAATAGAATAGAGAAATTTTATGACACAGAGTTTATTTTGAACTGTAAAAAGTGACTTGCTCCTTCAATTAGACTCTTATGAATAGAATGGAGGTTTCATTGCCTTATTTTAGTGAAAAATAAAATATTTTTCCATGGGTAGTTTTTACCCTATATTTGACCTATATGGGATGGAGTGACATGAATTTGGACATCTAAATGGAGATGAAATAATGTGAAGGAGCAACATATTTTGATAGGACTTGGTTAGTGACAAAAATTATTGTTGAAGACTAACTGAAAAAGCAACATTTTTTGCTAGTGACCTTAGTAATGGAAAACTCTCAAAAGAGCTATCTTTTATCACCGATAAACTGGCTCTAACATTGGCTCCAACTGGGGATGACAGCTCCTTCAGGAGGTGTCAAGAACACCAAAGATCAGGTATCCTTACCATTGGGTTATGGAGTCAACTGAACTTTGAAAAACTTAAAAAAACTGGAAAATTTGACTAAAAAAAAAAACAACTGACTTAACTCTGACTTTACAAGAGACTAAAACTTATGATTTTTTTTTTTAAAGAAAACATGAGCCATTTGCAGAAGTATGATGACCTTATCCTCGGGCTTCAAACTTTTGCAACAACTCCCTTATTTGTTGAGCATCAAATATAAATTGGTATATACAATGACAATGGATTTATTTCTCATGATTTCAAGAAACATAACGCTTTAGAAACCTACCATTGATAGGTCCTCCTAGCACTTCTTGCCCTTCAAGGTCTTCTAGCAAAAATGCTTTTTTTCCTCTGAATACTACTATATTGTAAGGTACTTTCCATAGATTGTAAAATTTCCCATGCTTGCCCTTATCTTCATTTTTGACATCCCATATTAGAACAATGTCTCCAATATTGAAGTCATCATCCTTTGGTTTTCTATCATAAACCTTTTTTATTTTGTCATGCAGCTTTGAAGTACTGTTGAAAACTTCATCTTTTGATTGTTGAAAATGTATCACATGGTTGATCCTTCTCTGAATGCCATTAGGTTCACTGTTAACCTCCTGTAAAATTTTGATTACTGGAACAACCAAGGAAGAAGGGAAAACAATGTCAATTCCATAAACAAGCTGAAATGGAGACATGTTAATTAATATTTTTGTGCTCACTCTATCAACGCACAGAGCATTTGTAAGCTTCTTGTGCCAATTCCTTTTGTTTTCTTGTAACATATTCTTGATAATATTCACCAAAGACTTATTAGATGATTCCACAAGCCCATTTACCCAAGGATAATTTGCAGTAGAATGACCAAGTCTAATGTGATATATATCACAAAAATTGATCATCTTATTGGATTTGAAAGCTGCTGCATTATCAGTGATAATGTTGTATGGACAACCAAATCGAGACAAAATATTGTTTTCAAGAAACTGAATGATAACATAATAAGTTGCTTGCCTAGTGGTAATAGCCTCAATCCATTCGGTAAAATAATCTGTAGTAGTGAGAATCCATTTGTGTTGTGCTAAAGACAAAGGATGAATTTCACCAATAAAATCAAGTCCCCATTGCTGGAAGGGTGCTTGGACTTCAATTGGTTTAAGAGGAAAAGGTAAAACTTTCCTTTTTCCTTGAAATATCTGACACTCATGACAACTATTAACTATTTTGTAGACATCAGAAAACAAGGTAGGCCAATAAAAACCTTCTCTCAAATTTTTATTTTCTATGGTTTTCCAATAAATATGGTCTCCACAGTCTCCTTTATGGAAATTTGTCATAAATTTCTCAACTTCACCTTCAACTAAACAATTCAGAAATATTCCACCAGGATCTTTCCAGTATATGACACCATTCAGAATGCAGTATTTTAGTGCTTTTAACTTCAGTGATCTTGCTTTACTGCTAGGCATGCCATGAGGAGGATTCAGATGTTGTAGAATATATACAATATCATCATACCATGGTGTTGGTTCGAGGGGTCCTGAACCAGGTTCGGAGGTTAATGTTTGCCAACAAACCCTATACTACTGGCCCTTTCGGCAGTGACCTGCTTGCGCAGGTCAATGTCTCACCTGAAGCAGTATGGGTGGGTGTTGGAACTAGGTTTCCGCACCCTGAGAGAGGATAGGTAAGCCAAGTAGAGTTGCGTCCGTCCTTATAATGACCAGATCTCCTATCTTAGAGCCGGATCTATAGATATCCTTCGCATCCACGTGCGTAAGGTCAACTATACTTAATGTAATCAAAAAATCATATACTTATAAAATAGTAGTGCAGCGTTATATTTATTCTCATAAAACATAACAGAACATACCCAGATGCAGAAGAAACACTTAACACAATACTTTCGTACCTTAACACAGAATATGCATAACACAGTAGCTATCACAGATTCACATCAATAGTACAAATACATTCAGCTATGAAACAACCATTATCATTCATTAATCCTTCAGTTCCTTCTTACAATACCCAAACCCGACTTGCGCACACAGCAGCAGGGTCCGCACACAGCAGGACTTGGGATCTTCGCGCACATAGCCAGCAGGAGTCCTTTCCCCAGAAACCCAAACAGATCTACTAAGCCACAATTCGCATCAAGATCTCATCATCTTCTTCTTCTTTCCTTAAAATTCAAAATTTCCCTCTATTTATAACAATCTAGCCTAATCTTTCCTATGGTCCACAAACCATGGTTTGCGGATTCTAGGTCTACCCTTTGACACATTACAATGCTTTCAAGGCTTTGACCCACCCCAAAACCCCTGCGCTAGACTAAATATAATAAAAAATATACAAAATCAGACCAATTTCATAGCTTGTAGGAGATCCTGTTCCAATAGTCCCCCAACACAATCTTGTGACTCGTCCCGAGTCACTGTGGTGGTGCGGTCTCTACCTGCACATGTAAGGCATTAATGGCTACAATCAGCGGAGGTAAAACTTCTTGAATTTGAGCGGCAGCACTCTGCGCGATGTCTACAAGCTTCTGGGAGGTTGGACCTTCAGTAGCTGCGATAACCCATTCTAATATTTGGTTGAGTCGCTCGATCGCGCCATTGGCATCCTGTGATAGATGGAGGGCGGCGTCGGCCCATGGGTTCAAAAGTTTTGTGATGGCATGCTTCGATCGTTGGAGATTTGAAATCGTATCTCAAAGTGCATTGCTAGTCTTCAAGCGTGCCAGACGCTGCACAGGGACTAAGGAGGGAAAGGTAACTTCGACCTGATCGAAAGTGGCTTCCTTCTGTCATAAGTCCTATTTGATGTTTTGAAGAACTGGGTTGAACTAGACCATTGACCAGAGCTGCATGGTCGATTCGAGCAACTGAGTACCCTAGGTAAGCTATCCCATAATGATGTCTGTAGCTGCGGTTACCAGCGCAGCATGCTGGGCTCGTACCTCTGGAGGTGTGGCAGGCTGTAATTGGGCCTGTAATGCGGTGATTTTCCAGTCCATTTGGGTCTTGAGGGTCTGTATTTTGGTTCTGGACACCTTTAGTGCTGCAAGCAAGCCTTCTACTGTAGCCCGGAGTGGAGCTGTAGCTGGGAGCTCATCTAGGACCTCTGTGCCAAGCTGGTGGACCACTGTTCCGAGCTGCGCCATCTACGAGATAGCAAGGAAGACGTCTGCGCTCTGTCATGCGATGATCAGCGTGGCCACATCGAGCTGTTGCTGCGCGGTCCAGTCGCGATGATGGATCTCTTGAAGTACAGCGGTGTGGAGGCCCTGTAACACCTCGCTCAACCTACATGGCATCAATTGCAACCTTTTGTTGTGCTTCTATAGCTACCCACTGATCCTCTGTAGCTAGAGTAAGTGTGTTCATGATTTGCTTGAGATCCCCATCAGTCAGCATGGTTGTTGCATCATATTTCGGGCATTGGGCACGGTGATTTTTTTGGGGCCCCCTCTGTCAGCCCTTTCATTTGCAGGACTAGCTGTGAGTCGACCATGTCAACTCTTACAGTGGTATGCGGCAGTTGCGTAACCTCTTTCGTGGCTGCTTCCGAACCCGTCCGGCTGGATCCTGTGATCATCCTAGGTTTGGAAGGGGCGTTAACTTCCGTCATATAGCTTTGATGCCAATGTGTGCAGGGTTCGAAGTCACTTCTCCCTGCAGGGAGCCAGAGGGAAATTCGCTTATAAATTTCGGCATCCCCAGACCTGCTCCACATAATGTCCGCAGGTTCTGGACTAGTAGACGTTGAAGCGTTTGTGGGGTTAGGGGCTACCATATCAACGTAAGGAGGGGATCCTGAATTTGGAGACCCACAGGCAGCAGAGGTCAGTTGATTGGGTATGAATAGAATGCAAAAGGTCCAGAAAATCATGTAGCAGAAAAATACATGCAGATTACAGAGAGGATATGGAACCTTGGTCGGAGTTATCCTTTCTTATTTATAGTGCTCGTGGCTGTCCAACGGTAAGGTGAATCTTACCTGGAACTTACCATCAAGCAAACAGTAAAAACTCACAATAAATTGCCTCATTAATTTCCAGCCGCCTGTTTTCCGTAACGGTAATATTCCCTTTTTACCAGAGTTCAGTGTTCTGACTATCATTGTTCGCACCCTATGGCCTTTCTACGGATCTACTGTCCTTGGATGAAGCATTCATGCTGCTTGCACGTCCTTAATTATAGTCGAAGTAGGGTTTGCTGTAAAGCGATTCAAGTGCAGCCTAAACAACTTGGCAACTGTACGCATCCTGTCTAGTTCTAATTTTGGTGTAGTACAGGGATCATCCTTTCCTTCCTGCATTCCCCATGATTCAGATGCAATGTACAAGCGTGTTCTACCCTGATTCAAGGCATCAGTGTTCTTCAGAGCTGCGTCAAGCGCTCCTGTGCCATCTACCACCTTAATTGTTCGTAAAAACTCATCCCGCAAAGTCTCCCAATGGCGAGTGTGCTGATGTAGCTCCGTGTCTAAATACCATGAAGCTGGACACAGTCCTGAGCATGGATAAAAAAGTGGACCCGTTATTTTGGAGTTCTCTCACACCACTGTGTTTCTCATGCGAGCAAATATCTGCGTGGATCTTCTGACCCAAGGAACTTTTTTATTCGTCTCTCAGCTAGAGCCTCAAATCGCAGGATCATCTTATCCCTACATTCCTCCCAATCATGGAATACCTTCCCCTACGTATCCCACCAGCGCGTAGGTGTTCCATGTAGGGCGAGCTTAAGGGCCCATAGCTTGCGTCCCTTAGGAAATTCTGCTTTGAATGCGCGTAAAAATTCCCTAATGTTACTCGAATCCCCAAAGTAGGGTAGGTCTCTTACCTCAGAAGAGATGCAGTGGAATTTCCTTGTGATCTGAAGACATCGCAGTGCCGAAATCTCATGCTACCGGCCTTGCCAATTCTCTAGTTCCCCATCAGAGTTAGAAAATAATTCACTGTCTTTTTCCCAACAGATTACTCCTTCTATCATGGGGTTAATCCAATATTCATCCTACGTAGTTAACTTGTAAATGTGATCTACTTCCTCCTCATCACGCACTGGCTTTGTATACTACGCACCTTCCGTGGGATCCAACAGTACTATTACTCGTGTACCGTTATTTTCAAACACCATGCTTCACTTTTTGAGATTGATAACATCCCCCATATCTATAGCCCAGTCTAGTCCTAGGAGCGCAGAGTAGGGGTCCGCATATTCTACAATTTCTATTACCTCAAAGTCATCTTAGGCCTTTACTCCTGCGACATCTACCATGAATTTTGGCAGCCTTCCCAGAGGGATGATCTTCTATTGATTTTCCATGCGCAGCTGGATGGTGGACCATTCCAACTTAGGTTCTCCCATTCATTTCCATGTTTGTTTAGGTAATACGTTCGCATTTGATCCAAGGTCCAAAATAACCTAATCCATATGGTAGTCACCAATCTGCGCAGTCAGCCGCATTTCTCTTCCGGTGCATTTTTTATACCTGTATAGTTTGTGTACATCTTTGGTCCTTCGGGTCGGATCGGGCTGTGCTGTGCAGCTATTCATTAATGCTTGAAGGGTCTCTACAACCTTTAGGTTATGTAGCAACTTCATACATGCCTGCAGAAAGGGCGCGACCCCCTCATATGTCTTGGTGTGTGTCAGTACCTCCACAGTAGCTACTTCATCCTGAGCGAAGTCCTGGCCAACTGCGGCCATTTTTTCTTGTCCCTTTTTCATGTTCGATCCTTCTTGATGGGTCAGAGGATCCCTGAAAACCTCTTCCTTTGGTCCCCAGGCGGCCATCCCACTGCGTGTTATGAATTTCACACTTGGGTCCATGTTCCTTAGCTTGGATTTAACTCTCTTCACATTCTGCATAGGGGTGGGCTGCTTTTCATACATTCTTGCTATTAAAATTGGGAAATATTTGATCACATGGTCCAATTGTTTGCAATATCAGCAGGATTTTCATGTAGGATTTGGGCAGTCCCTAGCAAAGTGCTCTGCTTCTCCGCAATTATAGCAGATTAACTGTCCGCGTCCTCAACCTGCGCTTCCTCCCCGACCTCCTCCCCTTCCCCTTGCTGGAGAGCCACCAAAGTTTGCAGGAGATCTTGGTGACGCAGGGTCTGATTGTACCCCATGCAAGTTTCCTTGATCTATCATTGGATCATAAGTTTGACAATTCTGCTCATTGTTTCCTACCAACCAGCAGAACCTGCACCACTGTTGCTTCAGTTTTGGGACATACGCTCCTAGTCGGGGGAAATGGTTCATATCATGCACCTCTCCGATGTAGCAGTCATCACACCATAACGCAGACCCAGAGATTGGACGCACTAGGTTTGGTTCTCCACTTGCTCCTGGATGCACCAAACTAGGTCCTCCTGCCTGCATGTAATCTTTCAGTAGTGGGCGCCGATCCTTCGTATGGCCAGATACCCGACATCGTATGCACCATAGATCTGTGCTGGCTCCTTTTCCTCATTCCTTTCACAGATTTTGAATTTCCATGTGCATAGCTCCGAGTTGCTCTTGAATTTTCTGTACTCCTAACGAAGTATCTTCTCTGGGCGCAACTTCTAGTTTCATAGCGACTTCCACAACTTTTTCCTACGACTCGAAGGTTTGGTGACTCATTGGTATGCGCAGGCAAGGCAACAACATAGCGATGAACCATTCTATATGTTGTCGATTGTCATACTCAAATTCTCCTTCCCTGATTGCCCTCTTTAGTTGCTGATCAACCTCCCATATAGACTCAGACGCTCCTTGCTTGAAGTACTTCACATCTGCTACTAATTGAGAGTAAGATTTTGGATTTCGGAACTGTTGCTTCAAAGTGTCCTTAATATCTTGAATAGATGCATTCCTGTTCTGAGATATGTATCTCATATACCAGTCCAAAGCTCTTTCTTCGAAGGCCAGGGATAACTATGCCCTCTTCACTGTATCGCTTTCCACATTTTGCGCAGTCCATACAAAATCTGAAAAAAACCAAAATCGGTCCATATCCTCATCTCCTACCCCCTTGAAGGTAGATAGTTTCAGGTGCGCAACCATATCACTGTTCGGCAGAGGTGGTGGTATGGGAAAATTCTTACCTTTGCGTAGCCTGGACGATGGTGTAGCTGGGGGGCTCTGCGCAGCCGTCTCTCGCAAAGGGCTATAGACAGACATTCCCCCTTCAAGGTTGGTTCTATAGTATTTACCACTGTGTGTCGTGCTCTCGTTTGGATCCGAGGTCATTCGCTTGGTGTGACTACACAAAATACTCTTCTCACACAGTAATATCTTAATCAGCAGGGGTAATGTCTTTAGAAACTTTCCCCAGAAACCTGTAAATAATCTCCGCTCTGCTTAGGAATAGGAGACGAACTGATCAATGGCAAATTCTGTCACAAACCCTCCTAGCACACTGTCCACCCAGTGATCCACCGTGCGAGTGATGGTATTATCAGTCCTTTCCAGCTGCTGGATCAACCTTGGAGTCCACTGAGTGACTCGTTCGTCCTTCCAACACTTCTGGGACTCTAGGAGCCTTGCAAGACACTCCTGCAGCTCGATGGAAAATTTCATAAAGAAAATTTCGTAGCTTTTCGTAAAAATGTACCTGTTTTTCCAATGTTCCGTTGTTAACCTCGTGCTGCGATTCTCTTTTATCGTAAATTCCTAAATCTGCTTTTCCAACCACTCTTCAATTTCCTTCCTCTCAGGCTTCCAGTACTCTCTTTTCATTACCCGATCCCTCTTTGAAAATTCTCCCGGTCCTGGCAACGGAACCATTTGTTGGCTCAAGGGGTCTTGACCCAGGTTCGGAGGTTAAGGTTTGCCAACAAACCCCTATACTACTGGCCCTTTCGGCAGTGACTTGCTTGCGCAGGTCAAAGTCTCACCCGAAGCAATATGGGTGGGTGCTAGAACCAGGTTTCCTCACCCTGAGAGAGGATAGGTAAGCCAAGCAGAGATGCTTCCATCCTTATAATGACTAGATTGCTTATCTTAGAACCGGATCTATATATGTCCTTCGCATCCACGTGCGCAAGGTCAAATATACTTACTGTACTCAAAAAATCATATACTTATAAAACAGTAGTGCAGCATTACAATTATTCTCATAAAACATAACAGAACAGACCCAGATGCAGAAGAAACACTTAACGCAGTACGTTCACAGCTTAACACAGAATATGCATAACACAGTAGCTATCATAGATTCACATCAATAATAAAAATACCTTCAGCTATGCAACAACTATTCTCATTCATTAATCCTTCATTTCCTTCTTACAATACCCAAACCCGACCTACGCACACAGCAGCAAGGTCTGCACACAGCAGGACTTGGGATCTCCACGCACACAGCCAGTAGGAGTCCTTTCCCCAAAAAGCCAAGCAGATCTACTAAGCCACAATTCACATCAAGATCTCATCATCTTCTTCTTCTTGCCTTACAATTCAAAATGTCCCTCTATTTATAAAAATCTAGCCTAATCTTTCCTATGGTCCGCAAACCATGGTTTGTGGATTCTAGGTCTACCCTTTGACCCATTACAATGCTTTCGAGGCTTTGAACCACCCCAAAACCCCTGCGCTAGACTAAATATAATAAAAAATATACAAAATCGGACTAGTTTCGTAGCTTGTAGGAGACCCCGTTCCAACACATGGAGATAAAGAAAATATTTCAGCTATCTCAGGCAATGTTTTAGCAGTTTTTTCATCAGACAATGCAGTAATGAATTTTATGTCTAAGGCATGAAGATTAGAATCTGCCATCAAATTTGCTAGGCCCTGTCCTTTTATTAATTTTGTGGGCTCAATCTCCAAATCATACTCTAGCAAGGTTGCAATCCATTATCCTCTACGACCTTCTGGATCATTTTGTGTGAGTAATTCTTTAACAAAAACATTTGGCACATAAGAAATGACATGGGAATGTAAAATATACACTCTGAAATCCTGCTAAAGAAAGCAATAGGCTATTCTATATTTTGATTTTTCTTCTGCATTAAAACAATAAGTGTATGCTCTGAAGAAAATGAGAAAATTATAAAATTAAGTGTATAGTCTGGGATAATGAGAATGGGAGCACAATATACTGTTAACTTGACTTGATTAAATGACTTCTTTGCTTCCTCAAACCATTTTACTTCAGTATATTTCTTCAACATATCAATAATATGCCTCAAATGTTCAACGAGATTTGGAAAAAATATTCTCAGAAAATTAATTTTACCATTGAAAGATTGAATTTCATTTTTACTCCTGGGATAATCTAAGTTCTGAATTGCTTCAATCCTTGAAGGATCTACTCTTATGCCATATTTAGATATAATATGCCCCAACAATTTACCTTCTTCCATAGAAAATAGGCTCTTCTTTGGATTTAATGAAATATCAAACTTTCTACACTTTTGGAAAAATGTCTTTAGATGCTGCAAATGGTGTTCATCTGTCTTTGATAAAACATTGATATCATAAAGGTAAATAACCAAAAATAGATATTTTCATTGGAAAAAGAAATATCCATTTCTCTTTGAAAAGTTGCGCCTGCATTCTTCAAACCAAAAGGCATTTTGGCACATGAAAGTACCCCGAGCTGTGGTAAAAAATGTCTTTTGTTGATCATCTAGGTGGAAAGGAACTTGATATTATCCTGAATATCCATCCAACAAATAAATTCTGGATGATCCAACAACCTTTTTCATAATGTGATCCATTTTTGGTAGTGGATAATTGAGTTTTAAGGGCACTTTGTTCCTATTTCTAAAATCAATGCACAATCTAATTTCTCTCGTCTTATTTCTCATAGTTACTAGATTAAACATCCAGTCAGAGAAATGAATAAGAACTATTATTCCAGCAGTGAACAATTTGTTTACTTCCTTCTAAATAGAAGGCAACAATTTGGTATTCATCCTTCTAAGATTTTGGTGAGATAGTTTTTGATCTAGCTTCAAAGGAATAGTGTGCTGAATTATGCTTTTATCATAGACCTTCAAATCCGAATATTCCCAAGAAAATACATCTGAAAATTGAGACATAAGTACTGCATACTTTGTTGGAAATATGATGCAGAGTGTTGTCCTTGATGGCAACCCACTGAATGAAGATGAAGACATGCGACTGTTGACATGTGTTATCCTTGATGGCAATACACCTGATGAAGTTATTCTCGTCTTGATGAACTTGGTAAATGATGTAATTCTGATGTGATATGATGTTTGTTGATATTATGATGTTGAGTGTTGTCCCTGAAAGGCAACCCACTTGATGAAGAAGATGGCAACTTACTTGATGAATTTGTGCTTGATAGAATATGTTCTTGATGAAGTAAATATGATGTATCTACAGTGTGTACAGAAGGTAGTGAAGAAAAAAGTCGGCCATGTGCTAAATCTTGATGAAAAGAGTATGTCTCTATGTATACGCGGATCTGTCTAAGGGGAAGTCGCGTATGCACACGGAAAGAACGTGCCAAGTCGCGTATGGGCTAAAGCGCTCTAAAAGTGCAAAACCAAGGGTAATCACCATGTGGTATTGACCCATTGTATTGGGCAATGATCGCCCTAATTGACCGAGTCTAATGTAGTTTGGGCTCATGGTATTGGTTTGGCTCATGGTATTGAAAAAGGGGCTCATGGTATTGAAAAAGGGAAAACCTATATAAGGAGAAGAATTTCATTGTGCAAATCATTAGTGTGGTGCAAGATGTCTGAGCTTGAATGAATACTTCTCTGTGAAGTATATCTGTATGGAAAGGGTAAAGGTTTGATGATAGATCTGAATCTATGATGCACCTATGAAGAAATGATGAAGCGGGATTTCTAGATCTGAAATGTATCTGTATTTGCTAGATCTGTTTATGGAAGGCTTAGATACGCGGTAGGGATGAGGCAGACATCTAGGCGAACATACGTACGAAGTGAAAGGGTAAATACGGAAGCTGGCATATACGATGCGAAGAAGTATGTTGCTCTATAATGATTGAAGATCTATACGCTACTTCGCCGCAGAGGAAGCGCGTATATACGCGGCTTCGCTGAAGTGAACGCGCGTATGCGCAATAAAATATGTACAGAGGTATACGCTGGTTTGTGTGGATGGAAGCGCGTATATACGCGACATCAGTGAAGTGAAAGCGCGTATGCAAACTAGTGTTTGCTGAAGCATGGGGTATGGAACATCTGATCTATTCTACTGTATTACTGCTATCAGATCTGTGTTGGTAAGTATCTGTTGATGATGTATGTTTGAGCTTAAAAGTATTGAAAAGGGTCCAATCTGAAAATATGATGAAACGTGGCACATAGTGGTGTCCTAAAAGGAAGCTTTGGATCCGGTGTGAAAATTGATGAAACGTGGTCCATAGAGGTGTTGAGGGGTTATATTAGGTCGGGGGTGGTAGCTCCCTTCGAGGTGGTGGTAAACGAACGGAAGGTCGTAGCTCCCTTCCGGGAGAAAATTTGGTAAGCGAGATCGGGGGTCGTAGCTCCCTTCCGGGGAGAGGTGAGGTAAACGAGTCCGGGGTTGAACTCCCTTCCGGAGAGGGCCCCGGTAAAAGCGAGCGCGGGGTGGGTGCTGCGGTCTTCCGGTCAGAATACTGCTTGACACATATGTTGTAAGATGTTTTCTCTATAATAAAATATTGAAGGCTGATCTCCCGATTTGGGTTTCCACCTAAAAATCCTGGTGTTCATGTGTGATGCTTTGTGTGATGGTTTATTTTGTTCTTACTGCACATGTTTACTGTTTATTGAACATCCGATGAATGAATGATGGAATAATATAAGTGAAGATTTAATGACAGATCTAAATCTCTGTGTATACGCTAGTTTCATAAAGGGGATCCGCGTATATACGCTAGTTTACTGAAGGAAAGTAGCGTATGGGTTTTAAGGAATGAAAAAGTAAAAAGATTTGATTATCCAGTAAATACTGATTCACCCCCCCCCCCTCTCAGTATTTTTCCCAACAATTGGTATCAGAGCAGGTCCTTGTGGAGAAGCTTGATCGCTTAAAGGAGATCCGTCGCAATGGGAAGTCAAGAAGGAGTAATGTCTATAAAGCCACCTCTATTCAATGGAAGCAATCTGATCTTGTGGAAGGTACGTACAAAAGCTTATCTGCAAAGTCTTGGTGCAGATGTATGGGCAATCGTGGAAGAAGGTTATCAATACCCGGCAAGTATTCCTACCGATGCAGCAGAAAGGAAGAAGTATGAAACCAATGCCAAAGCAGTAAATGTCTTGCTAGGAAGCATGTCTGAATCAGAATTTGCTAAAGTGATGCAGCTACATTCAACAAAAGAAATATGGGACAAAATCATTCTGAGCTATGAAGGAGACACAAAGGTAAAAAGTGCAAAACTTCAAACTCTTAGAATTGAATATGAAAATTTGAAGATGCATAGTGATGAGAGTGTTGCCAGTTTCTTTCTTCGTCTGGATGATATTGTAAATCGAATGAGAAATTTGGGTGAAACCATAACTGATACTACTCTGGTTGAAAAGGTCTTAAGATCCTTGACTTCAAAATTTGACTCTAAAGTTTCAGCTATTGAAGAAAGGCAAGATCTGCAAACGCTTACTATTGTTCAATTACATGGTACTCTGACTGCTTTTGAAATGAGACAAGGAGGTCCTTATCAAATAAGAGAAGCTGCTTTTAAGGCATCTACAAAAGGAAAGGAAAAGGAGGTTATCAAAGAATCCAGCTATGTATCCGATGAAGAAGAAGCAAATTTCGTGAGAAAGCTCCAACTAGGTACCGGAAGATTCAAAGGTAAGCTTCCCTTCAAATGTTTTGAGTGTGGTAAAGTTGGTCATTATGCTGCAAAATGTCCTTATAAAAGAAAAGAAGTAGTAAGAAGGAATAAGAACTGATATAGCTCTAAGAAAAGTTACTATGCTAATGAAGATAGTGATGAGTCATCTAATAGTGAGGAAGAATGTGAAGAAGATCTTAGACTTCTCATGGCATTTGAACAAAAAGAAGAAAAGGATACTTTTATGGATGCTCTAGAGGAAAACGATTTTCTTGAAGAAAATAATCAACTCAAACTACGCTTAGAAGATTACAAAATTCTCTTAGAAGAACAAAAGATAATCAAAGAGACCATTGAAAAGCAGCTTGAAGAAGCAAAGAAACATATTGAAAAACTAGAATGTGAAGTGGTAAGTCAAAGAAAAGAAGTTGAGAAAGCAAAAACCTTGAATCTTAGGTTTGCTAAAGGATCTGAAACCTTAGATGAGATCATCAAGGTACAACGTTCTCCTCTTATAAAGACAGGTCTTGGATATACCGGAGAATCTTCTCAAACTTCAGCACCAAACTATCTAAAAGAAGTTACAGGTGGTTTACATCATTCAGCCACTCAGCAAGGGAATAAAGGATCTCTACAGGGAAAGCAGGACCATCTCAATTCAAGGAACACTAACAGGGATAGCTTTCAAAGACACTACAACCAACAGGAAAATTCAAATAGAAGATTCCATGATCGCAGAAATTTCTACTTCAATGGGCAATGTTTCACTTGTCACAATTTTGGTCATAAAGCTATCCAATGTGTTGCATATAAAACCATCATGACAAGAGAAGCAAGAAAGAAAAGGTTGGATGCTGAACCAAAGAAGAATACCTATAACAATTTTTCTCCTCTTCAAAGTGAAGTTGAATGTACTTATTGTAATAACTTTGGCCATGAAGAATCTGAATGCAGGAACAAGATCCAACCAAAAGAACATGTTCCCTCAAGCTCTAAAATATGGAAAAAGAAAGAACCACCAGTTGAAAATTGTGGGATAGCATTATTTGCGGAAGGTGAAGAAAATCAATGGTACATTGATAGTGGGTGCTCAAGACACATGACAGGTGACAAAAGCAAACTTCATACTTATAATGCTCTAGAAAAAGAAAAGAAAGTTACATTTGGAAATGATACTCCTGCTGTAATTAAAGGAAAAGGGTCAGTATTTATAAAAGAAAAGGTGAAGGCTAAAGATGTTATGTATGTGGATGGATTAAGGCATAACCTGTTAAGTGTTAGTCAAATGTGTGATCAAGAAGCAGAAGTGGTCTTCAGTTCCAAAGAATGTGTGGTTCGTGATCTTGATACAGGTAAAATCATTATAAAAGGAAAAAGAAATCCAAGCAACCTGTATGTACTAAACGGCATAGATCAATGTTACTTAAGTAAGTCTTCAGAAAATTGGCTATGGCATAGAAGGCTGGGGCATCTAAGTTTCTCTCAAATCAACAAAGCAAGCAGACTTCAAGCTGTTCGTGATCTTCCCAAGGTCAATCTTCCGGAAAATACCATATGCAAATCTTGTCAATTTGGTAAGCAGACCAGAGTACGATTTAATGCCAAAGAAGGATCATCAAGTAAGCCTCTTGAACTCATTCATACTGATATCTGTGGACCTATGAGGAAAAAGTCATTACATGGGGAAGAATACTATATCTTATTTATTGATGACTACTCTAGAATGTGTTGGATCGGGTTCATTAAACACAAAGATCAAGCACTTGAAAAATTCCAGAGCTTCAAAGCATTGGCAGAAAATGAATTAGATCTAAAAATCAAGTGTCTTAGATCCGATCGAGGAGGAGAATATTCATCAAATGAATTCTTTGAATTTTTTGAACAACATGGCATTAAAAGACAGTTCTCTGTAGCAGGCACTCCACAACAAAATGGTGTAGCAAAAAGAATGAATAGAACAATTGTTCAAATGGCTAGAGCTATGCTTGCTGATTCTGATGTTCCTGACATGTTCTGGAGTGAAGCAGCACATACAGCAGTTAACATTCTCAATAAGGCTCATGTTCGGGTAAATAGTGAAAAAACTCCATATGAACTCTGGTATGGCAATTCTCCCACTGTGAGGCATTTTAAGGTTTTTGGAAGTAAATGCTTTATAAAAAATAATGATGAAAAGCTTGGCAAATTTGAACCTAGATCAGATGAAGGGATATTTCTTGGTTACTCATCGTCAAGCAAAGCATTCACATGTTACAATAAAAGGCTTCGAAAGGTTGTTGAATGTATTGATGTTGTTATTGATGAGTCTCCTGCAGCTCCTAAAGAAGAAAAACAAACAACAAAAGAAGATGATAGTGACATATGGCCTTCTACATCAGATAGCAATGATATAGACAATGGATCCAATGAAGAACCTTAAGATGATCTATCTGAAAAAGCTCCATCGAGATATGTTCAAAAGAATCATCCTGAATCTCAAATTTTGGGTGACAAGGAATCTGGGGTACGAACGAGGAGAACTCTTGTGGGATCTTCTAATCATTTGGCACTCATATCCACAATTGAACCACCCAATGTCAATCAAGCAAGCAAAGATGAATGTTGGAGGCAAGCCATGAATGAAGAACTTGATCAAATTGAAAACAATGACACTTGGGAATTGGTACCAAGACCACATGATAAAAATGTCATTGGAACTAAATGGATTTTCAAGAACAAGCTAAATGAGAATGGGGATGTTGTAAGAAACAAAGCTAGATTGGTTTGCAAAGGGTATACTCAACAAGAATGTATAGACTTTGAAGAAACCTTTGCTCCTGTAGCTAGACTTGAAGCCATAAGAATGTTTCTTGCTTTTTCTAGTTATCAACAAATCAAAGTTTATCAAATGGATGTTAAATCTGCCTTTCTTAATGGTGATCTAGAAGAAGAAGTATATATAGAACAACCGGAAGGATTCATTTTGGGAAATGATGCAAATCTTGTTTGTAGACTTAAAAAGGCTCTATATGGTCTCAAACAAGCTCCAAGGGCTTCGTATTATCGTCTTGACAAATATCTTCATCAACAAGGATTTTCAAAAGGGTCTGCTGATAGCAACTTATACACAAAAGTTGAAAATGATAAACTATTGATTGTGATTGTATATGTTGATGATATCATTTTTGGGAGTAACGAAGAATCTTTGAGTCAAAAATTTGCTTCTGTCATGCAACAAGAATTTGAAATGTCTTTACTTGGGGAACTAACATTCTTTCTTGGCTTGCAAGTGCATCAAACTGCAGATGGTATATTCCTATCACAAGAAAAATATCTTAAGCAAATTCTGAAGAAGTATGGCATGGAAGAATGCAAACCTGTAAGTACTCCAATGATAACCGGATGCAATCTCAGCTCTCATGATGATTCTCCCACGGTGAATCAACCAGATTACAGATCAATGATAGGAAGTCTACTTTATCTCACTGGGACTAGACCAGACATTATGCATGCAGTTGGGATTTTTGGACGATTCCAAGCTAATCCAAAAGAGTCTCACCTTCAGGCTGTTAAAAGAATTTTCAAATATCTTCAAGGAACTCAAGACCTTGGTCTATGGTATCCAAAGAATGCTAATCTTACTCTTCATGCTTACACTGATGCAGATTGGGCTGGAAGTGTTGATGATCGGAAAGCACTAGTGGTGGTGCATTCTATATGGGACCCCGGTTAGTATCTTGGTTCAGCAAGAAGCAAAATTCTATTGCCTTATCTACAGCAGAAGCAGAATATGTGGCTGCCGCATCTTGTTGCACTCAACTCCTTTGGATGATGAAAACCTTACAAGATTTTCAAATCAAGTGTACACCTCCTGTCCCCATTATGTGTGATAATACAAGTGCCATCAGTATCTCAAAGAATCCTGTTATGCATTCGAAGACCAAGAACATTCCCATCAAATATCATTTCCTACGTGAACAAGTGCTTGAGCAAAAAGTGAAGTTGGAGTATGTTCCCTCCAAAGAACAAGTTGTTGATATCTTTACCAAACCTCTGCCCAGGGAAGCGTTCGAGTATCTAAGACAGAAGCTGGGAGTGTTCTCTGCCAATCAGAAGAACAAATCTGCATAAATTTTAGAAGATGATAGTGGATACGCGGGTTTCCTGAAACATAGTCACGTATATACGCGAGTTCCTGCACAGAAAACCGCGTATGTCTGATTGCTGACAATTTTTGCTTGGAGTCAGCTCTTTTCAGCACAGCTGCAGTGCTGTTTGGTATATCTGCTACTGTTTGGTATCTCTGGTAATGTTTCAGTTCTCATTTCTCACAAAGATGCCTTGATGATTTGTTGGTGAAAGTGTTCAGGATGCACAAACTAAGGGGGAGCCTTAGTCATATAAAAAGAATGCATGCACAGATTCAGGGGGAGTATTAGCGTTGCTGAGTATAATGCATTGTTGGCATTATGATGGTTCTGAAATATGTTCTCTTTCTAGAGGAGCTTCTGGTGTTGGTTATGAAAAGTCATATGTGTAGTTTGATGAAAAGGTCTTGTTGACCCATGTTGTAAAATTGTAATATTCAGTCATGTAAGGACTTGTCAATTTTGTAAACCCACTTGGTTGGGTAGCTGAGTCAAATGTGTAAACCCACTTGGTTGGGTACTTGAGTCTCATATGTAAATCCACTTGGTTGGATATTTGTTGTAAGTATGAGTCTTTGGTGATAGAAATGTCATAGAGTCATGTACTTCATTGAAAATATGTTTGAAGTTTCAGCATGAACTCAGGGGGAGCTTGGTCACTTCAGTATATATCAGATCTGCAGAATGCTTCTTCCACATGAGGAGAAAAGGGGGAGAGTATGTTGGTTTTTGATCCACCCTTTGCCCTTGATGTCAAAGGGGGAGAGTGACATGGTGTTTGAATGAAGAATGGTGTCAAAATTGGAGAGAGTGACATGGTGTCCTTGTGATTCTTAATGTACCTATCTGTGGTGGTAACCAAACACCATCATGGTTGCCATCAAGTCCAAAGGGGGAGATTGTTGGAAATATGATGCAGAGTGTTGTCCTTGATGGCAACCCATTGAATGAAGATGAAGACATGCGACTGTTGACATGTGTTGTCCTTGATGGAAATCCACCTGATGAAGTTATTCTTGACTTGATGGACTTGGTAAATGATGTAAATCTGATGTGATATGATGTTTGTTGATGATATGATGCTGAGTGTTGTACTTGAAAGGCAACCCTCTTGATGAAGATGATGACAACTTACTTGATGAATTTGTGCTTGAGAGAATATGTTCCTGATGAAGAAAATATGATGTATCTACAGTGTGTACAAAAGGCAATGAAGAAAGGAATTCAGAATGTGCTCAAAATATGATGAAAAGAGTATGTCTCTTTGTATACGCGGATTGGCCTAGGGGAAGTCGCGTATGCACACGGAAAAGAACGTGCCAAGTCGCGTATGGGCTAAAGCGCTCAAAAAGTGCAAAACCAAGGGTAACCACCATGGTATTGACCCATTGTATTGGGTAATGATCCGCCTAATTGACCCCGTCCAGGTAGTTTTGGGCTCATGGTATTGCTTTGGCCCATGGTATTGAAAAAGGGGCTCATGGTATTGAAAAAGGATAAGCCTATATAAAGAGAAGAAATTCATTGTGCAAATCATGATTGTGGGTGCAAGATGTCTGAGCTTGAATGAATACTTCTCTTTGAAGTAGATCTGAATGGAAAGGGTTACACTTGAAGATAAATCTGAATGTATGATGCACCAATGATGAAGAAGGGGATCTAGATCTGAAATGCATTTGTATTTGCTAGATCTGATTATGGAAGGCTTAGATCTGTGATGAGGTGAACATCTAGGCGAACATCTGTCTGAAGTGAAAGGGTAAATCTGAACTGAATATCTGATCTGAAGAAGTATGCTGCTCTATAATGATTGAAGATCTATACGCTACTTCACCGCAGAGGAAGCGCGTATATACGCGGCTTCGATGAAGTGGAAGCGCGTATGCGCAATAAAATACATACAGAGGTATACGCTGGTTAGTGTGGACGGAAGCGCGTATATACGCGACATCAGTGAAGTAAAAGCGCATGTGCAAACTAGGGTTTGCTGAAGCAAAGGGTATGAAATATCTGATCTGTTCTGTTGTGTTTCTGCTATCTGATCTGTGTTGATAAGTATCTGTTGGTGATGTATGTTTGTGCTTAAAAGTTTGGAAAGGGTCCAGTCTGGAAATATGATGAAATGTAGCCTGCAAGTGGTGTTCTATTGAAGTTGTTGGATCCAGTGTGAAAATTGATGAAACGTGGTCCAAGGTGGTGCTGAGGGTTGTAGCCTTCAGTCAGGGGGTTGTAGCTCCCTTCCAGGTGAGGCTGGTAAACGAGATCGGGGGGTCGTAGCTCCCTTCCAGGTGAGGCTGGTAAACGAGATCGGGGGTCGTAGCTCCCTTCCAGGAGAGGCTGGTAAACGAGTTAGGGGGTTGGAGCTCCCTTCCAGGAGAGGCTGGTAAACGAGCATAGGTGGGTGCCTGCGTGCTGGTCAAGTATGCGCCAGCACATATGTTGTAAGATGTTTTCTCTATAATAAAATATTGAAGGCTGAGCAACTGCAGCGGTGGTTTTCTCCCGATTTGGGTTTCCACCTAAAAATCCTGGTGTTCATGTGTGATCCTTTGTGTGATGGTTTATTCTGTTCTTACTGCACATGTTTACTGTTTATTGAACATCGATGAATGAATCATGGAATAATATAAGTGAAGATTTAATGACAGATCTAGATCTCTGTGTATATGCTAGTTTCATAAAGGGGATCCGCATATATACGCTAGTTTACTGAAGGAAAGTAGCGTATGGGTTTTAAGGAATGAAAAAGTAAAAAGATTTGATTGTACGTGTCTTGGATTCACCCCCCCCCCCCCCCTCTTAGTATTTTTCCCAACATACTTAGCTTTCCTTTCTGGACTCAAGGATTTTGAAATTTGCACCATATTAGGATTTTTTGAAGTGCCAAGATTTAGATCTTCCACTCCAACCTCCATTGGTGACATAGTAGGTTTCCTTGCAACATCATCTTGGTAAAAAGTTCTTCCAAAGGTATTAAACCTCTTGGAATAGAATTATCCTTAAGCTATAGTACTGGCATCTCTGTAGCATGAATTTCTTGGTCATATTATCTATTTGGAAATTAATGAATTCTTCTTCTGTCTGCAATAAGTTATTGATTTTCTCATCATTTTGAAACACTTTCCAATGTTGAAAATTGTTAGGGACAACAGGGCGATGTTTGACATTTATTTCATATTTTTTATTTGGATGCATAGGGACTTTAAGCATACTAGCAGAAGTAGCCAGAGAATCAGCAATAACATTGTTGTTTCTAGGAATTAATGACACAATATATTCAGGAAATGTTTTAAGGATATATAGAACTGCATTTCGATAAGCTCTCATTCTGGGATGTTTGACTTGGTATTCTCCTTTGACTTTCTTAATAACTAACTAGATATGAGTTAATATGTTTTAAAAGTTTGTTTAAAAATTTGTTTGCTAGATAAAAATTATGATCAGTGAAAGTAAAAGTGATTTAAAAGAGTGAATTTCAGAGAACAGAGTAAGGAAATATCGGCAAACTATTTGAGCACAACTAATTTTTCATTTGCGTATAGTGATAGAAAAAGGTAGGGGAGTGAATGAAAATTTTACCGAATCCATTCATCCGAAGAAAAGACACGTTGTAGAAATATTAATAAACAGAATATATAACTGATCTTTGTTTATAAACTGATAATATTTTTACATAGAAAATGAAATCTAAATGAAATAACAGAGAAAATCACAATGCTCAAAATAAATACCAAATGAATCTCACAAATTTGTTACAACTCCTTTGATTTCATTAATAATAGGTCCACAGTAATACACAGAGTCTCAAAAACTTGATAGTCCAACAACAATACTTCATACAATGAAGTCGTTATAGAAAATCAAAATTACAACAATTACATTAAACACTATCATAAAAGATAGTGCTTTATTTTCCAACTAAATTCTAACTGCATCTTGGAAATAAATTCAATTTGATGTGCTAGCGTTGCTCTAACTGAAAACTATTGTTGAAGGAGATAATTATGGGCTGCGCTGGCTGTCATATGACTGATGATTTGGCAGAGTTTGACTTTTCTGCTTTTACTAATTACTCCTGAAATTCACACAACTTTTCCCAGTGCTCTTCATCTGGGATGACCAATTTCATTACCTTACGCTAAGCTTCATCTGCTTCAGTGTATTTATCAATAATGGGTCTCACCACAAAAACATGTTTAATCTCATATTGAATATAAATTTCATTGCTTAAGGTTCCCAACAATGCCCTTCCTGTCAATATGCCTTTGATATTTGAAAACTTGGCAGTATCTCTGGAAATTTCCTTTAGTCTTCTCCAATAATCCTCTTTGGTCATCAATTTATCATCAATCACAAGCAGAGAAGGCAACCCTTTCTGTGTGAGAGGTTCTATTCTGTTGAAAAATCTGTAAACTGTGACCTCCAGACTGTGACACTTTTCCTCAAGTTGAAGAATCAAATTCTTCTTTGTGAGCACCTTCTTCACTTCTAGGATTGTTTATGTTTTGTCGTCCATACCTAAATCATCCTGCTCATAGTGTTTTTTGCATTCAGAAACTTGATGATGTTGTTTGCTATAGCATGCTTATCTCCCAACTGTGCTTTGATTGTTTTAATAGCCTCATTTGCTTTTTGTATCAGCTCCTTTTGCTCAAATATAATATGTATATTCGGGAAAATATCATTTAAAGATTCCATGATTTCTGCCCAGATTATTTATTTTACTTGACCCAGAGTATTTCCAATGGATGATTATTTTTTCTCTTTCTGCAATCTCTCAATTAACTTTTTGGCTCTCTGTGTTTCACCTGCATGTGAAATTTGAACATTAAATTTATGAAATTGCAATAATTTTACCTGATCCCGCAATTTCTTTATCTCCTCTTTTTGAATGGACATATTCTGAACTTCTCTGGTGAGCTGCTGAGCTCCATCTGCAATACTTGTTGTAGAAGGTGTAGCTATAGGGATGACTGCAAGGGGGACTCCTTCTAAAGAAACCTTTGATGCTTTTGCTGCTAATTCTTTTTCCTTTATCATTTATTCTAGTTCTGATTCCATTTGCTTTATTTGATAATTCTACTCCATAATCAACTTCATCATTTCTATCTTCTGATATTCACTTTCTTCAACGTCTTTTGCTAAAGGATCTTTTGTAGCTAGAATCTTCAATTGTTTCCTTAATGCTACTATGTCAAAATTTTTCTTCTTGATGATTTCTTCTATTGCATTGACATTGGATGGATCATATCCAATTTTGATCACCAAGTCTTCCAGAGTTTTGATTCTTGTGTTCTTTGCAAATTAAGACACCTTCTCCATTTTCAGCTGTGATTGTACATTAGCCAATGAAACTTGTAATTTTGATAAACTCATAGTAGTGTTAGTGAGAGTGGATGAATTCATCTCACCAGTTTTCTTGTGTAGCTCCATTTGATCTTTTGTATCAAACTCAAATGTAGCCCTTTTATAATATGCTTCTGACTTTGGCTGTGGAATTTGTGCTTGAAGAAACAAAAAGTGCATTTTTCCCTTTTCTAAATCAAAATCTGAGAGCAACCTGCTTGAGAGTTGGGATTTTGTTTCCAAAACTGGCTATATGTACTGGTATTTAACATTTCATTCTTCAACTTTATCTCTTTGAAGGTGTCAAAGACAATCTTCTCCTTCTCCCCTATAGAAAATGTACTAGTCTAAATGGCTTTCTGCTGATCTTGAGAAGTTGTTGATTGCTGATATTTAGAAAATGTAGAAGTAGTAGGAGTAGTGGAAGTACATTGATCACCTGCCTATGTAGAAGGAGGTGTCTCTTCAGTAATAATAAGTACTTCTTTCTTTGAATCCTTGCTAGGGTTGACCTTTGGATTAAGATTTGTTTTCTTCCTGTAATGAATTTTGAAATCTTTGCTAGATGAATCAGTCATTGGAGATGACTGATCTTCTCTAACCATTTTCCCTTCTCTTTCGTATGCAATAGGAATCTGTAATGCTGATGTAGACAATGTTTGTTCTTCAGCCTCCTGTAAAGTACCTTCAATCTATTCAAGATGATTCATATATTTTTCAATATCTGGTCTAGGTGTATGAAAATAAGGTGTAGATTTGTTCTCTACCCTTAGTTTAGAAATGACACCAACTGGATCATAAGACCATGAAAAACTGAGATTAAACTGCATTTATTTCAAAAATTTATCTACTTCCTCCCCTGCTATCCTGCTATTACAGGTAAAAGGCGATATCCATGTTTTGATTTTGAATTGTGATTTTTTTAGCAGAGACAAAATGCGCTTCATCAACATTACCCATTTGTCTAATGTACTCTAATGCAAAAATCCTCATGGGGGGGATTTCTGGCAACTTATAAGGGGGAATATCACAACCATAAACTCTCAGTTCTCTATAATTTTGATAAAGATACCAATCCCATGTTTTGTCTTAATATGACAGCTGTTATACCTTTCTAATCTCTTCAATAATCCTAGGCTCTGTAGTGCTATTGAGTAAACTGAGTGTTGGCTGAAGAAACAGTTCCAAAAACTATTTATATGAATACTCTTTTTGTTACTTCATTAGTAACGAAGTCCATAAAATTATTGACTGTTGATTTCCTTCTTCATCCAATTTCTGTAAGGAAAACTTAAATTTGTTCGCCTGAGAATACAAGAACAAGTAAACTAACACAGAGGCATACTTGAAAACCTCTTCAGTTGGAAATTTAACCAACTACTCATGTATAGAATCTGAAATGAATTTATTGAAGTTGAAAATGATGGAGGGTTTGGAATCTGTGGAGAATATGGACATGAATCCTATGATGGATTCATCTACCCATTGGTTTGAATAATAACCAAGAAGGTATGAAATGACTGTGATGATTTGTTTGGATCTTTCAGGGAAAATGGATGATGGAAATGGATGGTTTTTCTTGGGTAATGGATCATTTTCAGTCATGAATAGCTCAATAGTTTGATCTCTCTTTGAAAAATATAACTTCTGATATATTTAAATCAAGGCTTCTTGGGAAAATGGTGTGGCATTCTCTATGGTTGGGGCTTGCACCATTTGTTCAATGGTTTGGACAGTGATGGTCACTAAAATCTCTCATGTAGGAGCGATAATAGCTCTCTAGTTGGGAATATACCAAGCTTGGAATCTTCTAACAAATTCTGGAGCACTATGGGTATGAAGAAAGATAAAATGTGGAAGATTAGAATCCCATAGTCCTATATCATCAGATTTATCTAAGAATTTTGTAGAAATTTGAATAATAGCTGAATTATTCACCGAGATAATCCTGATTACACACTATTTAAGCTTCATGCATAATACATAACCTCTTCTACAATACCTCTTCTACAATTGATCATCAATTTGCGGAAATAGAAGCAGTCGCATGCGCACATTAAAACATAATCAAGCACACATAGAACACAGTATGTAATGGGGAAAGCTTACAGCTGAAAACCCCCAACTATCTGTATATTATAATGATAGAGAACATGTAACAATACATAGTACAAACTCCTCACAAGCTCTCAGCACTATCTCCAATTGTTACACACAAAACAAGCTCAGATCATGCACATCCCATGCTCCAATCTGCTCCACCTGTCTGCCTGCCTCTACTGCGCAATCCAAGATGAAGAATGAATGGATCCAAGTTCGAATCCCCTTGGCTTGTACTGCGCAATCCTCATTGGAAATATCAATCAATGTGTGTGCAAATCTCATGCACAGCTATAGTCACAACTGATAGTAGACTCACCCTTTCACCCACCTCTAACACTGGTCTCCACTGAACTGTCCATGCATTGCAGTTAACTGATGTGTTCTTTGGTTGATTTATGAGTTAATAATTAGTGAATTAATTAATAATTAATTCACACCACTCATCACTAGTGTATTTTTCAGTTAGACTAAATACAACTAGTTCAACTAAGTTAAGCCGAACACAACTCCACCAATTGTCTCATCAACTCCACCAAACTCTGCCACTTGAGTCCTAACTGAAGTCAACCATGCAATAGCTCAACTAACCCTTAGGAAAAGCGTATTTCCTTCTGTCAGCTGCATGTGCCACATCCAAACATCAAACTGAAGTGCTCCAAGAGGATAAGATAATGTTTATAGTCTAAATATTATTAAGGGTTAATAATATTTGACTGTTCTATTTTTAGCCCGGCAGTCTAAAAATAGAAACCGCCTAATGTCTAAAAATAGAGGTCCATATATTTTTACCAACTCGACCAATCATCCATAAATAGCATCCTGCAACTCATAGACCATGATCCATATGTCTAAAAATAGACATAGTCTAAAAATAGACTTTGCGCCAAAAATAACCTGTGGGCCCACTTAGTGAAGGTGACTTCTTTTCACTAAGCTCCATCATCTTGTTGCATTTTCAACAAATTTATCTTCTAACCATCGGTATAATTCAAATAGCTCAAGGTCATAAAGGGTTTCATGGATTTTATGGTCTTTGTCTGCTAATGTTATGCGATGAAAGTCAATTGGAGGGTGTAACAATAGAATTACTAGTTCTTCCGGTCCTTTGTTCTTTGGAGGCATGATTGGATCTGTTGGAATGGCAGAAACATGAATTTTTGATGAAAATCAGAGGCCAAGGCTGAGGAGAAGCTCTGAAAATTAGAAAGAATGTCAACAACTACAAAGGAAGGCTTTAAATAGTGGCAAGGTTGATATCCAGAGTTCTGGTCAATAACTGTGAATTTGTAATCCTGTGCAGAGCAGATTGAAAATTAGAATAAAAGTTTAAAACCGGTGTTTAGTGATGAATTTATGGGAAATTGATTTAATTCCCGTTTGAAAAGGGTGTGGATACATTAGCCTAACGGTGAGGATTTAATTAATTGGCTAAAAATTATGGAAGGGCGGGACTTAACTTTATTGGACATTCCAGAATCCACGCTGGCATGACAGGATTGGAAGGAGAAGTAATGGTTTCAACTGACAGATAAGTGGGATTTGGGGGGTTACAATGGAGGTAAATGGTTTCATGTGGGTGGGGGGGGTTCCAAATTGTATGGTTTTGACACATAGCGGTGGGGTCAGGCTTTAAAATCACCCTTTTTGGGGCATAATGAAAGTTATGGGACATGGATAATTTACAAATGCAGGTGTGTGACGTGTCGAATGGGTAGTGGGAGATAAAAAATAAGATTAAATCCTATGGTCTTAAGGATGAATTTTCAAAATTTTAAAGATAAAACTTTGATAAGAAAGCAATTTCAAAAATAACTTTCTTCAACAAAAATCTGCATTTCTCTTCGAATACAACAACAAAATAGAGAAATTTTATGACACAGAGCTTATTTTGAACTGCAAAAAATGAATTTTCCCTTCAACTAGACTCTTATGAATTGAATGGAGGTTTCACTACCTTATCTTAGTGAAAAATTAAAGATTTTTCCGTGGGTAGTTTTGACCCTATATTTGACCTATATGGGATGGAGTGACATGACTTTAGACCTATAAATGGAGATGAAATGATGTGAAGGAGCAACATATCTTGATAGGACTTGTTCAATGACCAAAATTGTTGATGAAGACTAACTGGATTTTTTTTTTTTTTTACTAATGACCTAATAGAAAACTCTCAAAAGAGCTATCTTTGATCACTGATAAAATGACTCTAACACAAAGGAAAATATTTGACAATATTATTTTGGTTTAAGAAGAAATACATTCCAGCCACATAAAGGCTAAGAAATACATGGTTATCAAGTTGGATATGGTGAATTCCTTTGATCAAGTGCGACACTCCTTTTCTCTTTGAGGTAATGTCAAATTTTAGTTTTGATAGAAAATGTATACATTGTATATCTATGTACATTTCAACTCCTTGGATCTCACCACATGTTAATCGAAGATCTTTGGGATTTTTTTAAAATTTCAAGGGGCCTTCACAAAGGATTCCCTCTCTCCCATTTTTTATATATCATAGTTGCAAATTCTCTAATCCCAATATTGGATTTCAAGAGAAGAAGTAAAAGGCTTCTAGGAATTCAATTTGCAAGGGAATCAAGAGCATAAATCATCAACAATTTGCGGGTGACTCTTTATGTATAGGAGCAACTTATTCCATTATGTATAGAGGGTTTAAGTTAGTCTTAGACCATTTTTTGGAGGTCTTAGGAGGCATGGTAAAATCTTGGAAATAACATATCTATTCTTGGAATATTAGTGCTAGAAAAAAAAATGCAGATTGTAAGGATTATAGGATTTCAATATGTGCAAACTTGGAAAGTGTTTAAATATATTGGAATCCCATATGCATAAACTAACACTCTATGTAGGCTTGAGAAAGTATAGTTTCAAAATTCAAATGAGGAATTTGTTGGTTGAAACTCGCTAGTCATAAAGTATTGATTAAGGTTGTTCTTTCAACACTACCCTACTATCATATTTTTTCTATCTCGGCCCCTCAAAACATCCTCTCTTCAATGGGTAAATAAGTTCAAAAATTCTTATGGGACGGAGGTAAAAACAACAATACAAGGTTTCATTATGGGCGATTGTTTTACATCCTAAAAAACATGGGGGGCTCAGTATCAAAGTTCTAGTGCTCTTAAATAAATAAATTGAAGCTAAACTCATCTGTCACTTTCTCATTATAAAATATGAATGGTGGAAAGTGGTATTGTGATCAAAATACCTCCCTTATGGGCATGATTCTTTCTTGGTCATGCTCCCTCCTTGAGGAGGATATACAATGTGGTGTTATTTGTCAATTCGGATCCCCTTATAAAATCAAGAATTTTTTGGAAGCCTAGTAATGGAGAAAGTATTAATATATAGGCAGACATGATTATGAAAAATCCTCCTTTAGAAAAGGATAGAGATTTGATGCCACTCAAGAATATATTTGTTTCAAACAAGAAACTCTCCCTTGCTGATATCTCTTCTTGGGATGCTAGAACTTTGAGCTCATACCCCTCAACCTGCTCCATATTGCTTAGAAAATTTGTAATGCTATTGATGGATGTACCCATTGGAGCCGTGATGTGTCTTACAAACGAGGTTGGAATAATTCAATATATATAATTTGAGATGGGTATGTTTCTCTTATTTTTCCACATGATTCTCCTCTAAAATCTCGTTGTTGGGAATAAATTTGGCATACTAACAACGTTCCCAAGATTATTTCCTTTCGTTGGTTATTGGTGCATAAGAATATTTTAACTTAGAAAATATTCAGAAGAGGGGAATCCAAGCATGGAAAATTTTAGGGGCTAATATTCGCAGGTGGGCTAATTTTCCATGGCTTTTCAAAAAAAAAATTCGCCAATTTCCATTTTTTTATATAAATGATTCGCCCAAATTTTACAATATAAAATTATTTTAAGTTAAAAATCGCCAACATTATATAGACAATATATATAATATCATTATAAATTTGAATAATTTTACAAATAAATTAATAAACATTTTATAGTTTTCATATTAGGGACCAGTGAGATTCACCAATTTTTTAAACTTCAAAATAATTTTCCATCCTTAAAATTATCCCTGAATCCAAGGCCCCACAAATGCCACTTATGCAATAGAAATGAAAAAATTGTCCAACACATTTTTTTGGAGTGCCCCTATATAAAAAATGTATGGATCATAGCTCTCGACCCATTAATAAACATATTGATATGATTGTATTTGATCCAAGATCTCTTTTCTTATTAAACATTGCAATACTTAGGTTAGTTCATTAAAAATAAAAATTTAAACAAGTTTGGGAAGCCTTTCCAAAGTTCATTTGTTGAAAAGTATTGTTAGCAAGGAATGAAAGCATTTTTAACAATACTCAAGTGCTTCCCCAATAAAAAAAATGAAATATTGTATTTGAGCTCTGAATTATGGCCCCAAAGTCCTTGTAAAATAACTTCTCCTAAAGTTTTGAATGCCCAATAATTTGCTTGGATTTCAAATCTCTCCCTTCCAAAGACAATCAATTTGGCTCTAGGGATGTTATAAAAGGTATCACAGGAAAAATGGAAATGTCGCCTTTGTTGTGAAGCCTTTAGGGGTTGGAAGACACATCTCTTAAGCTTTGTCCTTAGCTTTGATAGTGCCTCAAAAAGGATCCAAGGGTGGCATGAGGGGGAGGGGTACTTTATGGTCTTGTTGGAAGTAAAATATTGAAGTATTCATGGGGATTAGGAAATATGACAAATAATTAGGAAGAAGCCTATGGTCTTATGCAAAGCCTCCTTATAGCTAAATAAAATAATGTTCCTTCTCTTACTGCATTGGGGGATTCCCTTCTAAATATTTATCACATGTTAAAAGGATCCTCTCCGGGAGATAATATATTGGTAAACCTATTAAATCACACCATAAAGGTTTGAATTTTGGTGAAGTAAAGGTGGACGACTGATTAAGGCCATCCTTTGTTCCTTAAGTTTCAATAGTTTGGTTATGAACATGAATGATGCTACTAGCTCAAGTGGTTCAGCAATAAATAATTTTCCATATATGAATGCAACTGTGGATTTGGGAAGCACAATGTAATGAAGGATTTTATCCTCAAATAGTAGATGTTTTTCATATTTTTCTTTATTTTGGGGTCCTTTTGGAAGGTTTTCACCTCCAAAGACTTGTTCTTTATCTATCAGTTTAGCATCCCTTAACTAAGGACAATTTTGATACATGTTATGCTAGATATACTTGAAGTATATGAAAAAATTGAATTATAACCTCAATATAAAGCTGTGAACTGTGCACATATTTCAAAATAAATGAAAATATTTTCATTTTGTTAAATAGATAAATAAGTAAATATCAAGAATTAGAGAAACATGGTGCAGGAAAATTTCATGAAAAAAAGTACATCAACCCAAATAATTTTATTCATACATAAATACTCTTTGTTTTCCTCCAAAGAAAAAATCGAACCATCTATTAAAAAAGTAGAAGGTTAAATAATATATGCATGTAGCATTCAAAGAACTGCATTTTTCCCCTTTTAAAAAAAAGGAAAAGATGGATTTGTAGTTGATGAGAATATTTATGCATCGATCCTCCCGGATATATCAGGAATCATAAAAATGACGTCTCCATTTAACCCCCAGGCTTCCCATTCTATTAGGGAAGAAACCCCGAAAAGGGATGAAAACAGACTATGTCTATATGTTATCATCAAAACACGAAAACTGGGTGGTAGGCACCGATCCAATTTTTAGAGGTTTTTTTGTAGCATAATGTTTAAGCAGAGAAAAAAACCATCTCTCGAATCTCCTCATGGAGGAAAACAATCTGAAACAGAGACATGATAGTTTAGAAATAGTTCAGAGTTTTGATAGAAAATATACAGACAAACTAAAGAGTTCTAGCAGGTCTGAAGTATCATAAAAAGAAAGTATGAGCAGCTGGGAATTAACGAGAAAAAGGAGGTTGTTCGATCCCTCGAACCTGTCCTCCTTCGAATGTTATAGCTACCCAATGCCCCATATCTTGACGAGCACCCTCCTTAAATAGGAGGTCTGCTTCACTATTTCGTTCCCTGTAAATGTGACAAGCAATTATCTGGTTAAAAAAGGTTTAAAATGTTTCACCTCATCAAGCAAAGGAGAAAGAAGGAAATTTTGACATCTCTGAGTTCCATTAAAACATTTTATGATGTTCATAGTGTCCCCAAATATTTGAGCTTCTCTCATCTCAAGGGATGAAAGCTAGCATAGAAATAAGTGAAGAGATTTCAATTCTGCGAAATTATACATAAATACTCTTTGTTACCCAATGTATCTATAATAATAAAATAGAAACCTTTAACTTATCATATTTATCTAAAAAATAAATCACATCGGCCTCATATTCATTCTTTATAAGTAATGCCACCAACAAACCAACATTATTTTAGAATGTAAAGTGAAAACAAACATTATTTTGGAATGTAAAGTGAAAACAAATGAACACATTAAGATATCAATTTTAAATGAGAAAAATAATTACATATGGAGTAATGCATGAAAAGTGGGAACATGAAATGGTATGAAGGTTTCAGATAAGCGACTTCAAAATTGCTATAGGTTTGGGCTTCAGTGGGAACCAATTTGGGTGAAGAAATGTTTTTGTCTTGAATTCACGAAAAGATTGGAGACATCCTTAAATGTCTCAAAAGACATGGATTCAAACACTAGGTCTTATTATTGGCTATAGATCATTGTGTCAAATTATTGTGATCTTGTGAGTCATAATAACCATACTTCAAATTGAGCTTGACCCTTCACTTCAATGACATGTCAAATGTTAAAATTAATACTTCCATACATCAATGATATAACATGTATCATTTATTATATTTTAACATAATATTTATGGTTATCATCAATCACATACATATCGAGTGCCAAATGACACAGCAAATACCAGGTAATCGATCCTAGTATCAAGGTATGAATCGAGTTTATACCCTAATCCTATAAATGCTAGTCAACGTATTCCATGTTAAATTAAAGGCTAGATAAAAAAATATATATCCATTATATGTTGCTTCAAACTTTGGTAAGGAACTCGTATTCATTTTTTAAATCTGAATATAAGCTTGGAAATAATCTCATTTTGTTATGGTTATGATAATATGGTTTATGTAAGATATTTATTTGTCTATTTGGGTTAGAGTTTCACCCCTAACCCAAATTCTAATACGTTTTGTTGATGCAAAATATTCACAAATGTGTAGTAAATATCTCTATATTAATGTTTGTTATGCAATACCCTAGTCATCCATGACAAAAAAATCATTCTCATTCATATCATATTAAATTTATAAGCAAAAGTACTGAAGAAAAGTTAATGTTCTTTACACCCAATACTCCAAATATAGTTTGAGGAGGATTCAAAGGCACACAGTCAAATTGCCTTCCACTCATACTCTGCCATTCATCATATCTTCAAAAACATATAAGTTATAATGCAAAACCAAACAAAACCGTTCAGTTTTATGACTGATAAAATTATGGAAAATGAGAGCATGAGACTATGTAGAGAAAAGAAGAATACATGTGCACATATCCATTCTCGAAAACAAGATTTCCAGTGGCATTATTTCATCCTTTTTAAACAAATTATTAATTTTGTTAGCAACAAAATAGGGAAATTGAGTAACTAGATTATTCACAATATAACTAGGCCAGGTTTAACATGTAATAACAAAAATAACAATTTTAGTGCACTACTACAATAGTGCTAACCTTCAACCAGAAAGGAAAATTACTAAGGCCGAGCTTATAAATTGTTGTGAATGATGACAAACTACCAAACATAGTGAGGAGCTTTCAAAAATCCTTCACTATGGACTATAGTGAGGAGCTTTCAAAATGACAACTAAAACAAAGAAATTACACTTCAAAAAAACTAGCAACTAACTCCAAGACACACCAACTGCAAGTAACCATAAATTCATCATATGTCGCCTCAATTATGTTATCCAATCACACAATTTTTTTTGTGGAGTAAAAATCGTATTACCTTTTGAACATGAGATTACATGAAAATATAAGAAATTTAGATTAGATAGTTACTGGGGATTTCAACCAAGTCCAAAAATAGATGCAAGTTAACTAAGATTTAAAATAGAGAGGCATATACTAATATTATAGTCTTTAAGGCCAAAAATGTCATGGGGATTTCTAAGGGTATTTTCTTCATTTTTTCTTACGAACATCAATCCATCCCATGAGGAAGTCTGGAAAAGTGTATGTGGAGTCATTGGATGCATTTCCTTGAGTCGATCCCTTTTTGTAGATTTTACGAAATTAGTAGCTTCCTTATCATTGTCCAAGTGATTTGATTCATGAAGACAATTTTTTCTTATTTGTGGATGAGATCAATACCATGGTTGTGTATCTTTCTTCACCATTCGAGGGAAGCAAATGAGTGTGGGGAGATGATGATAGAGGGGGAGAGACCCTAGAGTCTAAGGATGAGATATTGTTTGATGAGGTTGAGTTGAGGACGAAGGACAAGATTTGAATGATGAAGTTTTTTTATGCTTCATGTTGTCTCTCTTGTGAGCTAAAGAATTATTAGATCCTTTTGTATATTTTAGGTCTTTCCAAACTCGATTCTTTTTCTTGGCATCAAGGGGGTGAGAGTTCCCTTGAAAAAAAGGGAAAGAATTCTGGAGATGACCTTCCTGTTGACAAGACCTACTACGAAAATTTATGTTTTCATAATCCTATGACTGTAAAAAAATACAGGTCATTCAAATTAATGATGATTCTACCAGGCATCCCTTTTCTATGATATATTTTGACATATATGTGTGCAAAGGTTACAATACCTCTCCCAAGCCCGTCTGTATCTATCTTAATAAAACAATTGAGAGAGTTTCCAATGAAAGATAAGATATTTGGAATTAATAGATGAATGGGAATATTAGGGATTCTTACCCAAATTGAAGTGGCCATAGATGACATGGATAAAGGGTTGAAAGCAAGAAACTATGGCAGAAAGGAGAGCCTAGATCTACCCCAAAACTAGGGTCCTTGATAAAAAATCCCTTTCATGATCCTCTTTAATTTTGAAATAAACTACAAAGAAAACCTTCAAACAAAAATATAGATTCTTATTCGGGGACCAGGTTTTACGTACTCATTCTTGGAGTGCATATGCAGATGGCTAGATCCCATTAAAGTGGTAAATGATGAAATTATACTCATAGGTCATGAAATAAAGAGTTAATTGGGAGTCTTCCACCTCTATACTTTTTTTTGTTAAAAATTGAAGTCTGGCCTTGAGAAATATTTGGGATTCAATTGTGTGAGCCCTAGATTTAAAGTATTCTTAAAGGATCAGGACCAAGAGGAAGAGGGCACATCCCAACCATTGTCTCTTTCATGCAATCATGAATCTAGGAATATTAAAGTGTCCTTGGTTATACCGTAATATTTAAGAGAATTCCCTTCCTGAAGTTGCCTACCCCCATGTAGTAGTTGCATTGAGATAGAAGGGATTATTGACCGATCTTGAATTCTGGTTGTAAGTGTAGAGAAAAATTTCACAACTTTCACTTGTATGTAGAAGGTACCCCTTAAGATTGACCTCATGAACACTGAAAAACTCGAGAGATTTGGGGCGATTGCATCACTTTGGTGGATAAAACAATCTTGATGTAATGAAAATTTCACATGGATTAACAAATTTGTAGTAATTGAACCAAAATCCCTTAGAGATAGGGAAATTGTTAAATTATTTAGGGTATCTAGAAGATGAATGATAAGAATAAACTTGGACACATTGTCAATCAAGTATTTGATGGTGGAAGCAACGACCCACAATTTGGATCCAATGGTGAGGTAACCCAGGAGAAGAGAATTGGCCAACAAAGAAATAAATTGTTGATTTTGTATTGGGGGAAATTAGATGAGCACTTCATAATGCTTCATTCACAAATCTAAATATAATTTGGTAGAAAAAAATGCAATCTATGTAGAGGCTTTATTTTCTCAGAGATCTCCTCTGGGATTTTACATCCAAATTTAAAATATTTTATGGTGGACACAAATAAATAGCCTTCCTGGCTTCTTCCTTACTTTCCATAACAATCATGAGTGTATGAACATACTTGGAGATGAGGTCTTCATGAGAGGCCTAGACAACGGGGGCACCCATGACGATTAGCTAGTGCTGGTAGTCACAACCATCGAAGAGAATATCACCTTCCTAGGGGGTCTCATTAGGACCAAAGATGGTATCTTTCCATACAAAGATATTCCCTTTAGAGTGAATACTTGTGATACAATGTTTTGAAGGCTTGTTCCTAATAGCCTTGAAGTCAAGAATTAGTCGAAGTTGTGTAGAGGACGACATTCTCAGAGACAGAACTAGGATAATTACTAATCCTACCAACTAAATGATAATTTTATTTAAAATAATAATTGTTATTTAAATGATTACCCAATCACACATTTAATAAAAACATTAATGCACAATAAATGCATGATATAGCGTGTAGGACATATCCTCTCTTGTATAAACTTTAAATCATAAATTTTTACCAAGGTTTAAATGTATCCTATATATCACATATTCCAACCCATATATAATTTAAATGTTTAATGCCTTATATATACCTTATTATATTTTAAAAAATTTCCTTTGCAACCATTGCGGTATAGTATAACGTTATGCCTCCATATAGAGTGATTAAATGGTACCTTAGAATGATAATATGTCATGCTTAAAATCCAAAATAATTTCTTTAAAGAATGGGAGTCTGTACATAACATTTATGTGAGGAATCACACCATGATTTATGTATATCATGCAGATCAAGGTCATAACCTGTAATATATTGAATACCTTATGGAGTTCAAAATCTCACAAAATCATATATATAAACTGTAGTAGGGTTGTCATAACACTTTGACATTTGGATCTATTCAAGAAACTATCAAACCAACATCTTGCATACTGAAAGTAAGTACTATGCCATAACTGATAAACTTTTCCTGGGGGACCCCACCTAATTTAGTTTCTTATTTCACATAGGTATAAGGTTTTGCAACAATTTTCAACCCTTAAAATAAAATAGGGATATGTGTGTCAACATAGGGTTCATTGGAAAAAACCTAGAAAAAATTTCATGAAATATGAGTGTTTTGTACATCCTACATGCACTTTTTTTTTGCACCCTACAAGGTTCATTATAGCTAAATAGTGGAACATGTGGGAATATGTGAGTATCATCACCCCTAAAATCCATATTAGAGATTGATACATTGATTTTTTTCCTTTTCCAAAACCATGATGATCCCTCTGCTAAGTAGGAAAAACCACAAAAATGGGGGAAACACATAAAAATTGAAAAAAAAAATGCAAAATGATGTTCTAGCTATGATTTCCCAATTCCAATTGATGATAAACAAGCAATAAATACTAAATCCAGAATCAAATCAAACTACAAAGACTTAAGGCTTTTCTTAGGTCACTGCTTGCTAGGCCACACACTCAAGCAAATATAAATGAGGATGACGCACTAAAAGGCACACAAAATACACTCTAATTAAAAATTTAATCAATTCTAAGATGAAGAGGTTTTTATAAGATTATCAATAGATATATATCACCCTCAAGATACTTCTAGGCCTAATTAGAAACTAAACAAAGAGAAAAATTCAAGGAAAACTTAGAAATTCACACCTTTAAGCATCATCACTTTGTCTCTTTGAACAAAAAGTGGCGATAATTCCTTGTACATTGGAAAGGAGTGATGGAATCACTGTATTCCAACCCATGAAAAGTGATGAATGGGGAATGTGAGATATTTTTTAGATATCACTTAAATCTAATAGATCATAGAGTCTACTAGCTCAGGCAATGTATGAAAAAAGGAGTAAACAATAAAGAATACTTAGAAATAAAATAGAAACAATAAAATGTGAATGAATCTTGTGAATTTGTTCCTAGTTGAGACACCATTTTTTTTGTGAGTAAATCTACTTATTTCTAGGGGAGTGTTTTGACATATATGCTCTTGATTTATACAAAACAAAAAATATAATTTACACTTCTTGTTATGAACCTTGCACCTTAAAAATGATAAGAAACGGATAATTATAGTCTAATTCAAGGGGAAACCATGTTTTATAATGAATACAATGTATAAGACAAGATTCAATGATCCTAAGTTTGGTTCTCATTGGTAGATATGTAGGAGACCAAGGGTAAAATTAAAATTAAATGGTGTAATGAAAGGTTCCAGCTGACCACCTAATATAAAAAACAAAATAATAATGAATGCTTATTAGGAAATTAATATATGGATCCCAAGGGACTTTACATAGCCCCTCATATTTTTAAAAAATATTTTCCCTAAAATCTTGTAATTGAGGGTATTTATTCATGAACTACTCATTTTCCCATGTAACTTTTTCTAGAGGCATATTCTTCCACTTGATTTTTTTTCCATGAAAAAAACATATTTTGTTCATATTTCTGTGAATAAAAAATACATTTTTCATATATGCCTATAATGCATTCCCTAGGATCTTCCTAGATTCCACATTTGACCAGAGTGTCAAAAAATAAAAAATGTATAGTTTTTACAATCATTGTCCGCAAAAACGTGGTGAATATTGTTGTGTAAACAACCCAACAAAGTATAATGGTAATTTTTCAATTAAGCACCATGCATTATAAAATAAAAAAACATCTATCTAATATATACTAATCTAATATATAAGTAGCAGAGTCCATAAACTGAAAGAAAATAAACATATATTACGACCATGATCCAAATATTAGTCTTGAGCATCAATAATATGTTCATCTATGAAAGGATGGTGGAAAAAGTGGAAGTAGCTTTCCCCTGATACTTCAGTCACCTTCCAAAGCCCCAGATCTATGTGTGGGCCTTCCTTAGAAAGCCTATCAACAATCCTGTCCCGTTCCTTGAGAACTTGAATACATGAGAAAGATATATAAGTAAATCTCAGATGCATGATATCCTCCAAAATATGTGTAAGGGAAATGGCACGACACACTTGGGTCACATTGGCACAATTCAGAACTAGTAAAGAATTATCAAATATTTGGAGATGTTCACATCCTTTTTCCAGAGAATAGGAAATTAGTGATATGCAAGCTAAAATTTCTATCCATTTGTTGGATCCCCGACCCAAAACCATCTTGACATGAAAATAATTTTGTTTTGAGATGTGAAACACAAAATCCCCCCCATAGATTGACCCTCTACTCGATATGCCCCATTCAAGTAGCCCCAAGGGGAGTTAACATCTGGGCCCTCAACCAAAACAATCCTACCCTGATTAGTGGATGTATACTGTGGATGGTGAGTTGAAATAACAATACCATTAGCAACTACCTAGATCAGATAACATAAAATGTCCTGAGAAATATATTTATTACAAGCCAACCATATACCCAAAATAACAATTAATGGAAGATCTAAAAATGATCTGGTTGCCTTGTCCTTGTCTTAACGCTTCCAAATCTCCAAAAAAGAAACCCCTTTCCAAGTACATGTTCCACATAGAATGACCTTATAGGTGGCCCAAACTTGCTTAGTAAAAAATTATTGAACAAAAATATGATAAATCGATTTGGAGCATCCCTTGCAAAGTGTGCACTAGCCTGAACTGATTTTGTGTTAGTATTTCATTAGATCCCACGTTAGAACATTTCCTTCAATAATACACCATGAAAAAACCCTAGATTTCGATGGTAAATTTGATTTCCATAGAACATGCCACCACTAAATCAGATCAACATTCCAAGCCAAAAGATTCAACTGAATATAACCAATTTTTAGAGTATAAATTCCATCCGGAGCCACTAACCATATGAGCTTGTCCTTAGAATCAATGATATGAATATGAGAAGAATATGAATAATTTATGAATAGGGCCCATTCCCTTATGAAATTCCCAAGTGAATTTAAATTATCTGTTGACAACAAACCCTGTCGCCAAAGAGTGGTTCGATTATGATTTCTAATATGTGAGATTATTGAAAGGCCCAAAACCCCAAGTCAACCAACAAGTGCCTAGGATAAAAGATGACAGATGCCACTTCCTAGCCACATGACCATTCCCAATCTATCCTTGGCCAATTTTAATATTCCAAGCTAGCCATAGGAAATCAAGTGAAATGAATTTAAAACAACTTGCCAAACCACAAAAATATTTTTCCTCAGCTTGTCTTAAATATGAATCCATTCATCCAATGAATAAGAAGAAATATATTTATGATGAATAACCTGAAGCCATAGGATATTTGTAGATAAGAGATGCCACCCACACTTCACAACCAATACCTTGGAGAACATGAAAATATTTTTCAGCCCCTAACCACCAAGAAGCTTTGGCACAGTGATACGCGACCATTTGACCCAAGGAAGAAAAAATGATCTTGTGAGCCCTCCCATAATAATTTGAAGCAAATCCTTCTAGCTTGTTCCAACACACCTTTACGAATCCATGCCAAAGACATCCAATAGACTGGGATATCTTCTAGGACTGATTTGACTAAAACCAGTCTACCAACCCTAGAAAGGCATTGGAAACTCTAGCATTTTAACCTTTTCTCCAACTTTGTAATTATTTTCTTCTAATCGTTCATTTTGTAACTGTCTAGATTTAAATGGAAGAAAAAAAATTTGAGGCCTCCTTCAAGGTTAGATACCACAAAAGGGAACACATAACTAATGTTTTCGATTTCTTGGTCATTTATATTTAAAGTGGATATCATGGATTTCCACTCATGTATAACCATACCCATGGCCTTTCAAAAAAGAAGAATAATTTCCTGAAGTTTCATGAGATATCGAGCCTAGCCACTACAAAAGATAAGAATATCATAAAAAAATAGTAAGTGTGTAATCATAAGATGTTGGGAAATTTCCACCCCTTTAAATACACCCCTCCTTTCTTCCTCGGCTAGCATATGACTAAGGCCTTTTGCAACCAAAAAAAATAGAATCATAGATAAACTACACCCCTTTCTTAATCCCTTTTTAGTTTGAAAGAAGGAGAATTCAAAACAATTGATAAGAACATCGAAAGATACACGCATAACACAAATCATAATTCAATTGATGAACGAAACCTTGAACCTAACCTAGGTTAGAATAAGGAAAATAAAGAGCCAATTAACCCTATCATATGCCTTATATATTTTTATTTTTATAATCACCCCTTTTTCCTTCAGAGTTTTCAGGCTATGAAGACATTCATGTGCCACTCCTATGGCTTCATGGAACTGTATGATCTTTAAGAACCCAAATTGTTCTTGACAAATGCACTTAGAAAGGATAGGGTTAATCCTTCAAGAAAAAACCTTTGAAAAAACCTTGTAGATGCAATTGCATAATGAAATAGGCCAAAATTACTTAAAGTAAGAAGGGTTTTTGAAAATAGGATGTATCCTCCCTTTCCTTCTAGATTCATTGATCACCTTTAGAAGATCATACCCTATGGTGTCATAATATGAAATGAAAAGTTATACATCCCAACCATTCGATCCTAGGATTTTATCCTTTTGAAAAATTGAGAGAACAACTTTTGGCTCCTCAAAAAAGACTTCCTCCATCAAAGGCGTGTTTTCATCAACATCCACAAATCTAGGGAATAACTGTGCCACCTAAACTGCTTCAGCAATAGTATAACCCACTAGTTCCAAACATGTAGATTTGAAATGATCCATACCCAGAGAAGCCATGCCTTCAAAAGATGTAACCTTACTACCCTTAGGCCTCTCCATACTCCAGATAATGTTTGATAGTTTCCTTCCCTTTGCATATGAATGAAAAAATTTGGTGCTTTCATCACCATAATCCAGCGATATAACATGACTCTTAGGATGATAGGTAGCCTCCTTAGAATCCATAATATCCCCTCGCCTTGATTTCAAGCTGAGAAAATGATTTTTTGAATCTTGAGAAATAAACCCTCATTAGTTGTGATAGAGAAGGTTGCAATTTTTTGTTCAATATCCACCAGATCCCCTTCTTCATTTTTTCTATAATTCGCATCTCATTCCTTCAACAAATATTTTATATGTTTCATATTAGACATGAATTTTTAGGTCATCGAGTGGCCCAAACCCTCCACAAACAGACACCATTTGGACTAGAACAACTCAGAATAACTTGGCTATGATATCTAGGTAGAATTCATCTTAAAACTGTTATTAGGATTTTGAGAATGGCCCTTAATTTCAAACAAAATAGGGGCATGGTAAGATACACACCCGGATCCCACCCATTAATGAAGAAGAGGGAGCCTATGGATAATAACTTCAAATACAAGAAATACATCCAACCTTTTAGCAATAAAATCATCCCTCACTCGCATATTCCTCTATGTGGGAGAAACACAACCAAGAACATTGACAAAGAGGTTACTAAAATCAATGTGATGTGAGAAAAAATATGATAGAGGATCAATTATGGCATGTTTGGCCCAATTTTCATCCACGCCCATGGAGAAATTAAGATGACCACTAATGATCAGGTTATCTACATTTAGGGTAGATTTTTTGAAAAAATCATTCCAGAAAACCACTCGATCCTCATTTGAGCCATATATATTTATAAAGGTGAATGAAAAATCTAGATCGATGGAGTCACTAATCATGCCTAAATTAGAATGAACACTCCATAAATGGTCAACTTGGAATTTCCTATAATCCCACCCCAAATCCAAACCCCTTGATCGACCATGAATGTCTAATGCACATAGATTCCAAATAGGAAGAACGGATTCTAGAAATTTAGGGATTGTCACCCCCACCTCAAGAGTTTCTTGTACGAAAATAAAATTAGGATGCTCAACCTAGAAAAACTACTTCAAAGCAAGTTTTTAGGTTTAATTTCAAAACCCATATAACTAAATGAGAGAACCTTCATTTGGGAACCCCACATAGGGCTAAGAATTCTCTAAGTGCCATGCCAATTGAAGTTTGTCTACCCAGAACCATTTCTTCACAAGCCTTAGCATTGGCTTGTGAGACATGAGACTTCCACCCCCCACCCTTTGATTGTATTGATCATGAGATCATGTGTTATGCTAAAAAATTAAAGTGCCTGAAATAGGACCAAACCTGAGTGACCGGAAAGGTCTCGTCATTGTGATTCCGATGCTGCAAACGGTTCCAAAAACCAATGTCGTATGAGAAAGATATCGCATTCTGTCCATTTTACCAAACATAAAAAATTTTGTGACTGGGATGCCCAGTCAGCATGCAGGTACAGTCAGCAGGTATATTATGGGGAATGTTCCATTTTCTTACAACCAATCAGATCGCACCACGTGGCTTAATCTGGGCCGTTGATCTTGTGTTACAGAGATGTGTTTCCGACCGTTGGATGGTTTTTACGTTTTGTTATGAACCATTGGATGAGAGACGCATGGAAAGCCTGAAAGCTACCACGTGTCCTCAGGAGGCTGTGGTAAAATTTGTTGGAGGGCGCAAGATTCAAACCAGAGACCTCGGGCACGGGCGCGGACAGCTCTACCAATCCACCTACGAGTTGTTTCTTAACCTTAAGGTCTTCCGCATTAATATATAGTGTATATGTTTTATATGTGGGGGAGGGGACCGCCAGTGTTCCCAATCCGCTGGCGGCCCCAAAAGTATTGGTCACATGTTATACAACCGCAACATCAAAAGTGTTAACCGACGGCTATGACTGAGATCCAACGTTATCTAAAATGGTGGTTTAAACCGTAACCCTGGCGGGGGGTAAATTCCATCACATGAAAACATTCTTTTAAATGTTAACTGACAATTACAGTATCAACTCCGGATATAACTCTAGTTCCGACCACGATAATGCGGTAGTTCTTCTCAGCAGTTAGACTAACCTCGGGGGTTGCGGGGGTTGGCATGTGGCAACCCCCTCCCCCTTAACCATCACATTAAAAATTTGCGGTTTATACTGGCGAGAACTGTAGCAATGCCCTAGAATTTAGGGTTTTTACCAAATTTAGCCACAGTTAAGTGCAGTCTCCACTTTTAGTGGAGCTTTTCTAGCTGACATTGGGAAAAATGCATTGGGAGGTTAATTTTCGACCAATTTGGGTGAAACAAGAGTCTACCTAGAATAATTTGAGCATTCTGGAGCCATTGGTGTAGTGAAAACAACCATTAAAGGCCTGTAAACACATGTAATTTACAATTTTGAGCATAATGACAAAGAGGGACATGCCATTGGGAGCTGGACCAATAGATGTAGCTCAGGAGGGGTGAACTACTTCATCATGCCTATTGTGTAAAAATGATGTGTGATTGTATTTCTTTTTTATACAGTATTGTTAAGTGTTTTTTAGGCTTATTTTCATGCTTAAAGTTCACAAATTCATCTATGTTTCAAGGTTAAAAACACTCATTAATTAAGCAAACAAATGGAGACAAATTGTACATTTTTATATTATTGAAAGTACACTTAGCACAACAAAACTAATACACTCCTTTTAGATCAAGTTGGTATTAGAGCTAGAGTTTATTCTCTGGTGTTTTTGTGTACAAATATTTTTAACTGTTTGCAAGGGTTTTCATGCTTACTAGGCTCAAGCTTAAGAGAGGAGAAGGAAAATTGGTGGAAGCAAGAGGTTCTCAAAGTGAGCCACAACAAAGGAGGGCAAGATTTCCACATTCTCCAAGACCTAGTTCATCTCCAAGAGAAGCTGAAGATGCTATAATTATGCCTCCAGGAGAAGAAGAAACCCATGAAGAGGTGGATCCCAAAGAAGAAGAAAGAGTGTTCAGGAAATCATTCCTTGACATGACTGAAATGGTGAGAGTCCTTTATCAAGAAAGGAATTAAATACTAGAAGGAGAAGGATCCAAACTTCACAAGGAAGGCCAGGGATCATCAGGAGGCCACAATGATGAAGATAAATAAAAGAAGGTCAATGGAGGAAATGGAGACAGTGGAAAGTCACCATCATCACCCTCATCTTCATCCTCATCATCCTCTACTTAATCTTCAATACATCAGCCATACAAGTCAAAGAACATTGGTAAAATTCCTTTTTAAAAACTTGATGTTAAGGTTGAATTGCCAATGTTTAATGGTGAAGTCAATGCAGAAAAGCTTGATAATTGGATTAGGCAATTGGAGGTCTATTTGAGAATCCAAAATTTTCATGATGATGGTACCAAAATCCAACTAGCTTCATTGAGAATGGAAGGTGCAACACTTGTTTGGTGGGAATCCAAGACAAAGGAGGAGATCAAGAAGCATGGTAAGATTATTTTATCATGGACTAATTTCATTTCTACAATAAAACAACAATTTTATCCATTAGGTCACATGCAGAAAGCCATAATGGGCTGGAAAATTTTTAAACAATTGAAAGGACAAAATGTACAAGTTTATACTTAAGAATTTAGGAGAAGATCTCTTTTATTAGGAGTAGATTTGTAGAGCAAAGACACTTTTCTCAAGTATATAGGAGGCTTACATACCTACCTAAGACATACTATCCTCATGTTTAACCTTACAAGCCTAGATGAAGTTTGTGTACAAGCCACACATTTAGAGGCAAGGGGAAAACAAAACTTAGATGAGAATGAGGAAAATGAGTTTAAAGGCAAATGGAAGAAAAAGAGAAATGAAAATATCAGAAAAGAGAAGGGAAAATTATTTTGCAAACATTGTTCTAAAACTAGCCATGATGAAGACCATTGTTGGAAGCTTCATCCAGAGTTGAAACCAGAAATTTTGAAGGCCAAAGAGAAAGCCAAGGAGAGAGGCAAAATTGTTGTAATAGCTGAAAAAGACTTAGGGTCAGATTCAGGAGATGAAACAAAAATCATAGCTATGGGAATAAATAACATGAAGGGTAAAGATATTGAAAATAAACCTTGTTCTAGTGTATCTAACTGTCACATACAAGCTCCAAATGAAGAAGAGAGAATTGAATTGTTTCATGTGAGGGTCATTTCCAAACATACCAAGGTCGACACATTGTTTGAAAGTGGGTCACAAGAAAATTTAATCTCTGAAGACATGGTTAAGAAAATTAATCTTGAGACCATTCCATATCCGAAACCATATCCAGTTGGTTGGATTTGTAAGGATGCAAATTTACACGTTTCAAAGAAGTGCATATTGCACTTTGCAATAACTACACATTTCATTGACACAATTGAATTAGATGTTGTTCTGCTTGATATAACGGGTATGGTGTTGGGTAGTCCTTACTTGTATGACAGGAAAAAAATATTTCATTTCCATGAGAACAAATACCATTTATTCAAAGATGGAAAGGAGTATATTGTGAGAGCTCATCGTAAAAAACTAGACACTTCTTTAGTTAATGCAGGGCAAATGAAGAGGCTAGTCAATGAAAGCCAAAATTTTACATTGATGATGATTAAACAGAGAGATGTGTTATATCATCCTTTTCAAACAAATACTAATGTATGTAATGAGTTGTTTCATTTTGAAAGTAGGTTGTCTTTGAGAGAAGATGACAAGCAGTTGCAGCAATCGACATTAGTGTTGAACGGTGCTGAAAACAAGGTGTCAGTGCAAGAAGTTGCAAAGGTAAAAGAGAGGGAAAAGAAACTTGACAAAGAAGGCACATGATTCAGAAATGTTCATTGCTGGTTTCCGAAATGCATGGTACAATGGCAAAGAAACTTGGTCAAAATTTGACACAAGTTCAAGGAAAAATCAACAAAAAATCGCCATAATGACAGAGTGCGAGGTGAGTACAATTCCAAGTTTCCTTTGATTATAGACCAATGTAGAAACAAGATTTTTACTACAATGTTAGGCTGTTGTTCTGCAAGTTCAAAAAATGTGCACCATGACAGTGTCAAAGACAACAATGGTTGGTCGACGGAATCAAGGAAAAATTTTTCATTTCATGAAAAGCTCCAATTAATGAGATTAGAGAAATTTCAGTGGATAAAGATTGGAAGAGTAGGGACACAGTATCCTCATCTTCATGTTCAGTAATCCAAAGATATTTTGGGGTCCATAAGCTTCCCAGTGGGGAAGTGTGATAAGGAGATCATGTGTTATGCTCAAAAATGAAAGTGCTTGAAACAGGACTGAACCTGAGTGATCGGAAAGGTCTCGTTGTTGCGATTCTGGCGTCATGAGCGATTCGAAAAACCAATGTCGTATGAGGAATATATTGTGTTCTGTCCATTTTCTCAAGCAACAAAAAATTTGTGACTGGGATTCCCAGTTAGCATGCAGGTACAGTCAGCAGGTATATTCTGGGGAATATTCCATTTTCCTATAGCCAATCAGATCGCGCCACGTGGCTTAATCTGGGCCGTTGATCTTGTGGTACAAATATGTGTTTATGGCCGTTGGATGGTTTGTACATTTTGTTATGAACCATTGGATGAGAGACATGTGGCAAGCCCAGAGGCTGCCACGTGTCCTAAGGAGGATGTGGTAAAATTTGTTGGAGGGCACAACAGTCGAACCAGAGACCTTAGGCATGGGCCCGAATAGCTCTACCAATCCACCTACGAGTTGTTTCTTAACCTTAAGGTCTTCCAAATTAATATATAATGTATATGTTATATATGTGGGGGAGGGGACCGCCAGTAGTCCCAACACATTGGTGGCCCCAAAAGTATTGGTCACATGTTATACAACCACAACATCAAAAGCGTTAACCGATGGCTATGACCGAGATCCAACGTTATCCAAAATTGTGGTTTAAACCGTAACCCCGGTAGGTGGTAAAATCCATCACATGAAAACATGCTTTTAAATGTTACCCGACAGTTACGGTATCAACTCTAGATATAACTCTAGTTCCAAACACGGTAACGCGGTAGTTCCGCTCGACGATTAGACTAATCGCAAGGGTTGCGGGGTTGGCATGTGGCCACCCCCTCCCCCTTAACCATCACATTAAAAATTTACGGTTTAGACTGGCAAGAACTATAGCGACGCCCTAGAATTTAGGGTTTTTACCAAATTTAGCAACAATTAAGTGCAGTCTCCACTTTTAGTGGAGCTTTTCTAGCTAACATTGAGAAAAATGCATTGGGAGGTCAATTTTTTGACCAATTTGGGTGAAACAAGAGTCTACCTAGAATAATTTGAGCATTCTGGAGCTATTGGTGTAGAGAAAACAACTATTAAAGGCCAGTAAACACATGTAATTTACAATTTTGAGCATAATGACAAAGAGGGACATGCCATTGTGAGTTGGCCTAGCAGATGTAGTCGAGGAGGGGTGAATTGATTCATCATGCCTACTGTGTAAAAATTATGTGTGATTGTATTTCTATGTTATACATTTTTGTTCAGTGTTTTTTAGGCTTATTTTCATGCTTAAAGTTCACAAATTCATCTATGTTTCAAGGTTAAAAACACTCATTCCTTCAACAAACAAATGGAGACAAATTATACATGTTTATATTACTGAAAAGACACTTAGCACAAAAAAATAATACTCTTCTTTCATATCATGAATAAAAATACCTAGAATGTGGCCCAACCCCTCAAGAAACCCTCAGTAATTTATAGAATAATCCTCATCATGAGATTGTCTAATATGTCACTCCCATCCAAAATGCCAGAAAAAATTGAAGAAACCGACGCCATAGGAGAGGAGAAACCCAAATACCCATGAGGGATGGAGAAATTTGCATTTATAGGAGAGGAAGGAGTGAAAAAATTTAGAGGATCAACCACACTCATACTCATAGAGGAACAAACCCTATCCATGCCAAGTTCTAAAAAAGAACTAACAAATAAAGAGACAGGAGGATAAGTTCATAGGCACCAAAAGATGGAGTACTATGAGCTTCTGACATGTATTGAGTGGAGATTGGAGCTACCATGGATTGATCTGAAAAAGAGACTATTGGATTAGTGTACATAAAACTAGTGACCATAGTGCCTAACGATGTCGAGAAATCCCCTGACACCCCCATCAGAAAACCCTTCTTCGACATCCACCACCACTACCTCAGTATTTTGTTTTTTAGTGGCCTATTCTAAGGGTGACTGATTCTTAAAGGGAATCTTGCAACTTTGAAACCTATGAAAGTGTAAAGGGAGCCCTTCATAATTGAGAATTTATAGCCGAAACCTATTAATCCCAATATTCATTATATCATGAAGCTTGTTCCCGAGATCCAAAATTACTAGTATCCTTTCCACATATAGATCCTTTGAATCTCAAAAAGTGTAATTAGACACCTGTTGACAGTGTTGGAACTGCCAAAATTCAGGGGATCTCCACAATATGAAGTCCCAACTAGACCTCACATCGTTTGGAGTATGAGTCCCAACAGTGGGGTGTTAATGATCTACCCTAGTTTGCAAAATATATAGAGTGGTGCATGGTGTCTTTGGTGAGAACAAGTGTGTGACCATGCGGAAATTCAAGTGTGATGCATGAAGGTTCCAACACATGAAGGGAATAGGAAGTGCATCCCATAGAATCTTGTAATAGTACACATCTTAGAAGGAACACATGAGCATAATGACATCACATGAACTCACATGCAGAATAGTCCACAAGTTAAGGTGATGGATCAATACATCAATACACATCCAATATATTTGTACAAATGAAAATGAAATACTTCATAAGAATATGTGTAATTTAAATAACATAAACCAAAAATACAAGAAGAGTACTCCTACTATATTCACAATATATGCATGAAAGTGTGTGGACTCTGAGTTTTATTGAAAGTGAAAGTTCCAATCATACACAAACCATTGACTAACCACTTTCCCCAATAGTGGAAGGTGCAGTCAACAACACCTGCTCCTCCAAAGAAGTATACTTCCTCTACACTACGGAGAAGATAAGGCTCTCACAAAAATCCCAAGATCTTCTTAAGCTTAAGCCTAGCCAAAAATCTTGGCTCCCAAAATCCTGTTACATGAGTTATGAGGATATATTTATAACAAAGGGGGGTGACTCTTCACATGCCCATTTGTGACTCTTGGACTTCACTCATGACTCTTCAACTTCCTTACAAAATGACTCATTAAATTACATTATGACTCTTCACATTCCAATATGGACACTTGGAATTTCACTTTTACAAATAATTACATATAATATTACATTTTCCACTCATACCCATATGAGACAAAATAGGGTAGAGACAATTTGACAACATAACAAGACAAAAAACTATGACGCTTGAGTTTGGACAAACTCTATCTCAACATCTTCTACTTGATGCTTCTCGATCACATCTTGATTCCAAACTCAATACTTTGCGATGAAATCCCTAAACTGTGTAATGGTGTCTAGATGGAAGCAAACTCTAGCCTCTATAGCATCCAAGTAAAATGATTTGGAGCCAGTATTAACCTCTTTCTCAAGTAGGAGAAACATGGCTCTGATTTGGATAGGACCACCAATGTAGTTCCAAAATTTCTGTCTATTTAGCTCCAAATCCTCCTTGGTGGAAATCTATTATAGTCTTCGATCTCCTGTGTAACCTGATTCTTGCGTTTAGCTTCTGTGAGTGAGCCAACTGATGGGATCTTGTGCATTGTCACCATGAAATCCATATTATTGTATAACCATACATATGAGGCCTAAAAATTTCTAATGAAAGAGGAAATATGCTTGTTGTTCTGGGTTAGCATCTGAACTCTCACTTTCTCTAAATATTCTTGCGTCTTCATTTTATTCACCAAGGTAGGTAATTCCCCATTGTATCACATTGTCCAATCTTGCATGAAGTTGATGGCAGATTTAACATTCATAAGAGTCTTGAAAACATATTTTCTTTTCTACTTCAACCATGCAACTGGACAACTGCCTTATGTATAGTCATGAGCTCCTCATAAATTTCCTGCGTGGTCTCTCCAAGTGTTGATACTTCACCGAGTATCACTGCTCTCATTTCCTCTAAGTAGACCAGGGCAGAAGCTACATTTTGTATTTTTGTGCATAGTTGTTATATATCTTGTTAGGAAGCCTGCAGATTATGTACCAAATGCTTATTCCCTGCTGTAAAATATTGAGTTTTTTTATCTCACTGCACCCACGAAGGCCAAGTTGGTTTCGGTAATGGCGTTTGGATTCCTGCTGGTGTCCGCCACTATCACTCTTTCTCTAATGAATGCAGGTGATGCATGATCATCCGGAAAATTATTTATTTGTGCTCGTACAATCTACTTATGGAGTTCATCATATGAGAGATTGTACACATCCATTACCAGATCATCATCAAGAGGAAACATGAAAAGCACATGTGTTGTTGACAACCCTGTGGCAATATGATATGACACTTCTTACATGACAAGCCTGTCGGTGGCATACCTTGGAAAGAGATGTGGCGGCTTCTGTCCACCGAACACTCTAATAGTGTGCCATCTAGTAAGGAAAAGAAATTTGTGATCTCTGATATTTACTCCATTTCTCCTCGTGACATGCAAGGTAGGTCCTCCTCAAAGATAAGCTCGTATAGAGGAATGATGAAAATATTAGTTAGTTGGTCCATAACTCCTCTATGGCCATAATTCAAAAGCAACATACAATTGAAATACACAAAATTTTCTCATGGTTTCCATGTCTAGTTCACGCCATGAAACTTATTTTGTGCACATATTACATCCAATAAGTATTCAAACATATAAAACCTTTCTTCTTCACCCTTGGGAATATCCAGGGCTTGTGCTACATGGGATCTCAACTGACGAGCCAACAAATATGACCAGTTGGATGACTTCCCATTGTTCACCGCCTGGTTCAATAATATTTCCCACCCTTCAGGAAATGTTTCTGTTCTTTGCTGACTGTAGAATCTACAAGCCAAGTTAACCAAGGGATGATAGTCCTTCCTGAGTGACTTGTACGAATGGGTGGGCATCTGTCGAAACTTTGATGGCTCCTTCACCCGACCTTTGACAATATCTCTTGTTCTCACATAGTTTTTGGTGGCGTAGAAGTATGAGTAAATGATATTTACTAGCTTAAGAAGATGATACATACGTTGATAATGTTCTACCAGAAAGGTAGAAAGCTTATGTCCGTTGGAAATTCTCAATGTCATAGTATTCTCATCAATGTGAAAAACAATGTAGTTGATGACATCTCCGCATGGGAAGGTTGGATATCTTCATGTAAACCTGTATAATCCTAACCGATGAACACTGAGATATACCTTCCAGTCCTATATATCTACCTTGAAGTAATTTGAAAAAAAAAAATTAACCATCTGCCATGTTAGTGTTGAATCCTTTTCTATAAACATTTGAGAATCCGCATATACTGGAAAGTTAACTGGCGCTTTCTCAACCGCTTCCCCAGTACTATTTTCAATGGTCCCTCTTGAAGAAAATCTCTTTGGTGCCATGGTAACAATGACTGCTGGAGAGAAGTACTCAACAACTATGGTACCTGTGGGACATAAAAGGCACTCATGGAAATAAAAGATCACTCTTTAGAAAATCTACTTGCAAGGCATGATTAAGCAGCAAAATTGGAAACTAGAGAGAAGGATTGTGCAATTTTCAACAATAAGAGGGATTGGATACATGTGGGAACTGCACACTATGCAGTCCCAATAGCCATGGATAAAGCTTGAGGCTTGAGACTGCGCAATGCGTTGTTCATTCTAGGAAGTGGATTGGGAGAGAATGTGCATTCTGTAGTCTCAATGGCCAAGGAAGCAGGTTGAGCCATGTAATTGTGCAATGCACAGTTGGGCTAGCCTGTATTGTGCACTGTGTAGTTCCAGAGGCCAAGATATCAACTTAAGCCTTAGGATTGCGCGGTTCCCAACTAGGAAAAGTGAAAACTGACCAAGAAAAGTGCAGATACTCCCAATGGAAGTGTGAAAAATGAGCAGATCTAAGTGATGGTGTGATATTTAGTGAAGATATGACTAATTATTAATGAATTAGTGTAGATCAAGTGCATAAAATGAATAAACTGGAAGAAAAGCAAATTGGTTAGGAGAGTTGCCACAACGATGACCATCAGTGAAAAAAAACCAAAGAAATCGATGTGACAATTGTGAAAGGAAAATGATAACTTGAAAAAACACTTCTACAACCTAAAACAAGTTAAAACTCTAAAAATCATGAAGATAAATAATAAAAACAACACTCACACAAGAAAAATGACAAAAAACAACAAAAAAGCGGAAAAATTCAATAAAGTGAAACACACCCGAAAAAGTGATGACGATCGCATTGAAGGTTCCTTGAACTCCTCGGGAATGCTAGAGCTCCAAGATAAAATGTGAAAATGAGCTCTAGGGGCATCAATTAAATATATTTGAGTGAATTAAGGCTTATGACACACGTTCCTAAAATCAAGGAAAAAGTGATAATTGGCATAAGTTTCTAAAAATATCAAGTGTGCCTCTATGTGAAACTAAAATAGATCCCTATTTTCTAGGGATGATTTTGATTTTTTGTTTTTCTACATTTTTATTTTTTAGGAAACTTTTCATACACACTTTGGGAAATATTACGCAATTCTGGGGAACTGGGAAACTTTCTGTCTTAGTGCATTGCACAGTTTTTGAGCTCAAGGGATTCATTGCACAATTTATGGGCTCAACGCTAGGCTTCCATCCATGAATGTGTGGTTTTTTTAAGCTCATGGGAGAGATGCTATTCAGGATTGCATAATTCCAGTCATCAAGGTTGGGCTTGCCCTCATGAATTTTGCAGTTCTTGGAGGCAAGCCCATAACTACTACAAGACCAAGTTAGGAGGATAGCTTGTGACTTCGAAAGATCAAGTTAAGTGTGAAAAACAAGTGAAAACAAGCACAAATGAAAAGGATAATTTTCAATCATAACATGAATAATTGATAGCATTGCAATATAATCTCTTTTGAGTAGAAGGTTAGGCTCCAAAATATAAGCATAGGAAAATTTTTGGAGGGTGATTGTAGCCGCTAAAACATCACCAAAAAACATCCTAGACTGTTCCCCATATTTTAAAAACTTTAGGGATTCTACATATGGGTCAACAACCCTAGAAACCACACCCATATAGGGAAAACATCAAGTCTCTCCCTGCTAGCATCAACTGTGGGAAACAATAATTTGAAAATAATAGGAGTGGAGTCAATAGACAAAACAACTTTAGGCACAACTTCTAGTGCCTCATGAGATTTGAAAATGAGTTGAATTTAGTCTTTTTCAAACATATAGATCTCTGAGACCTTTGAGACCCTAGTGAAAACCATATTATCCACCCATTAGGTTTTTCTCATCGTCAGAAGTTGGGTAGAAGTTATGTTTCCATTGGCATATTTTGTCCCACAACATTTTTTAGGAAAGATATAGGAAAAAATTTATGAATGTGAGAAGAAAAATATAAATCATACACCACTTGTTCAATTATGTGAATACTATTAAAGGGTACATAATATTTTGGAGTTAGTTTCTTATTTTTATTTTGCTTGAGTATAGTTAAGACTGGTTCTTGGCACATTTCCTCTTTAAGATGTTCAAAGGCCTTAGTTGCTTCCAGAGTCCAATAAAATGTATCTTTCTTAGGTAATGTTGTTAGAGGTGCTGCTATTCTCCCATAATTCTTAAAAAAATTGTGATAATACCCTGTCAACCCGAGAAATCCTCGAAGATGGTTTAGGGTTGTAGGGATTTTCAATTCCTTAATGGATTTAATTTTGTTAGGGTCGACCTTAACACCCTCATGAGATACAATATGACCCAAATATTCCACCTCGTATACTCCAAAGAAAAATTTGGAGGTTTTTTCATATAATTGTTTCTCCTCCAATCGTTTGAGCACCTTGTCAACATGTTGAACATGAACCTTCCAACACTTGTTGTAGATTGGTATATTATCAAAAAATACTAACACAAATTTTCTAAGGAAGGGTTTGAAAATGGAATTCATCAAAACTTGAAATGTGGAAGGTGCATTAGTGAGGCCAAAAGGCATGACCAAAAATTCATAATGACCTTCATGAGTTTTGAATGTTGTTTTCAGAATGTCTTCAATCTTCATTCTAATTTGATGATATACTGAACGAAGATCCAACTTGGTGAAGTAAATTGCTCCATGTAATTCATCCATAAATTCATCAATGTCAGGAATGGAAAATTTATCTTTATTAGTGAGCATGTTGAGATCCCTAAAATGTAGAAACATACGCCATGATTCATCCTTCTTGTGCACCAATATTACTGGAGCAAAGAAAGAACTTTGACTAGGTTGAATTATATTTGACTCTAGCATTTTTGTAACCATACGTTCAATTTACTCTTTTGGGCATAGGGATATATGTAAGGCCTAGTGTTTGGAGGAAAAATTCTTGGATTCAAATAAATAATATGATCACAAATAGGTGGGAGGCCTTTAGGATTCTCAAATACCTTGGAATGATTGTCTAGTACTTTTTGGACATCAAGATAAATAGATGATTTCGATGTTTGAACCTCTAGTGAGCATAATTGTGTAATTACACCTCATTTTTATGTCTTTAGAATATTTTTCATGCCATTAGAGTTTATTATATTCCTTGGTTTCCCTATGATACCCCTTAATTCAACTTCATTTCCTTCCCAAAAAAAATTCAAGAAAATTCTTGAAAATTAAAAGTTATCGTCCCCAAAGATTGTAACCATTGGAATCCAAGTACAACATCACCAACATCCATTGGAATGAAAAGAATTGGACTATTCAATACATATTCCCCCATGGTTATCTTAATATTATGGCACTTTCCATAGAATTTTATAGTTCCTCCATTTTCAACATCACTTGACACTCCAATGCTGGATATAGAAAGCAATTCAATTCCTTGGCTATCTTACAATGAATAAAAATATGAGTACTACTTGAATCAATCAACACTATTACATTTTTCTTCTTGATATACCCTCCTATCTTGAGAGTTTTAGGAGTGGCAATTTCTGCCAATTCATTACAATATATATTCAGAATCATTTCTTATTTCTCTGGGGTTGGTTCTTGGTGTATATCCTCCTCTTTTGATGTTTCTTATTCCTTTTCTTCCTTCTGTTCACAATCTATGTAAAATAGTTTCTTCTCAGTACAATTATGACATTTAGTGTATTTTCTATCACAACTATAACAAATCCCTTTTTTTACTTTTTCCTCCAATTGTTGTGGTGTCAAGCTTGCAGGTTGTGGAAGTCTAGGAGCAACAACACTTCCATATTTATAGTTAATAGTGGTATACTTCCTTGTTGCAATAATTTTACTTTCAACCTTTTTTCCCACCTTGAATGCCTTCTCCAATGAATCAGGTTCCCAAATGTGAACCTCATGTTCGACATTATCATTTAAAGTCCCTATGAATACATTAATCATATGATCATCTAGAATATCAGTTTCCCTGATATTCAATTTTTGGAAGTAATCAATGTTCTCCACCATTGAACCCTTTTGTTTGAGATTTATCAATTGGATAAAAAAGGTGTTTCTCTTTGTACCCTCATAATGTGCTATCATTTATTTCGTAGAAATCGACCAAGTGAAAAATTGTTTACGAGAAAAAAGTCATCGATACCATACAAACTGACTGGGTTCTAAATATAAAGATGTTATGTGTACCTTTTGTGTGTGTTTCACATCATGGAGATCAAAATATTTCTCCATATGTAGTATCTATGTTACCAGATTCTATCCATCAAAATTCCTCATATTGATATTTGGAATGTGGTAAGTCTTAAACCCAACATTGGAGCCTCTAAAATCATAACTCATATTCCTTTTGTACTCATCATGATTTTCATGGATTACCTTGTCAGCATTAAGAAGCCTTTCTTGCAGCAACTTTGTCAACCCTTCCATATTGACATTCATCATTGCTTCCATGTCTACTTTTAAACCATACTTCAAACCTTCCATGTACCTTTTTATTTTTAATTCTAAACCATCCATCTTAACATTCATTTCTTCCAATTCATTTTTAGTTACTCTTTGCGGAAGCGAAATTTGTTGTACTTGGTCTCATAATTTTGATATATCACATTGCATTTCTTCCTCTTCTTGATGTTTCATAGTAGAGATTTCTGGTTGCTTACTGGGATTATCCATTTTTTTTCGAGGCATATTGGAACTAGATAATGATATCTATGCTTTACTATTCCCTAATTTTTCAAACAAAACTTATGCAATTTTTAAAAATACACACCATTTTCTTCTTACTTTTTGGAGCTTGATATTGAAATTGTTGTATTTATGAAATTTCAACCTCCCAAGGTCTGAAATTCGATATTGTTGTATCAATATTAATATTGTTTCCAATTCCAAAAGTCATACTGATATTGAATTCTTCAAGAAAGAGTTATGCCCAATCTCCCAAGATGACCTGATTATATATTAGTTCAGTAGAGCGAACTTGTATGGAATTCCATTTGTCATTGTTTCGATATTAGGACCTAAAAATGATATAAGAAAAACTAAAGTCCATTTAATTTTAGTCACTTTTTACAAAATTTAAATTCAATGCTCAGAGAAAAATTTATGACGATTTTCCCTAGGTCACCAGTCTGATATTGAATTTCCGAGTCTGTAAAAACCCTAAATTCTTCGAACAATATCACAGAAAATATAGCGAACCAAGATCTAAATTTTTTACATGAAGTTCATCAATATTTTTCATCCACATGGTCAAAATTTGATATTATGAAGCCTCGTAGAAAAAAAGTTATAGATAAAATACCAAGGTGACTTGTTTGAAGCAACGGAACCTTAGAATGGCATTGCTTTGATACCAAATTTTGTGCAACAAGTTCACAAAATAGAAAAAAAAATAGATTGAAAAATTGCCTCTTCGAGGGGGTAACCTACTTTATATCACATAAATGAACAATTATTGGATGATACAAATGATGATGTCTCCTTGGTATATATAGGAGTCGAAGGGGTCATAATATAATCACAGCCAGCATAACAATAATAATGTAAGGGAACAACAATAACAATAGTGGGATTTTATGAAGACAAACAATAATGATATGGGGACTACATGGGCACAACAATAACAATAAAGTGATACACTAATAATAGAAATAAGAGGGGTACACTGGTATTATATGGACTTAACATTTAGTGAAAATTCCAAGATCGCTCTTTTCAAAATGTTTTGAGGAGAATTCACAAACTTGGACTTCCACAAGGTATATTTATGAAATATAGTGAATCAAAATATGAAAAATTTGCAAACATAACTCTATGTTTTTTCTTAATATCCTCAAAATTTCATGGTTTGAACCATTACATAAAAGAAAGTTATGTGAAAAATCCAAGAGTACTTATTCGAAACTGATTTCAAGACCATTCACAAACCCTAACTTCCACCAGGTATATCTCCAAAACTATAGTCAATAATAATTTGAAATCTTTACTATGTATTCCATGATATCTCTAATGAATATGATCCAAAATTTACTATTTTAAACTTCCCAATAAGAATCCATGGTGGAAATTCCATGATCAACCATTTGACATTGATTTAAGTACCATGCACAAACCATAAATTCCATACAATGTATCTTCTAAAGTATAGAAAAAAAGTTCTAAAATTTTGAATATATGTACTTAGCAATCGTCCTAAATCATCCCAAAATTTCATAGTTTGAGTCCTCCCCAAGGAAAAGTTATGTTGAAAATTCCATGATGGCTCATTTGAAGCAACAAAACCCTAGGTTTGTATGCTTTGATACCAAATATTATGAAATTTTCACCTTAAAATTTATAAGGAACCAATAATTATAGTCCAATTTTAGAGGGAAATATCCTTTTACAATGAGTACAATGTATAATCCAATTTATTGATGATCCTAAGACTAGCTCCCGTTGGTATATATATTGGAGACCAAGGGTATAATTAAAAATTAAAAGGTACAATGAAAGGTTCTATCCAACCTACTAATATAAAATAAAGTAATAATGGATGGTTATTAGGGCCTTAAAAATTCCTCCTAGATATAATCTCTAATACTCTTTAACAAAAATGAAAACATAGGGAGAATAATTGGAACACCTTATCCCTAAAACCTATAGGTAATATTAACTAATGTTGTTGTAGAAGAGCCCACTTCATCCATTGAAGGTATTTCCTCAACTGAGAGTTCCTATATTTTGCATCCACTAGGCAAAAAAAATTCCAGATCTACCATTCCTATCAAAGTTTTAGTTAGAGATCTGCTAGATCTATTCCAAAGTACTCAAGCCAATCCAAATTTAATGGATACATGCAATGAATAAATGAATTTGGGAACAAATCATAAAATATATATTGAAATGGAAGAATCACAATACATATTTCCATAAGTACTTGATGACCCTTCATGGTTCATTGGTTCTTTCTATTGGCCCACAATCACAAGTAAGACAATATTATGGTACCAAGAAGTCTCTCTTTGAGAATTTTCAGTAGCATATAATTCCATATTGTTCTCTCTCCTTTCTCCTTCAGGAATGGATTCATTATATTGTCTTTTTTATGAAAAGAGATGATGAATTTAGACCCCTAGATCCTAATGAATTTAGATGCTACTACAAATTCATATGCCATTAGACGAGGCAATTCAATACTTATCATATTGATCTCATTGGAAATGACAAGTCTAGAATCTTATGAGGTTCATCACCTTCTACAATAAAATATTAGGCAAGCATCACTCCTTATAAGGATACAATGAATGATGCATTGCTCCTTGTCAATGGACGAGTGATGATGCTCTTAATTTCACTTTCCCAAGGCAAAAAAATAATGTTCCAGCATGGTGACAAAGGTTCATCCTTCAAGCTAACTCTCATGATAGAAAACAAGTTTATATCATTTGGGAAGAGTAATCTTAATTTTCAGAAATAATTTCATCAAAGGGATTTGTTTAGAAATAAAAATGAATGAGTTTTCACACAAGTAAATAGGCAAAATTATGCAAGGTGATATCCCTTCATATGCTTGCTTTTCCTAGCAAATTGAACCATAATGCCTCAATAAATTAGGATAATTCCATCCAGGAAGGCCTTGGTTAATGTTTTAAAACACCATCTAATGTTCCTTCCAAAATATTATTTTTCAAAGAAACAAAGAATGACTTCCTCATAGTGCCTAGAAAGTGGACACATGTTATGCTCCAAATACTCAAAATATCATAAGAGACCATAAATACACAACATGTAAACCAAAGTGACCATTGATCATAACTCAAATATTGATCCAGATCTTGGGGGCCAAGATCCAGGATCCGTGAATGTAGAGAGAGGAGGAGAGAGAACATACATTTCCTTAAACAATTCTTAGAAAAACATTGAATAGAAAATACACAAAGTGAACCCCTCACAACATATGAAAAATAGATAATTTTATTAAATGGAGAAATCTTTTACAACTACATTGTGGTGGAAAAATATATCCTTTTGCAAAGTGAGGCCCATTATTTATAGCCTTCTTGAGTTACAAAACCATGGGTGGATGCCACTTTCCATTCAAATCAATCTCCCCCCTTTAGGAAGCAATGGTCCCCATTGTGTGAAGTTCTCTCCTAAGAAGATTTTGTTGAATATGATCTAATTAATAGAAGGGATTTGTGTGGTTGAACCATAACCATGGGTTCGTGGATGATCCACATTTATTTATGCATTCAAAAACACATTTTAAATAACAAGAAACCACAAAAGGCAATTTTGTCTATTAGTTAGATAGTGCCAAAAAATTTCCCTCGGAATTTTTCATGACTCTCAATTCATTTATGCATTTAAAAATGCATTTCAAGTAATGAAAAATAATGCCACCCAAAGTTGTATCACCTAAATTTGGTGAGAAATGGAAAAACATAAAACAAGCAGACTTTGCGTTTTATTTATGATCAATATTAAAAAAACAATCTAGTCTTTTAAAATGTCACTTGTCAACTCCATGTTGATCATGAAAGGAATTACTCATCTCCTCCATGCTTAGTTATAAACAATGTCTTTCAATACGACCAACCTAGATCGATCTTAACTCTGGATCTACCAAGCAGGATAGGATCAAATATATTTTCTCTTTAAAATGGTTTGCATATAAAGAAATTTGATCCCTCTAGGTGCTTGGTAGATCTAGACTTAGAATGGTTTAGGCTCGTTTAATTATTAATTACAATTATTAATTTTATGTTTTTTTTGTAAGCTTGGAAGGACTACATCTTCATCATGTCCAATATATCACCTCGATCTGGGCGAGGAATTGAACCAATGACTTCACATCAAGGAGTGCCTTAACAGAGTACTCGATCACCATCTATCCAAAACCCCGTGGACTTATTTTATGTTTTATTTATTTATTTTATTTTACTTTATTTTTACCTAGTCAAAATGTTAAAGATTACAACATCTCTAGCATAGTGGGATCAAATATTTACATAGGAGTTAAGATTACATATGAACCTCAAATACAAATTTTTTTTTTTAATAAAAGTGGATTGAGAAATCTTGAATAAAATATAATATTATAATATAATATGTTAACCAATATTTATTGCCACCCCACCCAATAAAAAGTGGTTAGGATGGGGGAAATACTAATTAAAATGTACCTCGTCACCCAACAACAGTCTAAATATTACATTTACTCAATATTTTCCCTCACCGCTGTTAATTTTATAGTTGAGTTTGTTTACTTTTAAACTTCAAATATAAAGAAAAATTACAATAAGAAATGGATTAGTTGAGGGGAAATGTTGGGTAAAATGTAATATTATAGTATTATATTTTTCCCAATATAACCTAGTAAAAATTTGATGGAGCTAGGCAGAAATATTAGATAAATGTAATAATTACATTTTACCTAATATTCCTCCTACCTCCTCCTCTCACCCTAGCTCACTTTCATAGTTAAGCTTATTTATTTCTAAATTTACCATCCTAGATCCATCATAGCTCTATAGAACCATCCTAGATCCATCTTAACTCTTGATCTATTATATCAAGCGCCGAGAGTGATCAAATCTCTCAAGGTGCAAACCTATTTTTTGAGTGCAAAACTTGAGGAAATGTTTGCACCTCGAGATATTTGATCCCTCTCGGCACTTGATAGATCCGGAGTTAAGATGGATCTAGGTTGGTTTCATTCGTGTGTGGCCAAAGAAAATATATCGAACATATGATTAATTTTATCAATAATATGTAAATACAGATAATATAAATATAATCATTCAATATATGCTAAATATGTCTGATATTTATCTCGTACTTTTAATTTTAAAATTTTCTTAGTTACCTCAGTTTTTTTAGATTATAAATATTGTTAATAACTTTAATGATGAAATAAAATTTTTGAATGCAAAGTGACAATGCAATAGTGTTGAATGATAGAAAATGAAAATAATAAGAATGCAATCAATTACAAATAGTCTTCATTGTGATCAATCTCAAATTATTTTCTTTTACTATTATTATTTTCACCCTTGTTAGTTTTGTCATCTTTTCATATCGATTATATGAAAAGGACAGTTGAAATCATAAACCATTTAAATATTTAGCTTGAATTATTGTACTAAACATCATACATTGTCTCTCTTGCTCTTAAATATTAATAGGTTGATTTACTATAACATAAATATTAATGTACATTGTCAATAACTTTGTGTGCTTACACTGAAATCAATGCACAATGTTAATCCAATCACTTTAAAAATTAATGTACCATCAATGTACATCCAATTACATCAAATCAGAAATCAACGTCTACACTGAAATCAATTCACCTAATGCAAACAATCAAATAAGATTAGAAAACAACATCTACACTGAAATCAATGCTTCTAATGCAGGTAAACAAATAGGATTAGGAATTAGCATCTATACTAAAATCAATGCATCTAGTGCAAGTAAGAAAATGAGATTAGAAACCAACATCTACACTAATATCAATGCATCTAGTGCAAGAAATCAAATAGGATTAGAAATCACCATCTACACTAAAATCAATGCATTTAGTGCAAGCAATTAAATAGGATTAGAAATCATCTACATTGAAATCAATGCATCTAGTGCAAGCAGTCAGATATAATTAGAAATCAACATATACACTGAAATTAGTGCATCTAGTGCAAGAAATCGAATAGCATATGAAATCATATTCTACCTTGAAATCAATGCATTTAGTGTGAGAAATCATATAGGATTAGAAATCATCTACATTGAAATTGATGCATCTAATGCAAGCAATTAAATATAATTATAAATCAACATCTACACTAAAAGCAATGCATCTAGTGCAAACAATAAAAATGGATTATAAATTACCATTTACACTGAAATCAATTCATCTAGTGCAAGAAATATTCTTCCCTATCTCCCCCCTTGAACTACATCTCTCTTTCTCTCCATATCTCCACTCTCTCACATCCTCCCTCTTCCTTCCTCTCTCTCCATTTATTTCCAACATTTATATCTCTCTCTCTCTCTTCACCCTCCAACTATGTTACTATATCCCTCCCTCTCTCCTTCTCTCCTCCCTTCTCTCCACATCTCCTTATTTATTTCTTTATCTCACCCCAAAACATACATACACTCTCTCCATATCTCCCTTATCACTTCATCTCTCTCTCCACTTCTCACTCTCTATGTATTATGTTGTTATGATAACCCTCATCTCACAAGGTTTGGCAAAAATATAACTTGGAATAAGCTAAGGCATAGTATTGGGAAGTGTGAGAAGACAAAGAGATATGAGGGAAACATGCAACGCCCTCCCCTCATAAAGAAAGCACGAAAAAGGAAGTAAATAATGTGTTATAGCTAAGAAGAGAAGCCGCGGGTCATATAATGGGACAGCTCGAGCAACGCTGCTACATGGATAGATTCCGGGGGCACCAAGGAAGGCATAAGGAGAAGGGAGCTTCAACCCTTGAAATCCCATGACGTCACAGGTTGGTGGGGCAGGATTCATCCATTCCATGGGGTAGTGGTGCAGCGCGAAGAGACTTCACAAGCCCCCGCCGAAACTCTTTGGTGGACCCCTCGAGACGAACAGGTGGCGTGCGCAAAGGAAAATGTAAGGTAAGTCAGGAAAGGTGGTACACGACCTACCGGTATTAACTCGGCTCATGGCTCACACCTACCCGGCTCCTAACATCTAATAGCCAAATGCCACGTGCCTTAGTGTCGATGTCCTTATGACGTCAGCCCTCCTAGTTGTTACCTGAGCCTCGTTTTTCGTAAAATATGGCCTATTTAACCCTGCTTGATGTCCATTTGGGGTAAATTACTTTTTTTTATGAACTTTCCTAACAGTTAAGCTTAGATTACAGCACCAAGTCGTTTGCAGCCCCCCGCATCACTTTCCCTCTTGGGTTTTCTGCACTGGTCATAGGTATTTAGCCATTCCTGTTCCTTACATTTTTCCTTCCGCTTTACTCATTCAAAATGGTCGTCGGGAGAGTCAAGTCCAAAAATTCTAAACCAGAAACCCCCCAAGCCTGTGAATTTAGGGCCATCCTTGGACCTGACCCCCTTACTGACATACAGGCCCTAGTGGAGATTTTTGCTACTATGCCCCCTCCAGGGGTTACCATATGGCAAAAATGCAGGGAATACCTAAATATACCAGTCATCACACCTCCCCTCTAGAACTCGCCTCCTCAGAAGCATAAAGTTGGTTTGTTTGCGTCATCGGTGCTTCCAACTCAGCCGACAGCTGCTACACCTTGTTCCTCTAAAAAATGATGATCATGATTTGGCCCTAATGGCCTTTTTACTTGTTATTTTTACTTTGTAATATCGGGTGAAATCGTCGTTTGACCCTATGCATTTCTATTTTCTGTTTAAGTTGTTTTGTTTTCGGTTGGCGCCTATGTTAAGGCCACTATAGAGATGATGAGAGGCGTTTTACCTCATCATCAGTTTTGATCCTGATAGAGACAAGCAATAGAAAATATATTTTTGTGACTAATGTTGATTCAAAAATATCTTTTGTTAACTGTAGACCAGGGATTATAAAAGAAAGAACCTGAGTCTAAAAGAGGGTTCCAGATTTTCCAGAACAGAGACTATTAATTGTAAATCCCCCTTTTTGTAAAGTTTTGAGGACTTCCTATGTTTTATGTTGAAGAATCCCGTTGGGAGACTATAATGAAATTATTTTTCTATGAGATGGATTCCTGGTGAGATCGGTCACAGTTTTTGTTCCCTCTGTTATATTCAAATACAAACTTTTTTGACAATTCATCACTCTTTTTATGTTATATGCTACTGGAATGCGAGCGCTTGATTAACTGGAATGAATTTATCTGTCCCAGATACTCATGTCTATTAGTATATTGTGCTTTAAATATGGCTCGATGCTATGCTATTGTGTTCATATGTTTCACTTCATTTACTCACTTTTCTTCTGATATTAACTGGTGATAGATTCTTATATCATGATAAGCCTATCTGTAGTTAATACTTTCTCCATTTGCTGCCATTGTTACTACGACTTCATATTTTGATAACTGTGCATTGTGTTTCATAATCTGGCCCTCCTCATGGCTTATAAAATCCAAATTCATGTTCAATAATGTATTCATAAGACCCTTATTGTTTACTATCTGGTATTGCTGCTAGTATATTTATGTTCTTGAGGTCTTGGTCCCACTTTATGAAGTTTTAAAAATTGTTTATGAACAAGAGGATTTATGCGCCTGACCATGGAAATTTTTCCTGAATCTTCTTGGCTTTAAGATGACCTAGGCACTAGTCCTTCACAACTCAGGGCTGTCTCTGGGAGTGACAACATCTTTTTGGCGCCATTGCCGGGGAACGAATTTGAATATTATCCCCGGGTACGACAAAATCATATTCACCCTTCAAGATTAGGTGAGCATGAAGGGTTGAGAGTTGTATATCCCTCACCTTGGCGACTCCCCAATATTTCGAAAATTCTAATTCTATTTGTAGTCCTGGCTTATCAAAAGCCTCACCTAAGGTCTGATACTTCTCAATTAAGAACACCCTTTTTATTTGATCCAGAAAAAAATTCTATTTAAGAGAATCTGGAAGGAGAAGCAGCCCACACATTTAGACATACCCAGATTCTCCATAGAAGATTCCCCGTCTTCCTCCCAGCAAGCTCAAGTTCAAGGTCCTGGATCTACTGCTAGAGTGCTTGAATACCCACCAGATAACCTTTTCCATGAACATTCAGAGATAAAAGACGAGGTAGAGTCTGTAGATAAATCAAAATTTGTCTTACATCCTACCCTAGAAGCCGAAGAAATAAAGCAAGTGACTATTCCTCAAATCCTACTTGGTCAAACAAATTTACAGACCACTGTCCAGCATATTTCTAGTGTCACTCAACAAAACTCGCCTTTAGCTCCACCACCTCTCATGGAAGTTCCCAGCTTATTGTTGAATAAAAAAGCCCCTCTGGCATTATTGCAGATTCTGAATGACATGCCCTAAGATTACATGAAGCACTTACTCCGGTTTACCGGGGAAGACATCAGTGCTGCACAAAAGCACTGGGAAGATTTCTATGTTTTTGCAGAGAATTTCAATGTAGAACAGTTGGATGTAGTTCTGAGGTTATTCGTCCAATCTCTGGATGGAGAAGCAAGGAAGTGGTTTAAAACTCTTGGGGATAACTCCATCACTAACTGAGAAGAGATGGAAAATGCTTTCACCTGGAAGTGGGGAGAGAAAAGATACCATGGCTATTGTCTCATAGAGTTCAATACATCAAAGAAAAGAAACAACAAAGATGTAGCAGAGTTTATAAAGAGATTTAATAAGTTGTACACCAACCTGCCAGCTGATACAAAGCCCCCTCAAGCTGTTGCTAAGGTAGTGTTCGTGGGATCTTTCGAATCTGAATTCAGCTTCACTCTAAGGGAGAGAAAATATACTTCTGTCTACCAAGCTCGGAAAAATGCTTTAGAAGTGGAGGCTAACTTCGCTTCTACAGGAAAGTCGAAAGGTAGATTAGACCACGATTTCAGACGAAAGGGTAAAGAAGAAGCCTCTTCTTTGAGTCAAGAAAAGGAAGTCTTAGATTTTAAAATTGAGGAGATGAACAAAATTATTAAGAATATTTCTAACAAGCTCGTGAAACTGGAACTTGAAGCGAATAATTCCTCCTCTCGGCCAACTCAGCCTGCTTTTAACATAGGGTATAATTAGCATCATAGGAAACCACCTCTATAGATCCTGCAAAGAGACAGAAAAGAGCAACAAGATCACATTCAGCCCCCCTTATATTTGGAAGGACAAATGGAGGGCAGTACTGAAGATGCTCTAGACGAGCAAGATGATCAGTGCTTTGATTATTCAGAAGGAGAAGAGGTAGAAATTTCCCTACGATAAGAAGAGGAAGAAGAAGGGGGAAAGGTAAACTCCACTGAAGAACCTGACATAGATGATTACTTCAGACAGTTTTTTGATTTTATGCGAGCCCAATTCCACAAGAAGTATGATCTTCGGTCTTCTAGGAAGTGGACTCGTACTCAAGATCAAGAGGAAGAATCACCTTCTAAGGAATTTGTCCTCCCGGATACTGATAACAAAGGCAAGAAACCGATTGAAAAACCTTCTGCACAGAAAGGTGCTCCTGCGTCATCATCCAAGTCCATACCCGACTCTCTTACTCATGCTAAAGGTATGTCCATTGTTGAAAAGCCTCCTATCTTCATTAAGGAACCAAAAGAGACTTCTGTAGAACTGTGTTCAATCTCCAAAAAGAGATAGAGAAAGTCAAAATCCCTGTTCCTTTGGTTGAACTCCTAAAACAACCCTCCTATAAACCTCAAGTCTCCGAGTTCATGCTCCCTCATGGAGTAACTTCACCCCCAGACTCCCTTAACCTTCAAGAAGAAAGGCCCATGGTAGTTTTTTGTCCCCATGTAGAAGAGTTAGACTCTGCAACACCACCTTTTTATGTTTCTTTATTCATCCATGACTTGTTGTTACAGAAATGTATGTTGGATTCGGGAGCTTCGCATAATCTGTTACCGCTTTCAGTCATGGAACAATTATGTCTACAGATCACCCGACCCTACAAAGACCTCTATTCGTTTGACTCCAAACGGGTTAAATGTATCAGGATGATTAAAGATCTGGTGGTAAATCTGGCTCAGATCCTGGCCAAGAGTGACGTCATGGACATAGTAGTTGCCGATATCCTAACTTGGTTTGGAATGCTTCTATCCAGATCACGGGGTACAAATATTGGAGGGTCGATTAAGTTGGACCTTACTTATGCAAATATTCCAGTGTTCGGGGGACAAGAAAGAAGGCTGTATAGGGAATCAAGATTTGTAAAAATGGTAACCAAAGCCGATGGCTCAGTAGACTCCTCGGTGTATAGCAAGGAAGGGGAGTTCTCTTGTCTAATGCTGGAGGAAGACCAATAGTTTTTGCAGGAGCCATCATCCAACTTACTAAAACCCCAACATCCCTCAAGCGATGATGAAAGGGGAATATGGACCTTACATTTTGATGGAGCAAACTCCAGAGAAGAAAATGGAGCAGGGGTCCTCCTAATTTCCCCTAATGGAAAATTAGTGCCTTTCTCTTTCAAATTGGAGTATGAGGCCACTAAAAATGTGGCAGAGTATGAAGCTTTACTTCTAGGCTTGCAAATAGCCAAGAGTATGAACATTCAGAGCCTTAAAGTTTTTTGAGATTCAGAGTTGGTGGTAAGGCAGATAAAGAACCAGTGTCAAGCAAAATATCCTCGGTTGAGGGCATACAGAAATGAAGTATGGGACCTGGTGGAAATTTTTTTCTTAGCATTCAACATACAGTTTATGCCGAGAGATTAGAACAGGATAGCAAACTCACTGGCTATGGCAGCAAGAAATTTCCATCCACCTCAGAATCCACTTCTGAGATATGAAGTAGAGGTGCGTTATCGTCCTTCCATTCTAGACATTGTCAAACATTGGCAAGTGTTTGAAGACGAGGAACAGATGAAACGTTTCATGGATACTATTGAGGAATTCTCTAACTTGGTTATAGATACTGGGGAGGAAGAGGAAACTGAATAAAAACCCCAAAATGGCAAGAGACGGTGGCTGGTCACAAAGTGCTGCAGTTGAAAGGAAACATGATCCTCAGAGGGCTAGTACCCTTGGAGAGGCTATTCGATAAGAACAAAATTCCTGTCAGCCCCAACAAACTAACACCAGAAGCCCAGGTGGAAGATATTAATGTTGGGATGGAAGAAGAACCTAAGATAATCAAATTATCTAAAGGAGTCCCGGAAGAACACAGAGAAAGTTATGTGCAGTTGTTTCATTCATATAAGGATGTGTTTTCTTGGTCTTACCAAGATCTTAAAACATTCGACATAAGCATCATCCAGCACAAGATCCCATTGAGGACTAAGGCCAAGCCACATAAGCGGAAACTGAGGCAAATTAACCCTTTGCTGCTCCCCGCTATAGAGAAGGAAATCAAAAATATTCTAAAGGCTAAGATTATTGTACCTTTGAGGTATTCAGAATGGGTGGCTAACCTGGTGCCAGTCTGAAATAAAAATGGAGAAATAAGGTTGTGTGTAGACTTTCGGAACTTGAACAGGGCTTCCCTTAAAGATAATTATCCTCTCCCTAAAATGAACCACATACTACAAAAAGTGGTTGGGTCTTCTCGAATTTCCATGATGGATGGATTCTCAGGGTACAATCAGGTGGCAGTCCTTCCAGAAGATCAGAAGAAGACGACGTTCACCACACCATGGTGTACCTTCATGTATGCCCGTATGCCTTTTGGTCTAATAAATGTCAGGGCCACCTTTCAGAGAGCAATGGACATCGCTTTCGTGGGAGAGCAAGACAATTTTGTAGTGGTATATTTGGATGATATCAGAGTCTTCTCAAAGGATGATGCCGAACATGTGGAACATTTATGATGGAATTTTGAAAAATGCTATAGGTATGGTCTGTCCCTAAATCCCCAGAAATCCACGTTTGCTTTAGAAGAAGGAAAATTACTAGGGCATATCGTTACCAAAGAAGGAGTAAAGATTGACCCAAAAAGGGTGGAAGTGATAAATGGCATATCCTTACCTTGTAATAAGAAAGAAGTTTAGGTTTTCCTTGGGCGCATAAACTTTTTAAGAAGGTTCATCCCGAACTATGCAGAAATAGTTCAGCATATCACCGAAATGCTTAAGAAAAATAATGAGGTGAAGTGGTTGAATGAGTCGAAAGAAGCATTTAATATGATTAAGAGTGCTTTTGCAGAAGCTCCAGTATTAGCAGGACTAGATAACAGTAAACCATTCATGAACTTCTCATTTTCTTCCCTGCATACTGTTGTCGCAGTACTTTTGCAGAAAAATGAGGAAGGATATGAACAACCCATCACCTTTTTTAGCCAGGTACTTCGAGATGCCGAGCTAAAATACAATATTCTAGAAAAACAGGCATACGCTTTGGTGAATTCCTCAAAGTCATTCCTATTGTACGTCCTACAGTTAGCTATCACTGCTTTCATACCTATGGTTGTAGTTAAAGATATTTTGATTCAAGGGGATAGTGAGGGAAAAAGGGGAAAATGGATTTCTAAAATCCAAGAATATGAATTGGACATTCGTCCCACAAAACTCATCAAGGGACAAGGTCTAGCCAAGATTTTTTCTGATTCCAACTGTCAGGTCCTAGGAATAAACCTATCCATGGGAGTTGGGGAATTTTCTGGAGACACAGAGGAACAACCCAAGATAGAAACGACTGTGAAAAATACCCACATGAAGTATCTGATTAGTCTTTGGTATAAAGACATTGTGAAATATCTTTTAACTCTCAAGTGTCCTCCGAACTTCGATAAGGCTAAATATTGAACGTTGAGTCTGAAGTCGCAGAAGTATATAATTGCAAATGGCCGAGTATATTGGAAGGACCCTTCGAGAATCTTACTCCTGTGCCTGACAAAAACGGAAGTGGAGGAAGTTATGGTTGAATTCCATGAAGGCATTTGTGGAGGGCATTACAACTGGAGGTCTACAACCCATAAGATATTGAAGGCAGGCTTCTATTGGCCCAAATTCTTTGGGGATGTGCATGCTCGAGTCAGGGCCTGTGAAAAATGTCAGAGGTTCATTGAAAAGCAGAATTTCGCTCCCCTCCCTATGATCCCAATACACATAGAAGAGCCTTTTCAGAAATGGGGGATATATTTCATCAGGGAAATTCATCCACAATCTAGCGGCCAACATAGGTGGATATTAACCGCCACTGACTACTTCACCAAGTGGGTAGAGGCAATGCCTGTAAGAAACACAACTGATGTAGTGGTGATCAAGTTCTTAGAAGAGAATATTATATCCAGATTTGGCTGCCCGACTAAGATTGTGACAGATGATGCACAAGCTTTCAAGTCCGTAAAATTCACCAATTTTTGTCAACAATACCATATCATCTTGGGGCATTCTATAGCCTATTATCCTCAGGGAAATGGATTGGCTGAGTCTTAAAAAAAAACACTGGTAAGGCCATTATAGAAGACTATAAATGAAACTCAGAAAAACTGGGATTCCCAGTTAAAATTTACGTTGTGGGCAAACATGATCACAAATAAACGATCGATAGGTAAATCTTTGTATGAACCAGTCTACGGTAGAGAGGCAATTTTTCCAATATAGCTTGCCTTGCCTGTGGCTAGGTTCCTTCAGGACAGTCAGGAAGAAACCAACGATATGGCTAGAAGAATAAATCAATTGGTCGAGTTGGAAGAGACTCGCAGTCAAGTAAATTATCGTTTAGCAGAGTATCAAGAGAAAATGAAAAATCTGTTTGACCAACATGCAAAAGTCAAAGAAATGCTGACAGGGGATTTAGTACTAAGGTGAGACATCAGGAAAGCCAACAAAGGTAAACATGGGAAGTTTGACCCCCTGTGATTTGGACCTTTCAAAATTGCCGAGGTTAAAGGTAATAATACCTTTATACTGGAGAATGTAGAAGGAGATGTGATCGAGATGCTCGTAAATGGGCAGTTCCTGAAGCCTTATTTCCAAAACTGATCCAGGTCATGGAAACCGCTGTATTATAGTGTGTATATAGTTGTCATTTCTACTTTCATAGTTGATGTTTATTCCACCATGATAATTCTTGAAAATTTTGAAGAGACTTGTATTTTCCAAGAATCAATTACAAGTGGTCTGTGAAGTTCTCGACATGTCCAAGGATGAACGCGTCGTCCACAAGTGGAGCCAATGTTGTTATGATAACCCTCATCTCATAAGGTTTGGCAAAAAGATAACTTGGAATAAGCTAAGGCATAGTATTGGGAAGTGTGAGCAGACAAAGAGACATGAGGGAAATATGCAACGCCCTCCCCTCATAAAGAAAGTACGAAAAAGGAAGTAAATAATGTGTTATAGCTAAGCAGAGAAGCTGCGGGTCATACAATGGGACAGCTCGAGCAGCGTTGCCACGTGGTTATATTCCGACAGCACCAAGGAAGGCATAAGGAGAAGGGAGCTTCGACCCCCGAAATCCCATGATGTCACAGGTTGGTGGGGTAGGTTTCGGTCGTTCCGTGGGGTAGTGGTGCAGCGCGAAGAGACTTCACAAGCCCCCGCCGAAACTCTGTGGTGGACCCCTCGAGAAGAATAGGTGGCACACGTGAAGGAAAAGGTAAGGTAAGTTAGGAAAGCTGGTACACGACCAGTACCGGTTTTAACTCGGCTCGTGGTTGACACCTACTCGGCTTCTAACAACCAATAGCCAAATGCCACGTGCCTCAGTGTCGACGTTCTTATGACGTCAACCCTCCTAGTTGTTACTCGAGCCTCGTTTTTCATAAAATATGGCCTGTTTTACCCTGCCTGATGCCCATTTGGGGTAAATTACTTGTTTTTACGAACTTTCCTAATAGTAAAGCTTAGATTACAACACCAGGTCGCTTTCAGCCCCCCGCGTCACTTTCCCTGTTGGGTTTTCCGCACTGGTCACAAGTATTTAGCCATTCCTGTTCCTTACGGTTTTCCTTCCGCTTTACTCATTAAAAATGGTCATCGAGAGAGTCAAGTCCAGAAATTCTGAACCAGAAACCTCCCAAGCCCGTGAAGTTAGGGCCATCCTTGGACTTGACCCCCTTACTGACATACATGCCCTAGTGGAGATTTTTGCTACTATGCCCCCTCCAGAGATTACCATATGGCAGAAATGCAGGGAATACGTAAATATACCAGTCATCACACCGCCCCTCCAGTCCCTGCCTCCTCAGAAGCATAAAGTTGGTTCGTCTGCATCATCGGTGCTTCCAACTTAGCCGGCAACTGCTACACTCCATTCCTCTAAAAAATTATGATCATGATTTGGCCCTAGTGGCCTTTTTACTTGTTATTTTTACTTTGTAATATTAGGTGAAATCGTCATTTGACCCTATGCATTTCTATTTTCTGTTTAAGTTGTTTTTTTTTTCTTCGGTTGGTGCCTATGTTAAGGCCATTACAGAGATGATGAGAGGCGTTTTACCTCATCATCAGTTTTGATCCTGATAGAGACAAGCAACACAAAAGATATTTCTATGAACTAATGTTGATTCAAAAATATATTTTGTTAACTGTAGACCGGGGATTATAAAAGAAAGAACCTGAGTCTAAAAGAGGGTTCCAGATTTTCCAGAACAAAGACTGTTAATTGTAAATCCCCCTTTTTGTAAAGTTTTGAGGACTTCCTGTGTTTTCTGTTGAAGAATCCCGTTGGGAGACTATAATGAAATTATTTTGCTATGAGATGGATTCCTGGTGAGATCGGTCACAGTTTGTGTTCCCTATGTTATATTCAAATGCAAACGTTTTTGACACTTCATCACTCTTTTTATGTTATATTCTACCGGAATGCGAGAGCTTGATTAACTGGAATGAATTTATCTGTCCCAGATACTCATGTCTATTAGTCTATTGTGCTTTAAATATGGCTTGGTGCTATGATATTGTGTTCATATGTTTCACTTCATTTACTCACTTTTCTTCTGATATTAATTGGTGATAGATTCTTATATCATGATAAGCCTATCTGTAGTTAATACTTTCTCCATTTGCTGCCATTTTTACTACGCTTTCATATTTTGATAACTGTGCACTATGTTTCATAATCTGGCCCTCCTCATGGCTTATAAAATCTAGATTCATCTTCAATAATGTATTCATAAGACCCTTATTGTTTACTATCGGGTATTGCTGCTAGTATATCTCTGTTCCTGAGGTCTTGGTCCCATATGAAGTTTTAAAAATCATTTATGAACAAGAGGATTTATGCCCCTGACCATGGAAAGTTTTTCTGAATCTTCTTGGCTTTAAGATGACCTAGGCACTGGTCTTTCACAACTCAGGGCTGTCTCTAGGAGTGATAAAATATTCCTTATTCCCTCCCTCTCTCCCCCTCCAACTCCATATCTCTATCCTTCCATCTCTCCTTCTATCTCCCTCCCTCTCTCCTCCTCTCTCTCATCCTTCCTCTCTCTCTCTCTCTCATTTTCTTTGCCTTGAAATTTTCTCTATTCCCCCATAACTCTCTTCCTCTCTCTCATGTCATCTCTCTTTTCCTTCCTCTCTCTCCCTTTCTCTCCTACCTTCCTCTATCTTTTCCTCTCTCTCTCTCTCTCTCTTTGCCATCAAATCCTCTCTCTCTCTATCTCTTTTCCCTCCAATCCTCTTTCTTCCCCCACCACTCTCTCTCTCTCTCTCAAAATCTACACTAAAATCAATGCATATAGTGCAAGAAATCAAATAGGATTAGAAATCACCATCCACACTGAAATTAATGCATCGAGTGCAAGAAATCATCTTCCCTCTCTCCCCCCTCCAACTCCATCGCTCTTTCCTTCCCTCTCTCCACTCTCTCACATCCTCTCTCTCTTCCTTCCCCTCTATCCCTTTCTCTCCCACGTCTATCTCTCTCTCTATCTCCCTCTCTCTCCCTCAAACTACGTTACTATATCCCTCCCTCTCTCCTTCTCCCCCCATTCCCTCCATCTCTCCTTATTTTTCTCTTTATCTCACCCCCAAACATACACATACTCTCTCTATTTCTCCCTTGTCACTCCCTCTCTCTCTCCACTTCTCGCTCTCTCTATGTATTTCTTCTTCCCTCCCTCTCTCATCCTCCAACTCCATCAATATATCCCTCCCTCTCTCTTCCTCTCTCTCTTCCTTCCTCTCTTTCCCTTCCTCTCCTACCTCCCTCTCTCTTCCCCCATCTCTCTTCTCTCTCCCTCACACTCTTTTCCCTCCAATATAAAATGGAAGAGAAATAGAAAAATATGGTATTTGGCCCACGATATTTAGCCCATGGTATTTTTCCCATAGGCTTCACCTAAATAAATTTTTATTTTTTAAAGTTTTCTTTAAATATAAAGAGGTTTATGGAATAAATATAAAAAAAAGGTTTTATTTACTTACCATACCTCCTAAATAATCTACCATACCTCTAGGGTAACTATAAAAAGAGATTTTATTTATTTACCATACTCTTGATAAATAAATAAAAATATACCCAGTACATTTCAAATATTTACTTACATTACATTTCTCACATTAAATATACACATGTGCCTTATACTCCGACATATGAAAAGTTTACATTACATAAAAAAAAAAGGTAGAAAAAATGAAATAAAATGCAGGAGCAATAGAAATCAAACCTGAAAATCAATTGAAAATCAATGGCAGCTAGTAGACATCAAAATCCTTTCCCACAAATATTATTTTCCACTTTCGAACAACTCCCGAAATCCTTTCTCACAAATATTATTTCACTATTCGCACAATCACAAATATGCTTCCTAACAAATAAAATTCGAGAATTTGTTTGTGTTAAATTTATGTGTAGGGAGAGAAGTGATTTTTCATTAGGGCTGACATTAGATTAATTAGATTAATTTTTAAATGTTAAAAATTAAACATTATTTTTACATTTACGTTTACATGTTTATTATTACTTGAGATGAGATAAGCAATGCATATAGTGTACTCAAATACGAACCTATGTGATCCAAATTTATTAAATTTAATAATATTAATATTATAATGTAATAATGTGAATATTAGGAAATTAATAATAATATTAATATTAATATTAGGGTTAATAATGTTTTTTTGGCATGGTATTAATAATAATTTGGCCCATGGTATTTAGCTCAAGATTCACCTAAATAAAACCATTTTTTGAGTGTTCACCAAACCTCTTTTATTGGTATTTGGCCCACAATATTTAGCCCATGGTGTTAAAGTGGTATTTTTCCCATAGGCTTCACCTAAATATTTTTTTTTAAGTTTTCTTTAAATATAAATAGGTTTATGGAGTAAATATAAAAAAAAGTTATATTTTTTATTTACCATACCCCAGTAACTATACCCCCATGGTGTATTTAGCCCATGGTATTAAAATGGTATTTTTCCCTTAGGCTTCACCTAAATAAAACATTTTATTTAAAGTTGTCTTTAAATATAAAGAGGTTTATGAAGTAAATAAATATCTCCAGTAAATAAATAAAAATATGCCCCCTGTACATTTCAAATGTTTACTTACATTACATTTATTTACTTACCATACCCTATAAATAAATAAAAATACATTTCATTTTCCCCATAAATAAATAAAAATATATTTCATTATCGTTGTAAAGTTTACCTTACATTTCTCACATTACATCTACACATCTCTATATACTCCGACATATCAAAAGTTTACATTACATTTCTAACATTACATCTACACATCTCTATATACTCCGACATATCAAAAGTTTAAATTACTCACATGACATCTACACATCTCTATATACTGGGCTGTAGAGCGCCTCTTGGCGCAATAATTACTTCACATAAAATAAGAGAATATGTTACAAATATTATATTAAAGTGATTATAAAAAAATCAATAGAATGAAGAAGAAAATTTTGTTTTGGCAGTCTTTCTTAACCCTATTCTTCTTAAAAACAAATTCTTGCTTAACCCTACTCTTTAAAAACACCTTCCTAAATCACTAAATAGCCTCTAGGAGCACAATGAATAAGTTGGCCCCTTTCTTGTAAATCAAATGCATCTCCAACCTCCAAATCCTCTCTTTGTTGGCCACAATCACTTGAGCAAAGTGAGAGCTAACTCCAAATCATGTCCACGTAGTAGATGCATCAAACAATGTACAAGCTACTCACATACATAGGGATACACAATATCATAAATCCACTCTCATAAATTATATATTATTCTCTTCCCAATTTTCCTCGTCTTGCCACTGAATCAACTCTGTAAAATTGGAGGGTATGTTTTATTAAAAACATTTGAATAGCCTTGAACTAAAAAAAACATACAAAAAAGCATAGGGCTGCCAAACAAATGCATAAAAATGCCCAACACAAACATATCCATAATTTTTTTTACCTTTTACAGGCTACATGGATTCAACTCCTTTATTTTCTACAACTAATTATGTATCTAAATATAATATCAAGCTAAGATGGGTCTAGGCTAGTTTAATTTCTCCCTTAAATATGTTATATTCCACATAAATACCATGGGTTATTTTTATTTTATTATTATTTATTTTTTATAGGGTTATTTGTCCTAAGGATGAACCACATTAGATATTGACCAACAACTTATGATGTGATGAACCACATTAGATCATTGGAAACATCAACCAACAACTTATGATGTGATTAATCCCAAAGACATTAACATAATCAATATGGATCATAAAAAATAACCAGCCTATATCCATCTTAACTCCGGATCTATCAAGCACCGAAAGGGATCAAATCTCTCGAGGTGCAAACCTCTTTTTTGAGTGGAAAACTTGAGGAAAGTTTGTACCTCGAGATATTTGATCCCTCTCGGCGCTTGATAGATCCAGAGTTCAGATGGATATAGGCTGGTTTCAGTCGTGTGCGGCCAAAGAAAATATATCAAACATATGATTAATTTTATCAATAATATGTAAATACAGATAATATAAATATAATCATTTTATATATGCTAAATATGTCCGATATTTATCTCGTACTTTTAATTTTAAAATTTTCTTAGTTACCTTAGTTTTTTTAGATGATAAATATTGTTAATAACTTTATTGATGAAATAAAATTTTTGAATGCAAAGTGACAATGCAATAGTGTTGAATGATAAAAAATGAAAATAATAAGAATGCAATCAATTACAAATAGTCTTCATTGTGATCAATCTCAAATTATTTTATTTTACTATTATTATTTTCACCCTTGTTAGTTTTGTCATCTTTTTATATCGATTATATGAAAAGGATAGTTGAAATCATAAACCATTTAAATATTTAGCTTGAACTATTGTACTAAACATCATACATTGTCTCTCTTGCTCTTCAATATTAATGTACATTGTCAATAATTTTGTGTGCTTACACTGAAATCAATGCACAATGTTAATCCAATCACTTTAAAAATTAATGTACTATCAATGTACATCCAATTATATCAAATCAGAAATCAACTTCTACACTGAAATCAATGCACCTAATGCAAACAATCAAATAATATTAGAAAACAACATCTACATTGAAATCAATGCTTCTAATGCACGTAATCAAATAGGATTAGGAATCAACATCTACACTGAAATCAATGCATCTATTGCAAGTAAGAAAATAAGATTAGAAATCAACATCTACACTGATATCAATGCATCTAGTGCAAGAAATCAAATAGGATTAGAAATCACCATCTACACTTAAATCAACGCAGTTAGTGCAAGCAATCAAATAGGATTAGAAATAATCTACATTGAAATCAATGCATCTAGTGCAAGCAGTCAAATATAATTAGAAACCAACATATACACTAAAATTAATGCATCTAGTGCAAGAAATCAAATAGCATATGAAATCACCGTCTACATTGAAATCAATGCATTTAGTGCGAGCAATCATATAGGATTAGAAATCATCTGCATTGAAATCGATGCATCTAGTGCAAGCAATTAAATATAATTAGAAATCAACATCTACACTAAAATCAATGCATCTAGTGCAAACAATCAAAATGGATTATAAAACACCATTTACACTTAAATCAATTCATCTAGTGCAAGAAATCTTCTTCCCTATCTCCCCCCTTGAACTACATCTCTCCACTCTCTCACATCCTCCCTCTTCCTTCCTCTCTCTCCATTTCTTTCCCACATCTATATTTCTCTCTCTCTTCACTCTCCAACTATGTTACTATATCCCTCCCTCTCTCCTTATCTCCTCCCTTCTCTCCACATCTCCTTCTTTATCTCTTTATCTCACCCCAAAATATACACACACTCAATAAGGTTTTGGATATACTATTAAAAAAATTCAATAAGGTTTTGGATATCAATTCTTACAATCAACCAACTATTTATATATTATTTTTATATTCTCTTCGTTCTACATTTTTACCAATAACATAGGCATGTGGAAATATTTTTTGAAAAAATTGTTTTTAAAATTGTTTTTGAAAGTAAATGGATAAGGGATCATATGCGTATCCCTTTTGTGGTGTTATGGTTTAACTTTAGCAAGGAATTCAATATTGTATTAAGGAAAAAGTATTCTATTAGTTTAAGTGGTTTTTAATATTAGTTTTAGTTATAAAAGAATTTGGATAATTGATAATTCAAAAACATTTTAGATATATATAAAATTTAGTTTTAATTAATTTTATATTCTTATTTGTGTTTTTAAATAAAATTGATTTAAATTAAGGAATTTTGTTTTTTCATATTATTATTTTATAAAATTTTCAAATTATTTTAAAAAATAATTTAATAACTAACTTAATTATTAAAATAATTATGTTAAATTATTACTTAATTGTTAAAATGTAGTATCTATATTTTTCTAGAAGAAAAAAAACAATTTGTTTTATTAAAGATAAAAAACAATTTAAATGAGTTCTGCATATTCCATCATATTCAACATTTCTTGTGCCATATACATGCATTCATAGTGGGGTAATCACTAAACGACCCCTTTGTCCGTAGAGAGAGATAAACAATTAAGAAAGATGAAAAGCGAAAGTAATAGAAACATACAAACATCATATAGTACATAAGAAGCACATGTGACAGTGATCCAAAAAATAGTAAAGTTCATGAGTCTTACATCTGAGATAAGTCACTATCCAACATCCAACATATAACAGAAAAGAAACTAGTTATGAACAAAAACAAAAAATAGGAGGGGTAATGTCAGTCATGGTATTTGTATGTGTCCCCGGTCCACCTCTCGACCAACAATGGTGTGAACATAGTGTAGGGTACCCACCATCATCTGCAATCCCCTTTTTGATAAGTTGTTAGCCTCTGAATTCTGTTCCTGGTAGATATGGTCATAGGCACACACCAGAAAGTATTGAGGAGGTCCTATGTTCATTTGCGCCAATATCTAAGTTGTGGAGGGTCAAAGGAAAGACAGCCATTGAAAGCCCAAATTATGGTCTGCGAATCACCATATATGTGTATGGGATCAATATCCTTGCTCTTGGAAAACCATAGAATGCCTCATAGAGCCAACAACTCCACCCGTTTGTTGGTCCCCTCCCCTCCTCCCCAAGATAGAGAGAATTTATCCTCCGCTTCCTTTTATAAGACAACACCACAACCACAAAAAATATCTTCACCACTCCATCAAAGAAATCAGCCTGCATCAGGATTATTTTGTGCCTTATATGCATAGACATATCTCAATTGTGGACCTTTCGAGGGATCATAGAATCAACCCATGAAATAATTTTGGACAGAGTATGATGAGGGTGAGGAGAAAAACCATAAAAAATGACACTATTTCTAGTTTTCTATATTTCCCAAATAGTAAAAAAAAGAATACGTGAATCAAAAATCCTGCATTTGATAGCCTATTGGAAACATTGGTGGATGGAGTGAAAACAAGTGATGGGATAGTGTAGATGTGAAAAAACGAGATTCCATACCTAAGTGGAAAAAGGGCAACAGAAAAACAGGTGTTCCACGGACTCCCCATCAAATCTTAGAGTGAGAATAATCCAGGTCCCAGATAGCCTCTATGACATAAGTTGTCCCATGTAAGTACTTTATTTTGCCATGTAAGCCAAAAAAATAATATAATATTTAAAGGCATGTTCATCCTCCAAATATGCATGAACCAGGTCTGATCTGGATCCAGTAGAGGAGATCGTAAGCATTTGTATATGTCTTGTACAATGAGAGTCCCACCCCAGGTGGGACCATCCCATATGATCGCATCCCTGTTTCCACAGCTCGTCATTCTAGCCCTTCTTAATGCCACAATAAATTGATCCCATTCATTAGCCATGTGTCCAGAAAGATGAAGGGAAGCAACATCTTTCCACCTGGGCACGTTGTCGGTCCATCCTTCAATGGCATGGGAAAGTGTGAAGATACCTCTGTAATGTAAGGATGAAATAGTGTCTACAAAGGGATGAATTTTGGCTAGGATGCCAACAATTAAGTCAAAACCCATAATAATTTCATTCCCATTGCCAAATTCCCATCTGATATGTTTGAGAAGGATGTCCCATACCTTGTGAAAACTTCTACAAATATATGAATCCCTGCCGAGAACATACTCAAGAGATCTAATCCAGCATGAAAAATGTTGTCCATGTAGATATTTGGCAGAGATAATATTATTCCATATTCCATCTTGAGAAAGAGCATGCCACATAGATTTAAGAAGGAGAGACAAACTAGGGTATCCAATATACCCCATCCCCCAATGTACTTCTATTTGGACAGTGTATCCCAGGCAGCCAGATGAAATTTGTGGCCCTTCACACCATTCACCCATAAAAATGAGAGAATTTGGATCGAATCCTTGCAATGATGAGGGAAGGAACAATAAATAAATGTATCTAGTAAGTGGCCATCTGCTATAGGATAGAGGTGATGAGGGTAAGTTGACCACCGAGTGATAAGAAACAATAACTCCACAAATTAAGTTTCTGATCAATGTGAGTTAGGAGCCAGTCCCAATGTCCATTCATGTATGAATTTGGCTTTAATCTAAAATCTATATATGAAAATCTATTTTTTAATAATCTAAGTTGTATCTAGAAATTGTCAGAAATATGTGTGAGGACATCCAGGTCCCCCTCCGAATGATATAAAAAGGATTTATGTGCATTGATCGAAAGCCCTGAAGCCTTACCGTGCCTGGTGAAGATGTAGTGGATAAAATTCCAGTGGTCATCGTCACATTCCCCAAATGTGAGAATGTCATCCACAAAGAAGAGGTGTGTCATGTATATCGAAGAAGAGACATGAAAACCCCGAAATAGATCAAGTTCTCGAGCCTCAGAGATCCTCCTGCTTATACCATCCATGACCAATATAAATAGAAGAGGGGATAATGCACATCCCTGATGTATCCCTCTTTCCCCACGAAAGAAGTCGGATGGTTGTCCATTGACAAGAACAACATACCATATGTCAGTCACATAGGCCATAATCCATTCCATATTGTGGGAGTCCATACCAATCTTGACAAGAATGAACCTGAGCAGTTTCCAATCCACACAATAATAGGCCTTTTTTAAATCGATTTTCATGACCACCAATGCCCTTTTTTCTGTCTATGCAATGTGAATACATTCTTGAGCAATAGCCACAACATCATGTATAGATCTCCCCTTCGAAAAGCCAAATTTATCTGAAGTAATGTGGTCGGAGAGAGTGGGTTTGAGTCTGTCCGCAATTGTTTTAGATATCACCTTGTAGAGAATTTTGCATAGAGAGATTGGTCTGAAATACCCAAAAGACTTCAGAGCTCCATTTTTTGGTATAAGTGCGATGAAAGTGGATTTGAGAGCTCTCGAGATCTGCCCCAAGTGTTTCAATTATTCAACTAGTGAGCAAATATCATTCCCCAGAAGATGGAAATAGTGGCAGAAGAACTTGAACGTCCACCCATAAAGACCTGGACACTTGTCCTTTTGGAAAGATTTAAGGACATGTAAAATCTCCTCTGTAGTGACAAGGAGGAATGGTACATTATTTGCCTCCTCATCAAACATAGTAGGATATGTTTGAATCACCCAGAGATGGTCAAGAAGATTGTCCGTGGGTGTTTCCTTATAACATCTTTGAAAGTAGGTTTTTCCTCTGCTCAAATCTCAGTATCCGAGAACTTATATGATCCATCCTCCCCCTTGATGCTCCAAATGGAATTTTTTTGCCTTCTCTGATTAGAAAAATCATGAAATAAATTGGTGTTTCTATCACCCTCCCTGATCCAAGTAGCGCGGCTTTTTAAACGCAAAGTTTTCTTTTGAATACTTTTCGTTGCCTCGAGTTTCTTGATGCGTAGTACAACAAGAGAGTCAGGGACATCTGATGAAAAACATAAGCTGAGAGCCTCAATCTCAGCGGTGACAACACTTAATTCCTATAATAAGGGAGAATTCTTCTTCCTTTCCCATATATAGATTGCATATTTGAGGTAAGTAAGCCATCGAATGAGGGAATCCATAGTATGCCCCCCATGTCCACCCAAACCATCACCCCAACTATCAGTCACCAATTTATCAAAAGTTTGGTCCTCGAGGCAGGTAGAGTTGAATTTGAAAGGAACACCCTTCTATAAATTCTCTCATCACCAGCGGAAAATGATAGGACAGTGATCGAAGATAGACTCCTATATAACATATGATCTGCAATTACCCATGGCTTCCAAGAGTCCCCGATGGGTGAGAAAGTGGTCAAGTCGCTTTCCCACATAAGCACCTCCACTTCGACCATTCCACCAAGTAGGAACTAGAGGGTATGGCACAATATCAATCAAGTTGTGTTCATCCCACCCCTGAAGAAGATACTTAGATAAGGGGTCACCATGGGTTGTGACCCCCCAGTCTTCTCGAGAATATAAGATAACATTGAAATACCCAGCAATAATAAGAGAACCACTGTTAAAGATGCCAGAGTCGCGAATCCTATCCCAAAATTGCTTGCGATATGAATAAGGAGCATATATATTCCAGATGTGAACCCGTTGATGACATGTGATCCACGAATATGACATGTTAAAAGAATGCGGAAAAAAAACCAAACGCCCTGAAATCAAGAAAATGAGGATCCCACAAAGTAATGAGAACCCCAGATTTCCCAAAAGAGTCAGAGGCAGACATGAACCATGAGGGAAGAATGGCACAGAAATATTCAATGGCTTTGTGGGTCAGGGCCATGGTCTCCTGAACAAGAATAATGAAGTGATGTTGATTTTAAAAGAGATGTTGGAGGGAGTGTCTTTTGGTGGTGTCCCCCAAGCCACGGATATTGAAAGAAAGAATGCTCATCATGAGGCATACGATGGGGGAAAATCAGCTCTAAAGGCTCCAGAGGGAGAAGAATCCATCACATGGATTTCATGTAAATCGTCTAATTTGAAAATAAGTTATTTTCCATGTCCTCGGCCACGTAAATGTTGATTGCCCCTGCCATTTTTCCTGTGGGTAGTGATGTTCCTGCCAGAACAGGGATTGATAGTGGGAGAGGGTCTGCTCGGGTCCGCTTCATGGAAAGTGAGTGCAGCAAGGTCAATGTGAGGATTGTGTTTCAGGAATTCCAAGTCACTGTCCATAGAGTTGTGGGGGGATGATAGGATGATATGTTCCGAAGGAGGGCATAAAGAATCATGTGCAATCAGGGATGAGGGGCCAGGTTTGTCAGCATATGTCTTATGGACGATAATACATGGAGGTGGAAAATCCCCAGATGAGAATAGTATAATGGGGGGTCTGCAGGGGCGAGAGCAGAAGGAAGAACACCCAAAGATATGGGGAGTATGATGTCTGAGCCGAGATCGCCATGGGAGGATGAGGGATCATCAAGATGGGAAGGTGGAACTTTAAAATCAATATCTATAGAGTCATTGAAGGTTTTATAAGTATTTGTTTCAAAAGTAGAGTCACATTGATGGTTGTTATTATCACCCGAAATGTTGTCCGAGACACCATTGTAACGACGATCGACCCCAGACTTTGAGAGAGAGTGCAGGCGTCACGGGCACTGTTCCAAGTGATGGTCAATCCGATGGCATAAGAGGTAATGGAACGACACATTCCAGTAATCAACCCATTGATGTATACATTGTGAGTCCCATTGAAAAATAATCTGATCCAAGAGCCCACCAGACATATCAACCTCCACCAGAAGACAAGTGAGACCTTTATCCTGCGTGCCCAAGATCTTAGGGTCCATGTAGACGAAAGATCCCAATGCGTTGCCAATCTGCGTAAGAGCTTGCTTCGACCAAAACTCGAGGGGAATTCTCTGCAATTTAAGCCATGTCCACATGTTACTCGATGTGTTTGAAATAGGGTTGAAACCCACATACCATTGATGGAGAAATAAAAAACTTCAACCCCATACCCAAGGCATATCAAGAACCTTCACCGCATCGTCCTGATGAAGAAAATGAAAGCTGAACCAGTGGTTGAGCAGGATGAAAACCTTCAGGGTATACCCCAGTAGAGGTTTCCACATAGTCAACACCTAGGCCTCCATATCCATCATGTTACTTCCAACAAAGTACCACCTTCCAATTAGGGCCTTGTTTTGAAGACTTTGAACCCTGTCCCATAAAACATCATGTCCAAAACTGAGCAGTTTAGGTTCCGATGAGCATTGAATGATCTTCTTGCCAATTTTGAGCTGATGGAAAACCAAAGGTGAAGGTATTATCGACTGTGAATGGAGAGAATGAGGAAACTCACTCCCACTATCACGTAGAATATTTGATGATGGTTCATAAATGTCCATGTCGCCAACCCCATGTAGAAGGGGTGCATTGGTGTGAAACCCATCAACCCCAGTCCACGTCCCTGACACACGGGGCCAACCCCCCAATCCCTCGGGGACAAAACTAGCCCTTAAAAAAAATTTCATGTGCCAAGGTGTCCCCATCGAGGGATGCCAGATAATCCTCCATGACCCTAGCCATGAAAATCTCATCTTATTTTATATTCTTAGATTACATCAAAAGGATGAAAAATATTTTAACACGATCTCTTATTTTTGCATTTATTAAAAAATTAACTCCGAATCATATTCTTAAAATATTTTAAGATGATCTCTTATTTTTGAATTTATAAAAAATTTAACTCCGGATCATATTCTTTGTCTCGATTAGCATATATATCTATATATAGCCCTCTTGCGTTTACATTTATAGAGAACTTAACTCGTGGGCATGTTCTTAGTTATAAATAAATGAAAACCCTTACGTTGTAGTTGTTGGAAATGGTGGTGCGGAATGACAGGATCCTTTTTCAATGACAAGGCCTTTTAGGGCCCTAGTGATGTAGGGAGCCTTTTAGTGCAATAGTGATATATGATTCCTGTCCTTTTGATTTGGCAGAGTGTTAGGTTGAAAAGGTTGAAGTTCTCTTTTTAATGATATTTAGTTTTTTAAGTCATTAAAAATATCTATGAGGGTTTTTTTTTCAGGTTTAAAGTGGATAATATGGATAGATATTTATGACCATCAAAATATTATATATAGATTTTTAATTTGTTATATATATATATATATGTATAATTAATTTATCTAATAAATGTTTTTTCCTTGTTACAAAATTCAACAAAATTCAAATCAATATAATGTATACATTATTCATTGTATTTGTATACAATAAAATAATATACATTATTTATTGTATTTGAATACAATATGATATTTAAGAGTAGAAGGTTGTTATTGGGGTTAATTTCAATTTGGATTTACATGTACAATTTATATAGATTTGAAAATGACATTTCTTTATATTATATATTAAAAAATGCTTTGTTATCTATTTAATTGTTTAAGAATGTATTTATAGTAAAAATGTATTTTATTTTTATTTTCATTTTTTTAATTATATTTTATTATAAATTTCATACCCCTAAAAAAAAAAAAGTTATTATTGGCTTGTATACTTATACTAACATATAAATTTGAAATTAGTAATTTTTTATATTAAACATTGAAAAAATATTTAAACATCTTTCCATTCATATTATTATATATATATATATATAAGTTTCATATCATAATTTTATATTAAAAAAACAAAATTATATTACATACATGTTTTATTGCCCCTTCATGCATATTACTATAGATTCCTTGCTCCATAACAATGAAAATAAATAAATACCATAGTCCAAATCATCCTTAACGAGTTTATAAAAAGATTTTTTTTACTATTGGACATATCTAGTTTTACATATAAACAATCCAAAAATTTTTAATGATCAATGATTCATCAATTATATCAGGCAAATCATCATTTTCTATCACTATAGTCATGAATCAATTATATCATGCAAATTATCATTTTCTATCACTATAGTCATGAAATATATTAGACAAATCTAGTTAAGTTAACTTGAAAAGCTTTTTATATATTTGTTATAAATAAAATTATAAGATAAAAAATTAAATATTTTTTTGTTATAAATAAAATTATGAAATAAAAATTTTAAATATTTTTTTCATTATTTTTTATTTACATATAATTTTTGTAAATTTAATTTTCATTAAATTATTAATTCAAATTTTATAAAAAATACAGAGATTAAACTTCTGACTTCCAATCTCAACAATCCTAAAACATCTCACAATCCAAATTAAACTTGGAAAAAATTTAAAATCTATATGTAATAAATGCTTCTTATTTTATGATGGTGCTGGATTTAAGCTGAATCTGATTATATAATCAATGCTCTAGTTTATCTATTATATGAAATGAAATGAAATTTTAACTTCCACGAGATTAAAAAATTAATTGAAAAGACAATGTCAAGAAACCAGCATCACATTCCAAAATGAAATGTTTTTCCGATTCCACTATTTAAATGTGCAAAATGTACACACTCGTTCTTCTCAATTTTTTTTAGGCTTTTTCCACCATCCTTTTTCACACCAAAGATAATGTTAATTGGTTCTTAATTATGCAATAAGAACCTTTGCCCTCCACAGAATGTTAAACAAAAAATATTAAAATTACAAATTTGAATTGTGAAATCTCCACTATTTAATTATCTCATAAAATTTTCAAAATACTAACTCCACATAATTGTCTCATAAAATTTTCATAGTGATTCCACATAATTGTCTCAAACAGCTATTTAACTAAGAAAAAAAAAATACCAATTTTTTTTCACAGACAAAAAAAACCCTCCAAAAATTATAATGCTTAAACAAAACCATAACCAACACCTTGTCCGCAATAATAGTGAACAGAGGGCAAGCGAGGCGAGCATTACTTTCTGGTAAAATTATAATAATGAGAAAGGAGGAACTATTGCAGAAGATGCCACCAACGAAAAATGTTAAAGAGCTGACATTTGTCAGACATGTCAAAAGTCAAAAGTGAGCTGAGTGCAGCGCTGAAGTCACTCAGACCATTGGCCAGGAGTACTGTCCGACCAGAATTGAAAGTTTGTTACTGATTGTCCATCGCCTCGATTGGTCCGTCACTTAAAGAGTTTTAAACCAGTTGTACAGTATCAATGTATGCCACTCGGAGTTGTCTTTCCAGTCAACAGAATAGTCAGCACAGCAGGTTTTTGCTGAAATATTCAAAAAATGAGGTAGTTGCAGTGTTTGGAATCTATTTTTGAGAGTGAAAATGGATTCAGCACTATAAAAAACCCTTGGGATACCCAAAATACTGAAGTTTAACAACTGTAAACAAGATTCTAATAAAAATTTTGCCAGATTTTTTCAAAATCTTTGTCGGATTCCAGGCCATTCTGTTACTTTTTTAGACTACGGTCATTCTGATAGCACCCAACGAACTACTGTGCCAGCAATTTAGTTTGGTTGGCTGACATCTGACCATAAGTCCAGATTAGGGCGAAACTTATTTCCTCTGCCATAGGCCCATAAATGCGCCTAGGCAGGAAATGCCCGCTTCAAGATGATCTGACCGGGGGCATTTCCTGCTTGGGCACATTTATGGGCCTATGGCAGAGGAAATAAGCCTTACCCCAGATTAGTGACACAGATTGGAATTTAAAAACAGATTTACTTATTAAATTTCACTGTTTTCATATTTTTTCATACTCACTAATAATTTTTTAAAAATTTTAACTGTATTCATACTTTTTCATACTCCCTAATAATTTTTTAAAAATTTTAACTGTATTTGACAAATAAATCACCTTATAAATAAATTCCAAATTCCATCCCTGCCAGGAGCAATGCATTGGATAAAAACACTGTGCCAAACACTTTAATCTGGTTGGCAGACCTGAGACTTGAAAGCCACACTGGCCACACCAGGAGCACTGCATTCTGATAACATAAAACGTACTAATGTGCATTTAAAGAGTCATTATAGGCCCACATTAGAGGACTGTTGAAGCATTTAGGAATATCAATGAAGGTCACTGATCAAAATTGATGGATAGCACTGGAATTTTTGGAAGTTAGTTGTCTAAGTTTATAAATCAATTTTAATTTGGCAGATTTTTATTTTTTTTAAAGTTTGGTAGGACTTTTCATTTTTCATTTTTTATTTTACTCCATTTTCATCAACATGTCTAGATAGATCACTTCGATTAGGGAAGAGAATTGAACCAGGATGAGCACCATAACAGCCCGCCCCATCACAGTTTAACCAAAACCCCATGGACATTCTGCAGAGATTTTTAAAAACTTCAAGTTTAAATTATTTAATCCTCAAAATTCAAGTTTCATGACATTTTTCATGAAGCTGAATCTATTTATACATTCAAAACTTATTGTAAATAACAAAAAATCACAATATCTCTTGAAATTGTATGACAAAGTCATACTATCTATCAGTGAAAATGCCCTTATTTTGGATTTTTTGTTTTGCTTAATCCAATTGAAAATGGAGCTTTTAGATCAGTTTTTAAATAATATTTGACCATCATGAATGCAAAATAAAATAAAATTGTACATTCAAATGTTAATAAACTAAAATATTAATATACATTTGAGATACCAATATATATATATATATATATATATATATATATATATGAGCTATTAAAAATATATAATTGAAATAAATTAACTAGTATAGTTATATAAATTAAATGGCCTAAAATATTAATATACATTTGAGATATATATATATATATATATATATATATATATATATATATATAAGCGCTATTAAAAATATATAATTGAAATAAATTAACTAGTATAGTTATATAAATTAAATGGCTTGCATAGTACATCTCATATTGCTAACATTAATAAAATAATAAAAATAACCATGTCGATTTGTTAGATTTAAGATTTTTGTGATCCATAACCTAGAAAAATGTATTTAGGATTTGGTCCACGTTTCGAATCAACTAATGTGGTTCAACTAATAATATTTTTAAATAACCCCGATCGGGGTGCCAAGTGTTTGGTCATTTCACTCCATGCGGTGAATGATGGCCGCAACTGATTTAATGCGCGGGGGTGGCAGTCCTTGCCATAACGCCCCATCAATGCGCATTACTACCAGGCTTGCAAAGGATGATGATCATATGACAGACGTCTTTCGGTCTTTACAGCAGCAGTGGGGGATTAACTTGGGCAACGCTCTTACTTTTCCACCTCATAAAATTGGCATTGTAGAGCAAGGTTTGTTTCGTTCTCTGGTTCAGTCTCTGGTTCATTCTGTGCGTGGACATCTTCAGTACTGGAGTATTATTTGGTATGTAATGTTAACGTCGACCTTCTTTTCCACTACTCTGAAGACCAAAGACAATGGTTATGCTGTTAGTAATGGTCATTGCATGGAGAATGTCTCTTCGTATAGCTGTAAAAGCGAAGATGATGGTGTCTGTGTTGAACTAGAACCGTGTTTTCAAAGTCCTCCGGCCTATTTTCTTTGTATTTCTTGCTATAATTTTTATATGTTGTTGTCTATGCCTAGGTATTGTCTTTGGGTAGACAAAATCAACCAGGAAATGGAGTTTAGCTCAGGGTCAAGGTGTTGTAAAATTTGCAAAATTTTCCGCAAGTCTACTGGTTCATTAGGTCTAAGGCCTCATATAAACCCCTGCATGCAAACTCACATCTTTTTTTTCGTTATGGCAGGCCTTCCCACCTGCATTTTTCTGGCAAAGTCTTTTAATTTGAAAGCTCTGTGTTACGAATATTCCTCAATGCATCCTTCCGAAGGTTGGCTTTTTGTTGGTTTCTATTTAAGTTGGTATAATTGGGGTATGGCCTTTCAATGGTATTCCTATCTCTTTCTCTCTTGGGTGAAGAGCTCTGTTTTTCCATGGCCGCGCAGTCGGGTTAAGGATAATATTCCTGTTTTGCCTCGACCCTTCGTTATGTTTCTTATCTTTATTGGTTCATTGTTGTACAATGTTGAGCAAATCTTCCTTGACAGTAATGGAAATCAACTGCCCGGCCTCACCATAGATAGTCTAGGGAAGGGGCAACAAGATGTAATGAACAGAGCTTTCTAGGACCATTATACTGATTTTTCTTTATTCACAGGATTCACATTCAGGTTATTAAGAGCCCAGTTCTTTATATCCATCATGGTGAAAGGCCAAAATGGTCGAGGAAAGGGCAATCATCAGATCAACCAAACCATTGGGACTAGAAAAAGAGGGCAGAAGACAAACAAACAAACTCTGGAAAATCTTGCTGATGTTTATGAAGCTGGGAATCTGATTCATATACGCAAAGCAATCCATGGTTGGGAAAGACAAACTGATAGTGATGATGAAGATTTGAAGGAACAGGAGGCTAAGATGGATTTCATTTTAGATCCAGGCAGCATAAGACGCAGGGTATCGTTGTTCCAGCAGTCTGTGAAAACTTATTGGAAAATGAAATGTGTACTGGCCAAGGCAATGGCTAATATGGAAGTGAAGGAAGAAAACTTTTCAATGTTGTTTGAATTACATCAAATCAAACAAGATATTCACAATATGATGAAGGCTAAGATTCAGGTTAACAAAAGAATTGGAAACATAGAGCGACAACTTAACAACGTGTAGAAAAGGGATTTGTTGGGTTCTACTGCAAAGGACCGAGCCCATGTGGACTCTTCTGATGGCACTTCTCTTTAGACTATAGATATTTGCATGTTTTTGGCGAATAGTATATATACTTTTTCTTTTAAATGTAAATGTTATAGACATAGCAACGCTGTAAATGTAGTAATTAGAAGAAAAAAACAATTTCAATTTTGGATGGCTTTTAATGCTCGGCGGTGGCCAACAGACCTGGTTTCCTTCGGGCAGATTGAGTCTCTGCAAATGATAGTATATATAACAACTTGCTCGCTTTAAAAATGAAAATGGAAAGGTACTAATAAATTTACAAAAAAAATAATAATATTTTTAAATAATTAAAACTTTTAAATTCTCTAACTAATTAACTAAATAACGGCTAGTTTTAACAGCTATCACTGGGCAATGATGCATCTTTCTATTTATTCAATGAGATTGATCTTCTTCTTCACCTTGTCCTGAGGATGAACCACATTAGTTGGTTCGAAACGTCAACCAAATCCTAACTATGTGATTAATCCGAAAGACATTTTTCTAAATTCTTAACCTATAAATATGATTTGTTACAATACCATGATTTATCAATATCACATACATAGAAAACCATAACTCCATATGACATTTTTTAATTAAATATTTTAATTAAAAAAATAAAAAATGCATAGCTACTTTTACAATAAATTTCAACCTTTAATAATATTAAAAATACTCAAACTTTTTTAGTATAAAATTTGTGGAAAAAATTACATCTTGAACTTTAATAACTTAGTACATAACAAATTCAGAAATAAAATGAATTTACTCTGATTTATTAAATTTCTATTAGACATAATTATATATATATATATATATATATATATATATATATATATATATATTTTTTTTTTTTTTTTTTTGAAAAAAACTACATGTCTCTCTCTTACATTGTACAATAATATAATTTTTCAATGTAGTAATTTTTTTTTAATCTGATCGTAAAAATATTTTAGATTGAAATAACTAAATTAATGTATATATAGTAGATCGATTTATAATACTTATTTTAATTATAAAATGCACCTCTATTATCTTGGTGCAATTTTTCCTTGCACTAAATTGTAGAATAGACTTAAAATTGTAGAATAGACTTAATTGTATAATAGACTTCCCTTGCCACAGTACACCCCGTTACATAAATCTCCCAACCGTTTTATATCTTCATATTTGGAATTTACGTTAATCCTACGAGCAGTCCCAAAATTCAATGCCACTCTATCAAGATGCCATGTGTTTCTGTTTTTTGGATATTTATCTATATTGACTACAAGGGACGTACAATTGTCATCTTGTAAGTGAAGCACTTCGTTATAAAAGAGTGGGTAAGATAAAAGATTAAAGCACTTGTTAGAAATACCCAAAGTTAGGACACTAATCAGAATCACATTTAGAGAGTGGGTCAGATAAAAGATTATGGATCATGATACAATTTGCTAATTATTACAAATACAAAGTATAAGCAAATCTAGTATGTACATTCAACAAATTGATGAACAAGAAAAAACTTTAATGAGTTTCAATAAGTCTTAACCATAGCTTTGCTTTGGAATATTTTTTATCAACCATTATAATGGGAGTGAGCTTTTCTGACTATAAAATTTTTAAATAAATTTAAGACTTTTATAATATAAATTTTTAAATGTATGTGACAAGAGAAATCTAAGAATGGATATGCCATTTATTTTATTCTCAAATAAGACATCTTTTTCATGTAGGGTTATTGACCATGTAAATCTATTAAGAATTACACATGGAACATGTAAATCCATTAAGAGTTATACATTGATCTTTCTCTTAGGATGCAATTATCAAAATGAATGAACTTAAAACATGTGTCAAGATATCACAAAAAAGGGAGCAATCTACTAGTTGGATTAGAAAAAATATAAATAAGAATTAATTGTATGTCTAAAATATCCAAAATGGTTAGAACATGTGTCAAGATATCATAAATAAGGGAGCAATCTATTAGATGGATTAGAAAAAATATAAATAAGAATTAATCATATGTCTAAAATATTCAAAATGGATAGTGGCATTTTTTCTAAAAAACCAACTAACTCACTTTTCAAGGTAGTTTCATTAGAGAAATTTTGAGGTCTAAAATGGGCTTAAAAAGAAAATGTACAACCAAAATAACATTTATAAGAACCAATAGGATTCAAGATGATGATGTCAACCATGGGAGATGATTAAGCATTTTTGGAGTAGAAAAATAAAAAGATAAAAAAAATAAAAAATAAAAAAACTACCTCCTTACGATTTTTCTCAAATTTCAAGCACGATCACTCGTTGGATTAAAAATTTAATTCCCCATTTGAGTACCCATGTTGCATACTTTCGATGGACCTTGCTACACAAAAATGAGAAATACACGAAAAACATGATCACAAACACAAATTTTCATGTATTTCTCATTTTTCCTGTAGCAGGGTACATTGAAAGTAGGTAAGATGGGTACTTCTTAAATGAAGAATTAAATTTTGCATCCAATGAGCGCTCCCACTCAAAATTTGAGTAAAACCATTGGGATATAAGATGAAAATACGAGTTGAAAAAATAGTTTTTTATTTTTTCCTCTAAAGTTTGATGATGTAATCTAATCTTATTTTATTATTTCTACTATTATTTTATAATATTCCTTAGGAGGCCCATTTTAGACCTCAATATTTCTCTAATGATGGGTGAAGGAGACCGTAATTAACATGCCAAAATATTGATACATGTGCATGGGCATTGAAAACAAACCCTAGATCTATAAAATAAGGCATGCATTCTAAAGAAATGTGCATTAAAAGTGGTTGTGTCTCAATATGTATGCCAAGGAACAAGGATCAAGGGAGTGATCCATCAAATTAAGTCAACCACCTCAAATATGCCATCATAATGCCAACTCCTTAGTCATCGCAAAATTCATATGCAAAGGCCACCCATAGTTGTTGAAGGGCCAAACCATCACGAAATATGTACAAATGAGGAGATATTCACAAGATGAACTATAAAACATGATGAAGAATCCACAAATGAGGACAAAAATTCTTATAACTAGGACATTCCACCTATAAATAAATGATGATACAATCTCCAAATTAAGCGATGTAGGTTTCAACTTAAGGCCTAGACAAATGAAAAAGTGGATAAATCCCATTAAAATGACTCAACACACACAAAGTGGTTAACAAATAAATTGTCACAAGGGGAAGCATCTATAAAAGTGTAAACAAGTGATATGCCCCCACTCAATCTAAGTACTGAGTCAAAATCAACTTGCAAGCCTTTATGATGTGTGATGAAAATGACTATGTAAATGATAGATCCATGAGATATATGCATATAAATAACAACATAATGAAAATATACTTCAAACATAGCTTTCTTGGGTAGGGTATTCAAACTAATATAATTCCTCAAACAATATAAAGGGTACCACAATGCATACCACTAGTTTTGGGATCAATACTATTTACATGCACATTGGGTATGTCTATGATTATTCTTTGTTGAGAGTCACTATTCTAAGACATATCTTTTAAGATAAAAAATGCAAGGAAATAAAGAAACCTAACACAAAACAAAATTAATTTGATGTTATTGGGTCATGTTGAATTAAGTATGTTAAAGTATAGATCAAGAGATTTCAAGTGACTTGAAATCTGGTGTATCTCTACCAAAATAATAAAATTAATTATACATAAAATACATGTTATGATGGGTATTTTTATACCATTAAAATCACCCAAAGGTTGCATTGGACTTATTAGGACACATTAGAGGGTTTTGAATTCTAGTCTCCTCATTAAATTAAACTCAATGACTTCACTACTTGCCACCCAAATTTTGCACTTGCACTTATTAGCACACATTAGAGGGTTTTGAATTCTAGTCTCCTCATTAAATTAAACTCAATGACTTCAGTACTTGCCACTAGATCAGACACACATAAAATGAATATAAATATTTTACTTGAAGGATGAGTAAGTTATATGTCACTCATCTAAAAAATGTCATATTATCAATAAATGCTTAAAAACATGTAGGAAAAAATCTATCTTCATTTGAAAGTAATAGAATTTGACTCTACTAGTTTTTGATTGAGTTGTAAGTAGGAAAAAATTAAAATCTTGCGAACAGAAAGATATAGTAGAGAAGTTAATCCTTCATGTTATGTCAAATACTTGGAGACTATTCCCATAAGCACCAAGGTGAATATTTTTAATAGAATGCCTTCTTGAGATTTTCAATAGATCATCCAATTGATATTTTTGATAAAGGAGAATATGAAGATAGATAGCATAGATGGTATATCTTGAGAAATAATCTCATTATAACAAAATAAAAGGGCATTCCACAAATTGACAATGTAAATATGACACACACAAATATTTAGGCAAAATAAACATAATGATGGTATAATAACATAAGCATGTCACGATGGAGTTAACAAATGAAGGAATGAGAAGCCTAGGTCCTTGGGTCATAACATTTAACATGGATTACAAAAATGAATTATTATAAATAGGCAAAGAGCGAAATGGTAGTAGTGAGTGCATGATATATGTCCTTGGGGTGTTTACTAGTGTAAAAGTGGAGGATTAAGGAATACATCAATGTTGTGCAAACTTAGTTAAATGATACCTTAGTAGGAGAAAAAATCCATGATGAAACGTGATCCGTAAACTAACATGGGTATTCCACTAGATTCATCACAGTATATATAATAAAAAGAGAATGAAATATATATTGTGAGAGTTAATTTCCTTAGATTCTAGATTTATCAATTACATTTTTCTGTTTATGCATGAAATAGATAAATTGTGAAAAATAGAGAATAATAAAATACAACCACACACCAACAACAATGAACAAAAATATATGCTATGGAAAACCCTTATAGGAGAAAACCCAAATGGAGGTGAGGCTACTTTGCTTTCTTTCATTTGGAATGGAGATAATGCAAGTACAAATGATAAGGCACTCTCTATGGAGATACTTGAGCTTGTGTCTAGATAGGTTATTATAGAACACTAGATCCCCTCTATTATGATCTCTCACTCCTACTCCCTATTTCTTTGCTCTACTATGAAATAAGGTATGATCGAAATGAATGGAACCCCTTTTCCTCCTAGTGGCCCAGATATAACATAGTCTGATAAAAAATTAGGTCTCACGTTTAACTCCTCCAACTCTCAACTAGAACAATTGACCCTCCACCGACGTGCTATAATGGAATAAATAGATGATCCCTTCCTTCAATGACGATGTAATAAGAAGGAAGGGCCAATTACAACTTTGACCCTTATAGAATATTATTCATTGTACCCACATGGATAACCCCATTTGCATTAGTAATAGGATTTGATGTGGCATCCACTTTTTCCATGGTGGTTAAGCATGGTTGGTAAACTTCCAAGATGCATAACTTTTGCATACCAACTCTAATTGATGCAATTCTTGCACCATTAGAAATTTCTTTGAGTGTAGCATAGCGTCACAAGGATCCACACTTAAGTGATAAAATTTTAGTCCCAAAAAAATGTCATTTAAGGCCTCAAAATGGACTCAAAAGGTTTTAGAACCCAATTCTCCAAACTAGGTCCTATTGATAAAACTGCTTCTGCAATATGATTCCTTCAATTTTCCACTACGAAAGCATCAAGATAGATGAAAAACTATATAATGATGGACAATATAGATTAATAAATTACAATCACCTTCATTTAGATGAAGAAGACACTAAAGTTGGGGAATATGTTTTAGGATTATCATGGTTTAATTTATAATGTGTGATTAAGTATATGTGAATATATAAGTTTATAAAGCATATTATGTATAAATGAATGTAATAAGGGAATTTGAGCTCAAAGGGTTAGCTCAATCAATTGAACTATATGCCTAAGGCATGTTGGTAATGAGGATTCCATATGTCACATGTTGAAATTTGGTCAAGTCCCTTAGTGTTACCAACTACTATTGTGGTTTGTGGTTGAGCTACCCTTTATTTGGATATTCAAGGGAAGAGGGGAGATCCCACAAGGTTTTTCATTACAATGCAATCATATTGAATTTTCCTTAAATGAATTACCTATCATTGTAGCAAGTTTGCTATCCATTGGTGATGATTTCACAAGCATCAGCTTGATTAATACCATGGAATATCCTAAAATAATTAGTGATTTAACCTTGAATTCCTTTGTGAGGAGGAATATTCTCAAGAGGGAATATGATTATGGTAGATTACTTTATGATATCCCCAATCCCCATGCATATGATACTACTTTCAATCCTTAGAGATCAAATAGGATATCCCCCACACTTTCCACCCTATGATTTATTTTGGAAACATAATCAAAGAGTAATATGAATGATTATTGATTTATTCTCCATTCCTTAAAATATTTATTTTCCATTAAAATTTTCCACTAGGGATGAATAATAAAGTTGGGATGAAATGGTGAAGTAAATTAATTTAGGCTTTCGTAATTTTAACCTAAGCCTCCATGTATTTCTCCATAGGCTGCTTGCTTATTGGAAATTTGAGTTTGTAGCTAGTATATTTTGATTATAGTTTTTATTCCTTAGAAATTAGTACATTTTGGTTCAACGAGGTCTGATTAAAAACCAACTTATTTTGGGACAACTAGATCTTCTAGCAAAGGTACTTTGGGAGAGCATTCCACAAACTTTGAGAGTGTGAATATTTCTAAGAGAACCTTTACAAAATTTTCTCCATTTTAAAAACATGTCCCTTGAAGAAGAAGGTCATCTCACATAATGATTGAGACCATCACAAGAAATGCTCCAAACCTTCCTTGAGTAAAAACATTCTAGTAATAGATGTACAAGTGATTCCTTACCCATTTGGAAAAGAGCATACCTAGATAACCCTTGAATTCCACTATTTTTCAAGTTATTTGATGTCAAGAACTTACTATGCATCAATGTATAGATGGAACCCCATTATTATGATAGATTGGGTTCCAAATTATAGATCACTAAGGAAGATGTAAAGATGAGATTTGGTGCACATATCCATACACAACACTAGATTCCAAATCTCCCCATCCACTTCAGTCCTTGATGTCTAATATCCCATGATGTGAATCCAAAGAAAGATACAATGAACTTGCTAACCTATTGACAAGGAAAAGTGACCCAACAATAATCAAGGGTTCTCTCTGGTATGAGTGCCAATTAGGCAGCATCACATCATTTTGGGTAAGAGATCCATCTAGATTATGGTCTTGTAACAATTCTTGGTTTTCGAGAATGTCATGAGATATGAGGCATCATCATAATGGGGTATGAAAATTATAGAATAAAACTAACTTAACACACTAAGATAAAAATAATATACACTATTTAGTAGTTAATAGATAGATAAGAAATAGGAAGTGATGAGCCAATAAACACACAACTGCACAATCAAGGAAATAATTAGTTTAAATTCAAGACAACAATAGAATAAATTCATAGTAGGTAGGATTGTGATTTAATAAGTGCACATAGAATGAATCTATAGAATTGAAACAATATGCATGTGAGAGAAACTATCTAATTTATAAATTAGTCCGTAACATAACAATTTACATCTCACAAAGTACATACATACATGAACTGTTCAAGCATAGTCGTAAACAACTACAAGATGCGTGTTTGAATATAGCTGCAATAATGGAATTCAAATATTCTTAATAAAGCAGTGAATGTATAAGTACTATCTTTCTAACTCATGTCTGCATATTTATCAACAAAATTTAAAAAACTTGTATCCCCGTGTTACTAAGAGTTTTGCAATATTTGTAGATTAAGTTAGTAATTTCATCTTATGGCTATTAAATTTCTTTGAGGTCAATCACAACTATTCATCTTACCATAATTTACAAATACGATAAAGGGAAATATTTTAAACTCAAAGAAATTAGCAAGATAATTGTCCCAATTTGATTGGGTCCTTAATTAAGAGTTCATGATGCCCTGAATACACACCACCCAGACTTCATAATATCATGTAATCATCATTACATTGCTGCATAGTAGGTTCTATGTGATGCCATGGTATTTAAATGTGGGATGGGGGATGACTAGGAAGTTTCTCTTTAACAAGAGCTATAATGGATTTAAACATTTTTTTTTATTAGACATGTCTTCAAGATGTTGCTTCAAATTATCCTCAATGAGCTTATCAATGAAAACATTAAAATACAACTCTTTCAAGGTTTTCTATTAGAAAACATGTAAGAGGCTCACCCAACTAAAGTTTCCTCTGACTTATAATTTTTATTAGCCTTTTATATCTCCGAGTATGGCTCATATGCAGGATGATCCTTTCTTTGAACCAACTAATATGTTTTTGATCATGTATGTCACAAAAATCTTGATTAGTTGAGTTATCAAGTTCCACTTTGTTTGAAGGCTCAACCACTAAAATTTATCATGCTTGTTTCTTGGACACACATGTGGTTCTTTTTTAAAATAATAAAACAATAGAAACCCATTATGTATATTAGTTTAAAATGTTATATGCGAAGAACCTAGAGGTTTGGTACTAGGATGGTTGTTACTATGTACTTGCACTAGTTTCTATGGTGAGGAGGAAGGAAAGAACAATATATATAGAATGGAATTACTCTTGATCATTACAAGTGAAACAAGTTCACCATCTTTATTGGTGTGTCTATGTATTCTCCCAAGTATAAGTTTTCGTATAGAATTGAGAGAAAATAATTAGGTTTTCTATGCATAAAAGAACTAGTTTTTGTATCTAATCTCGAAATTAGACAATAGATAAAAAAAAAAATTCCAAGAATTGAGTTGAAAGCACTAGAATGGCTTCTGACATGATAAATTGTATTTTCTAGCTAGACAAACCCTAGGGAGTTGAGGAAATAGAAACTAAGGGTTAATGACTAAGATAAGAGAGTTTTTGAGCTTTTGTGTATCAATTAATCCAATCATGTTGGTTTAAATTTCCTTTAGCCTTTAGTAAACTCATGATTTACACAAAGAAAATATTAAGAAAAGTCATCTTGAGAGAAAGAGAAAACATGGCTATGATTTTACCTTCAAGAAGGTACTATAACAGTTCAATTATAAATCTTCTGGGAAATCACATAAGTAATTTTTGGAACCGACGGGCTTTGAACTCCAACTGAAGTTCATCATTAGGATAATGAAGATTAGCTGATCTGACATAGACATTTATACCAGGAAGAGAGAAGCAATGGTCAAAATCCAAAGAGTTTAAAAACGGTCAAAAATAAGAAAAATCATAAAATAATCCAAAAAATATAACTAACCCATCCTAAAAACTAAAAACGGTCAAAAATAATAAAATTAAAAACGGTCAAAAAGAAAACTTAAACTAAAAATATAAAAGTCATAATCACCACTTCATATAAAATCAACCCTAAAAACTCCCCCAACAAGATAAAAAGGTTATTAAGAGAAAAATTCAAGTCAAAGTCATAAACTCTAAATAAATTAAAAATAATTAGAATAACAAAATAAATACAATAAATAAATAAATGGAGGAATAAAATTAGACACAAGAAATTAAAATACAATAAAAAAAATAAAAATAAAAATAAATTATTTGTATTTTATTTTAATTAATTAATAAATAAATTCATATACATAAACCAATAAATAAAATAATAAAATAAAATAAATAAAATAATAACAATAAAAAGACCAAATCATAAAATAAATATAATAAAAAACCAAAGAATAAATCGACCCAATAAAACGAAAACCAAAGAAATCAAGTCAAAGTCATAAAAAATAATTAATTTATAAATAAATAAAAATATAAACATAAATAAAAATAGTAAAATAAAATCAATAAATAAAATAAATTAATAAATAAATACATGAAAAAACTTTTCCAAAAAAAAATAAAAATAAATAAATAAATAAAAATAAAAATATATATAAAAAAAATTAATTAAATTTTAATAAATAAATAATCAAATACTAAAATAAAATAATAGAATAACAACCAAATAATACAAGGAAACTTACAGGGAGTGAAGAGATGGAATCCAACAACTACTAACTTTCCATCCGTCTTCCCTATTCAACGTGCGGGACCTCTTCTCAATCTCAATCGCCTCCCTAAATTTCTGGTGATGGAAATGGTGTACCCTAGCAAGGATTCTAGCGTCCTCCATACAGATGTGATGCTTTGTCTTTTCTTCATGCTCAGCTAATACTATGAAGAGGCTTATTGGTGCACTATAGCATTGTGGAGAGGCCTAATGATACACCATAGGAAGGTAGAGAAGCAAAAATATGGACTCTAAATAGACATAATCATGCCATAATGCTGGAATAAGGGTCATTTTGGCATTATAAGGAAATACAAAGGCTCAAGAGAGTGTTATATGGGTCAAGGAAGGGAGTAAAATCAGGTCAAAATACTAAGTTTGAGGATGTAGTGTTGCCTTGAGGTCTAAGAAGGTGCTATAGCATTACACTTATGCTCAAGAGAGAACTATGGAAAATTGACATGAAAAAAATTAAGAGAGGGACTCAAGAGGAGGCTTCTCTAGGGGTTAATGAGGCTTAAATAGGAACTATATAAATGGATAGAGGCTTAGTAGAGTGCTGAGGAGGCTTAGGGAGGAATATATTTCCACTTGAAGACAAATTATAAGGGTTGGAAAACTAGGTGGAGGTTCAACAAGGTGCTATAAAACTAGATAATTTCTTAGTGGAGTGATAAACTTTCAAATCAACTTGAAGTTAAAACCTCACCTCAGAGTCATATTAGTAAGTTGAAGGAATGAAGGAGATCATCTCAAAATTGGATTAGGGTTATGGCTCCTTTTTAATGTTGGATTGATCACTAGGGTCAAGTTAGGTTGATATGCCTTCCTTCACTACCTCAAACCATTGAGAGGTTAATCAAAGCTAAAAAGTTCAAGGGAGGATTTGCAAGGTGTCTTCTTTGTTGAACCCTTAGTTAAACTGAGAGGGCTGAGAGGGGGGGTGAATCAGTTTAATACATTTATGGAATTTTAAAACTTTCTTTTAAACTTATTTACACCTTCATTTCATGATAAACTTAATGTATAATGAAACAAAAATCTTAATATGTGAGCAACAAGTATTAAGAAAATTAAATACATAACATCAACATAGAATCATCTTGCATATAGACAACACATATAAGTGGAAACCCATAAGGGAGAAAACCACATCTTATTATTGTTGTGATGCAAAGGCAAGCTCCAACTCCCTCTCACCACTGATTTTATGTAGGCTCCAACCTACAGGAGGCTACTACCTCAAATTCTGCAAGCTACTACTTACAAGGAAGCTCCAACTCCCATCTATTTTCTGTAGGCTACAACCCACAGGAGGCTCCTACCTCAACCAACTACAACTGGAAATCTATCAAGCTACAACTTGATATGGAAGCACCAACTTCCTCAAACTACAATAAAATCATATGCTGATTTACCTGGATATCAGATTTGTTTTAATCCTTCACTGTTGTCCTTCCAGCCTTAAAATCCGCTTTATATTAGCTTTGGATCTTCACATCTTCTCTATCTTCTCTTTCTTATTATTCCACTCTCTAACATCTTTATGCACATTACAATAACATCATTTATAGAGATTACTTCATAGCTGTTTGCATTCTATATGGGAATTGAAGTGAACAGGCATGATTCTTGCCATCCACCCATTCATTTCCTCACTCAACATATTCAAGATGTTACGACACTAAATACACTCATTTCAGTATTAAATTGGAGTTTTTCTTTTCCTACAGAGACTTGCCTTTGCATCACAAACAATATAAAATAATGAATACATTTACAGTTACAATAATATTCTAATTCAACACTTTCAGCTTCTTAGCTTTATTGTGTGTTTGTCCTCTTCTTCTTGTTGTTCATTTGTCTTTTCTGTTTCTGAAGTTATATTTCAACTGTGCTACATAACTGCCCTTTTTTCCTGACTAGAACCATGTTGTTGCACTGTTCTGCAAGAGATCGGGTCCTCTTACTTACCCGAGCCTTTAATTGTTGTGTTCACCCTTTTCCTTTTGTTACCTGAGTCTTTTTTCCACGTTCAACCTTTTCTCTCAACCCACATATACTGCCTTTTAACACAGTGGAGTACAATATCAGAGTTTATCCCACATAGATACGTTAGTGATCAAACAACGCATACCTTATTAACACAACGCACATAGCAGATGCAGAACAACGGTTATCGGGTCCCACACTACTTGACCAATCACAATACGTCGCACATTGCTTGCCCGCAACTTTTAACGTTTTACACATATATCAGAATATGCGCGGAATCACAAACTTTTACTTTAGGCCCGATTATACATAAATCCCAAAGAAATTACATACAGGTGGAACTTATTTACTGGAGGGTCCCACAACAATTTCCACCAATCACATGCGATTGCACTTCAAAACCTTTTTTATTTAACTTAGCAGCTAAGCCTTAATTCTTGCAATTTGTGATGTTTGCGCTAGTGCATATTGCTGACACGTGGCTCTTTCCTCATCGCATCGCATACAACTTACCATACCGAGCGAACTCTTAATGGTAACCTCTAAGATCTGCGATGTGCGCTCGTGCGCAGTGCTGACACATGGCTCTTCCCTCATCGCATCACATACAACTTACCATACCAGGTGAACTCTTAATCGGTAACCTCTAATATCTTCGATGTGCGCTTGTGTCCAGTGCTGACATGTGGATCCTCTACTTCACATCTCAACCAACTTAACTTACCATGCGACGCCTTAACTACAAACTCTTAAAAGTTGTGATTTTTGAAATTGCTCCTAATGCGATTCAATATCCACCGTCCATCTCTCGCCTTCACTTTTGCAATCTAATCCTGACCATTTTTTCATCTCCTTTGGAAATTTTCTAAGTGTTCTCTGCCTTAGTCGATTTTTGTTTGTTTGTCCTGTCACCGCTCTGCAACACCGATTCCTCCACGCTACTCCTCCTGAGCTTGTTTTGTATTCTTCAACGCGATTCTCTCCTGATATTTATATTGTCGCTGCTCTGCAACAATGGTTCCTCCATGCTACTCCTCCTGAGCTTGTTCTGTATTATTCATTCACTCTGATTCTAGATTATCATGCTTGATGCATGTCTTTGCTACTTCTCTGCTGCCTTTGTTTCTTCTCTGTTGCTTTTGCTGATTCTTTGCCATCAATGACAATATTTCCAATAGTCCCCCCCTTTGGCATTGATGGCAACACATCCACCAATACTCCAATACCTCCTCCAGGACTTCCTCCCCCTTTCATTATGAGAAGTGTATTTCTTCCTATGCTTGCTTTTTAGAAGAGCCTTTCTTCTTCTGCTTTCTTTTCCTTCCCCTTTGACATCAATGACAAAGGGTTGCACATTTTCCAGTGTAGTTTCTATCTTTGCATTTCCTTTCTCTGAGTTGTGTTTAGGCCTTCTTCTTTTGAATTTATACCTTGCTGCTCCAGATTGGTGTACAAGAGTTGTTAGGAGAACACTTTGAACATTATTTAGATTGCATGGAAGGCATGTCACCATAAAATGTTCTGTACTTATGTCCCTTACTACTTGATAGAGGTGATATGTGTTGGTCTTTTGATGTACTTCTGCGTAATACTATGATCTTGAGGACCTGTACCATACCATTGATCCATAGTTCTAGCTCTTCTGTGACACCTTTTATGGGCTGCTCTCCCCCTGGAATGATGCTTCTTGTCTAATATTGACTTATCTACTACACTATTTATGTTCCTTATATGGCAGTCTTTGCTGGTGTATCATCATTTTTGTTGTTGTTGTTTTCTGATCGTATCAGAGAGTATCATATGCAAACACTACCCCTAGTTTGTCTCTTAGATATTCGAATGGTTCTCTAGCAAGAGGTTTTGTGAATATGTCTGTTTTTTGTTCCTTTGTTGGTACATACTCCATCTTTACTATTTTCTCTGCTACTTTTTATCTGAGGAAGTGGTACTTTATTGGGATGTGCTTGGTTTTAGAATGAAGTACTAGATTTTTGATATACTTGTTGCACTTGTATTGTCACATTTGATAGAAATGGGTTCATTGATGCTTACCTTCATTTCTTGGAGAGTTTGTTTCATCCACATTACTTGTGTGCAACAAGCTGCTGCTGCTATGTATTTCACTTCTGATGTAGATAGAGAGACAGATTTTTTCTTCCTGCTTAACCATGCCACCAGAAGTTATCCCAAATAAAATTCACCTCCACTTGTGCTTTTCCTGTCATCCACACAGCTGGCCAAATCTGCATCTATATATGATGTCAGTGTGAAGACTTTGCCTTTTGGATACCATAGGCCATAATGTGCAGTTCCTTTTAGATATCTAAATATCCTCTTGATTTCTAGCAAGTGATTTTGTTTTGTTGTTGCTTGATATCTTGCCACAAGTACTACTGCCAACATCATGTCTAGTCTAGAGGTAGTTAGGTATAGCAGACTTCCTATCATATATCTGTAAAGTCTTTGATCTACATATGCAGATCCATCTTCAACACATATCTTGCATCCAATGATCATGGGAGTTGACACAGGTTTGCAGACTTCCATTTGGAACCTTTTCAAAATTTTTCTTAAGTATTTTTCTTGTGAAATGAATATTCCTGTGTTCTTTTGTAGAATTTGAAGTCCTAAGTAGAAGGTAAGCTCTCCAATCAAAGACATCTCAAATTTTGACTTCATCTCTTCTGCAAATCCTTTTGCTAACTCATCTTTGTTGCTACCAAACATGATGTCATCTACATATACTACTACAATTAAGAGTTCATTTTCATCAATCTTTATGTACAGATTGTTGTCTACTCCTCCTTTCTTGAAACCTTGTTTTTGTAAGTATTTGTCCAACCTAGAATACTATGCACATGGAGCTTGTTTGAGACCAGATAAGGCTTTCTTTAATTTGCACACATAGTCATGTTTATCTGTTAAGGAAAATCCTTCAGATTGTTCCATGTAGACTTATTCCTCTAGATCTCCATTCAAGAAGGAAAAATTCACATCCATTTGATATACCTTGAAATCATGATAGCATGCAAAAGGAAAAAACATTATGATTTCTTCCATTCTTTCTGCAGGGGAAAAAGTTTCATCATAATCAAGTCCTTCGATTTGAGAGTATCCCTTGCATACAAGTCTGGCTTTATTTCTGATTACTTGACCTTGTTCATTCATCTTATTATTGAATATCCACTTTGTGCCAATGAAAATTTTCCCAGTGGGTCTTGGCATTAACTCCCAAGTCTTGTTCTTCTCAATTTGGTCTAGTTCTTCATTCATAGCATTTACCCAATTTTTGTCTTTGCTGGCTTCATTTAAATTCTTTGGTTATATCTATGACAACATGGATAGGTACACTTCCTCGGTCTGTTCAACTAGTTGTCTTCTAGTTTGGACTCTTGCACACTTGTCTCCAACGATTTGACCTTCTGGATGGTTATTCTAAGAGTGTCTCGAGGGTCCTTTTGAGTTTAATTCAGTATCTTCTATTGTCTTACTATGTTCTTCATTTTATTGATTCTCATCTGGAGGATTGGCGTAGTTTGTGCTTCTGTTTCTGTTTGGCAGATCTTTGTCGAATATCACATCAATACTTTCCACAATTTTATGCAGTATTTTGTTGTAGCACCTGTATCCCTTACTCTTAGATGCATATCCCAAAAATATTCCTTCATCAGCTCTTGCATCACACTTCCCCAATTTTTCATCATTATTCTTTATGAAAAATTTGCTTCCAAAGACTCTAAAGTGCTTGATTGATGCTAGTTTCCCATGCCACAATTCATATGGAGTCTTGTCACAATTTTGTCTAAGATGAGCTTTGTTAAGAATATGAACAACTGTGTGTACTGCTTCTGCCTAGTAGGTTTGGGGAATGTTACTTATTACATCATGGCTCCATAAATCTGTTGTACTGACCTGTTTTGCCTCTCTTCCACTCCATTCTATTGAGGTGCACTTGCAATTGTAACCTGTTTCTTTATCCCACATTCATTGCACAGGTCTGCAAAATCATCGTTAGTGAATTCACCTCCTATGTCTGATCTGATGCATTTTAGCTTGAATCCAATTTTATTTTCTGCCAGTGCCTTGAATATCTTGAATTTCTCAAACGCTTTGGATTTATATTTGAGAAATGCCATGCACGTCAATATGGAAAAATCATCTTTTATCAGCATGAAATACGATTCTCCACCTGGTTCATTAGTTCTTGAAGGTTTGCACAGGTCCATGTGTACAAGCTGAAGAGGCTTACTTGTAGATATATGGTATTTAGCTTTGAATGATGTACGAGTTTGTTTTCCTAGTTAGCAAGACTTACATATGGTATTTGGAGGCTTCTTTATTGCAGACAAATCTTTGACAACTTTCTTCTTGTTTAGTTTGATGATGTGGTCAAAGTTTAGATATCCCAATCTTCTATGCCATAGCCAATATTTGTCAAGTTTGCTGATGTGGAATGATTCATTCTCTTCTTCTACTATATAGACATTACTCTATATTCGAACACCTTTGATCAGGGTCTTTCCTGTGGTGATATACCTTACTTCACAATATTGGGCTCTGAAAAGGACCTCACAGCCTCTATCACACATTTGACTGACACTTAGTAGATTGGCTTTCAGACCGTCCATAAATAGTACATCTTGAGCTTCTCCTCTTCCATTATTCAGGCTGATTGAGCCTTTTCCCTTGATTTTCCCTGCTCTATCATTGTCGAATGTTACATTTCTAGATTTATTTTCATCAAAAGTTATAAACTTGCTTCGGTCTCCTGTCATATGTTTTGAGCACCCACTGTCCACATACCATTGGATTTTCTGATCTTGAGCTATTAAAAACAGATCACACTCATTTAGCTTCTTTTTTGATTGCATGCAACTGTTTGTTTGGTAAATTTCCTGAGGAGATGGACCACGGTCTTTGAGGGGAAATTCGTGAGACTTGTGCCCAATTTTATGGCAACAAAAACATTTGATTGTATTTCTGAATGGATTATGTATACAAGTGAATCCACCATTGTTCTTAATTCCCCTTGAGTTTCCATGCACCAGTCTCTGTATATGCATTGTACACTCCATGGCATTATGACCGAACCCTTTACAATAAAAACAATACCCATGGAAGTAGTATCTGTCTATGGTAGAGAGAGTTGTTTGAGGTAATATTTTCGTTTGTTGCATATTTTGCTGGTTGGAATGGATTTTATTTATCTTACAATATGCTGCAATATGTCCAAGTTTGTGGCAGGCGAAGCAAGTGATACTTCTCATAGGAGAAAGGAACCTCCTTTGACATCTTCCGAATTTGTTCAATTCATCCTTAGGAGTGCATGATTCTTTTGTAGTTGACTGTTTCTTCGTTTCTTTCTTTGTCACTTGAGGTTGCTGCTTGTTTCTGATTGTTTCATTATATATCATGGTCTTGTTGGTTTCTAATTCTGTGGATTCCCTTTTTTCTGCTTCATTATCCTTTACAACTTTTACAAAAATGATATTCTTGTTATCTTCTACCTTGGATTTGCTGGTTTCTCCTTCATATCCTATCCCAACCTTTATATGAGGAGATATTTGAGCATTAAAAATTATGTCCAAATGACCAGAGATTTTAATTTGAGAAATATTCATAGTTAATTCAATTTGGACCTTTTCTAATTTCTTCCTCAGGCTTACCACTTCCTCTTCTAGCTTTCCTTGCTCCTGAATTTTCTCCTTTATTTCTCTTTTCAGGATATCCTCTATTTTTCTTGATTCTTCTAGTTCAATATTCAATTTAATGATATCTTCTGAATCTGGTTCTATATTTTCATATTTTAGAAGAATCTATTTTTTTTTTCTTACTCTTAAGTTTATGTCTGCTTATTTCCTCTAGGGCACTAATTAGCTCTCCTTCAAGATCTACCTCACCTTCGTCTTCAAATTCCAGGAGATCTTTCTCAAGCTCTTCCTTGGCCATAAAAATGAATTCTAATTTTCATTCTTCAGTGGGGGATTCATCTAAGCTCTCGGATGAACTGCTGTCTTGTTGAAAATAAAATTATCTTCGATTAAATATGTTTCTGTTGTGAAACCAGCTCCAAAAATAGAAGAAAAGAGATATAAACACCTTAGAAATAAGCCACTTTGAGGGGGCAACCTCCAATACATTACATGAATGAACAATTCTTGGATGATACAAATTACAAAACCTTTTTTCTATATATAGGAGTCCATGGGGCCACAATGTAATCCTAGCCGACCTAACAATAATAATTTAAAGGCACAATAATAACAATATGGGGGTTACAGGGGTACACTAATAACAATAAGGGGGTTACACTAGCAAAAATAAGGGACAATACTAGTAATATAGGGGCCTAACATGCCCCTCTCCTTCAAAACAGTGTTGTCCTCAACGCTTGAGTAGCTCTGGGTACTTCTGTATAAAATTCTCATCCTCTCATGTATAATCTTCAGTGGGTAAGTTCTTCCACTTGATGAGATACTCTAAAATTGATCGATTTCGTAACTGTCGAGTTCTTGTTTCCGTGATCGCTTCAGGTTCCAATATGATTTTTCCTTCCTCATCAAGTTCTGGGATTATTGTTTGAACTAGAATATTTTCACCTATAACCTTCTTTAAGCATGAAACATGGAAAACTAGATGCACTCGTGAAGAAGCAGGAAGCTCCAATTTCTATGCCATAGTACCAATCTTTTGAAAAACCTTGTAAGGACCATAGTACTTTGGCGATAATTTATTATCCTTCTTAGCTTGCTTGAGGGAAATTTGTTTGTATGGTTGTAGCCATAAAAATACCCAGTCTCCTACATCAAAAATTCTCTCGATGTGATGTTGACCTGCCTGTTGTTTCATTCAATTTTGTGCCAAATTCAGGTTATCCTTTAAGAGCTGGAGAACTTCTTGTTGATGCTCGATGTGATCTTCCACTGCTTGAACCTTCAAATTTTCTCTTAAATATTATGTGATGGATGGTGGATGATATCCATAAAGTGCCATAAATGGGGTCATTTTTGCTCTAGTATGGAAGGAAGTGTTATATCACCATTCAACGAGAGGTTAGCACTTGACCCATTGTGTTTGTTTATCATATACAAAACAACGAATATATCCTTCCAAACATTTATTTACTATCTCAGTTTGACCATCGAATTGAGGATGATAAGATGAGCTATGAGCTAATTGAGTACCCAAACAAGAAAATAACTCCATCCAAAAATTTCCAGTAAAAATGGGATCTTTTTCGCTCACAATAACCCTTGGGTTTCCATGTAGCTTTTGAATTGTGTCCACAAATGTAGTAGCAACTGTACTTGCTTTAAATGGATGAGATAATGCACAAAAGTGTGCATACTTGATAAGTCTATCAACTACCACCATGATGACACTCTTTCCTTCGGACTTAGGTAAACCTATGATAAAATCCATTGAAATCTCCTCCCAATGTTGACTTGGAATGGATAAAGGTTGTAGAAGACCCGGGGTCTTAATTGTCTCAACTTTATTATGCTGGAAAACCAAACATTCCACCACAAACTTTTGAATATCAGATTTAAGGCCATCCGAAAAAAATTCTTTCTTCACCCTGTGGTAAATTTTTAAAAATCCTGAGTGTCCTCATAAAGGAGAAGTGTGCAATTCCAAAAAAATATTTTGTTTTAGTTGGGAATTCTTACAAATATATAAGTGATCTTTGTACCATAAGGAATCATTTTTCCAACTAAATGTATCAGATGTACTAGGATCTTGCTGCAACTTTTGAATGAGTGTCCACACTTCTTCGTCCTTCTTTCATTTATCTCTTGCTTCGGTTATCCAATCTGGTTGGATAATAGAAATGGCACATAGAAATGCTTCCACCTCTTCATTCTTTCTTGAGAGTGCATCTGCAACAACATTTAGCTTCCCTTTTTTGTAGATTATTTCAAAGTCATAACCCAACATCTTTGTGACTGATCTGAATTATGAAAAAGGAATTACTGACATCTATGTGAACTTGCTTATGTTATTTTATGCAATAGATCGAAAATATTGCAATTAACACAAATGACATAAACCATTAAAAACACATTTAAAACATATCAACACGGCAAAATTTAATAAGGAGTTCACCAGAATTCCTGGCTACGTCTCCTATTCCTTAGCTTCCAATGCTGACCTTTCTATTATGTCTTCAAAATTCTTACAAAAATGAGCTCGAAAATTGAGACTCAAATAATAAAATAGACCTCACCATTGTGACCGGCTCGGAATTCCAGTCAGAATGAGTACCCATTTGCCTATGTTTGGCCACAGTGACTTCCAGACCCCCTGGAAAGTCAAAAACCACCTTTGTCTGCTGCAAAATTGCCTCTGCCTGCAAGAAAACCACCTCTCTGCAACGAAAACCGCTTCTGGAAAAACTGCGCTGGTTTGGGCGCATTCGACATTTGCAGACTTCAAATAGAAGTTGGATGAACAGACTTACAAGTCTTGAGCTGTAGAGAAACTAGACTCCCCGACTGTGCGAAGACATTGGTTTATATATAATTTTGGAGGGTCGGCGGTTCAAACCTCCGCCTAACCCCTCCGCCTTAACTCCGTCGGTTATGATTTATATTTGGCATATTTATTATATGCATTTAAAATCTTGGATAAGATCTATCCAAAGGTTCAATACAATACATATGGTAACATATATTTAAGATATGCGGTGGTTACAACCAATAAATAAGGCTCTATCCATATGTTACATTGCATATATATTAATATATATGTATATCAAAATATATATACGACGACTATGGTTCCAGCGGTATATAAAACTTTGGATATGGATCCGATATATCATATGATATATATCTCCGGTGGTAAAATTGATACATCCCATATGGTTCCGCCAATAATATATGTGGTGATAAATAATTCCGTTAAGGGTTCGGGCGATTGTGGGGTTTACCCCGACTGTCGGACCTTTTTCCAGCAACCATATCCGTACAATAATAAATACAATATCATCTGTCAATATAAACAAGTAATACAACAACTCGACTGGTAGATGGAATCTGGCGAAATCTTAGCACTTCTTGGAGGTCAGGGGTTCAATCCTCTCTGACCTCCAAAAATTTCAGAAATAATCTGACGTAATACAACATCTTGACTGGTAGATGGAATCTAGCGAAATATTAGCACTTCTGGGAGGTCAGGGGTTCGATCCTCTCTGACCTTCAAAAATTTTGGAAATAATCTGTCATTAGGCCAAATCCAAGCTGCCACATGTCAGCCCCGGATTTGCCCGTATCAACCAATCAAATCACTACACATCACTGAGCTCGATGACATCAACCTGGAAAAATGGCACATTCCTGGGATGAGACGTGTCTTGCTGACATCACTCTGTTGAATTTTTTTGACTTTGATCGTTGACTGTTTGACTTTGACTTTTTCCATTTTTCCCTAGTTTTCCTTGAAAATTTAACTGACCACAACTTCCTCATACAAAGTCAGTTTCATGCATCGTTCACACTGTTGGAAAGTTATTGACAAGCACTTAAACTTGATTCCCTTTTCAACTGCATTTGAATACTTTGATCTGGAGGTAAAACTGAATCCATTTTGGATCAGTGACCCATTTTTTCTGCTCTTCTAAAGATAGTCTTTGTTCCAAAAAGTGTTTAATACTATCATGATCAGTTTTTACCTTGAAGTGTCTTCCTATTAGGTAAGTTCGCCATTTCTTTAGTGCATGCAATATTGCTAACATTTCCTTCTCATAAATAGGTTTCTGTAAATACTTTCCTTTTATTGGATGACTTTCAAAAGCAATGGGTCTTCCTTCTTTCATTAAAATAGCACCAATTCCATTTCTCGAGGTATCACATTCCTCAATAAAGGTTTTTGTGAAGTCTCGTGTAGCTAAGACCGGTGCTAGGAACATTGCCTCTTTAAGATGTTCAAAGGCCTTCGTTTCTATAGGAGTCCATGAAAATGCATCTTTCTTCAATAATGTTGTTAGAGGTGCTGCTATTCTCCCATAATTCTTAAAAAAATTGCGATAATACCTCGTTAACCCGAGAAATCCTCGCAACTGCTTTATGGTTGTGGGGACTTTCATTTCCTTAATGGCTTTAATTTTGTTAGGGTCTACCTTAACACCCTCGTGAGATACAATATGACCCAGATATTCTACCTCTTGTACTCCAAAGAAAAATTTGGATGTTTTTGCATATAATTGTTTCTCCTGCAATAGTTTGAGCATCCTGTCAACATGTTGAACATGATCCTTCCAAGACCTGTTGTAGATTAGTATATCATCAAAAAATACTAGCACAAATTTTCTAAGAAAGGGTTTGAAAATGGAATTCATCAACCCTTGAAATGTAGAAGGTGCATTGGTAAGGCCAAAAGGCATGACCAGAAATTCATAATGACCCTCATGAGTTCGAAATGCTATTTTTGGAATATCTTCAGTCTTCATTCTAATTTGATGATATCCTGAACGAAGATCCAACTTGGTAAAATAAATTGCTCCATGTAACTCATCCAATAATTCATCAATCACAGGAATGGGAAATTTATCTTTAATGGTGAGTTTATTGAGCTCCCTATAATCCGGACACATTCGCCATGATCCATCCTTCTTGTGTACCAATACTACAGGAGCAGAGAAAGAACTTTGACTAGGTTGAATTATACCCGCCTCTAACATTTCTGCAATCATACGTTCAATTTCGCTCTTTTAGACATAAGGATATCTATAAGGCCTGATGTTTGGAGGAACACTTCCTGGAATCAAATGAATAGCATGATCATGATCACGAATAGGTGGGAGTCCTTTGGGAGTTTCTAACACCTTGGAATGATTGTCCAAGACTTGTTGGAGATCTGTAGAAATAGATGATTTTGATGTCGGAACTTCTAGTGAGCATAATTGTGCAATTACGCCTCGTTGTTCTTTCTTTAGAAGCTTTGTCATGACATTAGAGCTTATTATCCTTCCCGGCTTCCCTTCAATACCCCGTAATTCGACTTCCTTTCCTTCTGAAAATAATTTCAAGAAAAGTTCTTGAAAATTAAAAGCTACCGTCCCCAAAGATTGTAACCATTGTACTCCTAGTACAACATCAACACCTCCCATAGGAATGGAAAGCATTGGACTAGTCAATACATATTCCCCCATGGTTGGCTTGATATTATGGCATTTTCTAGAGCAATTTATAGTTCCTCCATTTGCAACCATCACTTGACATTCTGGTGCTGGGTATAGGAAACAATTCAATTCCTTGGCTACCTTACAATTAATAAAATTATGGGTACTACCTGAATCAATCAACACTATTACCTTTTTCTTCTTGATATGTCCTTCTATCTTGAGAGTTTGAGGAGTGGTAATTCCTGCCAATGCATTACACGATATGGTTGGACTCATTTATTCCTCTTCTAGGGTTGGTTCCTGGTGTATATCCTCTTGTTTTGAAGATTCTTGTTCATTTTCTTCTTCCTCTTCACAATCTATGTAAAATAATTTCTTCTCAGCACACTTATGACCTTTAGTGTATTTTCTATCACAACTGTAGCAAAGCCCTTTTTCTCTTTTTTCTTCCAATTGTTGCGGTGTCAACCTTGTAGGTTGTGGAAATCTAGGAGTAGCAGCACTTCCATCTTTATAGAAGTGAGTGGTAGGTGGTTCTTTCCTCCAACATTAGAGTTTATGAAATCACGATTAACATTTATTTTGTTCTCACCATGAGTTTCCTTTACTATCTTTTCACCATTAGGAAACATTTCTTGTATCAACTTTTTCAAACCTTCCATGTCTGCTTTTTGATCATTCTTCATGTTTTCCATCTTAGCTTCCATGTCATCCATATTAGATTCCATGCCAGCTTCCATGCCATCCATCTTAGATTCCATGCCATTCTTCAAATCATCCATCTTATATTCCACACATTTCTTCAAACCATCCATCTTAGCTTCCACGCCTTTCTTCAAAACTGCCATGTCATTTTTTGTTGCTCTTTGCGAGAGCGAAATTTGTTGCACTTACTCTTGTAATTTTGATATGTCATGTTGCCATTATTCATCTTCATGAGTCATAGTAGAGCCTTCTAAAGGCTTAATGGGTGTTGAATTCTTTTTAGGGGCCATTTTAGAATCCAATATTGATATTTATTCTACAATATGCCCTTGGAATCAATTCAACTTGATTCTTCAAACAAGACTTATGCAATTCGGAAAACAAATACACCCTTTTACTTGCTTTTGAGGAGCTCGATATTGAAATTGACTTATCTCTATACTTGTAGATCCTCAATATCTAAAATTCATCCATGTAGTATTCCTCTGAAGCTTCTTTCAAATTCCACAAGTCTGACTTGATTTGGATTCTTCAAGACAAATTTATGTCCAATCTCCCACAATGACCTAATTATGGACTGGTTTAGTAGAGCGAACTTGTACGACTTGCCACGTATCACTGTTTTCTCCTTTGGCTCTAAAATTTATAGACAAGAAACTACAGTCCGTGTGATTCTAGTCACTTTTTACATAATTCCAATCCGATGCTCAGAGAGAGAGTTATGAATATTTTCCCATGATAACCTCTTTGAGATGAAATTCGGGAGCCTGACAAATACCTAACTTCCACAGATCATATCTTTGACAATATTGCGAACCAAGCTCTGACATTTTGTGATGATCTTCCTCCAGATTTCGACTTCATGCTCTAAAAATTTCAGCTTCTGAACCTTCGTATAACAAAAGTTATATTGAAAATTCTAGGATGACCGTTTTAAGTGAAATTTAGGAGCCTGCAAAAAGCCCTAACTTCCACAGATCATATCTCTGAAATTGTTGGGAACCAAGCTCTGAAATGTTGCGACAATGTTTCTCAGGATTTTGACTTCTCTAAAAATTTCAGCTTCTGAACCTTCGTATAAAAAACGTTATAGCGAAAATTCCACAATGACATGTTTGGAGCAGCGAAACCCTAGAATCCAAACCTCTGATACCAAATGTTGTGAAACTAGCTCCAAAAATAGAAGAAAAGAGATATCAACACCTTAGAAATAGGGCACTTCGATGGGGCAACCTCCAATACATTACATGAATGAACAATTCTTGAATGATACAAATTAAAAAACCTCCTTTCTATATATAGGAGTCCATGTGGCCACAACGTAATCCTAGTGGGGCCACAATGTAATCCTAGCTGGCCTAACAATAATAATTTAAGGGCACAATAATAAGAATATGGGGGTTACAGGGGTACAATAATAACGATAAGGGGGTTACAGTAGCAACAATAAGGGACTATACTAGTAATATAGGGACCTAACAGTTTCCTTTCGGCCTATTGCTGAAATTGGTTTTCTCTTTCCCTCTTGATTGATTCTCCATTTTATTATGAGGACATTTGGATGCATAGTGCCCCACTCTTCCACATTTAAAGCACTTAAATGGAAGCTTAGCTTTATACATACCTGTGCCTTTCTCCAATCTTCTGACAAATTTGGCCTCTTCTTCATTAGAGCAGGAGCATGTACCTTCCTCCTCTTCTCTGCACTTATCAGCCTTAAAGGCTGCCTCCCTCACATTTGACTTCCATTTTGGAAGTCCCATCTCATAGGCCATCAAGTCTCCAAGCAATTGGTTCATGGTCAATGTTTCCTAGTTTTTTGTTTCTTCTATGGCAGAAACCTTAGGGTTAAACCTGGATGGTAAAGATCTCAATATCTTTTGTACAATTACACATTCCTTAATGGTTTCTCCTAGAGCTTTCATTTTATTCACAACTTCTGCAACCTTTAAGAAGAACCTAGATATATCTTCATCTTCATTCATTTTTACATTTTCAAACTGAGCTCTATAGGTTTGGAGTTTGGCCATCTTCACCTTTTTATCTCCCTCATGGATATTTTCTAATGTATCCCATATTTCTTTGGCAGTCTTACTGTGCATTACTTTGATAAATTATGACTCACACAAACCACTCAAGACTGCATTAATTTCTTTTTCATTAGCTATGAAATCTTGTTTGTCTTCTTTCTCTATGTCAGTATCCTTTGGAGCATATCCTTCTTCCACAACAACCCAAACTTCTACTCCTAGAGACATTATGTACATCCTCATTCTTATTTTCTAGAAGGCATAGTTTGTGCCAATCAAAGGGACTTTATTTGTTGAGCTTCCTTCTAGGCTAGCCATATTGGGGACCTAGGATTTCCTTCCAGTTGTTAAAATGATATAGAAGGAACTGGCTGTGATACCAATTGTTGAACCCTTAGTTAAACTGAGAGGGGGGGTGAATCAACTTTAATACATTTATGGACTTTTAAAACTTTCTTTTAAACTTATTTACACCTTCATTTCATGATCAAATTAATGTATAATGAAACACCAATCTTAAAATGTGAGTAGCAAGTATTAAGCAGATTAAATACAGAACATCAACACAGAATCATCATGCATATAGACAACAGATATAAGTGGAAACCCATAAGGGAGAAAACCACACCTTATTATTGTTGTGATGTAAAGGCAAGCTCCAATTCCCTCTCACCATTGATTTTCTGTAGGCTCCAACTTACAGGAGGCTACTACCTCAAATTCTGCAAGCTACTACTTACAAGGAAGCTCCAACTCCCATCTATTTTTTGTAGGCTACAACCCACAGGAGGTTCCTATCTCAACCAGCTACAACTGGACATATATCAAGCTACAACTTGCTATGGAAGCACCAACTTCATCACACTACAATAAAATCATATGCTGATTTACCTGGACATAAGCTCTGTTTTACTCCTTCTTTACTGTTGTCCTTCCACCCTTCAAATCTACTTTATATTAGCTCTGGATCTTTAGAGCTTCTCTATTTTCTCTTTCTTATTCTTCCACTCTCTACCGTATTTATGCACATTACAATAACATCATTTATAGAGATTACTTCATGGCTGTTTGTATTCTATATGGGAAAATGAACTGATTGGGCATGATTCTTGCCTTCCACCCATTCATTTCCTCAGTCAACATATTCAGGATGTTACAACACTAAATACACTCATTTCAGTATTAAACTGGAGTTTTTCTTTGCCTACGGAGACTTGCCTTTGCATAACAAAAAACAAATAATATAAAATAATTAATACACTTACAGTTCAGTTACAATAATATTCCAATTCGGCCCTTTCAGCTTCTTAGCTTTGCTGTGTGTTTGTCCTCTTCTGCTTGTTGTTCATTTGTATTTTCTATTTTTGAAGTTATATTTCAACTGTGCTGCATAACTGCCCTTTTTGCCTGACTTGAACCATGTTGTTGCACCGTTCTGCACGAGGTCAAGTCCTCTTACTTACCTGAGCCTTTAATTGTTGTGTTCACCCTTTTCCTTTTGTTACCTGAGTCTTTCTTCCACGTTCAGCCTTTTCTCTCAACCCACGTAGACTCCCTTTTAACGTAGTGGAGTACAACATCAGAATTTATTCCACATACATACGTTAGAGATCAAGCATTGCATACCTTATTCACGGAGTGCATATAAAAGAAGTGGAACAAGGGTTATCGGGTCCCACACTACTTGACCAATCACAATACGTCACACATTGCTTGCCCGCAAATTTTAACATTTTACACAGATATCAGAATACACACGGAATCACAAACTGTTACTTTAAGCCCGATTATACATAAATCCCAAAGCAATTACATACAGGCGTAACTTATTCAATGGAGGGTCCCACAACACTTTCCACCAATCACAGGCGATCACACTTCGCAACCTTTATGATTTAATTGAGCTGCTAAACCTTATTTCTTGCAATCTGTGATATTTTTGTTGGTGCGCAGTGCTGACATGTGGCTCTTTTCTCATCGCATCGCATACAACTTACCATACTGAGTGAAATCTTAATGGTAACCTCTAAGATCTACGTTGTGCGCTCGTGCGCAGTGTTGACGCGTGGATCTTCCCTCATCGCATCACATACAACTTACCATACCGAGTGAACTCTTAATCGGTAACCTATAAGATCTGTGATGTGCGATCATGTGCAGTACTGACACGTGGATCATCTACTTAGCATCACAACCAACTTAACTTACCATGCGATGCCTTAGATCTAAAATCTTAAAAGTTTCTATTTGTGAAATCGCTCCTGATGCGATTCGATATCCACCTTCCATCTCTTGTCTTCACTTTTGCGATCTAATCCTGACTGCCCGTTCACCTCCTTTGGAAATTTTCTAAGTGTTCTCTGTCTTAGTTGATTTTTGTTTGTTTATCCTGTCAACGCTTTGCAACATCAGTTCCTCCATGCTACTCCTCCTAAGCTTATTCTGTATTCTTCAACGCGATTGTCTCCTGATCTTTATATTGTCACCGCTCTGCAACACTGGTTCCTCCACGCTACTCCTCCTGAGCTTCTTATGTATTATTCATTCACTCTAATTTTGGATTGCTATGCTTGCTACACGCCTTTGCTGCTTCTTTGCTGCATTTGCTGCTTCTTTGCTGCTTTTGCTGCTTCTTTGCCATCAATGAAACTATTTCCAACAGTCTCCCCCTTTGGCATTGATGGAAACACATCCACCAATAATCCAATACCTCCTCTAGGACTTCCTCCCCCTTTCATTATGAGAAGTGTCTTTCTTCCTCTACTTGATTTTCAAAAGAGCCTTTCTTCTTCTACTTTATTTTCCTCCCCCTTTGACATCAATGGAAAAGGGTTGCACATTTCCCAATGTAGTTTCTATCTTTTCATTTCCTTTCTCTGAGTTGTGTTTAGGCCTTCTTCTTCTGACTTTATACCTTGCTGCTCCAGACTAGTGTACAAGAGTTGTTGGGAGAACACTTTGAACATTATTGAGATTGCATGGAAGGCCTGTCACCATAGAATGTTCTGTAATTATGTCTCATACTACTTGATAGAGGTGATATGTGTTGGTATTTTGATGTACTTATGTCATAATACTCTGATCTCGAGGACCTGTACGATACCACTGCTCCATATTTCTAGCTCTTCCGTGACACCTTTTATGGGATACTTTCCCCCTGGAATGCTGCTTATTGTCTGATACTGACTTATCTACTACACTATGTTTTTTACTTATATGGCAGTCTTTGCTGGTGTATCATCATTTTGTTGTTGTTGTTGTTTTCTGATGTATCAGAGAGTATCATCTGCAGACACTACCCCTAGTTTGTCTCTTAGATATTCGAATGGTTCTCTAGCAAGAGGTTTTGTGAATATGTCTGCTGTTTGTTCTTTTGTTGGTACATACTCCATATTTACTATTTTTTCTACTACTTTTTCTCTGAGGAAGTGGTACTTTATTGGGATGTGCTTGGTTTTCGAATGAAGTATTGGATTTTTGATATACTTATTGCACTTGTATTGTCGCATTTGATAGAAATGGGTTCATTATGCTTACCTTCATGTCTTGGAGAGTTTGTTTCATCCACATTACTTGTGTGCAACAAGCTGTTGCTGCTATGTATTCAACTTCTATTGTAGATAGAGTGGAAAATGTTTGCTTCTTGCTTAACCATGCCACCGGAATTTCTCCCAAATAAAATTCACCTCCACTTGTGATTTTCCTGTCATCCACACAGCTGGCCCAATCAACATCTATATATGTTGTCAATTTGAAGTATTTGCCTTTCGGATACCATAGGCCATAGTTTCCAGTTCCTTGTAGATATCTGAATATCCTCTATATTGGTAGCAAGTGATTTTGTTTTGGTGCTGCTTGATATCTTGCCACAAGTCCTACTGCCAACATAATGTCTGGTCTAGAAGCAGTTAGGTATAGCAGACTTCCTATCATAGAATTGTAAAGTCTTTGATCTACATCTGCGGATCCATCATCAGCACATATATTTCATCCAATGATCATGGGAGTTGACACAGGTTTGCAGTCTTCCATTTGGAACCTTTTCAACAAGTCTCTTAAGTATTTTTCTTGTGAAATGAATATTCCTGTGTTCTTTTGTAGAATTTTAAGTCCTAATTAGAAGGTAAACTCTCCAATCATAGACATCTCAAATTCTAACTTCATCTCTTCTGCAAATCCCTTTTCTAACTCATATTTGTTGCTACCAAACATGATGTCATCTACATATACTACTACAATTAAGAGTTCATTTTCATCAGCCTTTATGTACAGATTGTTGTCTACTCCTTTCTTGAAACCTTGTTTTTTAAAGTATTTGTCCAACCTAGAATACCATGCATGTGGAGCTTGTTTGAGACCATATAAGGATTTCTTTAATCTGCACACATAGTCATGTTTATCTGTTAAGGAAAATCCTTCAGGTTGTACCATGTAGACTTATTGCTCTAGATCTCCATTCAAGAAGGTGGGCTTCACATCCATTTGATATACCTTGAAATCATGATAGCATGCAAAAGCCAAAAACATTCTGATTGCTTCCATTCTTGCTACAGGGGAAAATTTTTCATCATAATCAAGTCCTTCGATTTGAGAGTATCCCTTGCATACAAGTCTAGCTTTATTTTTGATTACTTGACCTTGTTCATTCATCTTATTCCTGAATATCCACTTTGTGCCAATGAAATTTTTCCCAGTGGGTCCTGGCGTTAACTCCCAAGTCTTATTCTTCTCAATTTGGTATAGTTCTTCATTCATAACATTTACCCAATTTTTGTCTTTGTTGGCTTCATTGAAATTCTTTGGTTCTATCTGTGACAACATGGCTAGGTACACTTCCTTGGTCTGTTCAGCTAGTTGTCTTATAGTTTGGACTCCTGCACTCTTGTCTCCAATGAATTGATCTTCTGGATGGTTCTTCTGAGTGTGTCTCGAGGGTCCTTTTGAGTTTAATTCAATATCTTCTGTTGTCTTACTATGTTCTTCATTTTCTTGATTCTCATCTTCATGATCATCTAGAGGATTGGCGCAGTTTTTGCTTCTGGTTCTATTTGGAAGATCTTCGTTGAATCTCACATTAATGCTTTCCACAATTTTACGCAGTATTTTGTTGTAACACCTGTATCCATTACTCTTGGATGCATATCCCAAAATTATTCCTTCATCAGCTCTTGCATCATACTTCCCCAAATTTTCATCATTATTCTTTATAAAACATTTGCTTCTAAAGACTCTAAAGTGCTTGATTGATGTCGGTTTCCCATGCCACAATTCATATGGAGTCTTGTCAAAATTTGGTCTAAGATGAGCTTTGTTAAGAATATGAACAACTGTGTGTACTGCTTCTACGTAGTAGGTTTAGGGAATGTTACTTTCTTGCATAATGGCTCCGACGATCTGTTGTACTGACCTGTTTTGCCTCTCTGCCACTCCATTCTATTGAGGTGTACCTGCAATTGTAACCTGTTGCTTTATCCCACATTCATTGCACAGGTCTGCAAAATCATCGTTACTGAATTCACCTCCTCTGTCTGATCTGATGCATTTTAGCTTGAATCTAGTTTGATTTTCTGCCAGTGCCTTGAATATCTTGAATTTCTCAAACGCTTCTGATTTATATTTGAGAAATGCCACCCACATCAATCTAGAAAAATCATCTATTATCAACATGAAATACGATTCTCCACCTAGTGCATTAGTTCTTGAATGTCTGCATAGGTCCATGTGTACAAGCTGAAGAGGCTTACTTGTAGATATATGGTCTTTAGCTTTAAATTATGTGCGAGTTTTTTTTCCCAGTTGGCAGGACTTACATATGGTATTTGGAGGTTTCTTTATTGCAGGAAAATCTATGACAACTTTCTTCTTGCTCAGTTTGATGATGTGGTCAAAGTTTAGATGTCCCAATCTTATATTCCATAGCCAATACTCGTCAAGTTTTCTGATGTGGCATGCTTCATTCTCTTCTACTGCTATATATACATTACTCTTTGTTCGAACACCTTTGATCAGGGTCTTTCCTGTGGTGATATACCTTACTTCACAATCTTGGGCTCTAAAAAGGACCTCATAGCCTTTATCACACATTTGAATGACACTTAGCAGATTGGCTTTCATACCATCCACAAATAGTACATCCTGAGCCTCTCCTCTTCCATTATTCAGGCTGATTGAGCCTTTTCCCTTGATTTTCCTTGCTCTATCATTTCCGAATGTTACATTTCCAGATTTATTTTCATCAAAAGTTATAAACTTTCTTCGGTCTCCTGTCATATGTTTTGAGCACCCACTGTCCACATACCATTATATTTTCTGATCTTGATCTATTAGAACCAGATCACACTTATTTAGCTTCTTTTCCCATTCCATGCAACTATTTGTTTGGTAAATTTCCTGAGGAGATGGACCATAGTCTTTGAGAGGACATTCATGAGACTTGTGCCCAATTCTATGGCAGAAAAAACATTTTATTATATTTATGAGTGGATTATGTATACGAGTGAATCCACCATTGTTCTTAATTCCTCTTGAGTTTCCATACACCGGTCTCTGTATATGCGTTTTGCACTCCATGGCATTATGACCAAACCATTTACAACAAAAACAATACCCATGGATGCAGTATCTGTCTCTGGTAGAGAGAGTTTTTTGAGGTAATATTTTCGTTTGTTGTATGTTTTGCTGGTTAGAGTGGATTTTCTTTATCTTATAGTATGCCGCAATATGTCCAGGTTTGTGGCAGGTGAAGTGATACTTCTCACAGGAGGAAGGAACTTCCTTTGAAATCTTCCAAATTTGTTCAATTCATCCTTAGCAGCGCATGAGTCTTTTGCAGTTGACTGTTTCTTCATTTCTTTCTTTGTCACTTGAGTTTGTTGCTTGTTTTTTATTGTTTTGTTATATATGATGGTCTTGCTGATTTCTAATTCTGTGGATTCCCTTTTTGGTGCTTCATTATCCTTTACAAATTTTACAAAAATGATATTCTTATTATCTTATACCTTGGATTTGCTAGTTTCTCCTTCATATCCTAACCCAGCCTTTATATGAGGATATCTTTGAGCATTAAGAATTTTGTCCAAATGACCAGAGGTTTTCATTGGAGAAATATTCATAGTTAATTCAATTTGGACCTTTTCTAATTTCTTCCTAAGGCTTACCACTTCCTCTTCCAACTTTTCTCGCTCCTGATTTTTCTTTTTTATTTCTATTTTTAGAATATCCTCTATTTTCCTTGATTCTTCTAGTTCAATCTTCAATTTAATAAGATCTTCTGAATCTGGTTCTATCTTTGCATATTTTAGAAGAATATTTTTCTGTTTCTTACTCTTAAGTTTATGTCTGCTTATTTCCTCTAGGGAGCTAATCAACTCTCCCTCAAGATCTACCTCACCTTTGTCTTCAAATTCCAGGAGATCGTCCTCAAGCTCTTCCTTGGCCATAAAAATGAATTCTGATGTTCATTCTTCATTGGGGGATTCATCTAAGCTCTCAGATGCACTACTGTCTTGTTGAACATAGAATGATCTTCGATTAAATCTGTTTCCTTTCGGCCTATTGCTGAAATTGGTTTTCTCTTTCCCTCTTGACTGGTTCTCCATTTTCTTATGAGGACATTTAGATGCATAGTGCCCCACTCTTCCACAGTTAAAGCACTTAAATGGAAGCTTACCTTTATACTTACCTGTGCCTTTTTCCAATATTCTGACAAATTTGGCCTCTTCTTCATCAGAGTAGGAGCATGTACCTTCCTTATCTTCTCTGCATTTATCATCCTTAAAGGCTGCCTCCCTCACATTTGACTTCCATTTTGGAAGTCTCATCTCATAGGCCATCAAGTTTCCAAGCAATTGGTTCATGGTCAATGTTTCCCAGTTTGTTGTTTCTTCTATGGCAGAAACCTTAGGGTTAAACCTAGATGGTAAAGATCTCAATATATTTTGTACAATTATACATTCCTTAATGGTTTCACCTAGAGCTTTCATGTTATTCACAACTTCCACAACCTTTAAGAAGAATCTGGCTATATCTTCATCTTCATTCATTTTTACATTTTCAAACTGAGCTCTATAGGTTTGCAGTTTGGCCATCTTCACCTTTTTATCCCCCTCATGGATATTTTCTAATGTATCCCATATTTCTTTGGCAGTCTTACTGTGCATTACTTTGATAAATTCTGACTCACATAGAGCACTCAAGAGTGCATTAATTTCTTTTTCGTTAGCTATGAAATCTTGTTTGGATTCGTTCTCTGTGTCAGTATTCTTTGGAGCATATCCTTCTTCCACAACAGCCCAAAATTCTATTCCTAGAGACATTATGTACGCCCTCATTATTATTTTCCAGAAGGCATAGTTTGTGCCAATAAACAAAGGGGCTTTATTTGTTAAGCATCCTTCTAGGCTATCCATCTTGGGGACCTAGGATCTCCTTCCAGTTGCTAAAATGATATAGAAGGAATTGGCTCCGATACCAATTGTTGAACCCTTAGTTAAACTGAGAGGGGGGGTGAATTAGTTTAATAAATTTATGGACTTTTAAAACTTTCTTTTAAACTTATTTACACCTTCATTTCATGATCAAATTAATGTATAATGAAACAACAATCTTAAAATGTGAGCAGCAAGTATTAAGCAGATTAAATACATAACATCAACACAAAATCATCATGCATGTAGACAACATTTATAAGTGGAAACCCATAAGGGAGAAAACCACATGTTATTATTGCTTTGATGCAAAGGCAAGCTCCAACTCCCTCTCACCACTGATTTTCTGTAGGCTCCAACTTACAGGAGGCTACTACCTCAAATTCTGCAAGCTACTACTTACAGGGAAGCTCCAACTCTCGTCTATTTTCTACAGGCTACTACCCACAAGAGGCTTCTACCTCAACCAAATAGAACTGGACATCTATCAAGCTACAAATTGATATGGAAGCACCAACTTCCTCACACTTAATAAAATCATATGCTGATTTACTTGAATATCAGCTCTGTTTTAATCCTTCTTCACTTCTGTCCTTCCATCCTTCAAATTTTCTTTATATTAGCTCTGGATCTTCAGAGCTTCTCTGTCTGCTCTTTCTTATTCTTCCACTCTCTAACGTCTTTATGCACATTACAATAACATTTTTTAGATATTAATTCATGGATTTTTGTATTTTATATGGGAAAATGAAGTGAATAGGCATGATTCTTGCCTTCCACCCATTCATTTCCTCACTCAACATATTCATGATGTTACAACACTAAATACAATCATTTCAGTATTAAATTGGACTTTGTCTTTGGCTACGGAGACTTGCCTTTGCATCACAAACAATATAAAATAATTAATACATTTACAGTTACAATAATATTCCAATTTAGCCCTTTCAACTTCTTAGATTTGATGTGTGTTTGTCCTCTTTTGCTTGTTGTTCCTTTGTCTTTTTGGTTTCTGCAGTTATATTTCAACTATGTTGCATAAATGCCCTTTTTTCCCGACTTGACCCATGTTGTTGCATTGTTCTGCATGATGTCAGGTCCTCTTACTTCCCAAGACTTTAATTGATGTGTTCACCCTTTTCCTTTTGTTACCTGAGTCTTTTCTTTCGCATTCAACCTTTTCTCTCAACCCACATAGACTCCCTTTTAACACAACAGAGTACAATATCAAAGTTTATTCCACATACATATGTTAGCGATCAAACAATGCATACCTTATTAACAGAGTGCACATACAGGGGTTATCGGGTCCCACACTACTTGACCAATCACAATACGTCACACATTGCTTGCCCACAACTTTTAATGTTTTACATAGATATCAAAATACACACAGAATCACAACCTATTACTTTAATCCCAATTATACATAAATCCCAAAGCAATTACATACAAGAAGAACTTCTTTATTGGAGGGTCCCACAACACTTTCCACCAATCACAGGTGGTCACACTTCACAACCTTTATGATTTAACTTAGCAGCTAAACCTTATTTCTTATGATCTACGATATTTGCGCTGGTGTGCAGTGCTGACACGTGGCTCGTTTCTCATCGCATCGCATACAACTTACCATATCGATCGAACTCTTAACGGTAACCTCTAAGATCTGCGATGTGCACTCATGGGCAGTGCTGACACGTGGCTCTTCCCTCACATCACATACAACTTACCATATTGAGCGAACTCTTAATCTGTAACCTCTAAGATCTGCGATGTGTGCTCATGCGTAGTGCTGACATGTGGCTCCTCTACTTCTCATCGAAACCAACTTAACTTACCATGCGACGCCTTAACGCTAAACTCTTAAAAGTTGCGATTTGCGAAATTTCTCCTGATGCGATTCGATCCCCGCCGTCCAACTCTCGCCTTCAATTTTGCAATCTAATCCTAACCGTCCATTCATCTCCTTTGGAAATTTTCTAAGTGTTCTCTACCTTTTTCAATCTTTGTTTGTTTATCAAGTTGCCGCTCTGCAACACCAGTTCCTCCACACTACTCCTCCTGAGCTTGTTTTTTATTCTTCAACGTGATTCTCTCCTGAGCTTTATACTGTCGCTACTCTTCAACACCGGTTCCTCCACGCTACTCCTCTTGAGCTTGTTCTTTATTCTTCATTCACTCTGATTTGGGATTATTACGCTTGTTGCATGCCTTTGTTGCTTCTCTGCTGCGTTTGCTGCTTCTCTGCTGCCTTTGTTGCTTCTCTGTTGCCTTTGCTGCTTCTCTGCTACTTTTGCTGCTTCTTTTCCATCAATGACAATATTTCCAACATTATTATCTCATTTGACTAGGCATGCCCCTTAATCTTTCCCAGTCTTAAGGCATTAGACATATTTGAGGAGGGTGTTTGTAACAACCACAATGAAACCAAATTTTGAAGCTACTGTAGAGGGTTCCCGATATTGTATCCCACCCAATGAATTGAAATCATATATCACAACAATATATCAAAAAGGGAGTTGGGGATTTGATTATATAGAATTTTTTTAATGAAAATATTTATAAGTTTTGGATTATAGGCTTCTTCCCCATGATACTCCAAATTTGAATATCCTTATCACTTCCTAGGATCCAAGTGCTTGTGGATTGAATTATATCCATAAAATGTTTCAATAATTTCCACAAATGAGAGCCACTTTAATTTTCCTCTATGGTATCTATGCATCTTTCCTAGTCCTCATAAATTATTTTTTCCATAATACTTTTTTCCACCAATTTTCTCTTCCCAATATCAATCTCCTTATGAAGTTTGCACAAAATTGCAAGGTTCATAAATGATAGGTCCTTTATCCACAATCCCCTCTATATTTTAGTGCCATTACAACATTCTAGTTAATAAAAAGGAATTCTTGGTGTTGTATTACCCCCTTTCCACATAAGTTTTACAATCCCCTTGCCCATTTGTTACATAACTCCCACGGGGGTCAACATGACTGAACCTTCGTAGATGAGAGGAGAAGAGAGGAATATTTTTATAAGGATAAATATAATGCCTACAATATTTATCTAGCAAGATTCCCATGGATATTTGGCTTTGATCTTCTCAATTATAGATTTATAGGAATGAGAGGAGTGGTCGCCAAAGGTTATAGGTGTAATAAAATTAGTCCCTAATTCCTAATTAAGGAAATGAGGAATTTTTTCTTTTCACATTTTTCAATCACTTCAAACACCACATCTAATGTGTCCATCATATATTCTCATTGAGACATTTCCAATAACATAAAATTTGTTTTTGTTTTTTTTTTTCCTTTTTGAGTTTGGGACACCAAGATATGCCCCTTAGAATTTTTTATTATTATATATTACCAGTGCCACATCAGCATGTGTATACAATTGAAATGTGGTAGATGACATGGAAACCAATGCCACTTGTCACCTCAAGGGTGAGCCTTCTTGGCACTAGGGCCGCCTAGCCATACCATGTCATTTCTTTCTTACCACATAAATTAATTTTGCCTTTATTTTTTGTGAATTTAAATTGTATTGCCTCAAAATATCTTCATACAACAACAAATATATCACCGTTCATACTATGCACGGTCATAGTCTACCTTAAGGGAAACTAGATCCGTTGACCATGGAAAATAGTTAAGATAATACAAAATGATGACAAATAACATTATAGAATTTATGAGAACTAACATAGACTAAACTACAAAAAGTAAAAGACAATTTCCAAGTGGCAAAACATAGCATCAAGAGTTAGATGAAGTATCTAGGGGTAGGTATTGACTGTTTGTTCCAACTGGTGTAGGGGGATTCAATTCACATTCTAGATGGATTTCAAGGTGAGCAAGATGATAATCTAAAATAGTAATACAAGAGCATTGGTACTATTGTACATGCTTGATTTCATTCAGAGAAGAGATTATATCATTGGAAAATTCATTTTTCTCTTTTAGGATCCTACCCAAGAGCGTCTTCATCTGCTAATGAAGGGTAATGGAGTTGAGGTATTGTGACATATTCCTTTGGTGTGTCCTGGGATAAGAACCTAATTGGATACCTTAGCTTGGATTTTCTTGTCAAAGTAGGCTTGTCAGTGATTGGTGGTCAAGGCTTTAAGTTGGTGGATTTCCTCTTGATTTTCTAGAGGAGTGGTGGAGTAGAAAATGGTTGCAACATATTGGGCTTGGGATTGGGATCAAAGTAGGCCTTGAGGACCCCTACCCTCAGACCCTTGGTAGTAGCACATTTGTTATTGGGGCATACTACACCAGATAAACAATGACAAAGATATAATTCTCACCCAAAAAACTTTGAAACCTGAGGGATTAGAAATGAGCAAACCAAATAAAAGTAAACCTAGTGGGGCACGAATTTATATTGAGTTTTGTGATGGATTATAATGGGAAAAAAAATGATGAGGCAAGGTAGATAAAATATTCGTGACAAGGTCCAACAACCACCAAGAAGAAACAACATCCAAACTACAAATCACCCCTGCTGAGCTTAAATAATTACAGGCCAAAACCCACCAAATAAAAGAAAAATAGGTGAAGGAATTTTCAAAACCAAAGGAATTGGTCATAGAGAGAATTAACCAATACTAATCGACCCACTAGACTTGAACCTGTGTAGTCATGAGAGTTGGTTGATGATTTTTGTCTCTCGATCCTACAATGTATATCATTGTGGTTTACGTCAATGCCCCATGTGATTCCTCCATTTCTTTCCCTACGATTTTTAGCTCAAAATCGCTCAACATCCAATGCATGAGCTAAAGAACCTCAATCCCTGAGGCCAAGTCTTCCATAATTCTGGTACATGCAACTTCGTGGCCATGGAAATAAATCGTCACCCGAACTAGAGAGGAAACCCAAAATTTACGCAATAGCCCTGAATCTTCGTTGCCAAATGAATTCCCCTCACTACTTCTCACTGATCCAGTGGATCAATTTTATGCTTAAAATTCAAAGTTCTTAGAATGGAATGAAATGTGTGCGCTTGCGTAGATCTCATCGTTTTGAATCCGGTGCAACTCGTTTCGTGAAAAAAAAATCTTATGCTCTTGTAATCACGTTCTGTCCATTTTTGGAAATAACTAACAACATAATACTTACAGATATTAGTGCCACATCAAAATTATGTATTAACGATTTAGAATATAAATGGCGTATACGTCATCATTGCCTCTCTTATTATTGTAGGTACCTATTACATAAAATTGCTACCCTCTGTTCCTTTTCTCTCCTCTCTCCAAGAACTGAAAATACAGGCTGCGGCTAAGCCATTTATATGATTTACCAAGTGAATCAATCATTTTCCTTAATTTTGTAAAATTGCATATTTTTAACAAATTGGCCTCAAAGATATTTGCATATCTTCCTAACCACGACGAATTTTGGAAAACTATTTGGACGGAACATAATTTGTTATATTTTAAATAAAAACCTCTCTTTTATTTGTATCATTCAATTCCATATCCTCTAAAAGCGTTTACTAAGTTAGATTTTTGAATCTTTTTGTAAGAATCTAGAATTCTAGAAAAAAAATGTTTTTTTATGAAACTGCCTTAAAGAACCGCATGTAACTTTTGAACCAAAGTGAATATTTAGAATTTTTTTTTTTAGATAATGTGTTATATTGGTAGAAAACCCATTTTCTCAGATTTTCTAGATTCACCTCCAGTTGCACGTAAATCGAGGTCAAACTTGGAAGTTTGAAAACTGTGTGGATTTTGAGCAGAGTTGATTTTCTTCTAGAGACCCACATGTGTGACCTAGGTGCAATCCAAATCATTGGAAGGTGTTAGAACGTCATTTTGAAAAATAACCTTCCTCGATTTTCCTCGGAAGCATGCCGAGATGTCGAAGCTCCAAATTGGATATTTTCGTACTCTACTTCCAACAACTAGTTTAATTGACTTGTGGAGAATTTCGGCAATGGAACCCTGTGAAAAATTAACTTAGAAAAATCTTCATTATTAAATCATGGTAAAATCATCCTTAAGACATTAAAAACACAATAAAACTATGCTATTTAACCATGAGATGAAAAGGATAGTTTTAGACACGAGTTACAGAAAATGGATATGAATATGGTAGAAAGTGCAAGAATATGTTTTATAAATGGTAATGTTATATGGTGAAAATGAGGGCATTTATGAGGCCCAACAACGTGATTATTAATCCATTGAAAATATCTCTCTATGTAGAATAAAAAAAAATATGTTGCAATAAAGCAAAAAAGTTTTACCCCCAAAAAATTGTTGAAAAGGTAGCAAGAAAGTCTCAATTTTGATTTCTCCTTAATCAAATTGAGGAAATTCGAAATTACACATCAGTAGACAACTTGTAGGAGTTAACTGAGGTGACATGACTCTTGTCACTTAGTTAATAAAACTCAATTCGATTTAATGAGTTTAATTTTGGTTTACTTGCATTGATTTCTAAAAATAGGAGTCTAGCTCAGTTAATTCAAGTTAAGGGCATGAAGTTCAGGCGTATGTAGTGATTCCTAAAATTTAGGAGCCTAGGTTGAGTTAATTTTAGTCGTAATCAATTTAAACTAGTTCTAACTATTAATAGAACTAGTTAGTGGTTAGTTAAGTAGTGGGACATTAGTCTAACTCATGGATCATCTAGTTAACTGATGAATCAACTAATAATTAGCTCATGCATGCAAAGAATTCGAATTTCCCAGTTGTGGTGGAGTTTCCAAGGTAGTTAACCAAAAATTGTAAACTAGTTGAGTGTACAGGTGTTGCATGAGATGAGGTGGACCATCCTTGGGAATTTCACAATCAATTTGATGATTTTCCTAATTAATAGGGGACCAATTCCTCAAGGAGAAACACAAGTAAATACGGGTATGGTGTGTTGATGTGGTGTTCTGACTTGGTTAAGTACTGGCGAGAATCAGTCATTCTTTAACACAATAGATAGAGAATTTTTTTTCTTTTTTAGGTTAAGCTTTGGGATTGAGCTAAAAATTGTAATAACTTCTCTAGTTCACTTGATTAATGAAAACAAGGATGAAGGGGTTTTTAGCAGTTTATTTCTCCTTAGATACATCTGTGTTCTCATGTATGTGCTTGATGTATGTTTGCAATATAATTGTTCTAGATTGTGATGTTTCTTCTTGCATGTTGATGTTATGTGTTCTCAATCGTGAACTAAGTTCCAAATACTAGTAGAGTAGCTTCGATTCAAGTTATTTAGTAAATTTCATGAGCAGTTGAATCTACACATTAATTTATACATGGTATTAGAGAAGGATTCACAGTAGAGCAGAAATTTCGAAGTTGTGCAACAGGAGGATTGAATTTGAAGGATCAATTATTTAGAGCTAGAAGGATGTATTTCTATGGACTTAGAATCAAGTATGCCCTTGAGGGAATCTTGAATTATTTTTCTTGGAAGTACCACATGGAGGAAATCCTAGAAGACAATGGATTGAAGGAATTCATTAATAATGATATCTCGAAACCAGGATTAGCGAATGCCCAAAATCTAGCAGAATGGAAGAAGTGTGTAGCCAAGGCGAGGAGAATTATATTGGAGGGAGTACGCGACCACATTGTCTCAAATATTCATGGGAAAGAGACTCCATATGAAATGTGGAAAGCATTGATATATATGTTCCAGAATAGGAGCGACCACAGGAAACTGGCGGTCAAGGATAAACTTCTAAATATGAAGATGCAGAAGAATGCCTCAATTCAACAGTATCTGAGAAGGTTCACACTATAACAATCATGGCTAAAAATTTCATGTAATAAAGTTAATAAGGAAACAAATAAGGCCAAGGTCATGGGACATGTATTCCAAGCTGAATGTTGGGAAAACATCCTATTGGGGGTTCATTTCGGTTTTTATGGCTAAGGGAAATTGGAAAAGGAAATGGAAAAGGAATTGAAAAAGAAAAAAGGAATTATTTGGCATTTTATTTATGAGAATAATGGAAATTGGGAGAAAAGGAAGGTTAAAGGTCATAGGTTGCATGTGAGGAGGAAATTGAAGGAAAATAATGGAAAATGAAGAAAATAGAGGCCTCATTAATAAAAAGGCTTCTGAGGATCAGTTGGTATATTTTTTTAGTTCAGTTTTGGAGCTCTTTCTCTAGTCTCTCTCTCTCTCTCACACACACACACACACACACACACACACACACACACACACACACACATGCACACAATCTTATACACGTAGAATTCTTGGAGCACTCTAGAATTGGATAAAGGAAAGCAAAGAAGGAAAAGGGAAGCAAATATCAATCAAGGAAGAGTAGGATCAAGAAACTACGTCGAGATTACTTGTAGGTATCTATTTGAATGTGTGATTTCCTTGATATATTTTTCATGCATGGTACATGGATGTGTGTATTTGGTTCTCTTTATGTCATTGGTATGGGATTTTCCAGGTGTGACAATGTTCTTCATCCTTTCCTTTCCATTTTCGGATAGCCATGGTATGATAGGTTATATTTTATTTGGTTAATATGGATTTCTGGATGGTTTCAAAACTAAGTGGGGTGGTCTCTAAGAGAAATATCACATGGCCTAGGAATCCCTGGATTGAAGAAGGTGGGATTGTGGTAAAGTCTAGTTTTGTGTGCCTCGCTAGGCCTAGGAATCCTCAACTAGTGAATGACAAGATATACAGTAAATCCTAGAGGTGTGTTCCCTAGTCAGGTGGTATGTGGAAGTCCTAGACCTGGTTGGCTTTTACATTCATTAATAAGAGCTTCTTCTCCTTAGTATTTTATGTGTAAATGTACGGGTTAATGTGTGGTTTTGATGATTGTTATATCCTTGTTATTTCAGTTGGTTATATGTTGGTTATGAGTATGTTTTATGTAATACTTGATGTATGTATTTCACCATGTTTAGATTAGTAAATGAATGTAAAATGAATACATGACCTAATAGATGATAATGCATCTATTATGATATGGAAAAAATGTTTCCTTATGAATCTAAGATAAGTTGAGATCCCTATGCTCATATATGTTTTTATCACTTGTAGATAACATATTTGCGACATGTTTGACGAAATGCCTGTCATGGATAGTAGGGGTCATATAAAGTACTTGCACCAGTGATTGCAATAGTAGCTTTGTTATATTGATATTATTCATTTATGAAGGTTTCATGGAGTTATAGGCAGTGGCCTGAGACCTAACACTGAAAAATTGGCTCAGAATCTGGGATCATTGGCATAAAACTTACCGAAAAAGTCCACAGTCGTTGGCATGCCTTGTTGTGGGAGTGACTGGAAGGCATCAGTCGCATGCATGGATTTTTAGGGGAGTGGGTGAGGTTCCAGATCAGTAAAATGACAAGTTACCTCAGGGGTTAACCACCAGGGAGGGTTGGTTGGCTCTTGAAGGTTCTGTAACATGTGTGGAAGGTCAGTTTTGTTTTGTTGTGTCAGTTCCACTTCCTTAATTGTACATGGGGAGTTGAATCACATTATGGTAGCCTCTTGCCACATGTTTACCCCAATGGACCTGGTATCTTGGGTAAATGTGGGAGGAGGGTGTTATAGGATGGTATTAGAGTTGTGTTTCCATCTGAAAGTTGATGGTGCTATTATTGGATGTGTTTTTCATGAGTGTATGTCGATTATGCATGTTAGTTTTTATATGTTTTTATGCATGTATTGTCATGGTTATAATTATGCATGTATAGTATGTCAGACATGCATTGGGAGGTACTTGTATGTAGCTTGTGTCATCATGATTCTATTGGTATATTATGATGTTGATGTGTTGGTTGAGATAGAGCAGGAGATGCAAATCATCAAAGCGAGGTTGCATCACTAGACCTCAGGATAACAATAGATCATCATACACATTTGTATGTTGATTATGTAGGTATTTTGGTTTGTGTTTTTTATAAGCATTAGGGTTATGTACATGCTTGTTAGTATATGGTTGTTACAATTAAATTTATGACAGATGTTGGTTAATAAGTGTAATCATATTTATATGCGTCGGTTAGTCATGGATGATAGTAACTTGTGGTTATATGCATTCCAGCCATGCACATGATGATTATGGTCATTGCATTAAGATCTTGATGTTATATGTATCATGCTAATTTGGATTTGTCTATGTATATGGTTAGGGTTGTGACATTCAGGTATGATTCGACCTATTTGTGATATTATGTTGTACTAATCTAGATTGACTATGCATATGTGATTGTTATGCATGAATGACAATTGTTTATGAGTTTATGATGTGAACATGTTAGCTAGTTACTGTTATGGACATCATGACCTTATTTATGTTTGAGTTGATATGTTGTGAATTTATATCGTGCTAAGCTAGATGGATTATGCATACAAGATAGCCTCCCATCAGATACATTAAGGTATGAGTTTTCTTACGTCGTCTACTTCGTGCTTGAATGTTTGATCATGTCGTCTATTTGGTGTTTGAGTGTTTGGTGTCTATTATGTCGTCTATCTGTTGTTTGAATTTTTAATTAGTTGCATGATATAAGTTTGTATCTATAAGATAGCATGAAGGAATGATCTTGTTTTTATATGGTTTCACTAACACATATGTGTTGAGAACAATTGATATGTACTTGAGTGTAAGTGGGTGTTAGTTGTAGTATTATGACTTAGAGTGATTGCGAGTTTATTATGATATGTTTGGTAGTATTGGTAAAGATTGATTTCAAATTAATAGATATAATGTCTTGGTCTTTGGAACATGTGGTTGACATGTGTGAATAGTTGCAGAGTAACATGCTTGGCATTAACATGAAAAGGTAGCAATTTATTTGTTTATATATAACTAATGGTTGGGTGATGTGATAAAATCTAATAAGACTCAATTGCATCAAGCTAAAAGGTAAAACAAAGGATTTGACTATGTTTGGAAACAACAATTCCAAACAAATGAGTGCTTTGCATACAAGAATTATTATTAACCTTGATTTCATCTGACATTATGTGGATGTATGTTATATCCTTGAACATGTATTTGAGAGGTATATTATCTAGTTTCTACTTATGGCAGGATTCTTCAAGGGAATGGGAGTCCCTTGAGAGATGGCATGGATTTGTTTAGTTACATGGCAACGTTTTTGGGTACAAAAAGGTAATATAGATGGTATATTTTATATCTATACACTGACAATTATGTGTTTATGGTAGTATTATGCGGGGGATTGCATGTCAAAGGTGTTAGGGTCCTATGATTCATAGATTCAATTGATGATTGTCTATTTTATTTCAGTTGATGAAATTGTAAATTATATTGTATTCTACAAATGACTTACCAAAAAAAAGAAAAAAAATGTATGAATAAATGAAAAGAGGGTATAAAAAAAATGTATATGTGAAAAAGAAAAATAGAATTAAAAAATTAAAAAATGAAGAAACACCAAAAAAGAATGTATAGGAGTGAGCAAGCCTAAATGCCACTCAAGAAATAAAAATTGCCTCAGTTAACACTTAGAAAATTTGAATAAATGTGTTGCTAGCCAAAATGCCACATTGTAATAGGATAAGTATAAATAGTTAGTCTAATCATAGTATTTAATCATGATTTGGCTGTAATAAAATAGATTAGGTTAGTGAATAAATAAATCACATAATTTAATCGTGATTGAGTTTGATTAGTGAAGTTAATCACACCATTTAATCATGGTTAATTGATAGGAAGAAATCAAAAAATACTCTACAGTTTTAGTCTATTTTTTCATTTATCATCAAGCAAACAAGTTTCCCTTTACTTTGCAGAAGATGGATGCGCAAGGTAATGCTCAATTAGTAATGCATGGGACCTCCTTGGTGAGGAAGAACACTGCAAAATTTACTTTCACAGACTATGTTGATTAATTATTATACACAGTGGTTTGCCTCCTAAATAGTGAGTTGGAGCCTATGATAAGGGAAGATATTCAAAATATTTTTCATCTTAGTGACCAGGTGAAGACAGGTGACTGGTATTTATGCCAGAAATACACAGATCAGGATCTACGGGTGTGAATTTCCACCCTATAAGCTGCCCAAATTTGTGCCTATGCGACTTTTCTCATTAGAGTACATTATACAAATGATACATATGGATGACATGCATTTTGTAGCAGCCAAGAAGAAAGCACAATTTAAAATTAAAGCATAGGTTGGCCCTTTTGACTACTATACCAGAACAACTAGTAAAGAAGATGATTTACTTTTGAAGCAAATGAAACTCAAATTGAGCTTCACTTGGTCTTATGACCCTTTTGGCCTAATTTCAAAGCTAAGGGTGGAGAAAAAGACTACACCCTACACCCACACTCCTTGGCTAGAAATAGAGAAATACATGAACAAAAATTAGTGGGAGAAGAACACTTTGCAGGAGGCTAAAGAACATGTTATATCAACAACCACATATCAGACTCCTACACCTCAAGAAAAGCAGGAGGAAAGGATAAGAGAAGAAGAATATTGACAGTGACATAAATTGGAGCTAAGGAGTTCCTAATATACAACAAGAAGAAGAAAACCAACTTTGCACCAGTTTTTCAGCAGAAGAACAAAGAGCAAGAAACAATTTTTATCATAGGTCCTTTATGTGTCTATTAGGGATGATGACTTCTTCACATGATCTCCCTCTTCATAAACATCTAAAGGGCATCCAAAAACACTACAAACAATTGAATCGACTCAAGACATTATTGAGCCTAATATTTTTTCCAAGTATAAGGCAATCAAACAAAAGAATGAGATGTTTAAAAACACCACATATAAATAGTTCTGGAAGCATAAAGCCACATCACAACACATGATCCTATCGACCTTTGAAACAGAGCAAGGAAAAATGCAAATTTCATTCCTTGAGGCAAAAGTGGCAACCCCAAAGACACCAACATATTACAAAGAACCTGTATTTTCATTTGATGCAAAGAAAATCCATCCAGTTGACCAAATGGAAATGCATAAAAAAATTATTGAGATGATGTATTATACACTAAATAATGAGGCCATGTCAGCTTCCATATGGTAGGTATTAGTCAACAACACATAAACACAACTCAAGTTGGAAAGGATTTCATCCTTAGCCAAGGATACCAAGATCAAGTCACTTGAAGACTTGGTGATCAAACTAGGATAAAATCCTAGTGATGTGAAGGCAACAAAAGGGATAGTGAAAAGAAAAAAATGTTGATATAACAACATTAAGGAAGAAGCTTAAATTTCCTACCACAAAGGATCCCCAAGCTAAGGAATTCAGAGAGATGAAGAAGGAGAAAGAGGACATGTTCAAAATAATCATTGAATAGAACAACCAGATCTGAGACATGGAGGTGGAACTTGAGAAACTGCTTAAAGAGAAACAAGAGGCATCATAGTTGGTCATACTTCCACTCACAACTATCCCAATTTTAGTGGCCACAACCTCATGAGCATATACATCAACTTCAGCACCAGCACAGACATTAGATCCTGCAAATGAGCTGGTTAAAGCCATGGAGAGAATCTAACCATTTAGGGGCAAGAAATTGCTAAATTAAAAGCTCAACTCAAAATACTTTCAGAGCATAAATTAAAATTGATACTTCTTATGTTTCAAAGTTGTAGAAAATCCACCAGCACACTTTCAAAGTTGAAAAATTACAAATTGAATCAGCAATGGCTGAAACTCTAACACAAGCAAAGGAAAACATATGGACAGATATCAATGAAGCCATCACAAAAATATGGCCTTCAATTCAGATTATTTTCAAGCAGCAAGAGTTAATACAGAGATCCAGAGAGATATTAAATAAAATCAAAGGAAATTTGGGACATAAGCCAGGAGAATTAACATCCATCATCAAAATCTTGAATTACAAAAAAATAGAAGAACTAGAGAAGCTCGAAATTCAAGACAGAATAGAGACAATTTTTGAGGTGAAAAGAATGCACACTAAAAGGAACTTAATGCTGCAATTGGAAAAAAAATGTCAAAATCTGGAAACCGGCATCCATATATTTCACAAGAAGATGCAAGCGCTACACAGGAAAGGACTACCAAGATTGGTTGATGAACGAGAAAATCCGATAAGCTTGAAAGAGTACCAGGAAAAACTATGCACTATTTCTCAAGGCAAAAACAATATTTTCAAGTATAAAAGGCCATCTCATAGGGAAAGAATTCATGGAGGCCATTGATTTCGACTTATTTATCAGCCATTAAATCAAACAGTTGTTCAACATCAAGACAACCTTTCAGAAGTACACAAAGGTGTATGAGACCTATATAAAATTAATTAAAATTTCTATTTCAACAAAAGAAATATGGGACAAATTGTGTGAATTACTCGAGTAAATGTTTTCATCTTCAGACAACAAGGAAAATATCACAACAAATATGCAGGCCCGTTCATCAACAATCATCCTCAACAATAGGGCCAACTTCCAATAGTTCATAAATTCCTAAATTTTTTTACTATTTTTGTACTTAGTTTTTAGATATTTTAGGATTCTATCTTGATCTTTGGAATCAAGATATTTTTTAATAATTTTCTATAATTAATTCATAATTCGAATTATTAGTGTTGGGACTTGTTTGAAGAAGGACTAGTATTGTAAAGCAGCTTGTAGATCCACTATTGATTATATTTTCAATAATATAGTGCAATCATTACATTATTCTTGTGTCATTTTTATTGGCGAAGTGCATCTCTCTTTGTCAATTTAGTTTCCCTCCATTATCATATGTGTTTCTTAAATTTGAATTACTCTAAGAAGATAAAGAACAAGATTTATTTAAATATACACTCTCTATCTGGCTTAAGAATAATTTTTTATGTTTTCTACTGAAGATTAAAATCATAATCCTTAACTGATATGTTTTTAATTATATTTCTAAATATTTCCCTCTCATCCACACCATAGATCTTAAAGGATCTAGTGAATTTTCCTACCCTGCCCTATAAGTTTAGCCTATAAAATTTGTATTTGATCAATCCAAACTCGTGACTCCATTTTCCCAATGGATTATCTTCCCGGTTTCAACCCAACAACACAAAAAACCCAAACCTGAACTTAATAGATAGCCTAATACCTTCATTAAAACAAAGCTAAATTATAAAGAGAGATCCCTCTCTGAAACTGGAAGGGCTAGATTCCCAGTTTCCAAAGTGGTTATAAGATTACCTCTATAATTTACTCTACAACCTCAAAAATTACAGAGTGATAACATCCTGGCAACCATACTATGGAAAAAACATACCTTTGTTTGGAAATTTGTTCCCCCAGTTCAAAAACTTTATTTCAGTGCATTTAAGATGTATATTTCAGAAATAAATGTTTTGAGGTTGTAATATTTGTACATAGTGAAATTGTGTGTTAAATACATACTATATAGATTGAGCTCCTAAAATAATTCATACTAGAGCACATCTAGATCCGAAAGCTCCCAATATACTGGATAACACTGAGAAAATGATATGGAAGAAAAGTTTGACTGAGAGCCATGGGAGTAGTAGTGCTCCACCAAGAGAAAAATATATTCCGGAGAGATTTTTTACCATAGAAAACATTCGATTTGATCTACCTTTTTAAACTTTTATAGCTGAAATAGTCTGTGTTAGGACCATACAAATATGAAAATCAATCAGTAGATCAGGATTTTGACAAACAAGCTCTCCAACATTTGGAAAAATTAGAAGACCTAGTCAAAAACCTAAACCAAGTTGTGCATAAATCTTACATCCAACAGTCAGTTGAACTTTCAGGCCTATCAATCTTTGTTTCCTCCGCCATCGCACAATTTGTACATCTTGTTTCCACTAATTCCATCTCTTCGAAAATTTCCACTACCTCCCCATTAACATCACAAACCATAATTCAAACTATTTTAATCCCTTCCACATCCACACCTCTTACAAGTTCATCTATTTTTCATCCCCATATACCATTTATGGTAGCTCGATATGCTCCCCCTGTTTTACCTGGCACATTACATAACATGCATTAAGAATATCAAACTAGAATTCCTCAATTTGATGGCACTGGGTCTATCACTGCACAAAAACATGTAGACAAAAAGAATGATTGTTTTTACCTTAAATAAGTAGATGAAGAAGATGAGGCTTTTTTCCCAAAGCCTTAATGGAGAAGTAAGGAAATGGTTTAAATCTTTACAGTCAGCTACTATAAATGACCTCAATGCATTTCATCAAAATTTTCTCAACATATCGGAAGTCAAGAAAAACCCTCTCCAAATTCTAGCATAATATGAAAGCATTAGGAGAGCCCCTAGTGAAAGTGTGCAATATTATTGCACTAGGTTCAATAAATTTTATCATGCAATCTCAAAAACAATTAAACCTCCTCAAGGATTAGCGTTGATTAAGTTTCCAGATGGATTTGATGTCGATATGTCCTATCAGCAAAGAGAAAGGAACCCTACTTCCTTGGAAGAGATGTAGAGGGATGTTGTAGGTGTAGAAGCCAATATGTTAGCTCAAAGGGCTAGACTTAGATATGAGAAAAGAGTTACCATAAAAGGGGAGCCATCCACTTCTTCTTCTCATGCCAAATTATATACATTAGTGAAAACTATGGAAAGGACGATAGAAATAACAGACATAGCTTATAGAGCTCCTCCTAGAGAGAACCAACCTAGTCCTGAGATTAGGAATCCTAACTTTAGGATAAACCCACCTTAGATTAAACAAAGGGAGAAAAGAGGCCTAAATAACCAACAACAATCATTTATGCCTCCCTTTCAAGAAAACTATGCAGAAGAAGAAGGGGAATTAGCTGAAGACATTGAAGAAAGTAAAATAAATTTGATGTGAATAAATAATGATGACCCTATTTTCTTAACTCAAGAAGAACAAGACATCTTCATACTTTCATAGTCTGAAATCAGTCCATGAGAATCCGAAGACTATAAATAGGGATATCAGACCACTATTATGAAGGTACATAAACAATAAAATTTGAGGAGTAGGGAAAATGTTGATAATCCACCAAAGAAAAACCTTGAAACTCTTCCCAAAAATATTACTGATATAACTTCCAAAAAGGTATCTCATACTATTACTAAGAATTCTCAATTTGATATTCCTTCTACTAGTTAGCCTAAACAAGACTCTCACAAAGAAAATCCCCCAAAAAAAAAGATCCGACTATTAAGGAAACAAAGATACCTCAAAATCATTGCAGGATTGAGAATGAATTGGATAAAGCTAAAATTTCCATTCCCTTTACTAAGTTGATAAATAAGAAAGCATATAGAACCCAGGTAATAAAGGCTTTAAAATTAGAAGAAGGAACTGTTAAACACATGCATGGTAAACACACAAGAATAGGAAAGATGATAAAGATAAGTGTGAGTTATTTTTTTATTCACAATGATATACATTTATAGTACATTAGGTGACCCTTGGATTCCACATTCCAAGGTATCTTGGACTTCCTTTTGCTCTCCATTTCCCACATCTTAACCCTTAGCAGATTAGGTGTCCAACATTCCCCACCTTAATTCAAAGGGGTATGTGTTAGTCCAAGAAGAGAGCTATAATACAAAATGGCAACACTAGGATGAATGTGCTCTCTGAAATGTTGGCGTAAGGAGGTGGTTTAAGGATGACCACCAACACTGGAACGCTTAGTGAAATTCCTAGAACTCTTCCAAATATGGCAAGAATCTTAGATATTCTGCTAGAGGAAGTGCTCCTAATATTTTGAAGAGGGAGACCTTCAACCTGGAATAAGGGAGGTCTACAACTTGCAATGGTTTAAGGATTACCACCAATTCTGGAATTCTTGATGCATTTCCTAGAAATCTACCAAAACTGGCAAGAAGCTGAAGTCTTCTGCTAGAGGAAGTGTTGCCAATTCTTTAAAGAGGAAGAATATAAACCTTGAATAGATGGTTTAAGACTGAACACCAACCAAAGGAATGCTCATGGGCATTTGTGTCTCTAGCTACAACTCTGAATCTGGAATGACAGGTTGTGGCTCAGGCTCGCTTGAACTGGTGTGTCTTTGGATACAACTCTCAATCTGGAATGATGAGTTGTGGCTTAGGCTCGCTTGATGTGAATTTGAAGCTTGTAGATGACCATAATTTTCCCACCTGTTAGATACAAGGTGAGATGATGGCGAAAACTCAACTACAAGACCTTTTAATATTTAAGAATAAATTCTATCATATGACTGAAAAATCTTCTTGGTTGTTGATTCCCATTTCCAAGAAGAAATCCATCCAAGATGAATCTTTTTTCTTATAGGAGGCTTGTTTTTGAATCATCTGTGTGAAGAATGAGTGTGTTGACCACAATTCTTGCATGAGTGAAGATCAAAACAATGATCTTTCATATGGCCAACTCGGTCATAGTGTTGGCATTTTACAATTTGTCGTTGTTGTTGTGGAAGAGGAGCATAATATAGAACAACTGAAGGTGAGATATCATGAAGAAATCCGACACTCTGAAATTTGATGGGCTTGGAGTAGTCCAGAATATGAAAGGACACCTCCTTGTCATATCCAAGGCCTGTTCGTTGCTTGTTATGGACAAGCTCTTCCCAAGGTTTGATGATGGGCTTGGGAAGTGCAGGCTGGATTTTTGCTTCTGCATTAAAATCTTATCTTGTACTAGGCTCAGTGATCTAAACAATTTCTTGTTGTTTATGGGAGTTTGTCTCAATGTTCTGAAAAAAAACAAGTTCAGAATGACAACTCTTCTATTGAAGCTCATCTCACTATAGCTGAGATTCTAGTTGTAGAAAATCAATATTTTCTTGCGCATTTTGTAAACATGCTTTAATGTCAGCAATAGTGGTTTTATTGATTTTTATTGTGCTGTCAGCATTGGATATGATAAGAGCTCTCAATAAATCTAATATTCTTTCAAGTTTAGCCATTTTCCTTAAAAACTCAAACTTAGCAAAAGAAGGAAATTCAAAAAAATGTATGCACCCTTGTACCTTATGCACCCGTATAAGGGGTCACGTCAATTATAGAAGGCTGCTAATAGTAAATTTTCATGTGGCTTTGTTGTATCAACTTCAAAGGACAAAACATAGGCACATTAATGGTCTTTACCTTATGGAATATGATATACCGTAATTATGTCACATAATTCGAACCACAAAGTAGCCTCACTCGAACAAATAGATTGAAATATTTCTTCTGTGGTTTCTACGCTACTACTCTCAACTGAAGCCCAATAAGGGTCGAACTCGTCATCCCCATGGATCCTCAAGAAAGCAACCCTCACACTTACATACCAATGAACCGACCACTAGTATTTCCAATGGGAAGAATGCTTAGTTCTCTGATTCTTTATCAAACCAATTAATGGATCAATCCAATGAAGCATCCTCCCAAAATTTTCATATGAAATCTTCTCAGAGTGACTAGACTGGAGCAACCACATGAAAAAATCACTATTACTTTAAGATTTTAAAGTTTTCCAGTCAGTAAGAATGATCACAGGCCTGAATATGATGTTGGGTACTACGATAATGGCGTGGGTAGTGCCTTCTGCACATAATTTTCAACTACCATGGATTTTGAGCCAAATTATAGAATTATAATTTTCCAACGATAAATTGTCAACCTAGGGTAGGTAAGCTTGTGAGATACTATGCAAAATATATGCAGGCTTATTACTGCAAGTGTTCATAAATTAACTATTCATACACACACTAGCTAATGCCTCTTTCCTGCAGCAATAATTAGCAGAAAAGGATATGGAGTGGACTACAACATCCCTCTACAACTCTTGGTATTGCTGATATTGACCATGAAAAGATAAAAGATCAAATTACAACAATCAAGAAACCAACTTAGACAACGTAAATCCAAGCTTTGATCAAATGAAATTAACACATTAACATAAGAAATTTAATCATTTAATCAATTAAAAAACTACTACTGAAACTTTAGAAAGAGTGCATTAGCTGTGTAAAAGAATTATTGCTACATAAAAACAGAATTAAACACACACACACACATTGTGCTGCAGGATTTGTGAGCGAAGGGGGCCCCACCTCACTCAAAACCCCTTCAAAACTCGAAGAGATTGCTTAGAAAAGTAGACAGAACATAAGATATTGTACTAATATGAAAATATACAACCAAGTACAATCTGATATATTGCTTATCAGCAGAAATCCAAACCCAACAATGTTTTACAATATGAAATACATCTAATTTTATACAGTCTCTAAAGCCCATATCTAAGCTATCAACCAACAATATAAGTCCAGATCATCAAAATTAGCTTCTGTTGAGTTTAATCCATGACTGAAAGCATGGATTAGACGATTTCTTTTACATAGCTGAAGTTTCCTCCTCATGTGGTCACGAGAAGAAATATGTAGGTTTGGGTTGTTTCAGAAGGAGGTTTGACGCAGCCAATAAGATAGCCTCCATGTGCAAAAAATTCCCCACAAAACCCATGTTCTTGTTGGATCTGGAAATAATTAAAACATAGCCAACTGCTGATTTCATTGCAGGAAATCAGGACGGTTGCAAGAAATCAACGTCTGCAGGAAATCGAGGCTTCTGCAGGAAATATGGAGCTTCTGCAGGAAATCCGAAGTTTCTGTAGGAAATACAGAGCTTCTGCATGAAATGTGTCCGCACAAGCTATCTTCAAGAATTTGTGGAGCTATATCGAATCAAAGCAAATCTACACATGATTTCTAAATCAATTGGAGTGGTAATTCAATAAAGATACAACTAGATCAAAGAATACTTAAATTTTAAGGAAAAATGACACTTATTATGTTAATTTGACATACCTTAAGCTTATAGTACCCTTTTAGCCAAAAATAAAAAATATAGCTGATCTAAGCATAATTAGGTTCAGAAGGAGTTCAAAAATAGGGGAGGTAAGGCTTGGGAAACATGTGAAAAATAGGAAAAATTGAGACTTAACATATCCCCCACACCCAAAATATTGCATGTCACTATGCAAGCAAAAATTTAGCAGCCTCCGAAATAGAGAGTCAATTGTTCTCTTGGGCTGCAGCTACTGCCGCCAGATGATCCAACCGGGCCCGACTAGACTCCACCTGAATTTGACCCCTGTACATTTCATTCTTCTTATTCAGATGGTCTATCTGAGCCTACTTATTTTTCATAATGTGGGTCAATTTCTCATTCCACTCCTCATTTTCTTTCTACATTATGAGGTTGTTCTCCTTCAAGGCTGTGTTTTCCTTCCTTAAGGTCTGCTATGAAATAGTGAGCTTTTTAATGTTCTCTTCCATCTTCTGTCAAGACTACTTCCTTTAGTGAGTAACTCCCCCCTCATGATTTCATTGGGAATATTGGGGCACACTAATCTCCCCCTGCCCTTGCTACTCTTCCATGGTTTCATTTCTGCTTTCCTGCAACGAATGACTCGGGAAGGACATAGTGTCCTTGTCAATGAATGTGGCCGGTTCCACCTTCTCCTTTCCCTTGGAAAGACCATGAGAGTTTAATTTATTTTTATCAGAATTTTTGGGTGGTTTTCCTCCTTTTATCATGTCCTTAATAGCCAGCTCAGAAGTGTGGCTCCTTGTAAACCTTTTAGTGGGGGTAGAAGGTCCCTTTTGTTGGGAACCTTTTACAGTGGTTTCCCCTGTAGTATTCCAAAATGGGAAAAGTACGAATATAGATCAAAATAATGTAAATAGCAACAAATGTTAACACATTACATATGAGCCAAATGATAGATCCATGGTATTATGTATAACAACAATAAATAAGTACAAGATCTTAGAAATCAAGCCCCTCAAGATAGGTAAAAGAAGCCTCCCCTGCAACAACTCACCCAAATAACGCAGTCATGGACTGGAACTGCACTGTAGGGGATGTTACTACCTTGGCCTGATGCCAAAATCTGATATGAAGCACAGGGACCTTCTTTACTGATCTCCCAATGGAAAGAAAAATTCCTCTACTGAAGACTAGCTCAGAAATGGCCCAATGAAATCCTCCATTGTTGCACCCTGCAACTCAACACATATCTAAACAAAATCTGTGTTGTAGAGGCAAGTTTAAGCTTGGCCAAATGCTAGAATGTGGAATGTAGTGCAAATATCTTCCTAGAGGCTTCTCAAGGAAAGAGGTCAGATTCTCGATCAAGAACACCCTGTGCTAAACAACACTGCAATCTTAGCTAAACAACTGAAGAAAGCTATATGTCTAAACAAACCATATAATCCAAATATCATATCATAAGCTAATGAAATATGGCTGCCATCCTCTTCCTTATATAAGTGATGAGATTTCTGACCCTAAACCCCATTCATTTATGACACTACTTCCATGCAAAGAGTCTCCATCTAAAACTGCATTGTCCCTCCATAAATGTTCACTCGTCCATGACATCGTTGTTGATTTGGTCAAATTTGACCCAGTCTAGGTGTTCCAACCCCTTTTCACACACAAGGGTGCTCAATTAAGCTGCCAAGATGTCATCCTTATTGATTTTATTCATATTAAGGAGGTTTATGGATATCCATATCCTTTTATTCATCAAACAAGAAAGTATAACAAAATTTAATATTCCAACTAGCTCATGGCTAATTTAGGAATATTAAAATCTTCCCCTCCCAAGTGTTGCTTGTCCCCAAGAAACTGTAAGGAAAGAATTGAAAATGTGGGGAACCTTTATTCCCACATGGAGCTCCAATCTCCAAGCTATCATCCATACAAAATGAATCACCCTCCAAAGTGGTAATTCATAGAAAAACTCCTCCCATCTACTCATGAGAGGCACCTCCCAAGTGCTCAAGTTACCCAAATAGATCATCCCATAAGGAAACAAGAGACCCAATGTAGCAATCAAGGATGGTCCAATGCTATCCCAGAAATATGAAACATAAGAACCATGTATAATCTCTCTCCCAAAGGGCACATCCAATCCTTCCATCCTCCCTCCAATCATTCCCATAAAAATAATAAGGACATCATCAATATATGGGATCAAAACTAGGCATACTTAAACAACCAAATGCAATAATGGAGGTGGATCGTAGTCCCACATGTGGAACTAACGTAATATATCTCCTGACTGCCTCAGATCATGATATGGTAATTGGTTTCCCCACCACTTACTTGCTGCCCAAGTTTTCTCACAAGTTTTGAAAAGGTGAGAGATGTTTGGTGCCTTTGGAGTGCACCCAGAATGATAAATCATCTCTCTATATCCTCCTAGGGAATGGCCCTGCTCAACATAGTTTATGGCTCAAAGTTGACCATGAAGTTTATAAGGAAGAATTACCCCCCTTGGAACAATTTCCTGCACATGTATGGTAAAGGAATGCAAATATTCATTATATAAATCATCATGCTTAAAAACAAGATCTTTACCATATACTCTGCTCACATAAATGGAGTGGCTCATAGATAGATCCCCTCTCATTCCAAAAGAGGAAATATGTGGCTATGATAATTCCATCAAATATTTATGTATCTCCTCCATATCCACATGGTAAATGAATCTCCCCAGATGATGATATATCTCCTCTTCAAGGCGTTCCCAAGTAAACCCCTCCATGATAGTGTGGTAGGACCTCATGGAATAATTGTGGCTGAAGAGAAAATCCTCATGTGTTGTTTGTAGTAACTTCTCCTTGAGCTTGGATTCTATAGATAAGAAGATCCTACCATGACAATATATGACCTCATATTTGACTGAATATCCCTCCTCTTGTAGCTGGTCATCAAGTGTCATACAAGCGAAAATATCCTTGGAATAATCCACCAACAACTGGGATTTCCAATATGGATCTATCCTCCAAAGTGACAGCGCTGATGATATTTCATAGAAAGCATCTGTCATGTATTTTTCCTCCTCTTTGACATATCCCATGCCAAAGTGGAAGGCTACTATCCTCCCTCTTCTTCTCCTTTCTCAGCGCAATATTTGAGATGAGAGTGGGTGATGCTTATGTTGGGAGAATGTATCCCTCCTCCTTGAGTCTACCCAAGATTCTCAACGTTGTACCATGACCTCCCAATGCTCCCAATCCTCATAGATCTATGAGTAGTGCAACATGTTGAGAGAACTCTTTAATTATCTCCCAATCAGGGGGTCTCCCTGGTGGAATGCCTCCACGTAATGAAACATCAAGGCCTAGAGTAGGATGAATATGTGAGTGGACTGATTTGTTCCTGCCCTTACTGTGAAAATCATCCTCCTGCTTTTGTGCATAAATATCCTGAAAAGGATGGGTGTGTATGTTCCCAATCACTTGCTGTTGGCCCTCCTCCTCATCTCCTTCTACCTCCTGCAAGATCTCATAGTCTAAGGTGTCTTCTTCAAATGTAATCAAACCATGTACACCCAACATCTCATTGGTGTCAAAAGTCTTGATCACAAGGGAATGATCTATCATAGTGTGTGTACCCAAGTATATATTCAATGTTAGAACACACTTCCTCCATTGTTTTGTCTAATTTCCTATCAACATAGACACATGCTGCTCGTGATCTTCATATGTAAGATCCTTTGGAACTTCTTGCAAAGATACAAGAGCTCCTCTAGTAGAAGCAATTGATTCATCTCCATCTCCAAATAGAAGTAGATCTCCTCTTGCTATCAGAGCACTGGAGGATCTTTCTAGCTCTTCCTCTTCCTTCTCCTCATCAATAGAGAATATATCATCATTAAGAGATCCTTTGTCTCGATCTCCTTTTGAAAAAGGAATCCTCATGTCTTATTCTTGAAAGGAAAGTTCTTGTTGAAGTGGGGCTTTTACCCTTGGAAAATAATTTTGCAAATATTTAACCCCCTCAACAATATTCTGAAATGGAGTAGGTTTCATGGATCCTTCCAACTCATGCAAAGGTTTTGATTTCTTGGGTTTGGCTAGCTCCCCCAAAGAAGCTTTAGAATGTCTTTGATCAAATATTTTCACTATCTTCCTAGTGAAATTTTCATAAGTAGATATATTTACATTATTTAATGAAGAAGATTCATAAAACCACCAGGCATAAGCCTTACCTTCAAGATTCAACACTGCAACTCTAATGGCTTCCTCTTCTGAAACTTGATGCAACTGAAAATATGTGTCTAGTTTCTTTACCCAAGCCTTGGTTGTGCTCTTGGGTGACCCATCAAAAATAGGTAGAAATAATCCACCCAAAGTGTGTTGCATGCACCCTCTTCTTCTATTGTGGTTATTGGGTCTTCTATCTTATTTTAGTTGAAAAAACCCTTGGAAGTTTAGATTCTCCTTGAATCTTCTAGACTGAGATTCATATTCTTGGAGATAGTCACCAAGAGTCTCCTCCTTTGGTGTTTATCCTTCCTCTTCTTATCTTGCCAAGAGTGTAGGCATGGTACCACATTGTAGATTTGATGGAGTTGAATGCTCACACCCATAATTTGAAGAACTTGAGATTTCTTCATGTACAAGCCCTCTTGGAGAATCTCTATATCTCTCCATCTTCATCTCTTTGATGTCTTGATTAATGCCCTGCATAGTTTGAAAAATAAGTCTTGAGAACTCCTTCCCTTTCATTTCTCCTGATAATGGAGTATGGACTCCATCTCTTCTGCATATCTTCTCCTTTCTATGAGAAGCCTCCTTAGATGACATAATGGCTGAAGTTCACAAGCTGAGCCAAGATTATGCTATGATACCACTGTAGTATTCCCAAATGGGAAAGGCAAGAATATAGCTCACAATAATGGAAATAGCAGCAAATTTTAACACTTTACATATGATCCAAATGATAGATCCATGGTATTATGTATAACATCAATAAATAAGTACAAGATCTCAGGGATCAAGCCTGTCAAGATAGGCAAAAGAAGCCTCCAATGCCCAAAAGCACCCTAAAAATGTAATACACTACTACACAAAAATACTGAAGCAAGTACAATGCAGTTTTAGTGACTAATACTGCAGCTGGGAAATGTAAATATATGGATCTATTATTAAAATACTCAAACAAGGCCAAAAATGGAGATCTATGCTCCTCAACACTTTTCCAAGGCAACCCAAGAAGGGTTTCTGAAAATGCACAACATATAAATGGTGGATCTAAAGCCCTAGGGCTGAAGATTCACTACAACTAAAGCACCTAGAAGGAGGTGGCTAAATATGATGTAGATCTAGAAATAAATCCTCCAATAGACTCTCTTAATGAAGGGTTGATCCCTTCAATGGAAAGCAAACACTCCAAATGGAGCATTGAACCCATCCCTGCAACAACTCAGCAAAATAATGCAGTCATCGACTGGAACTGTCGTGTAGGGGATGTTACTACCTTGGCCTGATGCGAGAATCTGATATGAAGCACATGGACCTTATTTACTGATCTCCCAATGGAAAGAAAACTTCCTCCACTGAAGACTAGCTCAGAAATGGCCCAAAGAAATCCTCCACTGTTGCACCCTGCAACTCAACACATATCTAAACAGAATCTGCATTGTAGAAGAAAGTTGAAGCTTGGCCAAATTTCAGAATGTGGAATGTAGTGCAAAGCTCTTCCTAGAGGCTTCTCAAGGAAAGTGGTGGGATTCCCGATTAAGAACACCCTATGCTAAACAACATTGCAATCTTAGCTAAACAACTGAAGAAAGCTATATGTCTAAACAGACCATATAATCCAAATATCATATCATAATCTAATGAAATATGGCGGACATCCTCTTCCTTATATAAGTGATGAGATTTCTAACCCTAAACCCCATTCATTTATGACACTACTTCCATGCAAAGAGTCTCCATCTAAAACTACGATGTCCCACCATAAATGTCCACTCCTCCATGACAACGCTGTTGATTTGGTCAAAGTTGACCCAGTCTAGGTGTTCCAGCCCCTTTTCACACACAAGGGTGCTCAATTAAGCTGCCAAGATGTCCTCCTTATTGATTTTATTCATATTAAGGAGATTTGTGGATCTCCATATCCTTTTATTCATCAAATAAGAAAGTAAAAACAAAATTTAATATTCCAACTAGCCCATGGCTAATTTAGGAATATTACATCCCTGGTCACCATTACTTATTCATCCCTGTCATCCTCTTTTACATGTGTTCCATGAGTCTACAGCTTCTTCTTAGGCTTCTCTGTTGGTTGTTCCTCCTTGAGCACTGAGGAGTCAGATTCTCCGTCTTCCACAAAATGGTTCTCGGCCAGAAAGTCCTCCCTACTTTTTAAATTTTCTGCATGACCTCCATTAGGATGATTTTCACCAGCCTATGGTCATAGAGGTTTTTCTTTATATGGGTGAATCTTTCTTTCGTGGCCGTGGACATTTTGGTCGAAGAAATCTTTAAATAGTATGGAAAATTTAGGGGCTAATCTCAAAATTGTTCGAGAAGCCAAATGTGAAATAGAAATATGAGGCCAAAGTGATCTTCAAACGTTATATACTTCTGCATGAAGAATAATAGGTGATGCTTCTTACTCCTAAAAAAATCTTGTGGAATCCCCTTGCCCTAGTCAGGGTTTGAATGATCCTTCCAAAGGAAAGATGCACATATTCCCTTGTTGAAGTGTCAGTTCTTAAACCATCGTTCCCCATCTTGTGGAATTCCACATGACCATGCCACTAGGTCCTCTGTTAACCTAAATTGAACATTTCTAACTTGCGATTTATCACCATTTAGGTTCAAGGAAAAAACATTCGTCACTTCGGAGTTATGGCCACTAAACTTCTGAAAGAAGGGAAACCATCCTGCTTTTTCCAACCTTGTTTTGCTGTGAGGGTCGGCTTCCAACAATGCGAGGCTCTGTGGCTCAAATCGAACATGGGGTCGTGGTTTGGACATGGTGAAGGAGGAAATGGATAGAGAATATGAGGAAGAAAGGGACAAAGTGAATGTGGCTCATAGGAATGAAAACATGATAAAATAATGCACATATTTTATGGGAATACAGACTGAGACCTTTGCAACATATTTTTTGACAAAGAAAGGGATTAAATGGGAAAGATAAAAAATCATGGTGTTTTTCGAAAGGCAGGTCGTGATTATGATTTCCATCATGATCTGACTTGCAAGATGGACATCGGAAATACAACCACCGTGATGTCAGAATCATGATGATAGGTCATGGAATTTATGTCGCAATGGCTTACAACCACGTTTTTCCGCAAGGGTTACCATAGCCTAAGTCATGCAATTTAAAAAAAAAAATTAAAGTGTCATTATACCTTACCTCAAGCATCTTATCATCAGCTGTACCTTACCGAGTTTTCCTCCAACGGTCTAGTCCTTGATGACATTGCTTGTCCTTGCAATGATAACTTACTAACATTATATCAGACACTTGATCACATAATTCATGACTTCGATCAATAATGACTGTCAGTACTATATCAAATGATTTAAACTAATGTTTTGTCTATATTTTTTGTCTTTCAGGAAACCAAGGTGTTGCTGCAAGAAATGGAACCATGCCTGTCAAATGTTCCATGGGAATTTAATTGTGACTATTGAAAATTTTGCAGGAATTGAAAATGTGTCTGTCGAACCTTCTGCAGGAATTGAAATTGTGTCTGTCGAAACTTCTGTAGGAATTGAAACTGTGTCTATTGAACCTTTTGAAGGAATTAAAATAACTGTCGAACCTTCTGTAGGAAACCTTTATCTCCACCATTTATTTACAGTCCATTGGACATGAATGAAGGTGTTGATATCAAACGTGCAATGATATCATTGGATTACCAGCCATTGAGGTCAACTGTTAACCAATGCAAGGCCCATCGCCATTAATGAGAGTGAGGACTAAGGTACCATGATGCATCCTATCATGTGTGAATTTATGAGCTATTGTCTAACCCCCTGTAGGATCCAGTAGTAAAGGAGCCATAATTTGTCTCCATTGCTACTAGAGAGATAGCCATTCATTAGGGAATACAGGCTTCAAGGCATCACAAGGCTCTAATCCTTTACCCATATAAATTGCTGATGTCGATGGGACAAGATTGTTGGAAGGAGATCCTTAGGAAATCCCACATCAGTCCAAAACGAAAAATCCACAGATTAACTAAAAAACAAATTTTATTGAGAGGATCCCAAAGGATTTACTGACCTGTGTTTTTAACGAGCCCAGTGGCATTCCATGCTCGCCATATTTCAATTTTAGAGAGTCTGAAACACTGAAAAAGAAGACTCAAGGGGGGCTCCTTTTCTGTAATTAGTCTATTGGGCCTGGAAAAAGGAATAAAAATATACCCAATATAAATTCCTCTCATGGTTTACTGAGCACGAGACGGAACAAAGTAAGCTCATTGTATCAGCAGGAAAATTAAAAAGAGATTGTGAAAGGAATAATCCCTTACCTTACCATCTCTAGCTCTTTCTTTTTCACAATTTCTTCCACAATTTTCTCCTTTGATTGGGGTTTTTTATATAGCTTGAGTCTATGCCCATTCACCAAGAAGGTAACATTCCCATCATCAATAGTTTTAATTTGAACAAATCCATTGTCAAAATCTTTCTCGATCTCATAGGGGCCTAGCCAATGTGTGTTGAATTTCCCTTTAAAGTTCTTAAATTTTGAATCATACAACAATGCCCAATCTCCCTCTTTGAATTGCTTCTTTTTGATGTATCTGTCATGCCATTAAGCCCTTTGTTGTTGGATCAAGTCAATATGATGAAAAGCACCTTGTATGATCTTATCCATCTCATTAATCTATAAGATACTCTGTTGTTGTTCTTCATCAAGGTCTGTACCCAAATCTTCTGCCATCTTCAAAGTTATGATATGAAATTCAAAGGGCAAAAAAAATTGTTTTCCATACACTAATTCATATGGAGAAAAGCCATTGGTACCCCTCCATGTGATCCTGTAAACCCACAATTCCTCAGGAAGTCGATCAGACCAATCCTTCTTGTGTAATTACAATGTTTTGGTAAGGATTGTCTCCAACACCTTATTGGTTGATTCCACTTGCCCATTGGCATGTGGCTGATAAGGGGTGGAATTCTAGTGAGTAATATGATATTTTTGCACAATTCGATGCATAAGCTTAGACACAAATTGAGTACCTTGATCAATAACTATTTAAATAGGTACTCCAAATCTCACAAAAATATCAGAGAAAAAAAAATATACCACTTCTTTTTCCGTTGCTCTAGGTAGTGCTCTTGCCTCCACCCACTTTGTAACATAATCAATACAAACCAAGATATACTTATTAAATTGGAAATAGGATTGATGTGACCTACAAAATCAAGATCCCACCTCTCAAAGGGTTATATGATAACCTGTGGCTTCAAAGGAATCTCGTCTGATTGTAGAGGCCACCCCATTCTTTGGCAGCTATCACACTTCTGAACATCCTCCTTTGCATCTTTGAAAAGACTAGGCCAATAATAACCTGAGTGAAGAATCTTATAAGCTGTCCACTTGTCAAAAAATGTCCTCCACAAGGTTTATCATGATAGGATCTCAAGATTTCATAGATCTCATCTTCCCTTACTTACCCTCGAATAATAAAATCAAGTCCAGTGAAAAAGAAATCTCCCCTAATCCAAGAGTAATCAAAATTTTTTCTAATAATTCTCTTTTTTTTTCTGATTAGATGAAAAGTAAGGTGGCAACTTTCCCGTAGCAAGATAATTAGCCATGCCTGAAAACCAAGGCATTTGAATAGAGATGGAAATAAAAATTTCATTTGGAAATTTATCATTAACAGGAACATCCTCACATGCATGGTTAAGCCTAGACAAGAAATCAACTACTTAATTTTCTTTTCCCGGCCTATCCAATACTGTGATGTCAGATTCCTACAGTAGCAACAACCACCTAGTAATTCTGCCATTAGTGATCAGTTTATTCATGAGATAACGAATAACAAAATGATCCGTGTGCACAAAAACTTCATAACCCGTGATGTAGTGTCCAAAATTGTTAATAACATAAATCACAGCAAGGAATTATTTTTCAGTTACTGTATAATTTAGTTCTATAGGAGTTAAGTTTTACTAAAAAAATAAATAGCATGGGTTATAGGATCCTCCTTTTGACCCAATACTGCTCCTATGGCTGAATCAGAGCCATCAATGGAAATATGAAAGGGAAAATTCCAATATGGGCCTCTCAAGATAGGTGCTGAAGAAATTTTTTCCTTGAGTTTATCAAATGCAGCTTGACACTCATCATTCCAATGAAATTCAGATTCTTTAGTCAATAATTTGAACAATGGAGAGGCCACCTTTGTAAAATTTTCAATAAACCTTTTGTAGTAGCCTGCATGTCCAAGAAAAATTCACACTCCCTTTTGACTGATTGATGGGGGTAGCTTTACAATAACTTCAATTTTTGCTGGATCAACCTTAATTCCTGCAGCAGAAACATGATGACCCAAAACAATACCTTCAGTTATAAACATAAAAAAATTTCATTACTTAATGAAATATTAGTTTCTCTACATATATGCAAATTTTTTTCAAGATTATGTAAAAAATCTTCAAAATTATCATCCATGAATGTAAAATCATCCATATAAAATTCCACACAATCATGCAAAAGATCAGAGAAAATGCCAAGGACCTCCCATTGAAATGTGGCTGGTGCATTGCATAGACCAAATGGTAATAATTTATATGCATAGGTACCCCAAGGAAATTTAAACGTTTTCTTCTCCTGATCCTCTTGATCTATCCTAATCTGATTGTATCCGCTAAACCCATCTAGGAAGGAAAAATACTTTTTCCTTGCTAGAGTGTCCAGTAATTGGTCTATAAATGGTAAAGGGAAATGGTCTTTTAATGTAGCGTTTTTTAGTTCCATGTAATATACACACACTCGCTATTTACCATTCTTATTGGGTACAATAACTAGTGGGGATAGCCACTGGCTATCTCAGATAGGATAGATGAATCCTACATTTAACAATTTATGCAATTCATCTTTTACAATTTCCCTTAAAGTGGGGTTCATCCTCCTTTGTGTATGTATCACAGGCCTAGAATTTTATTCTATATAAATATGATGAATGAATGTGTTTGGGTGAATTCCCCTCATATTTGTATATTCCCACGAAAATGTATCTGAATTTTTTTTCAATGTTTGAATCAATTGTTTTTCTTGTTCAGGAGTTAAGGAAAAATTAATGTTTAAATATTTTTCAGGAAAAATTTCCACTACCTTACTCCCCCATTCAGTCATTGAATATGCAGGAAATGCAGATAAGAGGGCTGAATGTAATTCAGAAGCTGTACTATGTTCATAAAAATCCTGCAGATCAATAATGATATCCAAATTATGACTAGACTATTTTTCGAAATGCTGCGGAAAATTAGGAGTAAAAATACAACAATTTATCAGAATTTCCTTAGAATTTTCCTTAAGGCTCATGGCTTGGGCTATTGTTAAAATTGTCCGGGTACACTGTGAATCATGCTCTTCTTCTTCAACCCAATGTGTATTCTCCGATCTCAAGAGGTTTTTAGCGGGGGTATACAAATTTGTGTGCTTTGTTTCAGCCCCATGAGTGATGGTCATGTTTCCAGATCTACACCCTATGTAGGCATCAACCGTGGCTAACCAAAACCTCCCCAAGATCAATGGATGCCCTCCCAAGTTGGTTTTAGTTTGAAGAACATAAAAGTCTATAGGGTAATCCCAAGAATCTAATGATATGGCAATGTCTTCTAATACCCCATCTGGCTTTACCTTAGACCTATCTGCTAATTCTAACATGGTAGGAGTGAGTAATAAATCAAAGGATCCTATATGGGATAAAGTCTCCATAGTCATCACATTATTGGTTGCACCCAAATCAATCAAAGTGTTCTTTATGGGATACTGATTGATAAAGGTGGTAACCACGAGGATTCCCGAGTCTACATATTTTTCAGTAACAAATCCGGTGGAAATTAAACTTGCAAGCTTTCCACCTACTTGAATTGTTGAGGGTTCTTTCTTTTGTCTTCCTGGTTTCTTGGTACATAGTTCCTTCACTGTTTTGGCATATATTGAGATATCCTTGATTGATTGTAGTATTGGGATCTTAATGCACATATTTCTCAATTCAGACACAAGATCGAACTCGGGTTGTTTTTTTTTTTTTCCATTTCCAACCTCTCTGGAAAATGAGGTTGGACTGTATGGGATGAGGAAGATTCTTATGGCCTTGAGGCAGATGGTTTTGCTGGTAGGTGTGGTTTCATCTTCAGGTATTTCCATGGTATCTTCCTCTAAAATATCTTCAATTATTTTGGGCCGAGTCACCACTTTTCCTAATCTAAGTTTAATTTCCTGCAATGGCACAGAGAATTCCTGCAGCACAGGAACACAAATTTCCTACAGCAGCACAGGTAATTCCTGCAGAATGGGAACAGAAATTTCCTGTAGCACAGGAACATAAATTTCCTGTAGCAGTTGTGGTGCAATACAGTAGGTAGGAAAAGTGGGATCAGTGACCAATCCAATATTGTGAGTGGATTGGATGGTTTTATTGTTGGGGTTAGACACTGGCTGAGCATGTAGCTGTGTGGGACGAGGTTGATTTGGTGGGGCAATCAATTGAAGATGTTGTTGCGGTTGTACCATTTTTTGTGGTGTGGGCTGTGAACAATAAAAGTTGAGTTGGGAAACTTTGTGCAGCAGGGTAAGAATAGTTCCCATGTGAAGGATGTTGAGGGGGCCAAGGATGCCATGGAATTGGAATATTACACCTCTGATTTTGAGCATAAGGAAATTGAAAATGCGATTGTGACATACTTGGAGGATGAGGTTGCCATGGTTTTTGAGGTGCCATTGCATAAATTGCATTGGTAACTCCTTGATCTGCTATATATGATGCTTTGATTTCAGGCATAGAAGGACATTGATCAGTGGAATGCTTAGCTTTGAAAATTTGACATACATTTATACTGTCAGTAGGGCATTCCCTTAGAGTATGTTTCTTCCTACATTTGGAGCAGAACACAGCCAAGGATTTCTCCATTTGATCCTATTTCTCCTGATTCTTCTTAGCCCGCAGAACATCCAATTGTGAAGACAAAGTACTAAGAATATCATTTTTAAAATTTTCAAATAAGTTACCCATTTCAGCTCAGGTTACTCCATGTCCGGCAACTGATTTAACAAGCCTGGAAGAAGTGTCTCTTGACCCTACTCCAACCTTGTAATTTCCTCTGGAATATCTTCTACAAAGCTCACACACATCAGCATAACTAAGCTTTGATACATCACCTGCTCCCGTTAAATTTAAGACCTCCAGATCCTCTGATCTAATTTCCCTAAGAAAAATGGTTCTCTTGGTCTCTTGATCTAATTTCCCTAGGAAAAATGGTTCTCTTGGTCTCTTTATCTAATTGATTCATCTTGGATCCTTGTAAGTTATATTGGAATCTTTCCACTAAATCTTCAGGGCTCTCCCCTTCCTTCTGAGTCATGCCAAAGATTTCTTCCTTGAGATCCCTAGTCTTACAATAGTCTTGGTAATTTTTTAGGAACACCTTCTTCATTTCATCCCAAGTTGTAACGGAGTTTGATGCCAACCCCATAAACCACCTGAGAGCTGCATCCTGCAATGTAGCAGGAAATAACTTCAGCTTCTGAGAATTGGAAGAATAGTCATAGATTCTACATGGTACATCGAATTCAAATAGGAAGGCATCATGGTATTCACTAGAGGCACAATGAAAGTTAGGCAAGGCTAAGGGGGGAATGTTTTTCATCTGAGTAGGTCCACCAGTCTCTTTGATAGGAAATTCAATTGTGACTAGTTTCTCCTCATTCTCATCAGTGCCTTCTAGATTATCCATATCAGTCCAAGAAAGAGTGGGACCTTGGAAGGTTACAGATTCTTTAGAATCAATGGTCTAGAAATCTGTTTCTATGACAGGATTCACGAGGAATTCCTCTTCAGGCTGACCACTGAGTAGAGATGTTGTCTTCCTTATAAGGGGAGATTCGATATGGGTAGCAATAGAAGATTTTCTAACAGAGGATTCTGCTATGGAATTATTAACCTGCTCAGGACTACAAACCTCCTGTTCAAATTCTTCTTTCTTTGCTAACTTATTTCTTATTCTGGCTAGTGTATTAGTAAATGAAGTGGTTCTCACACCGCCACGAAAAACATTTGAAAATATTGGACCCTATTCATCTATTATACAAACAAATTCAAAAAATATACTTACCAAACAATAAGGACATGGCTTTGGTGAATTTTTGACCTCTGTGGGTGCGTGGGCTTTGCCCTTCATCTTATCACTTCGACTCCCCTAGTCCTGCAAAAACAAAATTGAAAAAATCAAACTAAAACACTTTCAATAACATCCCTTATCACCTCCCCAGCAATGGTGCCAAAATGTTGAGTCAAATTATAGACTTATAATTTTCCAATCATATATTGTCAACCTAGGGTAGGGAAGTTTGTGAGATACTATACAAAATATATGTAGGCTTATTACTGCAAGTGTTCATAAATTAACTATTCATACACACGCCAACTAATGCCTCTTTCCTGCATCAATACTTAGCAACAAAGGAATACTTAGCAACAAAGGATATGGAGTGGAGTACAACATCCCTCTAAAACTCTTGGTACTGCTCATATTGACCATGAAAAGAGAAAATATCAAATTAAAACAATCAAGAAACCAACTTAGACAATGTAAATCCTGTTAGAATTTACCGGAGAAATAATAAATTTATCGAGAGGAACAAAAAACCATAAAATAGCTAGAAAAAAATCATAAACATAAACCAATATGTTTATCTGGGAAAACCCCAAAATCTATAGCAAAACCCAACCAATGAAATTTCATTAAGCATTGGCCAAAACCCTGGCCAATCCGGCCAAATGAGCCTTCACCGCTCACCTCCAGACCTACATTACAATGAAGTATTCCCAACCTTTTATAGGTCCATTACATGCAATACCATGGGCTGAAAACCATGGATGCACAATACCATGTGCCCCAAAACCACTACTATTTACCCTAGTCAACATTGAATCTATCCTGAGTCAAGTTTACCTAACGAATCCAAGGTTTGATCAAATGAAATTAACACATTAACATAAGAAACTTAATCATTTAATCAATTAAAAAAATGTTGCTGAAACTTTAGAAAGATTGCATTAGCTGTGTAAAAGAATTATTGCTTCATAAATAAAAAAATTAAACACACACACACAGACACTGCGCTACAGGAGTTGTGAGTGAAGGGGGCCCTCCCTCACTCACAAGCCCTTCAAAACTCGAAGATATTGCTCAAAAAAGTAGAAAGAACATAAGGTATTGTATTAATATGAAAATATACAACTGAGTACAGTTTGATGTATTGCTTATCAACATAAATCCCAACCCAACAACCCTTTACAATATGAAATACATCTGATTTTATACAGTGTCTAAAGCCCATATTTGGCTCGAATAGGGAAAGTTACTAATCTAAGCTATTAGCCAACAATACTGGTCCAAATCATCAAAATTAGCTTTTGTTGAGTCTAATCCATGACTGAAAGCATGGACTAGACGATTTATGTTATATATCTAAAGCTGCCTCCGCATGTGGTCACGAGAATAAATCTGTAGGTTTGGGTTGTTTCAAAAGGAGGTTAGAAGAAGCCAATAGGATAGCCTCCATGTGCAAAAAATTCCCACAAAACCCATGTTCTTGTTAGATCTGGAAATAAGTAAAACATATTCAACCATAGATTTCGTTGCAGAAAATCAAGACGGTTGTGGGAAAGCGGCGTCTACAGGAAATCGAGGCTTCTGTAGAAAATCTGGAGCTTCTGCAGGAAATATGGAGCTTCTACAGGAAACCCAGAGCTTCTGTAGGAAATGTGGTTGCACGGGCTTTCTTCAAATTTTTTTGGAGTTGTTTTGAATCAAAGAAAATATGCACGAGTTCTAAATCAATTGAAGTGGTACTTAAATAAAGATATAGCTAGATCAAAGAATACTTCAAGTTTAAGGCAAAATGACACTTATTATGTTAATTTGACATACCTTAAGCTTATAGTACCCTTTTAGAAAAAACTAAACAATATAACTGATATAAGCATAATTAGGGTGGAAGGAATTCAAAAATAGGGGAGGTAAGGCTTGGGAAAGGTGTGAAAAATAGGAAAAATTAAGACTTAAAAATGGCTTTTGAAGAAATTCCAATTGAGGTAGATCATGAATTCATTGATGAAAAATAATATTTCAGTCATCTAAAGAGGTTTGCGAGCGAGAATTACTTGGCAGAAGGAAACAGACTCCATGCCCATATGATCGGCAGTGGGTTCAATGCCAACAACTTTATTTGAAACCACTTAGTCAACATGTATGCCAAATGTGGATATTTTGATGATGCCCAACACGTGTTTGATGAAATACCCACGAGAAATGTGATATCATGGAATACCCTGATATCTAGTTATGCAAAATCTGGAAGTGTGGAAGATGCAGTTGAACTCTTTGAAAAAATTCCTAAATGAGATTCTGTGTCTTGCGACGCAAGTGTTGCGCAAAGGTAGCAGTGATGAGAGTGATGCACGGAGGTAGGAGGGAGCAGCGATGGGAGAGAGTTGTAGGAGGGATGAGGGCAACCCATAGGTAGAGGGAGGAGAGCAGCATAGGGTGGTGGAGGAGTGTGAAGGGAGCATGAAGGTGGGAGGTGGAGGAGTGTCGATTGCTTGCATTGATGATGAGGGCCAAGGGTAACATAGTGTTATGTCAGTGGAGTTCCTTCCATGTCAAGGCTGATTGCGTAAGGGGTCACGAGAGCGTGTATTGTGTGGGAGGAGCATGAGGAGCAATTATGTATGGAGGAGGAAGGGAGGCTGCGAGGCTGGTGCGTGGACTGTTTGGAGGGAGGTCGTTTATGGGAGAGCAGCATATGGAGTCTCTATAAGAAAGCATTAAGGTGTAGTTCTGACAGTCAGAGGATATTCCTATTTGCAGCGATTGTCTTCTCACAACAGAGGAATGGAAATACTATAACAACCTCTATTTTAATAAATTCTCAGAAGGCCACACATCATGGCTCTGATACCGTGTTAAATACACGTGTGGTGAACACACAAGAAAACGAAAGATGATAAAGATAAGCGTGAGTTATTTTTTTATTCACAATGATATACATTTATAGTACATTAGGTGACCCTTGGATTCCACATTCCAAGGTCTCTTGAACTTCATTTGGCTCTCCATTTCCCATATCTTAATCCTTAGCGTATTAGGTGTCCAACCGGAATAGATACTATGAACCTTAATGGTGATAAACTTGGATGCTTATTTGGACCTAAAGTTGAAGGTAAATCACAAGATGGGGCTGATCCTCCATTCTATGTCAGCTTGAATATTCATGATAGAATTCTTCACAATGCTATGCTTGATTCTAGTGCCTCACATAGCTTAATACCCATAGCCACTATGGAAAAATTAGGACTGGATATTACTAGGCATTACAAAGACTTATATTCATTTGATTCTAGTAAGGTAATATGTATTGTTCTTATCAAAGACCTGTGTGTCACTTTAGCCCAAATCCCAGCCAAAATATTAGTCATGGATGTTTTGGTAGAAAACATACGTCCAAAGTATGGAATGCTACTTTCTAGATCCTAGGGGGGGGAGGGGGGGAATTACAGGGCACCGTACAACTTGATATGAGTTATTCTACCATTCCTATATTTGGAAACCAATAAGGCTTTATAGAGAAACACTAATGAAATACATGGTTAGCAATCAAGATAGACCAAATAATTTTCCCTCGTATTTAGTCCACTAAGATCTAGACTATTTTATCTTGTATAATGATGGAGGTATATAAGAACAAATCCAAAAACTAGATATTGATTTGATAAGATTGAAGAAATCAAAACAGACATTGTGAAACTAGATGAAGAAAATGAGCCTTTATGGAACATGGATTTTGAAGGGGCTATAAGCAAGGAAGGAGCAGGAGCAGGTGTGTGGATTTGCAATTCACAAACTAATAAATCAGAAGGACATTCATACAAAATTAATTTTCAATGTACCAATAATATAGCTGAGTATGAAGCCTTAATCCTAGGATTACAACTTTTGAAAAATTTAGGTGCCAAAAATATTTCAGTTCATGGAGATTCTGAACTCATAATCAAACAATTCAAAGGGGAATATTCAACAAAACATACAAGGTTAAGGGCTTATATAAATGATGTTCTAGATTTCCTTGAGTGATTTGTTGAGTATGAATTATCTGTAATTCCAAGGGGTCTAAATATCCTAGCTAATGGTATGGCTACTTGAGCTAGTACTTGTAAAATGCCATATCGTCCAAGTCACAAGTACATGGTTGAAGTGAAAAACATACCAGTTGTCCCAGATAATATGAGGTACTGGAAATTATTTGGTAATGATGAACAAATTGAATTTTTTTTGTAGTTAAAGGATGATTTCGAGTGTGAAAATACAGACATAGATTATGATGTAGATAATAAGGTAGATATGATTGTAAAGAAATAGGAATTGAGTGAATTAGATAAATATCAAGAAGAGTTGTAAAATTTTCAATTAAAGGATAATGTTTTTCCTAGAGGGTTAGTTCCCTTAGAAGAATTATTTGATTTTAATGATGTAGCTAAGAAACCTAAAGTTGAACCTACTGGAGCCGAAGTGGAATATTGTAATATAGGAACTAAAGAAGAGCCTAAAATTGTTAAATTGTCCAAATATTTTCCCTCTGCTGAAAAACAGAAGTACTTGGAGCTTTTCAAATAATTCATAGATGTTTTTTCCTAGATTTATGAGGATTTAAAATCCTATGACACTAGCATTATACAACATAAAATTCCCGTAAAGGAAGACTAGAAACCTTTCAAACAGAAACTTAGAAGAATCAACCCAAAGCTTTTACCCCTAGTGGAAAAGGAGGTTAAAAATCTATTTAATGCCAAAATTATTCTACCATTGAGGTATTCTAAATGCTTATCAAACTTAGTCCCTACTAGGAAAAAGACTGGATAAATTAGACTGTGTGTTGATTTTAGAAATCTCAACAAGGCTTCCCTAAAAGACAACTATTCTTTGCCCAAAATGGACCATATCCTGCAGAAAGTGGTTGGATCTAGGAAAGTTTCCTTGTTAGATGATTTTTTTTTGTTACAATCAGGTTCTAGTACTTCTATAGGACCAAGATAAAACAACTTTCACTACACCCTGGGGCACACTCATGTATGTGAAAATGTCTTTCGATCTAATGAATGATGGTGCACATTCTAAGGAGAAATGGATATTGCCTTTGTATATGAAATAGGTAGGTTTATAGTAATTTATTTAGCTAATATCACTGTATTTTCGAAGAAAGATGAGGAACATTTGCTTCACTTAAGGAGAGTTTCCAAAAAATGCAAAAAATATGGTATGTCTCTCAACTCTAAGAAAACATTTTTTGGTTTAGAAGAAGGTAAACTACTAGGACACATAATCTCAAAACATGGCATAAGAATTGACCCTAGCAGAGTGGAAGCAATATTGAAAATAGACCCCCCTAGGAACAAAAAATAATTCCAATCCTTTATTGGAAAAATAAACTTCCTTCGAAGATTTATACCAAATTTGGCTGAGATATTAAAAGCAATCACCGACATGTTAAAAAAGGACATTGAAATAAAATGGCATAATGATGCAAATGAGTCTTTCACTAAAATCAAGAAGGCATTAACAACTGCACCAATTCTAATAAGTCCCGATTTCACAAAAGATTTCATGATATTTTCTTTTGCATCTAATCATACAATAGCAATTGTTTGGTTGCAGAAGAATGATGAAGGTCAGTGAACAACCCATTTCTTTTTTTAGCAGAGCACTAAGGGATGCATCAATATTGAAATAAAATATCATGGAAAAACACACATTTTCATTGGTTAAAGCACTAAAATATTCCCAAGTGTCGCTGTTAAAGATATTTTAAATAAAACAAATCCAGATAGCAGAAGGGGAAAATGGATTGAAGTCATTTTGGAATATGACATTGAAATGAGACCAATAAAGCTTATCAAAGGACAAGGGTTAGAAAAACTCATGGCAGAGTCTAATTGTAATGTGTTAGACATCAATTTCATTTCAAAATTAGATGAATAGGAAGAGAAAGAGACTCCACCGATCGCAGAAGCCTTCAGCACATCACCATGGTATGTAGACATAATTTTTATCTTACAGAAATTATATGCTCCTCCTAGTTTAACAAAAACCAAAGCAGGGTTCCTTAAAATGAAATCCATGAAATTTTGTATTATTGATATGAATTTATATTAGAAAGATGATGCAGGGATATTACTAAATTGTTTGCTGAAAGATGAAGCGGAAAGGGTCCTGGAGGAATTCCATCAAGGAGACTGTGGTGGCCATCTATATTGGAAATCTACAACTAACAAAATCCTTAGAGTTGGTTTTGACTAGCCAACTTTTTTCTTTGATGTGCATAAAAAGGTCAACTCTTGTCATCAATGCAAAATATTTGAAGGTAAAATAAAGCTGTTACCTTCACACGTAAATCCAATTGCAGTAGAATTCCCTTTTTAACAATAGGGTTTAGACTACATTGGTGTAATTCACCCTAGCTCCTTAGGACAACAAAAATGGATTTTCACAGCAACAGACCACTTTACCAAATGGATAGAAGCCATACCAACTAGACAAGCCACTGATACTACTATCATTCAATTCGTGGAAATAAATATATTGTCTAGGTTTGGTTGCCCCCATAAAATTATAACTGATAACGATGTTGTTATTTTATTTTATCTTATTTATTTATTTTTATGTTTTGGTTTAGAAACACAATGTCCCCGCACACATATGCACCCGCTACGTCCACGGGAAAATATTGGCAGACCCTATTTAGGGGATCTAACCATTGACCATACATGTGAGGCCTAACCCTAAGGGAATCAAGGAGATTTGATCCTGTAACCTCCCAATTGGAAAAGTAATTAGCAGCGAGGACTGGACCAGTTGAGCTAACCCTTGGGGCTTACATTGCTGCTTTGAAATCTAGGAAAATAAAAGATTTTTGTAACAAATATCAGATTAAGTTAGGTCACTCTACTTCTTATTACCCCCATGGTAATGAGTTAGCTGACTCTTCTAACAAGAGTTTGGTAAATATTATAAAAAAATTATTGCAGGAGAATAATAAGTCACGACACAAAAAATTAATCAATGCACTATGGGCTAATCGAGTTAGTACCAAGAATTCCATTGGAATGTCACCATTCCAGATAGTGTATGGAACAAATGCAGTTTTCCCAAATTCTTTGGGAATTCCAATGCTCAAAATTCTGCAAGAAGCACAAGTTGAGACCAATTATATGCAAAGAAGAATAAACCAGACTATTCAATTACATCAATCAAGGGAGGAGATTTATCATAAAACTCAAGGCATCCAAGAAAACATTAAAAGGATTTATTATAGAAGGACTAAAGAAAATGATTTTCAACTCAATGATCTTGTTGTCAGATGGGATTCCAGAAATGAGGATAAGGGAAAACATGGTAAATTTGACAACTTATGGAAAGGGACTTTTAATATTCAAGCCTTTAAGGGCCAAAATGCATTCCTGTTAACAAATTTAAATGGAGATGAGCTACCAGGTGGACCTGTAAATGGAATAAATTTAAAACATTATTTCCTACCCAATTAAGAAAATTCTTTCATCAACCTTGTAGAAAACCACTTTATTTTTATATTGCAAGAGTGCAGGTGGCTTTCAGTAGAAGTTGAAGCCCACAAAGAAGGCCCTAAGCTTCTGGCGATGAATTACCGTAACTATGCATAATACACATAAATAATAGTTCAGATGGAATATTTTAGAAAATTAGCCCAATGGATCAAGGCTAATAATATATGGTGTTATTGACACCTAAAAAGGAGGATGTCATCCCTAGTTGGAGCCACTATTAGGGTCCTATAATTCATAGGTTCAATTGATGATTGTCTATTTTCTTTTAATTGATCAAATTGTAAATTATATTGTATTCTACAAATTATTTACAAAACAAAAAGAAAAAAATACATAAAGAAATGAAAAGAGGTTATAAAAAAAATGTATATGTGAAAAAGAAAAAGAAAAAGTTGAAGAAACCCCAAAAAATAAGGTATAAGAGTGAGCAAGCCTAAATGCCACTCAAGAAATAAAAATTGCCTCAGTTAACACTTAGAAATTTTGAATAAATGTGCTGCTAGCCAAAATGCCACATTGTAATAGAATAAGTAGAAATAGTTAGTCTAATCGCATTGTTTAATTGTGATTTGGCCGTAATAAAATTGATTAGTTTAGTGAATAAATAAATCACATAGTTTAATCGTGATTGAGTTTAATTAGTGAAGTTAATCACACCATTTAATCGTGGTTAACTGATTAGAAAAAAATCAAAAAATAATCTACATTTTTAGTCTATTTGTTCATTTATCATCAAGCAGACAGGTTTCCCTTTACTTTGTTGAAGATGGATGAGCAAGGTAATGCTTAATCAGTAATACATTGGACCTCCTTAGTGAGGAAGAACATTATAGAATTTACTTTCACAGACTATGTTTGTCAATTCTTGTATATAGTGGTTTGCCTGCTAAATAGTGAGTTGGAGCCTAGGATAGGGGCATATATTCAAAAGGTTTTGCATCTCAGTGACCAGGTGAAGATAGGTGACCGGTATTTATACCAGAACTACACAGAAATAAGGATCTATGGGTGTTAATTTCCACCTTATAAGCTACCAAAATTTGTGCCTATGAGAATTTTCTCATTAAAGTACATTAGACAAATGATACATATGGATGACATGCATTTTGTAGCAGCTAAGAAGAAGGCGCAATTTAAAATTAAAGCACAGGTTGGAAATTTTGCCTACAATACCAGAACAACTAGTAAATAAGGTGATTTACTTTTGAAGAAAATGAAACTCAAATTGAGCTTCACTTGGTCTTATGACTGTTTCAACCTGATTTCAAAGCTAAGGGTGGAGAAAAAGACTACACCCTACACCCACACTCCTTGGCCAGAAATAAAGCAATACATGAAAAAAAATCAGTGGGAGGAGAACACACTACAGGAGGCCAAAGAACAGGTTATATCAACCAACAACCACATCTCATATGCCTACATCCCAAGAAAAGCAGGAGAAAAGGATAAGTGAAGAATAATATTCCCCAATGACATAAACTGGAGCTAAGGATTTCCTAATATACAAGAAGAAGAAAAAAAACAAATTATGCACCATTTTTTTAGCAGGAGAACAAAGAGCAAGAAACAATTTTTATCATAGGTCTTGATGTGCCTATCAACGATGATGACTTCTTCACGGGATCTACCTCTTCATCAACATCTAAAGAGCCTAATATTTTTTCCAAGTACAAGGCAATCAAACAAAATAATTAGATGCTTAAAACCACCACATATACATATTTATGGAAGCAGAAAGCCACATCATAGCACAAGCTCCTATCGGCCTTTGACATAGATCAAGAAAAAATGAAAAGTGCATTCCTTGAGGCAAAAGTGGCAGCCCCAAAGACACTAGTAGATTACAAAGAACACATATTTTCATTTGATGCAAAGAAAATCCATCCAATTGAAAAAATTTAAATGCATAAAAAATATAGTGATATGATTTATTCTACACTAACTAATGATACCATGTCAAATTCCAGATTTCATGTATTAGTCAAAAACACACAGACACAACTCAAGTTGGAAATTATTTCATCCTTAGCCAAGGATACCAAGATCAAGTCACTTGAAGACTTGGTGATCAAACTAGGATAAAATCCTAGTGATGTGAAGGAAAAAAAAGAGATAGTGAAAGAAACGATGCTGATATAGCAACATTAAGGAAGTAGCTTAAATTTCCTACCACAGAGGATCCCCAAGCTAAGGAAGTTGAAGAGATGGAGAAGGAGAAAGAGGTAATGTTCAAAATAATCATTGAATAGAACAACGATATCTGAGACATAGAGGTGGAGCTCAAGAAACTGCTCAAAGGGAAACAAGAGGCATCACAGTTAGCCATATTTCCACTCACAACAATTCCAATTTCAAGGGCCACAACCCCAGGAGCATCTACATTAACTTCATCACGAACACAAATATCAGATGCTGCAAATGAGATAGTTAAAGCCATGGACAATCTGACCATTCAGGGGAAAGAAATTGCTAAATTAAAAGCTCAACTCAAAACATTGTTAGAGAAGAAATTAAAAATTGATACTTCTTATGTTGTAGAGTTGCAAAAAATCCACCAACTCACTCTCAAAGTTGAACAATTACAAAAAGAATAAAAAATGGCTCAAACTATGGCGCTAGCAAAGGAAAACATATGGACAAAAGTCAATGAAGCCATCACAAAATTATAGCCTTCAATTCAGATTATTTTCGAGCAACAAGAGTTAATACAAAGATCCAAAGAGGTATTAAAGCAAATCAAAGAAAATTTGGGACATAAGCCTAGTGAAGAAACATCCATCATCAAAATATTGAATTCCAAAAACAGAGAAGAACTAGAGAAACTCAGAATTCAAGACAGAACAGAGACAATTTTGGAGATGCTGCAATTGGAGAACAAATGTAAAAATATGGAAACCAACATCTAGATATTTCACAAGAATATGTAGGTGCCACACAAGAAAGGACTACCAAGACTGGTTGATGAGGGAGAAAATTTGATAAGCTTGAAAGAGTACCAGGAAAAACTATGCACTATTTTTCAAGATAAAACAAAATTTTGCAAGTATAAAAGGCCATCTCATAGGGAAACAATTCATGAAGACCATTTATTTCGAATTTTTTATAAATCATGAAATCAAATATTTGTTCATCATCAAGCCAACCTTTCAGAAGTACGCAAAAGTGGATGAGACCTGTAGAAAATTAATTAATTTTCTATCTCAACAGAAGACAGATGGGAAAAATTGTGTGAATTACTCGAGTAAATGTTTTCAACTCCAAACAACAAGGCAAACATCACAGCAAATATGCAAGCCCAATCACCAACAATCATCCTCTATAATAGGGCCAACTTCCAGTAGTTCAGAAATTTCTAAATTTTTGTAAGCAATTTTTAGATATTTTAGGATTCTATCTTGATCTTTGGAATCAAGATATTTTGTATTAATTTTCTATAAGTACTTCATAACTCAAAGTATTAGTGTTGGGACTTGTTTGAAGAAGAACTAGTATTGTAGAGCAACTCACAGAGCCACTATTGATCGTATTTTCAGTAATACAGTGCAATCATTACAAGATCCTTGTGTCATTTTTATTAGTGAAGTGCATCTCTCTTTGTCAATTTGTTCTCTCTATTATCAAATTTGTTTCTTAAATCTGAATTTTTCTAAGATAAAGAACATAATTTGTTTAAATATACATGTTGTCTCTAGCTTAAGATTAATTTTTATGTTTTCTACTGAAGATTAAAATCAGAATTCTTAACTACTCTATTTTTAATTGGATTTCTAAAACTTTTCCTGTCATCCACACCACATATCTTAAAGGATCCAGTGAATTTTCCTACCCTGCCCTGTAATTTTAGCCTGTAAAATTTGTATTTGATCAATCCAAACCTGTGACTCTATTTTCCCAATAGCTTATCTTCCCAGTTTCAACCCAACAACACAAAAAACCCAAACCTTAACTTAATAGCTAGCCTAATACCTTCAGTCAAACAAAGCTAAATTATAAAGAGAGATACCTCTATGAAACTGGAAGGGCTAGATTCCCAGTTTCCAAAGTGGTTCTAAGGTTATCTCTGTAGTTTATTCTTCAACCTCAAAAATTATGGAGTGATAACAAAAGGGACTTGGCATGAAATCTTGAAGAAGGCTCAGGTTGAGCTTTCCTTGGGATTGAGTCATGGTGTTTGTTGCTAGTATTGTTCTTTCGGTCTCTTGTGAGTTGTTTGTGCTTGATTTGCGGTTTTGTTTGCGTCTAGTGCATGGCCATGCCACTTTTTTTTTTTTGTGTCGTATCGCAATTGGGTTTCCATGGATTTTCTTCTTGTTTTCTTTTGGTTCTTTCCTTTTATGTTTGAGGGTCTTAGGAATTGGTTTGGTAAAGACAAAATTTAATGGATTTCGTGAAGATTTTCCTGAAATCCAATAGGTAATGTAAGACTCAGATAAATTTTAGTGAAAGAGTAAAGGGAAGTTGAAGGCAAGAGTATGAAAACCAATTGAGTTGGTTGGGTCCACTGGGATAAATGGATGGTGGAAGGAAAGTTATGAGAAAGGTAGTAGGAAAGGTAAAGTAAATGAGCTTAAGGTAATAAATGCCTTGGCTATGTTGGGAATTGTTGTTCCAAATGTTGTGCATGTCGTGTAAAGATAAAGGGAGTTCTCTTCACCTTGATCTTATAATATCTAATAATTGTGTTGTGATTATGCTTATGATGATGTCTATATATGTATAAATGTATGTATGTATGTTGTTTTGTGATAAGATTGTCATGGATCACGATTTTTTTATGATAATGTTTATATGTATGTATGTATATATGTTGTTGTTTGGAAGTATCATCAAGGATCATTCAGGTGAAGGAATTATTGCTTATGTAGGTGAATGACATGAAGAGGTTCTTGGTTTATGAGGAATCAAGTGGGAAGAGTAACCCTGATAGATCTATGAGGTCAGTATCATGTGGATATGAATACTTATTATGTGATTATACTATATCTATGTTTATGTTATGGATATGTAATGCTGAAGGATACATCAGTAGAATAGAAGAAGTGTGATCTATGAATGTTGGAACAAGCATGAATAGTGGAAAGACACTGGAAGTAAGGTCGCTTGGTAGAGTTAGTGTGTGGTATACAGATGTGTAGTACTAATGTTGTATATATGTTGTACATGTTGCACCTGTGATGTTGTATGCATGAGGTGTTCTGTATATCTAGTGTTGTGGAAATTTTGTTTATGTGGTAATGTGTAAATAAGGTGTTGTGAGCAGCTTGGATATTTGGTGCTATGTACATATGGTGTTGTGCACATGTTGGATATGAGGTGTTGTGTACATATGGTGCTTTTTTCATGTTGCATATGCAGTGTTGTGTACATATGGTGCGATGTGCATGTTGTACATATGGTGCTATGTACATGTGGTGTTGTGTGTAAGATTGTAGGTGTGGTGTTGTGTGCATGTGGTGTCATGTACATGTTGTACATGAGGTGCAGTGTGCAAGTGGTGTTGTGTACACATTGTGCAGGTGGTGTTTTGTACATGTTGTGTCGGTTGTGCTATGTATAGGTGGTACGATGTACATGTTGTACGGGTGGTATCGTGTGCATTTCATACATGTTGTGTTGTGCACATGTGGTATTGTGTGCATGTTGTACATGTTCCTTTGTGTACGTATGGTACTGTGTATGTGCATTTCATAGTCGTGGTATCGTGACATAAGCATTCTTTGTGTTATAATCTATGTATGTATATGTATTGTGTCATACACCGAGTTTAGGTGTATGTATTGTGTTGTGTTGTACACTGGATGTGGGTGTATGTATTGTTTTTTGTGGTACATCGGATTTAGGTGTGTGTATTTTTTTTTGTTGTACACCAGATGCAGGTGTATGTGTTGTGTTGTACATCAAGTGTAGGTGTATGTGTTGTATGTTAGGTGTAGGTGCATGTATTGTAGGATATTGTATGCCATGTGTGGTTGTATATGTGTGATGCACAATATGTGTATGTGTATGTGGTTGAAGAGAAGGCACTGGGTATTTTTCGGATATGGAAATTGATCTAGTGTGTGTACGGAAAGGAAAAAAGGATAAAGGTAAAAGATAAGGATTGATTAAAGGATAAGTATCAATATTTTATTTTAGTTTTAATTATGCATGTGATCTATGATTATAGTTTATAATGGTTACATGTGATCTATGATTTTTATTATGATGGTTTTGTTCTGAGCTAAATGGATGTGATATGTTTATACATGATGATTTGATAAAACAACTAGTTTGACTTGTTGTGTTAGGAAGTGAATAGAATTGTAAGTGTACCATATTGATGGGCCATTGATGAGGTAAGATGTGAATTTATTTCAATTTATTTTGAATATGATGCCAATTATGTGCTTAGTACAGGGTGTTGCATGGAAATGCCTGGTTTGGGTGGTTGAAATTGACTGCAAGAATTAGTAGCAACGAAAAAGGAATTGAAGCAAGTAGTAGTATGTTGGTAAAGCACTTCAGGAGAAGGGCCATTGTGGGACACTGGTACCCAATAGTGCCCATTTATTTCCATGAGCATGCTATGACCAGTATGATGGTTTTGAGGCATGTATATTAATTCTTTGTTTGACCTTATGATGTGAGGAATCCTTGCCAAGGGATGGATCGCCTGGGATAGGGGATGCTAGGAAATTTGGAAGGTGAGTGAATGCATGGAAGGGGGTGGCTGCATTACTAGATGGATTGTGTAGCAGAGAAGGGAAGGCCATGAATGTATTTTTTTTGGTCATTAGCATTTCTAGATGGAATCGAATGCACATTGGGAGTGCGCCTTGGAAAAATGATTTGGTAATTGTTCACTAGGAGTATAAATGGCACATGATTGTAGCATTCAACATCATATTCAGTTTGAATTTGACTGTGGATTATGGAATTATTGGGAATGAGGTGAATACTAGTACTACTTTTGAGGGTGGAGGTGTGAGCCTTTGGATTCCCTTGTTGATTGATACAACCATTGTATCCTTTTATTTGTTGGTTGAGAAAATGTGTATGTCTGTATATTATTGTAAATATTGTATCAATATGGGTGTATAAAGCTCCATATATAGTATGGTTATTTTTTGGTTGAAGAAAATTTCCATAAGTATATGTGGTTGTTATTGTAAATATCACTATGATATGTGTTATAAAGCTCCAATAAATGGTACGTTTGCCATGTTTCAGCAGGATGTCATTGAAAATGTTGCAACGAGTTGTGTTATAAAGTTCCATGGGTAGTATTTTTTGGTTTCCAACGGTTTTCCGGTTGTAGGTGTCATTGAACATCAAGGACAATATTCCCCCATGGAGGGGGGGTTGTAACAACCATAGTTGAAAATTCCATGTAATAAATTTAATAAAGGAAAAAAATAAGACAAAGATCATGGGACAGGTATTCCAATATGAATGTTGGGAAAAACATCCTAGTGTGTATTCATTTTGTTTTATTATGGCTAAGGTAAATTGATAAAGGAAATGGAAAAGGCATTGAAAAGGAAAAGAGGCATTATTTGGAATTTTATTTATGAAAATAATGAAAATTAGGAGAAAAGAAAGGTGAAATGTCACATGTTGCATGTGAGGAGGAAAATGAAGGAAAATAATGGAAAATGAAGAAAATAGAGGCCTCATTAATAAAAAGGCTTCTTAGAATCAGTTGGTACCTTTTGTCAGTTCAGTTTTGGAGCTCTCTCTCTCTCACTCTTGGAAACTTAGATAATTCTCGGAGTACTATAACATTAGATAAAGGAAGGAAAAGGAGGAAAAGGGAATCAAAGATCAAGCGAGGAAGAGAAGGATCAAGTGACTATGATAAGATTACTTGCAAGTATCAATTTTCATGTGTGATTTTCTTGCTAGATTTTCCATGCATGGTACATGAATGTGTGTATTTGGTTCTCTTGCCATCATTGGAATGGGATTTTCCAGGTGAAATAATGTTCTTCAGCCTTGCCTTGCCATTTCTGAATAGCCGTGGAGTGATGGGTTCTGTTTTATTTGGTTAAAATGGATTTCCAAATGGTTTCAAAACTGAGTGGGGTGGTCTCTAAAATAAATAACACATGGCCTAGGAATCCATGGATTGAAGAAGGTGGAATTCTGATAAAGATGAATTTTGTGTGCCTTGGTAGGCCTAGGAATCCTCGATTGGTGAATGGTGTGATATATATTAAATCCTAGATGTGCATGCCCTTGATCAGGCCTAGGAATCCTTGACTCGTGAATGGCAGGATACATGATAAAGCCTGGAGGGTGGATTCTAGATTAGGACTAGGAATCCTCGATTAGTGACTGAAGAGATATACAGTAAAGTCTAGAGACTAGGAGGCGGGAAAATTACTCATGGTGTAGGTGGCGAAAGCTAGTGGCATCCATGTTTCTTTAGGGCCTAGTGATTTGGTGGGAATTATGGTAAATCCCGAGGAAACCTAGATTGGTTTGGTTTTGAGTCACAAATTCATGCGTGGAATATGGCATAAGCATGATTGGCTGAAAGAAAGATTTGGTTTAGTCCAATCTATGGTCTGGTGGTACATGGAAGTCCTAGAACAGGTTGTCTTTTACATTCATTAATTAGAGCTTTGTCTCCTTGGTATTTCATGTGTAAATGTACTGGTTCATATGTTTTTTTTTATGGCTGTTATATCCTTGTTATTTCTGTCGATTATATGCTAGTTATGAGTATGTTTTATGGCCGGCCTAATGTATGGATTTCATCATGTTTTGATTAGTAAATGAATGTATAATGAATACATGACCTAACCGATGATAATGCAACTATTGTGATATGGAAACAATGCCTCCATACAAATCTCAGATAAGTATGAGACCCCTATGCTCATATCTATTGTTAGGACTTGTAGATTACATATTTGTGACATGTTTGACGAAATGTTTGTCATGGCTAGTAGGGGTCAAATAGAGTACTTGCACCAATGATTTCATTAGTATCTTTTTTCCATTGATATTATTCATTTATGAAGGTTTCATGGAGTTATGTGCAGTGACCTGAGACCTAGCCCTGAAAAATTGGCTCATAATACGAGGTCATTGGCACATAATTGCCTGGAAAAGTCCACAATTGTCGGCATGCCTTGTTGGGGGAGTAACTAGAAAGCCTCAGTCACATGCATGGCTTTTCATGGGAGCAGATGAGGGTCCAGACTAGTAAAATGACAAGTTACCTCAGGGTTTATTCACCTGAGAGGTTTGGTTGGCTCTTGAAGGTTCTGTAGCATGTGTGGAACATAAATTTGGTTTCGTTATTTCAGTTCCACTTCCTTAACTATATATGGGGAGTTGAATCACATCATAGTATTCTCTCGTGACATGTTTACCCTTGTGGACTGAGTATCTTGGATAAATGTGGGAGGAGGGTGTTCCACACACAATGTCATGATGAAATTGCAAGATTTGGTGTCAGATTCACATATGATGATTTGGTAAGCCTATCCTTTCTAGGTGTTCCCAAAAGCTGGCATAACTACCAAGATTCGACAAATGGGAGGTAGAAACTACCAAATTGGGAATGCTTATGGTCTGATTTTGTGCATGAGGAAATAAGGAAGAATACCATAGATGGGACCTCATCCAAAGAAGAGGAATATTACTTTTCTCTAGTCAGCAAAGGAATGAAGGCCAAGGGAAATAAGTCCCAAGGTGGGGCTGAATCCAACCAAGAGGGAAAGAAGAAAGACTTGTACAAAATTAAATGCTTCCATTTTCATGAATTCAGGCACTATGCCACAAAGTGTCCACACACAAAGACTAGTAAGAAGGAGTCTGCAGTAGCAGCAACATGTGAAGCTTTGGATTCACAGTTCGAGCTTCACTTCATTCTCATCGCATGCATGGAGAGCACAATTATGGGGAGTGTGTGGTACTTGGACAGTGGTGCCTCATTCCACATGACAAGGAATAGAGAATTTTTTAGTGAAATGGAGGAGGAATATATCGAGATGAATATTGAGGTTGGAGACAATGAAAGGTACAACATGACTAGGATTGGTACTGTCTCCTTTCAGAGGGAGTCGATATCCCCTATCAGACTCAAGGATGTCATGTTCCTTCCAGGCCTAAAGAAAAATCTCATCTTTGCTATAGTTTTCGAAGACCGTGGTTATGATGTGATCTTTAACAAAGGAAATACATTCTTGAGACACATAGCCATGGGACAGGTGAAGCAGATCAGGGTTCGAGTCAAGAACCTATATGCACTTAAGGTAGAAGATGAATGCACAACCTTGAGGAGAAAGGAAAAGACTAGATATATGGTGGTTAAGAGGTAGAATGTTATACCTATCAACATGAAACCTCAAAAGGAGCCTGAGAAAGTTATGGAGCAACCACAAATGGAGAGGTAGAGAGGAGGCAGAGTGGAGACATCCACTAAAGCAGAGACCTCCAGTAGGGGGAAATTTAAATCCAAGTGGGCAGATGGAACACATGAAACCATACCTCCAGGTGTGAGGTGGGGTGATGTGAAACTCTAGTCTCAAAATCTTAGAAATTTTAGGTTCCATTGAGTTGTTCTCCTCATGGATCATTACCTTGCTAAAGGGGACCATAATATTCAGTAGTAGGAGGATAAATTTAAATAAGATACTAAGGAGTGCATAGTAGTGTTGAAAGTAGATCAGGAGGCTTAGTAGCAGAGTCATCAGTAACATAGCTTTCCAGGTAGAAAGTTGCAGACACAATCAATTCAATGTTTTTTTTTTATGCTTCTCAGTTGCAGATGTTGCAGTAGCAACAAAAGCAATAGTGAGAGGTTTTGCATGTAATACATTCCACAGGTGAAAGATTGGGGTGGTTTATAATCCCTTTCTTGCTAAGAGGGACTGTTGAAAATGTAGCAATAAATTCGCAATTTTTATATTTCCTTAATCAAATTGAGGAAATTCTAACTTCCACATCAGCAGACAACCTAGAGGAGTTAACTGAGGTAACATGGCTTTTGTCACTCAGTTAAGAACACTCAATTAGATTTAATGAGTTGAAGTTTAGATTACTTGTGTTGATTCCTAAAAAATAGGATTCTAGCTCATTTTATTTGAGTTAAGGGTAGCAAGTTAAGTTGTATGTAGTGATTCCTAAAATTTATGAGCCTAGGTTGAGTTAATTTTAGTTGTAATCAGCTAAACTAGTTCTAACTGTGAATAGAACTAGTTAGTGGTCATTTAAGTAGTGGGACATAAATATAACTGAGAGATCATCTATTTAACTGATCAATTAGCTAATAATTAGCTCATGCATGCAAAAAAATCAATTTTCCCAGTTGTGGTGGAGTTTCCAAGGCAGTTAACCAACAATTGTAAACTAGTTGAGTGTACAAGTGTCACATGAGGTCAGGCGGACCATCCTTTGGATTTGCACAATAAATTTGAGGACTTTCCTAATTAATAGGGGTCCAATTCCTCAAGGAAAAACTGAAGGAAATAGGGGTGTGGTGTGCTAGTGCAGTGTGATGACTTGGTTAAGTACTAGCCAGAATCAGACATTCTTTAAGAAAGAACAATTAGAGAAAAGTTTTTCTTTTGTAGGTTGAGCTCTGGGATTGAGCTGAAAATTGTAATAAGTTCTCTTGTTCACTTGATTAATGAAAACAAGGCTGAAGGGATTTTTATAAATTTATTTCCTCTTAGATACATCTGTGTTCTCATGTATGTGATTGACATATGTTTGCAAGATTATTGTTTTGAATTGTGATGTTTCTTCTTGCATGTTGATGTTATGTGTTCTTAATCATGAATTAACTTCCACAAATCAATAGAGTAGCTCTGAGTCTTTTGATTTAGTAAATTTCATGATAAGTTTCGAATCTACACACTAATTTCTACAAAAAACATCATTTGATGCCTCAAAATGCTCTAAGGAGGTTTCAGAACTCAATTTTCTAAACTGGGTCCCGCCAGTAAAAATGGTAAAGAGAGTTGATTCCTCCACTTTTTCCACTCTAAAAGCATTGATATGGATGAAAAACAATATAATAATCAAATCCAAATCAAGAAACTACATCGACTTCCATAATGAAATGGAAAGTTGTCCTTTCGTCAGCTACCATATGTATCTAAGGTGGAGAATTTGTCCAGATAGGAGAAGACACATCCAGATTAGGCGAAAATACAACAAGTTCCTCCACACCATCGAAATGCATAACCTATCCTCAAATCCTAGACCACTAGCTACGAGATAAACATCAGAAATATGGTCTGCAGTCTTCCAACACCAACCCCTTAGCCTTCTTCTGAAGAATCCCCACAAGCCCTAATTGAAAAACCCTCACTATATACGCCCATGCTACAGAGCTCCATCTTCCCCAAGATGGATGTTTTTTTTGTTTTTTTGTTTTGTTTTTTTTTTAATTTTTTTTTTATAATCAAGAGGGAAACCGGTAACGAGAACCATACAATCATATCTACCACACAAGATCACATCGCGTTGCTACCAATGAAAACCCTCTTGGCTGGCATCATCCCCCGCCGAAAATACACAACAAGGTTCGCAGGCTTACGCCTGACGGGCACCCACGGGGTTTGAATCGGTGACCTTTACAAACGAGTAGCTTAATAGAACACTCAATCACCAACAAGCCGCCACCCTGTGGGTTGATATTTTGTGTCATTACAATTAATTAAATAATCAAATAAATTTAATTACTAAATGATTAAATTAAAACTATATTTACATAAAAAGTAAATTAATAATTAATTAAATTTCCAAAATTAAATTAAATATTTACAAATTCATTAAATTAAATTAAACTAAATTAATTAACTAAACAATAATCAACATAATTAATTAAAACTACAAAAATAAAAAAATTAACTAAATGAATTAAATTATATTATCATATTATTTCATGTAATTTCAATTAATTAAATAACCAAATAAATTTAATTACTAATGATTAGATAAAAATTATATTCACATAAAAGTTAAGTTGATAATTAATTAAATTTACAAAATTAAATTAAATAATTAAAAATTATATTTACACATTAATTAACTTAATTAATTAAACAATAACGAAATTAATTAATTAAAACTATATAAACAAATAAATTAACTAATTTATATTAATATATTAAAATTATTTTGATTTATAATTTGTAAAAACATAATAAAATACATATTTACATATTTTATATGCCTAGGCAGTGAAGGTGTCCAAAATTTGACGAATATTATCTTTCAAATGAAGTAAAATTTGAATAGATGGAAAGAGGAAATGGAAAGCCATAAAGCAATAAAAAATGAAAGCTAAGAAAAGTGAAAATTACAAAAATAAAGAAAACCAAAGTATTCAAGAAGTGATATTAGAAAAATTCATATGGATGATCCCATAATTTTGAGGGAATTAAGGGGAGGTGTTGAGGCATCAACATGTCTTTTCAAATGAGTATTGTACTGATAAGTTCTATGTGTTTATTGAATTTTATGTTGAACTATTTTATAGATTCATTTATAATAATATACTTGAATGAAACTTTGATCTTTGGCTTCACATGGAAGGAGCATGTTGTATATTTGAAGAGGGTATTGGAGACATTATTTAGGGAAAATTAGTTGCTAGAAGACATAAATAAGTGCGGGTTTGATAAGCATCCCTTGGTGTGTTAGGCCACGTGACTGGTTGAGGAGAGTTGAAGATTGATCCTACAAAGATATATGCCATTCGTATATGGCCAAATCCTATTGATTTTATAAGCGTTAAGACTTTTTTTAGAGCTTTCCAATATCAAGGGAAGTCCATAACATCATTTTTGGTCATGGAAACATCACTTCATGGTATTAGAAATCGTGGTAATATTTTCTTGTGGAGGAAGAATTGAAGAAAAATATAAATAAACACTTGATATTAGTACTACTTAACTTTCAAAATTCATTTGAAATGGAAACTAGTGCAAATGATTACTTGTATGTGCTATTTGTTTAGGAATATGTGCATTCTTATAGATTGTTAGAAGATAATAAAAGGAAAAAATGTTCGAAGAATTTTCTTTGAAATGGTCTTCGTGCATGTTTTGGTCGAAGGATCATCGTTATGATAGAGATACTATATTTATAAAAACTTTTTAGATTTGAATGTGTGATCTGTACATTTTCATGGATATTCCATTGGACAATTCATCACAATAGATCTACGAAAATATACTAGAAAAGAAAAAATCTAGACTATGAGGATTTATTTCTCCTTAGATTTCTGGATATGTTAATTATTGTTTATTGTGTATGAATGCAAATTATAATTATGTATAAAATTGATAATGGTGAAATAAAATCTCACAAACATAATTGACACAAGATATGTCCTAGTAAACCCTTTCAAGAGAAAACCCCTCTGGAAGGTTATGTTGTTATGCTCTCTTTCTCTGAATGGAAAATGGATGCAAGTACAAAGAAGTGAGGCATGTGTATTTTTGGATAGTACAGTGCAAAAATACTCTTTGTTTTCTCTTTCCCTATCCCTCTCCGCTATTCTTCTTGTCTATGGAACAAAATTTCTTGGAAAATATTAGAACCCCTTTTCCTCTTGGTGGACTGGTTATAAAATAATTTGATAGCCTACTAGTAGTTAGGTTTGACTCTTTCAACTCTTAAATAGAGTTACAAATTACGGACTCTTCTAGAGCCTTATTATACATAATCACATGGCTAGCCCCTTTTCCATAAATAATAAGGTTTGATGTGGCATCCTTTTGAATTATGGCGGTCAAAATAGGAAGGTCAAATTTTAAATGGTATAAATTATGCATATAAACTTCGATTGAGGTGATTATTGCATTGGTAGAAAGGTCTCTATGTGTAGAATATAATAAAAAGGAAATGCTTAAGTGGAGAATATTTTCCCCAAAAATTCCATTTGATTGCTCAAACTACAAAAACTACACTTGGAAGGTTTCAGACCGCCAATTTTCCAAACTATATCCCATCGGTACAAATAGTCTTTGACAGAGTTGATTCCTCCATTTTTTTCTACTAGGAAAGCATCAATATGGATGAAAACACATATAATGATCAATCTAGATCACCTCCGCATTTTGGAATGATTTTGGTCCCCACAATATTCTACTGAATGAAGTGAAGAAAAATTTTTCTTCCATATTCTCTTGGAACACCATTTAGCCTTTCTGAAGTTGTCCTTCAACCTAATTTATAACACCTCCTCGACACATTTACCCACTTTCACCAATATTCCAAAGTAAACATGAGACAAAGAGATACTATGACATGACCTAGCCTCACGGATCCTCATAAGGAATTATTTGTCGACTAATGACCACAAACTAACCACTTAACACCTCCTACAAGAGCTATAGGTCACTCAGGGGGATGAACAACCACCCCGGTGGCCCAAACCTACTGAAGCTAGACCTATTTTCATTATACAGGCTCTCAAATTCTCAAACAACAAGTCACCCATGTGGTTAGAAACCTCTAACGCTCCCACAAACACTGCATCCCGGTGGTTGTAGCCCAAAAATTCCGGTTTAGAACATGTGATCTTAGATTTTGATCCTAAATTATAGGTCGGCCATAAGAGCACTACCAATTTCCAGTGAAACTTTCCAAAACAATGAATGGAATGAGGACACATGCATAAATACAAAACTTAGACAAGAAATTCACCTAACTAGGCCTAACCATGACATCCATTTTGTTAAACACATCATGAACATTAATCTACAGGTCATGAATGCATATCTAAACATAGGGATCTCATACTTATCTGATAATCGTCAAGAAGTTATGATGCCATTTCACAATAGATACATTACCATATATTAGTTCATACATTCATTAACCATTCATTTACTAATAAAAACATGATGAGAGCCATAAAAAAAGTCTGTTATAAAATCATGCTTATAACCAACATATAACTAGAATAATAACAATGATAGAACATCCATTAAAGCCACATAATAAAAAGTATAAATACTTATGAAATACATGAGGAAAAGATCTCTTATTAACGTATGAAAAAACCAATTAAGTCGGGGACTTCCACTTACCACCCAAAGATAGATTTGGATGAACCAAATATTTCTTTCAGTTAATCACCCCGGTTCCATATTCCAATCATGAATGTGGGACTCACAACAAAACAACTAGGGTTTCCTCGGGCTTTGCACGTCCTGCAAAATTGGTAGAGGACTCCTAGGCTTGAAACAAGCATCTACACAACTAGGATTTATCGGAATCCCACGAAATCCAATCAAGGGATCACTAGGCCTTGTTTATACACTACTAGGATTTACCACTATCCCACTTAATTGTAGAAATTTGAATAACCGATATGTTATTCACCAAGATTCTCCCGATCACACACTATTTTAACTTCATGCACAATACATAATCTCTTCTACCATTGATCATTAATTGCGGAAATAAAAAAAACAATCGCATGCGCACATTAAAACCATAAAAAAATCACACATATGAACACAATATTTCATGGGAAAGCTTAAAGCTGAAAACCCCCCAACTATTTCTATATTATATGTCATAGATATCATGTAACAATCATTGTAAAAAAGCTCCTCACAAGCTCTCAAAGACAACCTCCAATTGCTACACACTAATCAAGCTAGATCTAGCAAAACACATGCTCCAATCTCTACCACCCGATAGCTAGCCTCTATTGCATAATCACGTCGAAGAATGGCTCATTAAATAACTTGAACCACCCGGCTTGTATTGCGCAATCCTCATTGGCTTCTCCAATCATCGGGTTGTTGCAAATATGCAACAAGTATAGTCACAACTGATAGTTAACTTGCTCTTTCACCTATCTCTTCACTGGTCTCCACTGAAACTATCCATGCACTGAAGTTAAATGATGTATTCTTTAGTTGATTAATGAGTTTATAATTAGTGAATTAATTAATAATTAATTCACACCACTCTTCACTAGTGTATTAATTAGTTAGACTAAATACAACTAGCTCAAATATGTTTAGATTAGTTAAACTGAACACAACTCCATTAACTCCTCAATCAACTCCACCAAAATCTGTCACATGAGTTCTAACTGAAGTCTCCATGCAATAGCTCCACTTAACCCTCAGGACTAGCGTAATTCCTTCTGTCAACTCCTGTGCCACATCTTTGCACTTAACTGAAGTGCTCCAAGAGAATAAGATAATTTTTATAGTCCAAATATTATTAAGAGCTAATAATATTCGACATATCTATTTTTAGATCGGCAATCTAAAAATAGATTCCGCCCTAATATGTCTAAAAATAGAAGTCCATCTATTTTTCCAACTTGACCAACCATCCACAAATAGCATCCTACAACTCATAGAATATGATCCACATGTCTAAAAAATAGACATAGTCTAAAAATAGACTTTGTGCCAAAAATAGCCTGCGGGCCCACTTAATGAAGGCAACTTCTGTCCACTAAGCTCATCATCTTGTTGCAATCTCAACACTCCCTCTCAGCAAGATAAGGATTATCTGCCACCCCTATCCCCGCTCTCGTGGTATTCAAATTTGCTCTCGGTGAGCACCTTCGTCAAGATATCGACATCCCGATCCTCCGTAGGAATGTATGAAAGTAACATGATCTTTCGCCGCACACAATCTCCGATATGATGATACCGGATGTCAATGTGTTTAGATCTATCATGAAATACTAGATTAACCGAGAGTTTAATGCAACTCGATTATCACAATAAATCACAATAGGATCTAAGTGTGAACCGAACAACCCGACCGCAGGGATCTTCCTCATCCATATAGCCTCGAATGCAGCCAAAATCGCCGCCATATACTCGGCCCGCTGCGAACCGAGTGCCACGGATCTCTACTTCCGTTGTACCAAGAAACCGTTGTCGACCCGATACCGAAAATCCCTCCGGATGTGCTCTTCTACGTCAGTTGGGCTCCCTACCCAATCCGCATCCATGAAGCCACATAGCCTCACCTCATCCGACTATCTATACCATAATCCATATCCCGATTTGCCTCCGAGATATATCAATACATGCTTGCTTGCCTTCCAAAAGAGCTTGGTAGGCTTAACCATAGCTTGTGAAAGTTGGTTAACATCATATCATATGTCGGGTCGTGTATTGAACAGATACATAAGTGACCCCCACCAATCGTCAATAAACAAGTGGCATCCACTACCTTTGCCAAAGTAGCATCCTCCTTCCTCCATCCACCAGGGAAGAGGAGTATCAACAGAGCTTGCGACCCATGCATTTTGAACTTCTCCAGTATCTCTCGGGCATACTTGCCTTGAGAAAAAAATAGACCATCATTGCGCCGCCAAATTTCCAATCCCGGGGAAATAATGAAGGAGGCCCAAGTCCTTCATCTCAAACTATTTTGCAAGATCAGCCTTGCATGAGTGTATCAACGACTCATCACTCTGTCAAAATAAAATCATCTACATAAAGCACAATGATCGGCAACTTACCCTCCACCATAATCTGGGTATAGGATAGGATCCGCCTCACTCTTGGAGAATCCAAGTCCAGGTGAAATAATTGTCTATCTCGTGTGTACCAAGCACGAGGTGCTTGTTGCAACCCATACAACGCTCTCTTGAGCCCGCACACATGTGACTCGCTCGTCGAAGATCTCGAAACCTTCGAGCTGCTCTATGTACACCTCCTCCTCAATCACCCCATTGAGGAACGTAGTCTTCACATCCATCCGATGAATGTGCCACCCCATCCGGGCCGAGAGAGCAGGAATCGTTTGTATGGAAGAATACCTTACGAGAGGTGCAAAGGTTTTCTCATAATCGATCCCCTCAATGCGTGAGAAGCCTCGGGCAACAAATCTTGCCTTTTACTTCTCCACACTCCCGTCACCGCTTGCTTCACTTTGTAGATCCATCTTGAACCCACCACCGATTTCCCTTCCGACCTTGGGACAATCTCCCATGCACTATTTCCGACAATCGAATCATACTCTTCCACCATGGCATCTACCCATGCGGGATCCTCCATAGCTTCCTCAAAAGAGGATGGATCCGTCACGATACACTTGCTCATAAGAGCCATATATCCAAGTATACCATTCGGTGGGATCTGTCTCTTTTCGTGCCGTGATGTAGGTGCTCCCTACAACCTTCTCTCGCATCTTGAGCCGCCGCTCGGCTTCGTAGTGCACTTCCGCCCTCGATGGTTGGCACTCGCTTGAGTGGTCTCTTCCACTCCATGAACCTCATCTTGTGGCTGATCCACATCTTGAGACTCATCCTTAGGAACTAATATCTCATCATCCGCATGCAAGTGTGGCTACCTCTCAAGCGAACACTTCATGGCTTTCTCCTCATGAAATTTGATATCCCATCGCACAATAGTATTGTGACCGTCCGGGCAAATACAAACGATAGTTGTGGGGGCGTATCAATGTACCCCACAAATATCCCAACCTCTCGTGGTCAGCTCCGAGCTTCTTCCGGCATCCTTCGTCACATGAATGTAAACAGGGTGAACCAAAAATCCTCAAATGGGAAATATCGGGCCTCTTACCGTAAAAACGCCTCCTCGGGTGTACTCATGCCAAGTATCCTGTGAGGACAACGGTTCTGCACATATACTGCAATATTGCATGCCTCCGCCCACAAGTGAATGGGTAGGCCCTGATCATGCAACATCGCCCGTGCAGCACCCACGATCGTTTTGTTCTTCCGCTCAACAACCCCATTCTGCTGTGGGTTATGAGGTGCTATGAGCTCTTTTCGAATTCCTTCTGTGCTGCAAAAGTCCTTGAATTCGCCAGAGATGAATTCACCACCATTGTCACTCCTAAGAGCCTTCACTTCTTCCCTGATTATTTCTCAACCAGTGCCTTGAACTCATAGAACTTTGAGTATGTCTCGCTCTTCTTCTGCATGAAGAAGATCCAGCACTTACGAGAAAAATCATCAACAAAGATCACATAGTACCTGTGCTTTGCTGTCGAAGCTACTGAGAAAGGTCCACACACGTCTGTGTGAATTCTCTTAAGGATCATTGTGGCGCGACTATCCTTCTCGTGAAAGTTGGCTTTCACAAATTTTCCCAAGGTACATCCCTTGCACTGATCTGAATGCGCAAGAGTACCCTTAGGAAGCCCAGTAGAAATCTGCTGCAGTATCTTCAAAGCTCCATGGTGAAGGTGGCCCAATCTCTAGTGCCACAACTCGCCATCATCTCGGCTCACCACTCCTTCTGCCTTGCTTGCCATTGCTTTGCAGCCATCTACCTGAAATTGATAAAGGTTCTTAACTCAAACCCCTATCCTCCGGGTCTCACCAGTTGCCTTACTGCGCAGGAAAGACTTTCCCTCACTAAAGACAACATCATATCCCTTGTCTTCTAACATCGCCACAAAGATAAGATTCTTCTTCAATCCTGGAACATGCATCACTTCCTTCAATACGAAGGGTTTACCAGACTCCCTCTTAAAGGAAATGGTACCGATACCGGTCGCACTGTATCTACCATCATTTCCCATCTCGATGTGCACTCCAATATCTTTCTCATCCAGATTAGTAAACAAATCTCGATCTCCTGTCATGTGAAAAGATCCACCACTGTCCAGAAACCACACTTAACCCATCACACTTGAGACCAAGCATGCAATCAGCAAAAAATCCAGCTCAAACTGCGAGGCTAAGGCCTCTCCAGCTGCAGATCCAGCAGCCTGCTTATTTTTCTTCTTCTGCAGACAATTTGTGGCATAATGTCCGTGTTGGTGACAGTGAAAGCACTTCACCTTGGACATGTCCTGCTTCTTGCATTTTGCACCAGAATGAGAAGATTTCTTGCTCTTCCCCTTCTTTGCTTTGGTATCCAAAGCGCAATTCTCTTCATCAGAGTTCTTTGATGAAGATCCGTCCCTGGTACTTCACCTTATCTCCTCTTGCACAAGATCTGACCAAAGTTGCTCCCATCCTGGAAATTTCTCCTGACCATTGATAGAGTCCTGATAGGAATGGAAACTCTTGAAAGCCCAAGGAGAGCCAAGCTCACCAAGTCCTCATCATCTATAGTCACCCCCACACTTCCCAGCACATCCCTGCATTGGGTGAACTTCGTGAGGTACTTGGGCATACTGTCGCTTTTCTCCATCTTTATGTTTCTGAGTTTATCCTTGAGCGACAACTTCCTCTGGTCGCTCTTGCTTTGGAATAAATTTGTCAAGGCTTTCCACATCAAGAATGGAGAAGCCTTACCATGAAGGCTGGACACTATGTGATCCTTCACGCCCTCCAACAGAATCCTTCAACACTTTGTTTTCTTATTTTTCCATGCGTCAAGTATAGTAGCATCAGTAGAAGTAGGCTTTGGGACTTCAGCATCTATGAACTCATTCAACCCATTGTCATCTAGCACCACCTCCATCCTGTCCTTCCATGCAATATAATTTGAGCTGCCCTCAAGGGCATACTCCAATCACAATCCGTTGAAAGACATCTCAACTTCGACACCAAGAAAACACTGCTGCAAATTCGAATTCCACCAACACAAAACTCAACCGCTTCAATGTCTTGCAATTGCTCCAATGATCAATACTGCTCTGATACCATGTAGAAATTTGAATAAATATTAAATTATTCACCGAGATTATCCTGATCACACACTATTTGAGCTTCATGCATAATACATAACTTCTTCTACTATTGATCATTAATTGCTGAAATATAAACAATCGCATGCGCACATCAAAACCATAAACAATCACACATATAAACACAGTATTTATGGGAAAGCTTAAAGCTGAAAACCCCCAACTATCTATATATTATAATGATAGAGATCATGTAACGATCATTTTACAAACTCCTCACAAGATCTCAGTACAATCTCCAATTGTTACACACTACACAAGCTCAGATCTCACAAAACACATGCTCCAATCTGCTCCACCTGTTAGCCTGCCTCTACTACGCAATCCAAGATGAATAATGGCCCAATATGACTTCGAATCCACCTGGTGTGTATTGTGCAATCCTCATTGGCATCTCCATCAATGTGTGGTGCAAACTCATGGACCAGTATAGTCACAACTGATAGTCACACTGCCCTTTCACCTACCTCTTCACTGGTCTCCACTAAAACTGTCCATGCACTGAAGTTAACT